>OZ023262.1:240502605-241210105 GCA_964006375.1 Tillus elongatus | reverse complement strand
TTGAAGAAATTTTTTCAAAATTCAAAAGTCGGGCCTCCTCATTAGTGAATTTTTTTTAAGAAAATTCACTAAAAGGTGTTTGCAAATTAACATGGAAAATCTGTTTCCGAATTTTCTTGAAAAGTAATTTGTTTAGCAAATTGTGTAAAATATTTTTACCTAGCCAATTTTTGCAAAAAGAATTTTAGATAAAGTTTGTGTTAAGCCGATTTTCGTAAGAAAATGGTTAATTATTGTGAAAGGGCTTGTTTGCGAATTTTTTTGTAAATTAAAAAAAAATGTCAAACAGCTATTTGTTAATAATTATATCTTGGCTAGTGTAGTTTTTGTGTAAATCGCTTGAATCGGTTTGTTATCTAGAAAACCGGATCAGTTGTTTCGGGACAATTATATTTATTTTTGGAAAATGTTTATATTTTTTGAACAATAATGTGTAACAGGACCCTACCTTGTTTACATGTATACCTTGGCCTGATTGTTATATTTCATCCCCATAGAAGTATGCAGGGTACGCCAGCACTATTGGACCAGCTTTTCTAAAAGAAAAATTACTTTTCCGAAAAAAAATGTATCTCAAAAAAAGTTGTTTTGATCAAATTTGGTTGATATATTGCCCTCGTAGATGCCTTACTCTACGAAAACTCAGCTTTCTAGGTTTACAGAAAATTGATTTATACAAATTTGCAGCATTCAATGAAACTTCGCTACCATAACGCAATTGCTGCGTCCTGAAATTTCATTTTATTGTGACAAGCCGTCAAGGATTTGCTCTTCATTTCTCAGATTCCTTATTTTCTTTTATTTTGACACTTGAAGAAACAATAGTGCACAGATTTCATACGTTTTGAACAAGATTTCATTTTTGTTTAAAACGCCTAAATACTTTGTCACCTTTGAGTCTGAAATTATACTTTTCAGCAAATATTTTGTTATTATTGATACTGAAAAAACCGATTTGCTTAGGTTGACTAAAACGAAATCATTTAGGCGTTTAATAAGAAAAAATAACTGCTACTTTTATAATTTGGCAGATATTTTACTTTTCTAAATATGAATTAAGTTTCCTTCTGGAAATCTTTTGTATAACTTTAATGAAACTTGTAATAAAAGTTTCTCTTAAAGAGACTTACGCTATCTACATATATTTCATTCCTTAGCTTCACCGAAAATGCCTTTTGGGCATTTTTCTCAAAAGGATTTAGAACACAAGATTTTTTTTGATAATAGACAGATATCGATGGTAAAACTGTTGAAAGTATTTTTGAAATGTCCGCGTACTAGGAAATCTAAAATTGATCTTCAAGGGCTGTGTAAGTTTAATGTATTAACTTTACTAATATGCCGTATTATAAGGGTGTAAAATTCTTATGAAAATTCGCTACTATAACGCACTTGCTGCGTCCCGATTTTTTTAAATTAATAGGTACCTATACATACATTGCACAAAAATGTATTGTTTGTATCATTTTTAATATTATTATATTTAAAAATACATCTAACATGGTATGTCCTCACGCAAGCTTTACATTTAATACTATATATATATATATATATATATATATATATATATATATATATATATATATATATAGGGTGTTACAAAATAGTGGGTCAACCCGCTAACCACGGATTCCCGAGAGGAAAATTTTTGACTTTTCGTATAACATCTTTCTTCTCGGGGCCCCATTTCCGAAATACAGAGTGTTGAAATTGAACTTAAAAAATAATTTTTCATTTCTAATTTTTATGTTTTTAAAGTTATCTCCATTAAATTTTGCACGTAGCCTTATTTCAGAACTAGACGTCGTCTGTGTAGATGGGGAGAGGAAAATCAAATCCCAAGGGGGGTACAGGGGGGGTGGAACAAGTATTGACCCTCTAAACTTTTTCGTCCGCTCGCCAATGGTTTCAAAACAAATCACTTTTGTTAGACAAAATAATTTTATAACTTTTGTTTTTCTAGTTGAATTTTGATAAAACGACTAGTTGATGAGTTATTGTAAGGACCCTAACAGGCGAGAAAAAACATACAAAACTTTTTGTCATTTATAATTTTTATGTTTTTGAAGTTATCTCCATGAAATCTTGCACGTAGTCTTATTTCAGAACTAGACGCCATCTGTGTAGATGAGGAGATAAAAATCAAATCCCAAGGGGGGTACAGGGGGGTGGAACAGATATTGACCCTCTAAACTTTTTTGTGATCACGCCAATGGTATAATATAATTCCTATTTTGCAAGGTATGCCCATTGAATTTTGATAAGACCTATTTGTTTTTATTTTACAAAAAATATGTAATGTCTGATGAACAAACCCACAGAAAAAAAACATGCCATTATATTCCTTGTTCGTAGAAGTTTTTGGATCCACGTAGGCTCTGAAAAATACTAGAAGGTAACTGCTGACTGTCAAAACATTATTTTGACGGCGATATTCAAACTATAGGTATACTTTGTGATAATGGACCTTATCATTTTCGACAATATGACAAATATCATATCATTTTCTGACATGACAGATATGGTATTAATAATGGGTAAAAGTTTAATGATAGTAACTTTTCAGTACAATCAGTTTTTAATAATTTCTTATGCTTGTAGGGAAATGTGATTGTAATGCTAGTCATGCTGCTAGGCGCTATGCAGCTACATTTCTTAACAGAAGAGGAAATTTTTCTCACCATTAATTCGTCGCATACGGGAATCAAGTACCTTAAAACAACCGGCGTTGAAGAACGCAAATAACCTACGATATTAGTTTCTATTAGACCATCGGCGCCCGAATAGAAAATGTAGGGGTTTGATTTTTCTTATTCACGCAGATGTCGTCTAGTCGTGGTACAAGACTACATGTTATATTTCATGGAGATAACGTTCCGTAGGTTCTTTCTCGCCTGTTTGGGTCCGACCATACAACTCACAATAATTCATAAACTAGTCGTTTTATCAAAATTCAACTAGAGAAACAAATGTTAAAAAAATATTTTGCCTATCAACAGTCATTTGTTTTGAAACCATTGGCGCGAGCACAAAAAAGTTTAGAGGGTCAATACCTGTTTCACCCCCCCTGCAACCTCCTCGGGATTTGATTTTTCTCTTTCATCTACACAGATGGCGTCCAGTTCTGAAATAAGACTACGTGCAAAATTTTATGGAGATAACTTAAAAAACATAAAAATTATAAATGAAAAAAGGTTTTGTAGGTTTTTTCTCACCCGTTAGGGTCCGACCATACAACTTACAATAACTCATAAACTAGTAGTTTTATCAAAATTCAACCAGAGAAACAAAAGTTATAAAATTATTTTGTCTAACAACAGTCATTTGTTTTGAAACCATTGGCGTGAGCACAAAAAAGTTTAGAGGGTCAATACTTGTTCCAAACCCCCTGCAACCTCCTCGGGATCTGATTATTCTCTTCTCATCTACACAGATGACGTCCAGTTCTGAAATAGGACTACGTGCAAAATTTCATGGAGATAGCTTCAAAAACATAAAAATTATAAATGAAAAAAGGTTTTGTAGGTTTTTTCTCACCGGTTAGGGTCCGACCATACAACTTACAATAACTCATTAACTAGTCGTTTTATCAAAATTCAATCAGAGAAACAAAAGTTACAAAATTATTTTGTCTAAGAAAAGCCATTTGTTTTGAAACCATTGGCGTGCGCACACAAAGTTTCGAGTGTCAATACTTGTTCCACCCCCCCTGTACCCCCCTTGAGATTTGATTTTTCTCTCCTCATCTACACACAGATGGCGTCTAGTTCTAAAATAAGGCTACGTGCAAAATTTCATGGCGATAACTTCAAAAACATAACAATTAGAAATGAAAAATTATTTTTTAAGTTCAATTTCAACACTCTGTATTTAGAAAACGGAGCCCCCAGAAGAAAAATGTTATAATAAAAGTCATAAAACTTTCGTCTCGGGAATCCGTGGTTAGCGGGTTGGCCCACTATTTTGTAACACCCTGTATATAGGCACATATGTATCACACCGGTAACTCAAAAAATAATGTCCCGGTCTTAAGGAAATTTAGCAGGTACCTTCCTTTTGTGATTGGCTTGGGTCAGTTCGTTAGACAGGAAAATCTGACCCGGTTTTCCAGGAAAAAAAAATATCTCCGAAAATAACAAAGCTATGGCAACTAAACTCGGTAAGCAGATTTATATTGTCAAATGTAAACCTTTTACCAAAATTTAAATGTTAATATTACAGACAACGCTTACTTTTTCGTCGCGCAACAAGGTTAAGAAGTACGAGTGAAATGACTTGGAAAATTTTATAGGTTTTCTTTTGTACATGTCAAAGTGAAGATTTGAAACGTAAAAATGGGTAGTGTTTAAATAAAGCTTCTATTACTAATGAGGTTTATGAATGGTAAATATTCTCAGAAATGTATATTAGAGGGTCCAAGATTTATCTTTCAAATGTCCTCATTTGATTACAATATTTGCCAAAGATGCATCTAAAATAGACCTTACATATTACAAATTGATAACCGAAGACCATTATGGGTTATCTACCTTTTATTATACCTCACGTTCCGTGTTACTGTGGCCGCACGGTAAAATGATTCATCAACGAAGGAAAGTTGGGGGAACGTGGGTTCACATCTAAGTGCTGACTTAATTTCTTTACTTTTTCTTAAATATTTTTTTTTTGTCTTTGATTAAATTTCAACGTTCTCTAATCAGATTATAAAATCGGAATATGTATTTTAGCGACTTTTTGTTGAAAAAATCGCTAAATCGGATAAGGATATTTTTTAACGAAATTCGTCGAAAATAATGTTTTAATGGATTTATGTAATTTTTTTTGAAGTTTCGTCGAAAAACTTTTTGTAAATAATTATATCTTGGAAGGTGTGTAAATCGATTGAATAGGTTCGTTGGCTAGGAAAATCGGACCAGTTTTTTCGCGTACATTTTAGGTTTATGTTTGGAAAATTTCTCTACTTTTTCAAACAATAGTTATTTTGATGAAATATGGTACATTGTTTTTACTATATAGGTTATACTGGTAACTAAACTTGATGCTTGCTTTCTTGAGAAAAAAAATATTCTTTTAAATATATTTTTATGAAAGTTCACTACCATAACGCATTTGCTGCGTCCAGACTCTCTTTTGTGGGGAAGAATTTAAGATATACTCGTAGTTTTTAAACACGTGCGGATATGAAAGAGGGGATTCAGGACGCGGTAAGAAGTATTTCTGTTGATGAAATTCAGGGCCAGCGTCAATATAGTCAATAATATAGAAATAATGAATTTGTGACTAAGTGAAGATTGTAACCTGTGATGAGCACTGATAAATACCCTTGGAGAACCCAAATTACCACACCATATTGTTCTATACACCTGACGATCGTTTCACTAACAAAGTTAGCGTCATCAGAGGATGAAAAATTCCAAATTTCAGAATTTTTCATGCTCCGATGACGCTAACTTTGTTAGTTAAACGATCATCAGGTCTTTAAAAAGATGTGTTGTGGTGATTTGGGTTCTTCAAATGTACTTATTACTGAATTTATGCATAGCAAACTACGGGAAACCTTTTGTGTATATAAAATAACTAGGTAATAGGTGCTTTTATTAATTTTATCTTTTTGTAAATTTCTATGATGAGTAAGAATATTATGATTTATGTTAACTAATATTGTTGACGAGAGAAAGCTTGGTAAAAAATTTCGGGACGCAGAAAGTGCGTTATGGTAGTGAATTTTCATTAAATGCTTCGAATTTGAGTAACTCAACTTTCTATAAACTTAGAATGTTAAGTTGTGGTACGTAGTGAGGTCTTTCACAAGAAAATATATAGACCAAATTTCATTAAAATCTCTTTGTACTTTTCCGAGAAAAAAATTTGTTTCGAAAGAAAACTAAAAATTTTCCTGGCTAACGAACTCATCCAAGAAATTAATAAAAGACAGATTTTTGCTGAGTTTCATCAAAATCGGTCATAAGTTTTTGAGTTATCGTGCCGATACATATATATATATATATATATATATATATATATATATATATATATATATATATATATATATATATATATATATACAGGATGTTTAAAAAAGACGTGTCCCCCCTAATGACAATGGACTTAACAATCTTTATCCAAATAAACATATAAAAATTGAAACTGACCCCGGATATGGCTTCTAGGGGTACTAGTTCGCACTGATTTGAAAAAAATGTTTGCAAAGTCTCACCATCAATACCTCTCTATTAGTAAAGTTTTTTTAATGAAAATTCACTAATTATTATTATTTGAACAACACACCACGAGGGCTTACAGCCCAGATACTATCGTACCGTGGGCGTCGACAAGGGGGAAAGAGGCAACTTGTTAATTCTGGACTTGAAGGTTTGGGCTTCGGGGGAGAAGGAAAAACGTGTGCCGGCATGGAATTCCACAACTTGGAAGTCCTCGGGAAAAAAGAGCGGGCATAACAAGATGTTCTATGTCTGGTGACCTGGACAGTAAAAGGGTACATTCGCTCTACCCCTGGTAGATCTGTTGGAGGAACTATGGAAGAAAGCTCCTCTGAGCAGTGCCCGTGCAGATATATATATATATATATATATATATATATATATATATATATATATATATATATATATATATATATATATATATAAGAGAGAGACAGGTCACCAACGGCACGTCGGTGGGCAAGGGATGGCAGCCTTTGGGTGAGGGTAGGGTCACCGATGAGACGTATAGCTCTCTTCTGAATGTAGTCCAGGATAGCGAGTGTAGAAGCGGCAGCAGCACTTCAGATATGGGAGCAGTATTCGAGGTTGTGCCTTATTTGTGAAGTATATAAGGTATAGAGATTAGCTGGTGAAAAGTATTTGCGAGCCCGGAAAAGGAAACCCAATTTCTTAGCAGCCGCTTCTGCAATTGATGTGACATGTTGGTGCCAATTAAGATTTCGATCCACAGAAATGCCAGCAAGTGAAAAGGACTCATTACTTTGAATAACTTGGTTGTTTATTGTGATGGGTCTAGGGCTGGTGTATCTCTTATGAAAAAGAAAGCAAGACTGAGATTTGTTGGGGTTGAATTGATTGTACAAGATTTATACTTCCCCAGTCTAATATTTTTTGGAGATCCACGGAGACAGGAGCCTCCATGAGTCTGCGATCCTCATCTAATTGGGATTAAGAGACAGGCTTAGAATATTGTATATTTGAGTGGAGGGTGCTGTTGTCCGCGTAACTGTGAACTAGGTTGGATGTGCTAGAGAGGAGGTCATTGATGTGGAGAAGAACCAAAGTAGTGGCTAGAGCTGAACCTTGAGGAACTCCTGCATTAATTGGATACAGTTTGGGGAAATGGCCATCCACGACAACAGAAATGCTCCGGTTGGAGAGTAAATTTGCTGTCCACGTATAGAGTTTTGGTGGTAGGCCTTAGGCCGGTAGTTTATTAAGCAGCGCTGCGTGCCAGACCTGGTCGAATGCTTTGGATATGTCTAGAGCGACAATCTGGGATTCACCGTGTAGTTCCGTAGATTTGTTCCAAGAATGGGTGACAAAGGAAGGGAGGTCGGCAGTTGATCTGCGCTGACGGAATCCATACTGCCTGTCGTGAGTTAGACTGTGTTTTTCAAGAGATCAATTTTGTAATGCTTCGATTTTGATTTTATATGGAAAATTTTCGAGAGATCGATCTTTCGATCTTTTAATATATTTAAACAACAAATTTGCTTCTAAATTCTCAAATCTTGATTTTCACATTCTTTGATTGGTAGCAAAGGACAAACTACTTTAACAACAGTTTGCTCAGCTAACATGTAGAGTTTGTTTTGTACTTAGCAGTATGTGGTGACACCTGTGAAACAGAAGTTGAAAGCGATGTAAATTAGAAATCAGACGACAATTAGGATTCTACTGTGCCCCGTATCGGGCCCCAGGTGGCAGGTGGCGTATCGGTTTGCAAGATTTGTTTATATTTAATTGGCGGTTTTGTTTTCGGGGGTTTCCACTTCCACCAGATTTTTTGCTACATGACATGTTGTAAAGTTTTGGTATTATATTATAGAATTATATCAGTTACTTTAGTTATACTTTAGTGGTTTCCGTAATTTCTGTGACGAGTGGCTTCAAATCCAAAATGCCGAAAGTGAAAAGTAAGACTAACTTGTGGGATTACTTTGTAAAAACAGTGGCAGGTGGCAAGTGCAAATTGTGCCAAAAAGAATATAAAACATCTGGAAATACGACTGATTTAAGAAACTATTTGAAGAGAAAATATCAAAATGTGCTACAAAATGTGTTAGAAAATGAGAGCAAACATAATTGAGTAGTGGCGTACCCATAAAGCAGTTTATCCACATTTATCAGAAATCGCACAACAGTTTCTTCCAAAAGTAGCAACTTCCGTCCCGTCAGAGAAATTATTTTCCAGAGCAGGAAATATTATGAATTGTTCGCGTAATCGTCTATCAAGCGAAAGGTTGACCCGTATACTCTTTCCAAATTCATTGGGTATGGAAGACTGGCATTTAAATGAATGATTATGAATGCAGTGAAGAAGCAATAATTATAATTTATAAGATATGTTTCTATTTTACGTTTTCACTTTTTTTATGGTTTATAAAAACCGCGGCTAGCTCTACTTTAGTTTTGATAATTTCATCATTTTATGTTTTTACTTCGTGTCTATTATGGTATTATAGTAACAACAAGAACAAAAGAGTTTATTTTGTTTTTAAGAATATTTACACTTTTAGGTTTATTTTAAAATATGTATAGTAATATAATTTGTTATTTTTGTTCAGTTCGTTATTGTTGTTTGTTTATTGTGTTTATACAATATATATCTTCACACATATGTTAGATGTTTTTAATCCAATAATTGAAACAAAATCGATTTTCACACAATCGATCTTATTCCTATCGATTTAATCGTGGATCGATCTTCCTCGTTTCGATCTGGATCGATTCTGAAAGTCGATCTTTTTTAAAAAGATCGGCATCCCTACTATAAAGATTATACTATGTACCAAATTTCATGTCTCATTAACAAATACCAGTATAACATATATAGTAGAAATAATGTACCATATTTCATCAAAATAACTTTATTGTTTGAAAATGTACAAAAATTTTTCGAAAATAAACTTAAAATGTTCCCGAAAAAACTAGTTTCCTGGCCAACGAACCTTATAGATTAATAGCAAATTGAGCTATTCAAATTTGAGGCATTCAATAGAAACTCGCTACCATAACGCACTTGCTAAGTCCCAAATTTATTTTCTTACAAACATGCATTATAATTTCGTGGTCGAAATTCCATACATTTAAGGTCAGCTCAGAACTGACATTAATGGGGGGAATCCGTCTGTCTAATTAAAAGAAATCATTGTTTAATCTATTTCAACTGAACAGATTTTCCTGGGTAACGAATCTATCCAAGCCACTTGCAAAAGGAAGGTACTCACCAAATTTATTTAAAATTATTTTTTGAGTTATCGGTGTGATATATATATATATATATATATATATATATATATATATATATATATATATATATATATATGTACATATATGTATATATATATATATATATATATATATATATATATATATATATATATATATATATATATATATATATATAAATTGTTTGTGCGCCAACGCGACATTTTCTCCCACCAAACTGTGAATATTGGTAAGACACCGTCAACGCTTGAGGTATTCCTTCAGTATAGCATTGTGCTTAGATGGAGAAGGTTATGCACTTTTATAACCAAATCTGCGCAGGTTGAATTTGTATATTCGTAGACCTTATCCATTTGGCGCCGCGCGCCTGGTATTGTGAGTAGTTATATATATATATATATATATATATATATATATATATATATATATATATATATATACATATATATATATATATATATATATGTTGCTTGTTTTTGTTGTTACACGTAATATAAGTTGTTTTGTTGTTGCTATATAGGTATAAAAATGTAGCTATAAATTTATTAGCGTCTAACCGTTTTGCGTAACAAATAATCATAAAGAGTGGGCGTGATCAAAACACTATAGAGAATACTGTTACGTATATAGTTTCGACCTGTGAGGTCGTTGTGAACTAGAGGTTTATGCCTGTGCTTATGGTGCCAGCAGCCTGGGATCGATTCGCGTCGAGAGAAAATTTTTTTATGCTTATTTTTTTTAAGTTAGCTGAAAAAAAGAGTTTGTTTGGACGCGGGTTTGGGTTAGGCCCTTTTTTAGAAAAAAAGCATTGCTTTAGTATGTTCATTACCACAGGATCAATTATAACTCCTAACGACGAGACGCTTGTATAAGTTTAATTACTTATTATTTGTATTGTAGGGCCAGAAAATATCTAACGCATGAGGAGTTGGAAAAATACCTTTATGAAGATTTATAAGGTGATGAACTACCGATTGAAGATGAAGATGGAGACATATCTGAAGAAGAGCAGTTCGTGACTCACAGTGATCATGATTCGAACTCTGAACAAGATTCCGCGGAGAATGAAATTTCAGAATCTGAGTCAGATGATAAAATAGCTCCAGGTAATAACTTTTTTATGGCCAAAGACAAGACAACAAAATGGTTCAAGACCAATTTGTCAACAATTTCTAGAGTAAAAAGCAAAAATCTGTTGAAAATTCTAAAAGGACCAAAACAAATCGCCAGAGGAATAACGTCCGTAATGTCTGCGTGGGAATTGATCATTGACTCGTTTATGATTGAAGACATTGTGAAATATACCAATCTTTACATCGATGATAAAAAAAATCAGTTGGATACCAAAGAGCTCGTGATGCAAGAATTACAACGAAGAATGAGATTGCGGCACTTCTTGGTTTATTGTATTTCATAGGCGCTAAAAGAAACAACCATTGCAGTGTTGAAGAGATGTGGGACCCTGGGATGTGGGATTTGCAATAACAAGACAAGTCATGTCCTATAAAAGATTTTTATTTCTGTTACGATGCATTCGATTTGATCATCGTGACACCAGGGACGATCGTAAGAAAACTGATAAACTGGCTGCAATCAGGGTTATTTTTGACAAGTTTGTTGCCAATTGTAAAGACACATACTGCTTGGGAGAATACGTTACAATAGATGAGAAGCTAGAAGCGTTTCGTGGTCCTTGTAGCTTCATTCAGTATATTCCGAATAAACCTGCCAAATATGGTTTGAAAATGTTCCTATTATGCGACGCAAAAACGCATTACGTAAGCAACTTGGAAATATATTGCGGTCAGCAACCGGAGGGGCCATATATAATGCAAAATACACCAATAGAAATTGTCAAAAGATTTGTTGATATCATCAAAGGTTCCAAGAGAAATCTAACAGCGACAACTGGTATACCAGCTTTCCCCTTGCCGAAATCTTACTAAAAGATTATAATATAACACTTTTGGGAACTTTACATAAAATAAAAAAGAGTTACCTGTAGAGTTTTTACCTCACAAGAATAGAGAAATTAAATCGTCTTTATTTGGGTTCCAAAAGAACATTACAATTGTCTCACAAGTTCCAAAAAAAAAAAAAAATCTGTTATATTGTTATCAACAATGCATGATTCAGGAGAAATTGATGGAGATACTGAAAAACCGGAAATAATTCTAGACTATAATGCTACAAAAGGTGCAGTGGATACAGTTGATCAAATGTGCAACTCCTACTCAGTCAAAAGAATTACAAAAAGGTGGCCCTTAGTTATATTTTTTTCCATAATGGATATGGCTGGTATAAATGCATTCATTTTATACTACTCTAATGCCAACAATCAAAAAGTTAAAAGAAGAATTTTTCTGAAAAACCTTGCAATGGATCTCATGAAGCCTTTTCTTGTGGAAAGGGCAAACATTAATTCACTTTCGCTGGATATTAGAGCTTCTCTAGCTAAATACAAATCAAATGAGGAAGTAGCCAATAAAGCAGAGCCTGACCTAAAGAGAAAATGACGTTGTGTTACGTGTGGAAGATCTAAAAATCAAAATACCACTATAAGATGCGACACATGTAAGGAATTCGTGTGCAAGGCCCATTCTGTTGTTAAAACAAGTTGCCCAAAATGTTACAGACAAAACGAAACAGTGAACGAAGATAGTCACTAAGTATCTCTGATTTATTTAGATAAAAGTATGACTTAATTTGTTTTTTTTTATTTTCATCATTTTAATTATATTATATCATGTCAATAAACATTTACTTAATATTATTGTGTTTTAAATTACTAAGATAACATAAATATATAAGAAAATAAGTTTAAACATCATTCACCTAAAGTTAAACAACATTTACACTTCTGGCGCACTCGTTGCGCCGCGCGCCTTCTCGTGTTCCGATTTAAGGCGCGCCCGCTGGAGGGTTAAAATAAACACGGGAAAGTATTGCAACATTAATTCGCAAACCCGTGTTGATATCGAGGTACCAGGCAATGAACCACGTACGGATTTGTTTTGAAATAAGCCGCATTTGTTCACATCCAAAACCGTGTGGATTTTAAGGACGAAATGGTTACATACTGTGTTTCACATGTTGCTTACTAATGGCGAGAACCATTGGCAATTCCAGTGCGCACTCGATGTAATTTATATTTGCTGCTGATTAAAATTGTTTTATTGTTTTGTTTTTATTGTTTTGTTTGAGGTTATCGCAGTTTTAAATTTACCGGCTAAGTCATGGAACATTTTAAAATTGTCGTTCGTAAACACACTAAGACTTTAAAAATTTAAAGTTCGAAGAACACTATTCGGGGTATTATGTTGTAAGATGCAATGTGCGTTATTTTACACCGGAACTTACGATGAACAATGTAGTTGTTTAGTTAGTGCATTTTCTTTAGAAACAAAGACAAATTGGATAATGATGCGTCGATTCCCAAAACCTGTACGTTATGAGTTCAGAAAAGTATACGTTTGTTAACAAAAAAGAAGCAAATCGAAAAACAAGACAAACGGAGTAAATAGAAATTTCGATTGTAAGGCAAATATAAATATTAAGTTTTTAAAAATAACAGAATGTACTCTGAAAAATTTGCCTCTAGTAAAGAAGACACAAAACAGATATTCATATCCTATTTTAATTCGGGAATGACAGCTGCAGCAGCTAAATCGTATCACGAGTTTGGCATCATAGAGAATAGTGAGGAAGATGCATATAAAGTATTGTCTAATGCTCAAAAAAATCCTCTTGATCGTCAGGTTACCCATTTATATGAACAGTGGCGGCTCAAAAATTACGGTAGTAGAGACAAAATGCATATAGTGGACATTTTAAAAGTCGAAGACGCATCAAGTGCGTTATGGTAGTGAATTTTCATAAAAATGATCTGGCACAAAATATTTTATTATAACTTTTTTTTCTTGTAACATAGAAATCTAAGTTTTGGTGTATAGTTTACTTTTTATATCGTAAACCTACTTACCAAATTTGGTTATCATAGAGTTTTTATTTTTTAAGATAAAAATTTTTTTCAAATGAAAACTCAAAATTTTTCCGGAAAACCTCGTCCGATTTTTCTGATTAACGAACTCATCAAAGACATTCACAAAAGGAAGGTACGTGCCAAATTTTATCAAAATAGGCCCATTATTCTTTGAGATAAAAATTTTTTTTGAATGAAAACTCAAAATTTTCCCGGAAAACCTTGTCCGATTTTCCTGGCTAACAAACTTATGAAGGCCATTTGCAAAAGGAAGGTACATTCCCAATTTTATTAAAATCGGCTTCTTACTTTTTGAGATAGGAATTTTTTTCGAATGAAAACTCAAAATTTTCCCGGAAAACCTAGTCCGATTTTCCTGACTAACGAACTTATCCAAGCCATTTACAAAAGAAACGTACATGCCAAATTTTATCAAAATCGGCCCATTATTTTTTGAGTTATCGGTGTGATACATATATATATATATATATATATATATATATATATATATATATATATATATATATATATATATATATATATATATATATATATATATATATATATATATATATATATATATATATATATATATATATATATATATATATATAAATATAAATATATATATATATATATATATATATATATATATATATATATATATATATATATATATATATATATATATAAACATATAAAAATTGAAACTGACCCCGGATATGGGTTCTGGGGGTCCTAGTTCGCGCTCATTTGCAAAAATTTTTTCAAAATTCAAAAGTCGGGATCTCCCCATTAGTGAATTTTTTCTACGAAAATTCACTAAAAAGAAAACAGACATAAGTACTAGATCTTAATGTTAAAATGTGTATTGTAGATGACCCCATTTTTGTTGCAGGACTGGCTGATGAAGTGATATTCATTGACAGTAGCGGACCATGTGACCAGACCAACACGTGTGTGACTTTTTTGTTCGTTGCTACCAAGGTGGGTACTTTACCTTTGGCTGTTATTCTACATACCAGTCAATCACAGGACAATTATACTATTATCTTTCAAACAGCAAAATCATTTCTTGAAGAGACATGTAACAAGACGTTTCAACCAGGGTTAATAATGACAGACGATAGCAGTGCGGAGAGGAACGCCTTAAGGGAGGTATTTCCTAATAGTAGATTATTGCTATGCATATTTCATGTCAATCAGGCATTGTGGCGTTGGCTTGGCAAAGCGAACATGAAGTTCGGCAAACCGTCATGAAGAGATTTCGCCGTGTAATGTTTGCAGAATCAATGCATGAAGCAGAAATAAATATGTCTAATTTGCTAAATAATGACAAAGTACAAGACAATAACAAGTTAGGTACTTATTTATTAAACTTATGGGGCCGTCGTGTTTACCGTATCGATTCGATGTTCTTACCAGAGGTAATAATATTGAAAATTATTGCGAATCATCGATACGGATATTTAAGGACATTGTACTTCAACGGTGCGTTTTAGTAGAATTTATCACAAAAACATTTGAATCTTATCACAAGAAGAGACTCATACAGTTTGCAAATGGCAGATCACGAAAGCTTACGATTGCATATGAAAAATGTTGTCAAAATAGTAAGGGAATAGATGAAATAAGGAAATTGGATGATGGTGGCACATATTTTGTCGGGTAGTCATTTATATCTGGTGTATACTGATATGGCAACATGTGACTGTCAATTTGGAAAGGGTGGTAAATACTGCAAGCATCTATGTGCTGTAGAAAGAAAGTACGGAATTTTGTTAACAAATTCTTTATGTTTAACGGAAGCAGATCGGCAACATTTTGCAAAATTAGCCTTAGGAGACGAGCTTTCTTCAAAATTCTTTGAAGATATTGCCTTTACCAACGCAAATGGAATAATCAGTCAACCAGAATGCACATCCAGTATAACCACCAGTTGCGATGTTCCTTTAGGTTCATTTGAATGCCCAATAATTTCAAAAGAGAAATTAAATAGTCAAGTTAGTGGTACGACAATTAATGAAAATTATACATATACCATTGACAAAATAAAAACCTAATTCTCAAGAATCTGAAATGTTCTACAAAACGACTTTAATCCAGCCAATACCAACGTTCTTACCACATTTGCTTCTAATTTGTCAAAAATACAAACTTCTTCAGATGTCATATCATTTATGTGTGAAAATCATAAGCAAAGAAGCAATAGAAAAATCTTACGTCCAATCTACAGCAATTGCTCGTAGAAAAAATAGAGAATTACCTTGCAGTGGGAGGATCCAGTCAGGTAGACCCCCGAAAGCTTATGAAGGCCGAATGAGAAGACGTCCCCGTTCTCACAATATTTCTCTTAATATTAACAGTAATCAACCTGTTGCAAAAACATTAGTACTTACCTTCCTACATAATGAAAATTATTTTGATTCGTTTGTGAAAATATTATTTAGTTAAATATAGATATGTTAGCGATAAATAAATTATATATAACTTGGTACCTATTCTTTGTTCTGTGCGTAGGTAGAAAACACCAAAAAATTGGTTAAAACATTTTAAAAGTGATATTAAATTTTTCGTTTTTGACTTTATGCAATTTGAACATGAATTGACACATTTTACAGGGCGATTGGGAATGTTGCAGATGCACACTTTTTGAGTTAGAGGTGGCTGTGAGGTTAATTGATTTCAATAGGTATTCTCAGCAATGCTCCATAATAAAAAACTCTGGACGCAGCAAGTGCGTTATGGTAGTGAATTTTCATAAAAATGTTTTTAATTGCAAATATGTGTTTCCTTTTTAAGAAAGCAGGCATCAATTTTGGTTAGCAGTATAACCTATATAGTAAAAACAATGTGCCATGTTTCATAAAAATAACTTTATTGTGTGAAAATGTACAAAAATTTCCAAAAGTAAACTTAAAGTGTTCCCGGAAAAACTCGTTTCTTGGTCAACCTTATAGGTTTTGAGCTATTCAAATTTGAAGCATTTAATGAAAATTCGCTACCATAATGCACTTGCTGCGTCCCGAATTTCTTTTCTTACAAACATGCATCGCTGAAAAATTCAAAAATGCAATAACATAAGGCGTGTTTGATTAAAAAAAAAGAAGAAAATTTGTATCACCAACAACTTATGAGCCACCTGTGATTGTAGAAATATTTTTTTAAGATGTAGCTCAAGACACCCTATAATTAATATATACAAATTTTCTTCATATCTTGTATAATAACGGATATATTGAGCTTTATTGATTTTTTACGAAAATTCGACAAAAATTATATACTATTAAACGATAAACTCTAAAGCTAAGGCTACTGCCAAGCATCAGAGAATGGGTCTATTTGAAATGAATTTTCTGGAAACATTTTAGTAAAATGAAGGACAATGACGGTTGAAACTAAGACTTCAGAGTTTGTAAAACATCCTTCTTGAGACATTTGATTTCCATATCCCGTATTAGATTCAAGTTCTTTGCCTAAATGTTGCCGATTTTGACGTTTTAAATCGCAACTTTGACGTTTTGAGGAAAACCCCAATTTATTTTTCTTTAAATGCCGATAACTTTTTTGTCTTTTGACCTATATAGCTAAATTTTGGTAGGTAGCTTACCTATAAGGATATTAACTAGCGTGCCAAATTTGGTTGCCCTTACTTTGTTAATTCCGGAGATATAATTTTTTTTCGAAAGAAAACACAAAATTTTTCGGGAAAACCTTGGCAGATTTTCCTGGCTAACGAACTTATCCAAGCCATTTGCAAAAGGAATTTTTCCACCAAATTTAGTCATAATCAGCCTATTATTTTTTGAGTTATCGGTGTGATACATATATATATATATATATATATATATATATATATATATATATATATATATATATATATATATATATATATATATATATATATATATATAAACATATAAAAATTGAAACTGACCCCGGATATGTGTTCTAGGGGGCCTAGTTCGCGGTCATTTGAAGAAATTTTTTCAAAATTCAAAAGTCGGGATCTCCTCATTAGTGAATTTTTTTAAAGAAAATTCACTAATAATAAAAAAAAGGTAAAGTAGGCTATACCTACTACTTACCAATTTTTAGTGAATTTTCGTAGAAAAAATTCACTAATGGGGAGATCCCGACTTTTGAATTTTGAAAAAATTTTTGCAAATGAGCGCGAACTAGGACCCTTAGAACCCATATCCGGGGTTAGTTTCAATTTTTATATGTTTATATATATATATATATATATATATATATATATATATATATATATATATATATATATATATATATATATATATATATATATATATATATATATATATATATATGTATCACACCGATAACTCAAAAAATAATGGGCCGATTTTGATAAAATTTGGCATGTACGTTTTTTTTGTAAATAGCTTGGATAAGTTCGTTAGTCAGGAAAATCGGACGAGGTTTTCCGGGAAAATTTTGAGTTTTCATTCGAAAAAAATTCTTATCTCAAAAAGTAATAAGCCGATTTTAATAAAATTTGGCATGTACCTTCCTTTTGTAAATAGCCTTGACAAGTTTGTTAGCCACGAAAATCGGACGAGGGTTTCCGGGAAAATTTTGTTTTTCATTCAAAAAAATTTTTTATCTCAAAGAATAATGGGCCTATTTTGATTATATTTGGCATGTACCTTCCTTTTGTAAATGTCTTTGATAAGTTCGTTAATAAAAAAATCGGACGAGGTTTTCCGGAAAAATTTTGAGTTTTCATTTGAAAAAAAATTTTATCTTAAAAAATAAAAACTCTATGATAACCAAATTTGGTAGGTAGGTTTACGATATAAAAAGTCAACTATACACCAAAATTTAGATTTCTATGTTACAAGAAAAAAAAGTTATAATAAAATATTTTGTGCCAGATCATTTTTATGAAAATTCACTACCATAACGCACTTGCTGCGTCTTGGACTTTTTCTTAATTATTTCATATTGATATAAAGTATACCAATAAAAATTAGTTTTGTTAAATCTTTTTTATATTGCTAGAATATTTAATACAATTATGTTCGATTGCTCTAAACGTAAGTTATGCGATCCTTTTTGTGATGAGTAATTTTATATAAAAAAAATTTGGCCATATACGAATGTGTTGTCCTTTTTTATGTAACGTCTCCGTGTTCAGTACCAAGGCGCTCTTTGAAATGAAAACGGAAACGTGAACATGAACCGCCAGTCATTTTCAAACAAATCAGTGCGTGATTCATTGTCTGGCGCCTCGAAATCAACACGGGTTTGTCAATAAATGCTGCAATACTTTTTAGTGTTTATTTCAAGACTGCGTCGATTTCAAATGAACACGGTAACTTAAATCGCACCCCGGATATGTGTTCTCGGAGGCCTAATTAGTGCTAATTTGAAGGAATTTTTTCAAAATTCAAAAGTCGAGATCTCCTCATTAGTGATGTTTTTTAAAGAAAATTCACTAAAAGACGTTTGACATTAGAACTTTAATGGAAATTCGCTACCATAACGCACTTGCTGCGTTAAAACTTTTTGTTTAATTGTTTTCCACGGCGCTTTCGTTCTATCACTCATTAGGTAAGTCTGGGATATAATAAAGGCTGATACTGTTGCATTGCCTAAATTTAGAAGCACGAATTGTATACAGCCAACTAATGAATCAAATTAATAAATTGGGAAATATGTAAGTAGGACTGCCTCGTTTTTCCATCTCTGCCACTTTTTCCCTGCTATCTGCGTTACTAAAACAACAGACTGAATTTCTTAGGGTACAACTTACATCGGTCGTTGTTTCAATAAATAATAAATACCCCGTCAGGGCATCACGATAGCAAAACAAGTGATTCGAACTAAGCAACCATGGGTTCCATAACTAAGGAACAGTAAAGTTAGTGGCAACTCATTGTGTCACTTACCCAACTTTAGAGCGATACGTAACATGTTAGATTGCGGCGCCATCTCCAATCTCCACGATGAATGATTCACCACTAGCGACTCGTCACTCTAGGGATAAGACCTCCGTTCCAGTGGTGCTGTCTTCATGTAACATGCTATATTAGCGAATTTTTCTAGAAAAAATTAACCAATGTGAATTTTCCTAGAAAAAATTCACTAATGGGGAGATCCCGACTTTTGAATTTTGAATTTTTTTTGCAAATAAGCGCGAACTAGGACACCTAGAACCCAAATCCGGGGTCAAATCTCAATATATTTTTCTTTAAATGCCTATAACTTTTTTGTCTTTTAACCTACAGAGTTAAATTTTGGCAAGCGACTTACCTATAATAAGATAAACCCGCGTAAAATATTTGGTTGCCCTTACTTTGTTAATTCCGGAGATATAATTTTTTTTCAAAAGAAAACACAAAATTATTCCAGGAAAACCTGGGCCGATTTTCCTGGATAACGAATTTATCCAGGCCACTTGCAAAAGGAAGATATTCACCAAATTCAATCAAAATCGGCCCATTATTTTTTGAGTTATCGGTGTGATACATACATACATACATACATACATACATACATACATACATACATATATATATATATATATATATATATATATATATATATATATATATATATATATATATATATATATATATCAAAATTGAAACTGACCCCGGATATGTGTTCTGGGCTCTTATTTAAAGAAATTTTTTCAAAATTCAAAAGTCGGGATCTCCTCATCAGTGTTTTTTTTTAAAGAAAATTCACTATAAAGCTATGATAACCAACTTTAGTAGGTAGGTTTACGATATAAAAAGTAAACTGTACACTAAAATCTAGAGTTATATGTTACAAGAAAAAAAGTTCTAATAAAATATTTTGTGCCAGATCATTAAATATTTTATAAGACAACGGTGGTTTTAATTTTTCTCAGAACGTTTATTTTCGAACATACATAGGTTTTCATTTGAAAAAAATAGTTGGGTTTTATAAAGGTGACAACTTAAACTGTTAAAAAATTCCAAGGTTACATAAATATACCAAACAAACAAGTTTTATTGGAAATATTTGTGATTGAAAAAATAAGGAGATCCCGACTTTTGAATTTTGAAAAAAATTTTGCAAATGAGCGCGAACTAGGACCCCTAGAAACTATATCCGGGATCAGTTACAATTTATATATGTTTACACACACACACGCACACACAAATGTATATATATATATATATATATATATATATATATATATATATATATATATATATATATATATATATATATATATATATATATATATATATGTATCACACCGATACACCGATAACTCAAAAAATAATGCACCGATTTTAATCAGATTCGACATGTACCTTAATCTTGTATGTGGCTTAGATAAGTTCGTTTGCCAGGAAAATCTGACGAGGTTTTTCGGGAAAATTTTGCGTTTTCTTTCGAAAAATCTTTTATCTCAAAAAATAAAAGCGCTATGATAACCAAATTTGGTAGGTAGGTTAACGATATAAAAAGAAAACTATACACCAAAATTTAGATTTCTATGTTACAAGAAAAAAAGTTATTATAAAATATTTGGTGCCAGATCGTTTCTATGAAAATTCACTACCGTAACGCACTTGCTGCGTCCAGATTTTTTTTATGATTTTTATTATATATTAAATATATACAGGGAGTTCAAGGCAACATGCCCTATTACTTTTTATCAAAACTAAGTGAGATGAAATTATTTTATTTTTCATTGCCCACTATAAAAAGTAATATTATTTTTAAAATCTACATTTTGGGTTCTCTTTGAAGAAATAACAAGTGCGATATATTTTTTAGAAGCCCCCAGTAACATGCATAAAGTTAGTAAAAAATACAGGATGTTTCATAAAAAAGCTAATTTACCTGCTCTGTTGTTTTAAGAAACACCGTCCATATTATGTAGTCTACATAGCTGCCTGGAATTACAAAAAGTCTGGACGCAGCAAGTGCAATATGATAGTGAATTTTCATAAAAATATTTTAACAGCAAATATGTCTTTTTTTTTAATGAAAGCAGGCATCAAATTTGGTTACTCATGTAGTAGAAACCTTTATTGTTTGAAAAAGTACAACATTTTTCCGAAAATTGACTTAAAATGGTTTGATTTTTCTGGTCAACGAACCTCGTCAAGTTATTTACCCAACTGCCAAAATATAATTATTCACAAAAACCTGCTCAACAAAATTTGAACAAATACTCACGAAAATTTAACCAATTTTTTCAAGAAAATCCGAAAACCTTTTTTTTTATATAATAAGTTATCGAACATTTATCAATATTTGCCAAAGTTTCACAAAAAAAATCTTACAAAAAAATGATTTCTACAGAAGCACAAAAAAATTTCTGATAAAACTGGTTGAATATTTGTTTACACAAAATTTTGCTAAAAGAATACATAAAATTCAAATTATATACCCGATGTGTAATTAAAGTTGAAAATAAAATAATACGTTTGCACGAATATCCATTAGAACCTTATTTTCGACAATTTTCGTTTAAAAAATGTTCCATCAATTGAAGAATTTTTCACACAAATTCGCAACAAATGTTTCTTCAAAGAAAATTTATTAAATTCATTTATAAGAAAATTCGCTGTTATTCAAAATCAGATCTAAATATAGAAGTAGATACTTATTCTGTAGCTTTACAGAGAAAATTATTGTGCCTATCGATGCTGTAAAAATTGAATCCGGCTGCAGAAAAGAAAACAAGCTCCTATGAAGTCACAAATCTCTAGGTCTTGTTAACTGCGGAACGGTTTCATCATTTATGTAAAGGCAAAAACAGCTGCTTTTAAACTTGAATTAAAAGTCTTAAAAGTGCTTTCATTAGTGTTTTTTCAACAAAAAGCCGCTAAAAATATTGGTATTACACAATCTGACCAGAGAACGTTAAAATTGAATCAACGACGAAAAAAAAGTGAAAAATAGTTTAAAGAGAAATTCAGACAACAGCGAGATTTAAATTCACGTCTCTTTGCTCTTGAGCCGGCTTTCGACTACCGTAAGACTCGGAAGGGAAAGCTCAATAAAAGGTAGATAACCCATAATGGTCCTCAGTTATTTATTTGTAATATGTAAGGTCTATTTTAGAATAATTTTTTTCAACTATTTTATGAAATGAGAAGAGTGGCATAAATCTAGAACATTCTAATATACATTTTATACAATATTTGCCATTTATAGACCGCAATAATTATTCTAATTTTTACGTTTCAAATCTCCAAGTTGACTTTTTCGGGAAAAATTATAGAAGTTTCAAAGTAATTTTTCTCGTACTTGCTCTTTTTGCGCGAATAAAAATCCACGTTATCTGTATTGTTTGACACATACAATATTTTCGTCTTGAATCTCCTCTGACTTTTAGTGGCACTAAGATTTGGCTTCATTATAAGTGCCTAAAACTTTTTAGTGAATTTTTATTAAAAAATATTCACTAGTAGAGAGGTATCGATGGTGAGAATTTGCAAACGCGAACTAGAACCCCTAGAACCCATATCCGGGCTCAGCTTCAATATATATATATATATATATATATATATATATATATATATATATATATATATATATATATATATATTTATTTATCAAAAAATTGTGGGAACGCCGTCAGTTGTAGAATAAAACTCTTTATTATACGCCGAGCTTTCGGAAAAATTTATTCCTTTATCAAGGCTACAACATGGAAAGAAAAAAGTTTACAATTTACTTGGAAAAAATATAAAAGTTTAAAATACTTACATATAACATGAGTTCTACTAAACTATTTATCTAATAACAAACATAAAAAGAAAACCTTTTGATGAATTTGATTGAAGTCTAATAAATGCCAAACTGACATATAAAGCTAAATATTGTTTAATTGAATTTGTTTTTTGTTTTTGTCTAGGAAATATAAAAAGGGGTAGTGATTTCTAAAATTATTATCTTTCTTTAAGTTTATTAAATTTTCGTTAAAAGTAATTTCAAATTCTTCTAAACACATTCTTTTATTACTTAAGGTTTCACAGTGTAAAATAGAAACATTACTAAAATTTATATTATGGCCAGTGTCGAGATTATGTTCTGAGAGAGCGCAAGTTCTTTTTTGTAAACGTATGTCACTTTTGTGCTGTGTTAACCTATCTTTAAGGACTCTGCTTGTTTGGCCAATGTATCTTAAACTACAATTATTACATGGAATACAATACACCACTCCAGACACTTTGGAAATTTCATCCTTACTTTTGAATTTACTGAAAATGTTATTAATTAACTTTTTAAAGATAGCATTTAGAAAAGATGGGTTTTTATTTCTCTAGAAACATCCATTCCAAAAAATACATTTTTTGAAATAGTTGATTTTATTTTTAACTCAAGCTATTTTGTTTTTGAAAACACATATTATAAACAAATTTTTGGAACTCCAATGGGTGCTTGTATCTCTCCAATTATTGCACAATATGTTATAGATGATTTGCTTGAAACATGTATACCAAAATTAAATTTCAATATTCCTTTTTTAAAAAAATATGTTGATGACATTATTTGTAGTATTCCTCTAAATTCAACAACACACATTTTAGAGGTTTTCAATTCTTACAACCAATATATTAAATTTACATTAGAAGAGGAAACAGATAACAGTGTACCATTCCTAGATACAAAATTAATTAGAACAAACGATAGAAACATAATTTTAGATTGGTATATAAAACCAACTAATTCTCAAAGATATATTAATTTTCATTCAGATCATTTATTTAAAACTAAAATTAACATTTTATTAGGTTTAAAAAATAGAATATTAAAGATATGCCATCCTTCTTTCCACGAAAAAAAAATTTAAGAAAACTTTTTAATATTTTTGTTAAGAACTCTTATCCTACCAAACTACTTAATAAACTTTTATACAATTTTTCAAACAATCACCATTACAATACAAGACAATCTCTACAAACAGTATCAAATTTATCTGACAGACATAACACCCATATAATTTCGAGTTCGGAAACATCTAACTTTTTTTACATATCTATCCCATACATTAAAAGTATTTCCAATAGGTTAAAGTTTATATTTAAAGATGAAACCATTTTTAAAATAACGTTTCGATATTCAAAAAAAATTAATAACATTTTCAGTAAACTCAAAAGTAAGGATGAAATTTCCAAAGTGTCTGGAGTGGTGTATTGTATTCCATGTAATAATTGTAGTTTAAGATACATTGGCCAAACAAGCAGAGTCCTTAAAGATAGGTTAACACAGCACAAAAGTGACATACGTTTACAAAAAAGAACTTGCGCTCTGTCAGAACATAATCTCGACACTGGCCATAATATAAATTTTAGTAATGTTTCTATTTTACACTGTGAAACCTTAAGTAATAAAAAAATGTGTTTAGAAGAAATTGAAATTACTTTTAACGAAAATTTAATAAACTTAAAGAAAAATAATAATTTTAGAAATCACTACCCCTTTTTATATTTCCTAGACAAAAACAAAAAACAAATTCAATTAAACAATATTTAGCTTTATATGTCAGTTTGGCATTTATTAGACTTCAATCAAATTCATCAAAAGGTTTTATTTTTATGTTTGTTATTAGATAAATAGTTTAGTAGAACTCATGTTATATGTAAGTATTTTAAACTTTTATATTTTTCCAAGTAAATTGTAAACTTTTTTCTTTCCATGTTGTAGCCTTGATAAAGGAATAAATTTTTCCGAAAGCTCGGCGTATAATAAAGAGTTTTATTCTACAACTGACGGCGTTCCCACAATTTTTTGATAAATAACACTATTACCGTCACAAAAATTTAATACTATATATATATATATATATATATATATATATATATATATATATATATATATATATATATATATATATATATATATATATATATATATGTATGCGCATGATAACTCAAAAAGTTAATAACCGATTTTGATGAAACTCGGCAAGAATCTTTCCGTTAATAATGGCTTGGACGATTTCGTTAGCAAGGAAAATCGGACAAGGTTTTTCAGGCAAATTTTGAGTTTTCTTTCGAAAAATAGCTTCGAAAATCACAAAGCGATTCTGATGGAATTTGGAGAATATATTGCTTTAAGAATGGCCTTACTAGATACCAAAACTTTCTAGGTTTATAGCAAATTGAGTTATTCAAATTTGAAACATTTAAGTAGAATTCGCTATTATAACGAAATTGTTGCGTCCCGAACTTTTAGTGAATTTTCGTAGAAAAAATTCACTAATGGGGAGATCCCGACTTTTGAATTTTGAAAAATTTTTTGCAAATGAGCGCTAACTAGGACCCCTGGAACCCATATCCGGGGTCAGTTTCAATTTTTATATGTTTATATATATATATATATATATATATATATATATATATATATATATATATATATATATATATATATATATATATATATATATATATATATATATATATATATATATATATGTATCACACCGATAACTCAAAAAATAATGGGCCGATTTTGATAAAATTTGGCATGTACCTTTCTTTTATAAATGGCTTGGATAAGTTCGTTAGTCAGGAAAATTTTGAGTTTTCATTCGAAAAAAATTCTTATCTCAAAAAGTAATAAGCCGATTTTAATAAAATTTGGCACGTACTTTTATTTTGTAAATGGCTTTGACAAGTTTGTTAGTCAGGAAAATCGGACAAGGTTTTCCGGGAAAATTTTGAGTTTTCATTCGAAAAATTTTTTTATCTCAAAGAATAATGGGCCGATTTTGATAAAATTCGACATGTGCCTTTCTTTTGTAAATGGCTTTGATAAGTTTGTTGATCAGAAAAATCGGACGAGGTTTTCCGGGAAAATTTTGAGTTTTCATTTAAAAAAAAAATTTATCTTAAAAAATAAAAAATCTATGATAATCAAATTTGGTAGGTAGGTTTACGATATAAAAAGTAAACTATACACCAAAATTTATATTTCTATGTTACAAGAAAAAAAAGTTATGATAAAATATTTTGTGCCAGATCATTTCCATGAACATTCACTATCATAACGCACTTGCTGCGTCCAGGCTTTTTTATTCTTTCAGCTTAGATAAGTTTGCTTGTCATAGAAAAAGTGTTGACTTTATTGTGGTGGCTTTGATTTCTCGAAGGAAAAATTTAACGGCTTCAACTCAATTGTCGAAACCTAAAATTGGGTATGCAGTAAACATACGTAGCTTTTTGTGTAATCTATTTTCCGGTTATGATACCATTAAAATTCCATACTAAGACTGGCTTATTAATGTGTGTTTGAGGGCGCCATACTATGTGTATGTGTGGGTTCAGTAATTTACAATATGTAATTTGCCTTGATTACTAATTAAATACTAAGCGATAATAATTACTATTATATCGTCTCCGAAATAATTACTATCAGGAGAATATTGAAGTTAAAGCTAATGAAGAAATAAATAGCTCTATCATTATGGAATTTAATTGTAAGTAATTGGGTAAATCCAAATATTTGTTAAGAAATATATCGCCCATTTGGGAACTTACATAAGTCTAATTGTATGTCAATGCACTATCGTTTATTTAATTAAAAAAGTGATATGGAAAACAAAGCCAACGTAACCTCTTTATTTTGGTAGAAATGTGTCAGTTTTTTTTACTTACTTTTTGTAGGAAACACTCACCAATGAGGAGATCGCGAGTTTTGACTTTTAAAATCATTTTTCAAAGGAGTTCGAACTAGGAACTCTAGTGTAGGTCTGTTTAAAATTTTTTATGTTTATATACAGGTCGTCCAAAAACTCTCCTGCCAAACTGAAACCTCAAATACTACACGTTATTTGATGTCGAGTTAGCCAATTTAGTACAGGCAATAGAGGAGCCCGTTACTCCTGTCCATAATGCATTAAACTACAGGAGTTACTTTTTTTTGATAGATAGGTTCAGAATTACGTACTGAATGTAAAAACACAAAATCATTACAAATTAGGAGGGCGGAAATGCCGCCATTTTGAGAAAAACCGTTTCGGCCTATATCTCCATAACCGTGCACTTTAGGCTAAAAATAGTAATGACCTTTATTGCGGACAATTACATTTCCCATCTTTTTTGTTGAATTTTTTTTTGTATCACTTACCCTTTACAACTTATACGACTATTAGCATTCATTTATTGACTTTTTTACCTATATCTTTGTTAATAATTGTTTAAAAAATAAAATGCTTATAACTTAACTTTTGACTCGACAAATTTCCTACAATTTTTACAAACATTTTTTTTCCTAAAATCAATATTTTCAACGTTATAACGCGTTAAATGTTGCACTTTGCAATCGACAAATTTTTCTGGAAATATTTGAGTAAAATGAAGGACAATGACGGTTGATGCTAAGACTTCAGGCTTTGTAAAACATTCTTCTTGAGACATTTTCTTTCCATAGCTTATATTAGTTTCAGGTTCTTTGCGTAAATGTTGCGAATTCTGACGTTTTAATTCGCGACTTTGACGTTTTGAGGAAAACCCCAATTTATTTTTCTTTCAATGCCTATAACTTTTTTGTCTTGGAATCCATAGACCTAAATTTTGGTAGGTAATTTACCTATAATGACGTAAAACCGTGTACCAAATTTAGTTGCCCTTACTTTGTTATTTCCAGAGATATGATTTTTATTCAAAAGAAAACGCAAAATTTTCCGGGAAAACCTGGGCCAATTTTCTTGGCTAACGAACTTATCCAAGCCACTTACAAGGGGAAGGTATTAACCAAACTTAATTAAAATCGGCTCATTAGTTTTTGAGTTATCGGTGTGATACACACACACACACATATATATATATATATATATATATATATATATATATATATATATATATATATATATATATATATATATATATATAAAAATTGAAACTGACCCCGGATATGTGTTCTAGGGGGCATAATTAGCGCCTATTTCAATTTTTTTTTTCAAAATTCTTGGTCTCCTTATTAGTGATTTTTTTTAAAGAAAATGCACTAATAATAATTTTAGAAAAAAAAAGTTTTAAGTAAAAGTTCTAGAAAATTTGTCGATTGAAAAGTTAAGTTATATGCATTTTATTTTTTAAACAATTATTAACAAATATATAGGTAAAAAAGTCAATAAACGAATGCTAATAGTCGTATAAGTTGTAAACGGTGAGTGATACAAAAAAAAATTAACAAAAAAGATGGGAAATGCAATTATTTACAATAAAAGTCAGTACCATTTTTGGTCTAAAGTGCACGGTTACGGAGATATAGGTCGAAACGGTTTTTCTCAAAATGGCGGCACTTCCGCCCTCCTAATTTGTAAGGATTTTGTGCTTTTACATTCAGTACGTAATTCTGAACCTATCTATAAAAAAATAACTCCTGTAGTTTAACGCAGAAAAAAATTCTCTATTGCCTGTACTAATTTACCCCGATCCAAAATTGCTTTCTAAGTGAGCCATAGCCCTCTGAAACTGCCGCGCTTTTAACAGTTCCTAGTTTGTTAAAGATATTTAAAAAATGCCCCTACAAAAAAATTTGAAACTTGGCACAATGAAAAAAAGTTTCGGGACGCAGCAAGTGCGTTATAGTAGCGAATTTTCATAAGAATTGTACATTATTATTATACGGCATACTAGTAACGTTAAAACTTTAAACTTACACAGACCTTGAAGATCGATTTTAGAGGTCCTGGTACGCGCACATTTGAAGATTTCTTTCGAAAGTGTTACCATCGATATCTCTCTATTATCAAAAAAATCTTGCGTTTTAACTCCTTTTGAGAAAAATGCCCAAAACTCAATTTTCTACGAAGGTAAAGAACTAAATTTTGCTATATCAGTAGGTAGTGTAAGTCTCTTTGAAAGAAACTTGTATTACAAATTTCATTAAAGTTATACAGAAGATTTTCAGAAGGAAACTTAATTCATATTTAGAAAAGTAAAGTATCTGCCAAATTATAAACGTAGCAGTCATTTTTCGTTATTAATCGCCAGTATGATTTTATTTTAGTCAACCTAATCAAGCCAGTTTTTTCAGTAACAATTACAACAATAATAAAATTATGATTTCAGACTCAAAGGTGACAAACTTATTTAGGCGTTTTAAACAAAAATGAGATCTTGTTCAAAACGTATGAAATCTGTGCACTATTGTTTCTCCAAATGTGCAAATAAAACATAAAAAAAAGATATATGTATCCAGCTGGATTCGATCGCGTCACTTTCTACGTGGGATGCGAGCATGATAACCACTACACTATCTGGGCAGCCGTCAAGAAAGGTTTTACTTGTATAAAGCCGGCATCCCACGGCGCGTGGCTTGGCGAGTTATCGGCTTGGCAAGTCAGTTCGCAAGTTGACAAGTCAGTTTGCCAAGTGGCAAATCAACGAGCGTGGTTGCTTTCCCACGGCGCCTGGAAGGACTCGCCGAGTGCTGAATTGCGCACGACCGTTATTTTTTTAACCGTTGATCTGGACTTGCCAAGTTGCTTAGCAGTGAAAGCAGTGCAGTGTATTCTGTGGCAGGAGTAGGTAGCCATCGTGAAGGAAAGAACAAGAAATGAGTTTGCAACAAAAACGGCGTATTGCTGCCTGTGCAGCAAGTTTTATTATTATGGGCATTGAACATAATTTTAAAAAAAACAAAGAAAAAAGAAAAAGACGATGGTGGGTGGCCTCTTTATATAAAAGTCGAAATAGGTAAGTAATAGTATATTACATATCGAGGTGGGAAGTGTTTCATTACTGTCGAGGGGACCAAGGTGCGAATCGTCGAGGTCAACCAATTCTCGAGACAATTATGAAAACTTTCAACCGAAATATGTATACTATTGTATTTTCAACCATTACTATTATCGATATTAATTGTTATAATAATATTATATGAATTAAATGAGCTATTATACCTTTTTTTAGAGTCCCCATATCATATACATCAAATAATCATCAAAAAAACGGCAACTAAAATGAAAAGTCAACGGTTCCGAGCGTTTTTCAAAAAAACAAATACCTGAATTTTAAATGAATTTATTTCAGTTAAAGTCCCCATCCTGTATGGTTAAAAATAAAACAATTTGCATTTAAGTAGTAGTACCTACCTAACGTCCATTTAATGAATGGAGATATAATGTCAGTTTTTTTGCAGATATAATGTCACAGACATGTTAGGCGACTTACGTCGTGAACCATCAAATTATTTTCAAAATTTTTGTCGAATGTCATCAACAGATTTTGAATTTTTGCTAAATAAAATTGGCCCAGTTATAGCCAAAAAGAACACAAATATGAGGGAAAGTATACCTATTCAAGAGAGACTGGCTGTAACTTTAAGATTCTTGGCTACTGGAGACAGCTTTGCAAGTTTGTCGTACTTGTTTAAATTTTCGGCTCAAACGGTGTCAAGATGTGTTCAGGATGTATGCAGAGCGCTGAATAAGGAACTCAAAGATAAAATAATCGTAAGTATGTTTATCTTTTTATTAAGGAATGTTAACTGAAATAAACACTAATGGTAACTGAAATAAACACTCATGGTCACTCTTAAATATAACTATACAAAAGGCATGTGTGAATCTAAATCTAATAAGTCGTGGTCTTGGCTCGTGTCACGTGGATTGTCGTGGGACTCTTCAGTATCCTTATTTGAAGGTGAGGCGACATAATCTGCTAAGGCAGAAGTACTCGCTGATGAATGAGAAAAATAACTTGTTGCAGATACCGGACGAGAGTCCGAACACTGAGGTGATAGCAGATTAGGTGTGGATGGGTATCCCACGGGTTGATTAGATGTGGATGGGTATCCCATGGGCTGACCAGGCCAAGGAGTATATGAGGTATTAGACTGGGGATCCTGATGGAATGAGTATTTTTGTTTATGGATATGGCCAAACATTAACTGGTCGATTTCCAGCATTGCAATTCCTCTAGTCAATGGATCTAACGATCTTAATTTCGTTGCAAGCAACTCGCCATATAATGAACATTCATCCGAAGTGGTTGGTTCGGGTTCAGCTACTTTTTTTAAGAGTTGGAAGGCTTCCTCCATGCGAGTTTCATTATTAGCAGCCATAGTTTGCGCCATTCTCTTTTTTCCTTTTTGTCCAACTACAACAGCAGATTTAGCTTTACTGGCTTCATTTGTAGGCTTTGTGGCACATGGAGCTGTTGTTAAGTTTGAAGAATTATTTTCTATTTTATTTTCCCCGTCTGATGGTCTATTAGGCTTGTTTTGGTCGGTATTTTCAGTTGTTATATTCGCTACGTCCTCTACTACCTGAAGCATAAAAGAGAAATAATGAACAGGATTATGAAAGATTTGGGAAAAAACTGTAATAAAATTATTTCTGAGCTATAAGGCGATCTGGAAAAATTTGCGTTTTTATCTTTTGTCTATTAATTTTTATACACTTATCGATTTTCAGCTATTCAGACGTATAAGATTGCCTTGTAGCTCCGATAACTATCTACCTATTCTGCCTTTCCGAAAAAAAAAGTTTTGCGCTATTCGCACTTTTTTTACCTTATTATGTATTTTTTTTAGTTACCCAAAACACCAGATGAATGGCGCAAAATAGCCCAAGAATTTGAGATGAATTGGAATTTCCCGCATTGTTTGGGCGCCATAGACGGGAAACATATAGTCATCGAAGCTCCAATGAACAGCGGGACCGAGTTTTTCAATTACAAGGGAACGTTTAGCGTAGTACTCATGGCATTGGTAAACGCTAATTATGAATTTATTTACGTCGATATTGGGTGCCAAGGGAGGATTAGTGATGGCGGGGTATTTCGAAATACAACGCTATTTCAGAAGCTGGATAAAAATGAATTAATGTTGCCTCCAGATGAACCTTCATCTAAAGAGCCATTGCCATATGTGTTTGTGGGGGATGATGCGTTTGCTTTGTCTACTCACCTGTTAAAACCATATCCGGGAATGTACGACAAAGGCAGCCAAAAACGAATTTTCAACTATCGCCTTTCACGCGCCCGCAGACTCGTAGAGAACGCATTTGGAATATTGGCATCTGTTTTTAGAATATTTAGAAAACCTATGCTTCTCGAGCCAGATAGAGTGACAGAAATTACTATGACATGTGTGCTACTTCACAATTTCTTGCGTAACAGCAGAACATCAAACACAAGGTATTTATCCCCGGATTTGTTAGACAATGATATTGATGGTCAAATAATTCCTGGGTCATGGAGGGCAGAAAATGACAAGATGACTTCATTCTTACCTCTGCGACAAGTTGCTAGAAGACCTGGACAGGATGCCAAAGAAGTAAGGGACAGCTATGCGAATTATTTTTCAGGACAAGGCGCTGTACCATGGCAAAATAACGTTTAAAGTTCGGAAAACTAAAGCCACATAAATATTTTAAAACTTTCATTATTATCCGGATATTGGTTTGAGAGAGATTGGATCCTACTTTAAGTATTCAAAACCTTCATTTCTTGGGTGAAAATAAATAAAAGTTCAGTCAATAAAAGCAACACTTATCTACATATAATAAATCTAAAACAATTCAGGGGAATATTCTTTGAATAATTTTAAGACTAAATATAAATGACATTTTCAACTGAGGAATCTGCAGTTTCATTGTGTACCATTATTTATGGGACACCCTGTATACACTATTCGTGTTAATAAAATATCTCAAAGAATAATTATTTCCAGAATTGTTGAACTTTATTATTTGTAGGTAACTAATATACTAATAAAATATATTAACATACCTCTGAATTTGTTGTTTCATTGGGTTTGTATATTCCATGTAAAAATCTATGCATATATTCATATGCAAACCAGTCTGGCTTAAAAACTTCGTTAGTCCCTGTGCCGGTTCCAGTGGTTGCTTTTACTTTTTGGAAGAGTTTCCTAAAAGTTGCCATCAATGCATCTTTTTTCTTTTTAAGTTCCGCCACAGTGCATTTTACACTTAAATTAGCTTCAATTCTTTTCCAACTATCATGAACTAAATTTCGGTTTTTGTGGTTTGGGTCCTTTGGATTCCAAATTGCTGGTTCTCCTTCGTAAAGTTCCAAAAATTCTATCACAAGTTCATTTGACCACTCCATTATTCGAGAAATTAAAAAATTTAGACCCGACTATTTAAAACCACCTTTCTCCACGATAATATAAAGAACGCTACTGAAACTGCGAAAAAGTTTCGTTTATCCAAGCCTACGTGGGAATGGTGGGATCGGATTTGAGCAAGCTCGGACAAGTCGAGCCTACGATGCTCGTCCATCCTTTGACTCGTGCCAAATTTACCGACAACTGACGGGAACGCCGAGCCGCGCCGTAAAGCTTGTCGCACGCACGAGCGTTCTCATTCCCACGACGCGTGGCTCGCTAAATCGCGCGCCAAGCTCGCCAAGCCACGCGCCGTTGGATGCCGGCTTAATACCGTAGATCGGCTGCATGCCCGTTATATTATATTCAAAGTATATATAATTAATTAATTACAGAAAATTTGGTAGTAGAATTACTATTGAAACACATCCCACTTGTGTTTCGGTCTTAAATGACGTCTTATGTTTAAGTTTCAAGATAAAAGAAACTATCTTAGAATCATTTTTATAAAGACTTGGCTTGATTTTGTTTAAATTTCTGATAGGTTATTATGCGACAGCATAATATATCTATGCTGCGCTAAAACTGTGTTTGAGGTCGAGAATAAAGCTACAAATATAGTGTATTTTAATAATTGATTGAATAGCCTAGTTAAATAATTACTTGGCAAATATGTAATTTCATGTCGTCTGTCATTTTCCATAACTGCGGCCGAGATTTCACGATTGTGGATTCGGGTATTATGTTTTCTGCCTGGTATATATTTGGTTTGGTTAACGTTGCTGTATGGTTTATACCTAAGTAAGTGGTGAACGTGTCGCCACCTAGTTCGGAACCAAGTACTATGTTGTCACGCCCACTCCAAATAACACAGAGTGTTAAAAATAGAGACAGTATACAACTAACTAACAATTTAAAAAATTGTTAGCCCTGGCCCATTTCTACCCCAATATAGGGACAAAGTATGTAAGACTAGATGCATTCTCGCAACAATTAGAACCGTAGACCGGTTTCGCTCTCATTAGAGCTCTTCAGTACGGCATACTAATTTCGGCAAAAATGCACCAAAAATAACACGGCTATAGTATAGCCAGTCTTAAAACACAAGTGAGTGGTGAACGTGTCGCCACCTAGTTCGGAACCAAGTTTATACCTGTTGGTTTATACCTGTTGTATGAATCAATCTACGCGTGGCAGTTAACTAATCTGTCTGTCAGGCATTCGACTTTAACCACTAAGTCGTTTCAACGCACGTCTTTGGGACTTTATTTTTAATTTGGCAAAAACCCTAAATATTGTGGACCAAATTACTTAAAATTCACAACATATGTTTTTGCACTATTTCTAGCCACATGTGAAGTCTCATTCGAGTTACTCTGATACTTACAAAAATATAGCGTTTTCAAACATTTTTTTCCAATTCTCCACCGGAAGAACTTGAGCATATAGGATGATTAACGAACTCGACCTCGGTTTTTGCCGAAACAAGATTTTTGCCAAGTTTGATTGAAATCAGTTTAGTATTTTGAGTTATCGCTCGGATACACACACACACACACACACACACACACACACACATATATATATATATATATATATATATATATATATATATATATATATATATATATATATATATATATATATATATATATATATATAAATTTTAACGGATCTTACTTCGGGGTTCTAGGGACCCCAATTCGCGCTCATCTGAAGAAATTTTTTCAAAAGCTTTTCATCGTGACCTCTCTAATAGCGAATTTTTCTTAATGAAAATTCGCTAAAACTTTCAATGCAAAATTATCCAGCGTAAATACGTTTTTCATTCACATTCACAAGCGCCTCGTTTAGAGGGGCTAATGACACTTTGAATTGATTTTTTTAGTTTTTAAAATTTCTATGTTGGGTTAAATTTATAGACACCAGAATATTTCCCAATGATAATGTGCTATTGTCTAAAATTGCTACAATTTTGGAGAAAAATCAATTTAAGCTTTTCTTGCACAAAATCTCAGAAAGTTTAAACTGATTTATCTCGAAAACGGTACAAGCACTTTATTATTGGAAAATACTATGGAGTTTTAAACTTGATACAAAAACTGTTTTTAAATTTTAGGTAGCGCCATTTTTGAGGTATCTTAAAAAGATACATCGTTGGTCACCCTGGCTAGAGCAGTATGTGATATCTTATCGAGAGCCGAGTAGTTTTCTATAGTTCCCAAGCCATTAATTTCAAGGGTAGTAACAAATGTGCAACAAATACCGTATAATTAAACATTCAATGAAAATACTTCTTTCGTTTCAGCTATCTACTTTGCCATCCTCAGGGGTAGCTCTAGAATTACAATAAAAAGATCTGTCAGAAAACGTTGTTTTCTGGTAGGCAATTGTGCTGAAGGAAGCACAATGATATCAAAACAATTAACGCAGAAAACGTCAAAGCTAACATCTCAAGTCAAGCAGTAAAATAAGCTAAAAGCAAAAGTTAAAACATGCTGTTAAAAACGGAACAATAGCAACATAGCAAACTATTGCACACTATTCTTAAATAATAACAAAAATTAAGTCTATTCAAATGAAAAGCAATTGAGTTAACTGACCGAGAGCAAGTTTAACAGGAGGCCACACAGACGAACAGATCTTTATGGGAACCCTAGGGGGTGCTAATTTGCAAAACAAAACCAAAAAAAAATCGGGACGCAGCAAGTTCGTTATAATAGTGAATTTTGATATGTATTTTACACCATCAGTAGGGCATATTACTAAAAGTAATACTTTTAAGTTAAACAGACGTCGAGGATCGGGTCTAGATGTCCTAATCCAAGCTCACTTGAAGAATTTATCTCTTTTTATTATCATAAAAATATTCAAATCTTGGGTTCTAGCTCATTTTGAGAAAGAAACTTTAACTGTCCAAAACTAATTCTCTATGACGATAGAAAATTAGAATTTGGTGAATCTGGGTACTGTAAGTCTCTTTAAGCGAAAACTTGTATTACAGATTTCATGAAAGTTGCAAAAGATTTCACTTAGCAAAAGATTTCCATAAGACAATTTAATTCATGCCTACAAAAAAATGTATCTGCCAAATTATAAACGTGGCAAGTATTTTTCTTTGTTAATCGCCTGGATAATGGATTTCATTTTAGGCAACCTAATCGAACTGACTTATCCAATAACAAGATTTTTTTAAAGCAAATTCTATTACTGAATTTTCTTAATAAAAATTTACTAATAGTAACAATAAAATGTCTGCTGAAATGGCTACTTTATCTATCTTGGGTATGTTATTTTTTGTGAGCCTTATTTTATATAGGAATCCATTATAATGAACTAAACCCAAATCCTGCGAATCATTTTAATAGTTTTTGAAGACAGAAAGTGAAACCAAACAAAATGTTCTTACTCCTGAATTTATAAAAGTGAAGCAGTCAATTCATTATTCAAATAACTTACCTACCTAATTGAAAAATTGATCAACGAATATTTACGTTAATATTCTTATTCATTGAATTCTAATTTAGAAACATATTATACAATCATTTACTATTTAACCTCCAAACAGAACTATTAAACCATGATAAATAAACAAAAAATGTTATTATTCTTTGGTTTATAATTTTAGTAGCATAATAAACAAGTGGCTATATCTATTTCAATGACAATCGTTTACTATTTAACCTCAAAACAGGTCTGTAAATTGTAATAAATAAACAAAACACGCTATTACTCTTTACTTACCAATTTTAGAACATAGACAATCATTTGCTTAATCTCAAAACAGAACTGTCAAACATAAGAAATAAACAAAACACACTATCCCATCTGCTTTTTACTTCAAGTAGCTAATATAAAACTTCCTTATTTTCCCCTCTCACTTTCAGATTGGATATTTTACAAATCCGCGCAACCGAATATACCCGAAGAAGTGTGCACGTTCGTTGCAGGTTAGGATGTTGTGGCGATTGCACCTTATATGGGTTATTTCATTTGGTTATCGTTGTATCATGATGTATGTCTGTGGTATATATATATATATATATATATATATATATATATATATATATATATATACAGTGTGTCCACGGATTGAGTGTGGGTAAGGTATAAGTGACAAACATTTTTTGAATTAGATTATGATATTCTTGGAATCGCTCCTGCTTTGTCTTAAACTAAGATGTTGACGAGATGAACGAAATCAATTAATATACAGGGTGGTTTAGAACTGAGTTAATAAAATATGTTAAGAGTAAACTACCTTCGTTTATAAAGATCAATGTTAAATGATAATTTATTAGTAAAATACACAACGCTTGTTGCTAACAAAAATCAAAATGAACAACGAAAAATAAAGAAATTATTCAAATGTGCTGCCACCAACCAATACAAATAACTCAGCCCGTTTAGAAAATGCTTTGTAGGTATTTTGAATATGTTGAATTGGAATACCGTCAATTGCCTCTCTCAACCTCAGTTTCAACCAATTGTTGTTTAATGGAGCCGCGTAGACTTTCTGTTTGAGTTAGCCCCATAAATAAAAGTCCATTAAGGTAAGATCGGGATTTCTGGGAGGCCAAGGTATTTTCCCATATCGACCAATCCACCGCCCAGGAAATTCGCGGTCTAACCATTCTCGAACGACTTCTCTTGCATGTGCTGGGTGGCCGTCATGCTGAAAGTATGCTGTTTGTCTATCTTCTAGTGACATGTTATGCAAATGGTCTTGAAGAATATTTTCCAGCATTTTTAGATCACTCTACTGGTTCATATTCCGCTCAAAAAAATATGGCCCAATTATCCCAGTGTAAGAAACAGCACACCACACATTTACTTTTTTATGGCATTGTCTTCCGCAATTAACTCTATAATTTGGATTCTGCATTGCCGTGCATTTTGGGAATTTACCACCCCATTAGTGGTGAAAGTGGATTCGTCCGAAAATATAATGGTTCTGCCAAAATTGTGATTTTGTAGATATTGCTCGCCGTACCATAAACAAAAGTCTAATCGTTTCGACTCGCCATTTTCTTCCAAAGTGTGTATAAGTTTTGCTTTGAAAGGTTTCACCTTGTTGATACGATAAATTTGTTGCAAATGCGATTTGCTAATATTGCCAGTTTCTAATGCCCTTCTTCCTAATGATAATTTCGGAAAACGCCTAACAGAATCCATAGCTAATGCAACTGCAGCATTGTCTTCTTCATTTAGGTTGGATTTTGTCTAATTAACATTTAAAACACTCCCAGTACGCATAAATTTTATAACAACTTTTTAAACCAAAAGCAGAAACCGTATATTCATTGATTGTTGTTGCCCTTACTTGGTGAAACTTGTCCATACCACATACAGACTTGGAGACTACTTCTCTGGCTTCACAGTGAAGCCAGAGAAGTAGTCTCCAAGTCTGTATGTAGAAACCGTATAATTTGGCCAGCGTTCAAGGAATTTTCTTATCACTCCCGGAAAAGAATGCTCTTCACCCAAACCATAGCACTGCACAATAAACAATTTCTGTTCTGTTGTTAACATTTTTAAATACAGAAGCTTGCCGTTCGTGACAAATAAAATTCACGTTTCAATTTTCCAAATAAAAGTAGTATCCCGGTAAAAGAACAACAAGGCAGAGCTCAAGTAGCCATGCAACTCGCCAATTATTGCTTCGAATGTCCAATTGTGCGTTAACTTTACTTTTTTTATTGGTTGAGATGAAAGCAAACCTACCCCGAGTTTAATTATGGTAAAGACTTTTTTAATACACTTTCAAGTATTTTTTAAAAGTACACCTAATCACAGAAGCCGTCGAACGTCATTTAAATAAAGTCGCAGCTAAAACAAATTCATATTAGGCTGATCTGTTTAAAAATTGAGAGCCTGTCATAAATTTTAATTCTAAACAATTTTTTTTAATAACTTTTTGCGGTATCTTCATAAACGAAGGTAGTTTGCTCTTAATACATTTTATTTCATCAGTTATAAACCACCCTGTATATTAATTGATTTTGTTCATTTTCTCAACATCTCAGTTTAAGACAAAGCAGAAGCGGTTCCAAGAATATCATAATCTAATTCGAAATTTTTTTGTCATTTATACCTTACCCATATATATATATATATATATATATATATATATATATATATATATATATATATATATATATATATATATATATATATATATATATATATATATATATATATATATATATATATATATATATATATATATATATATATATATATATATATATATATATATATATATATATATATATATATAAATTCAAACGGATCTTGGATATGGGGCCCTAATTCGCGCTCATTTCAAAACATTTTCCAAAAGTATCACCATAGCTACCTCTCTATTAGTGAATTTTCTTAATGTATATTCACTAAAAACAACATGGCTCTTTGAAAACTATACATAGGTTATACGAGCTGAAATTTCGTCTATTATACCAGAGGTTCAACAACACCGCATCCGAATGGACCAGAAAGCAATACACAATTCATGGCTAACATAGATAATATAAAATAGTGATACAATCCATAAAACAGACGAAAAGTCAGTCATGTCAAGCAGACATTATTAACATTAATTGCCAAAACGACAAAACAACGAATTAATAGGTCATAGAGAGAAAACCACATATGATCTGGAAGAGAAGCCTTTGCATTGAGTGTTTAATCATGTCTATCTCAGACTGTTTGACGTTTAGAAGTGAAAAAATACGTAGAAAATACCTTAATCTTATACGATATGAAACCGACGCGAAGCCAAATTCGAGCAAGTTAAGGAGCAAACATTTTAAAAACTATAACAGGAATTACATTGGCTCCTGATTTTATGTCCAAATTTTATATTTCCTTAATATTTCTCTCATTTTTGACTCCACAACAGCGGTAATTATTGTGCCACCACAGACAAATAAATCTATCTTTCTTACGACGATACAGCGATTACAACATTAGTTGAAGCCGGGGGAGGAAAGCTGTTTTTTGCCTATAATTTTTGCCATAGACCACAAACTTTGGGTGTTTTATTGATTAACGGAAGACCGTTCTGACCTCATCGATTATCTGCCTGGACTTGTTTCTTGCTGATACAAAAGGGATGTGAGTTTCACTGTTTTTGAACCAAAAATTATAGGTACAAGTTTCAGTAACAACTGTTTCTTGAAAAGCTGTATTAAAACTGTGTTTTGATTCGGATGTGACATGATTTTGTAAATAAACAGTAAAGGTTTCCATAAAAATATAGTTTGAGTAATGAACTTGATGCATTCCATGGGATTATTATTTTGAGAGCACGCATCTATCCAGGGAAAAGAAGAAAAGATAGCAAAATTATGCATTTACTATATAACAGTATAAACCATTGACAAATATTTAAGAAGATGCTGGCTATTTTTACGAGTTTAATTCACGTTTGATAACAGTTTCATTGCTACTACATTTGTCAAAGTTAAATGTTTAAATAAATAATGAATTTGTATTACTTGGAAGTGCAATATGCTCGAATGTATTTTCTTTTCGCTTGGTATTCGTGAGATAAAATGGACATAAGTAGAATAAAAACAAATAAAACTAAGGAACCTACAAGTCCTAAAACCAGACTGGCGGCCAGGTGTATATTCCCACAGCACTACCCACGCTACGTAGGGCAATTCAGGCTTGCAGATTGAAACTGCTTGAGGGACAGGTTGTTGCTTAAGCCGAACATTCTGGCGCATCAGAAGGACGTAAGGGCAGTATCAGAGTCAATCCTCTATCGCAAATTGAAAAAGATACCCGACGGGGAGATGCGCCGCAGCCGACTATCAGGGGCCTTAACAATAGACTACAGATACAAAAAGGCTGGACGCAGCAAGTGCGTTATGATAGTGAATTTTCATAAAAACGTTTTTAATATCAAACATGTCTCTTCAATCCAAGCAGGCATCAATTTAATTACCGAATCTATATAGTAGAAACAATGTACGATATTTTATCAAAATAACTTATTGTTTGAAAATGTATAAAAATTTTTCCAAAATAATCTTAAAACAGTTCCGAAAAAACTGGTTTCCTAGCCAACAAACCTTAGGTTAATAGCAAATTAAGTTATTGAAATTTGAAGCATTTAATGAAAAGTCGCTGCCAAAATGAACTTACTGCGTCTCAATCTGTTTACTTAAAAACATGTATCATATTTCGATAAAAAATCCAATAATATAAGGGTGTTTGAAAAAAGAATTGTAGGAATCACCAACGACTTATGGGTCAGCCTGTGATTGTCAGAATAATTTTATAAGATGCAGCTCAAGACACCCTACAATTTTTTAACGTATCTTGTATAATAACAAATTTATTGAGCTTTACCGTAGAAATGCGTCACTCCGTTTATATGTAACCACACAAAACCTGAAACTAAACCCGGATATCGATTCTACGAGGGCCTAGTTTGCACTCATTTGAAGAAATGAGGGGGTGCTGACAAAGAAAGCAGTAGAGAAGCCCAGAAAAACCACGTCAAGAGACAGATGCACCGCCAAATGAAAAACTTGGAGCGGAGAAGGCCAATATAGAAGAAATATCCTTCATAGACTCCGTTAGTGCATAGAGTGTGCCTATAATTTAAAACGTTTTCCAATCCGTCAGGACGAAGCGAGAAAGACCAAAGGCTCTTCAGGGTTTTGCCACAAGATATCTTAAAGAAGTCACTCTAGGGAGACCTCAATTGCGACCCACCGAATGTTCACATTTCAGTTCTGACGAGTGTTGTGGCATTATTTGTAGGTGTGGCTACGGCGCCCATTTGTTTTATTGTAATCATGGGAGGGCGCAAGCCTTAGAGAACTGGAAAGGAATGAGTTACCTAAGGTGTCATAGACGAAAACGGGAAAAGGCTTTACGTCGAAGATAAGACTGAGTATGAGCAACCAAGTTTAACAAAAAAGCTCCAGCTGAGAGGGAACTGTGGACTTACTGCAGGCACAAAAACTCCAAGGCAGGACTAGAGAGCTATAGAGATTTACTAGGAGCGTCATAATAGATCTGAAAGGTCGCAATGCCAAAGGCCGAATGGTCAGCCGCCCTTAAGTCTAAATACAATAAATATTTGTACATCTAAATCTAACATATATTTGTATTTCCGAAAGAGTCTACTTTTTAGATAAATTTGGATTGCACCTTGTAAAGATTATGGTTTTTAAGTTATTGGAGAATTCATTTATCAAAATTTTAAAACATGTTTCAAAAAAATCCGCTACCATTACGCACTTGTTGCATAAGACTTTTTATTAGTAGTGCAGACTGTCTGTTATAAAATGGACGTAGAAGTTATACATTTTGCAAGAAAATTATTTTATAATAACTATTTCTGATACGACATAAAGATTTCTAGTTACAAAGTCATATTTTGCACGGTGTTAGTAAAAGCTGTATAAATATTCTGTTTGTACAGGTAGACTTGCTTATTTGAATGTTTATTGCTTTCTTTGCTGCAAATACTGAATATAAAATTTGATTGCAACGTTTTCAATAAAATATTTCTGTAAATGCACATGAAATATCAGCAAAGTGTGTATGTGTAAAAATGCTGTAATATTGCACATGTAAAATGTATGATTTTTCCAACTACTACTGCATGCTTTACTTTTAGAAAAAGTTTGTCACGCTGCAAGTGCGTTATAATAATGGATTTTCATAAGAATTTTACATTATTAGTACGGCATATTACTAACGGTAGTATTTTTAATTTAAACAGACGTCGAAGACTGGGTTTTAATACAAGCTCATTTGAAGAATTTCTTGACTTATATTATCATAAAAACTACTAAAATCCTGAGTTCTAGTGCCTTTTAAGAAAAAAACTTTGAATGCCCAAAACTCAATTTTCTGAGGCTAGAAAATTACAATTTGGTGAATCTAGGTGCCTCGTGTAGGTTAGCTTAGGTTTGATTGTGAGTGGGCCATACCCCCCCCCCCCACATGCAAGTTCCTCCTCAGATTTGCCTCTAACTATTATGACAAGATCATCAGCATACGCCTGGACCACAACCTTCTACAGCACCAGGATAGCTAGCAAATCGTCCACAAAGAGGGACCATAGCAGGGGGGATAAAACTCCTCCTGAGGGTACCCTCTGGCAGTCCGGAAGCTGACCGCTTCCCCCTGCAACGAGGTAGTAATGGTCCGATTGTGAAGCATGCTTCAGGTCCAGCCACAAATGGTAGGCTCCACCCCAAAGCGATAGTGGCTTTGTAGAGGGAGATAAGTAGTGCATTATTCAATGCTCCTTCAATGTCGAGAAATGCATCCACCGCCACCTCCTCGTTATCGAGAGGGTGTGTGATTTTCTCGACGAGGCTATTGAGTGCTAACTCAGTAGATTTGCCAGTTTGGTAGGCATACTTGTGGGTAGTAAGGGGGTTCTTGTTTAAGATGATCGCCTTACTGTGTCCGTCCAGTATTTTTTCCAGTCCCTTCAGGAGGAATGAGGTGACACTGAGAGGTCTCAGTGATTTGGGTAGGAGGTCATTACGTCCCAGTTTGGGAATTTATACCACCCTAATCACCGTCGAGCTGGATGGAATATAGTTCCAAGCCAGACTGGCCCTATACAGCCTGATTAGGAATGGGAGGAGAGCCTCCAGTCCTTTTTGTAATAGGACCGGAATCACTCCATCCTCCCCTGGCGCCTTTAATGGCTGGAAATGTTTTACAGCACACTCCACTGCCGACGCTGTAACTATTTTCCGAGCAACCCGCCAGTCTTTCCTTTTTCAAATCCCACGGCTGGCAAGGCATCTTCACTGGTCAGGATCAGACAATCTGAAAAGTATGTGTGTGTGTGTGTGATAAGAGCTCAAAGGTTTCTTTCCGTGATTCTGTAAAGGAATCATCTGGTCGTTTTATTAAATTAAAATTTGGCGAATCTAGGTGTCTACTGTAAGTCTGTTTAAGAGAAACTTGTCTTACAAATTCCATTAAAGTTACAAAAGCTTATCCGAAAGAAACTTAATTCATAACAAAGAATTAATCAAAGCATATAAATATTATTTAGTTTCCAAATGTGAAAGCGTAATATAGGTACAAGTTGTTATATCTATTTCACTGGCAATCATTTACTACTTAACCTTAAAACATAACTGTCAAAGCGTAATAAATGTAATAAACATGTTCTTATTCTTAAGTTTCCAATTTTAAAAGCCATCTACAATCATTTACTTAACCTCAAGACAACTACCAAACCATAATAAATAAAGAAAACACACTATTCCATCTGATTTTTAGTTCAAATAGCTAATAAAACCTTCTTATTTTCCCTACAATTTCACGCATCCGAATGTACCCGAAGGCGGTCATTAGGATGGGATCGCCACAGTTCGGGTAGGAACCTTTTTGTTGCATTATGTATGCCTGTGGTACACGTATCAATCTACGCGTGGCAGGTGACTACTCTGTCTTTGTCTGGCATCATACTTTAACCACTTAAGTTGTTTCAATTAAGGTGTTTCAGATTTTATTTTTAATTTCAGAAAAACTCAAAATTTTGTTAACCAAATTACTTAAAATTTATTCACTAAGTGAAGAATTGGAATCAGTAATGAGCACTGATAAGTAACACTTGGAGTGATCCAAATCGTCACAACACATCTTTTTTAAAGACCTAACGATCGTTTCGCTAACGACGTTAGATTCATCAATGGATGAAATGTTCTAATCTAATTTTTTGCTTCAACTTGTATTTATATTGATTATTAGGTAGACGAACGCAACCGAAAGAGAGCTTTTAGTGGAGGGCGCCTCCCTTGTATTGTATCTTTGTTGACCGGACTGGGCTACTGTACTTCCTTTATTACTCTAAACTGACAGCTTTATGAGCGTTTGTCTAGTTCACACACAAAGAGAAAATAATGGACTTGAGATGAGAGGTGCCGCTCTATTTAAGGAATTTTGCTTCCTTATTGATCTAGAGATATAAATACTCTCGTACGCGTCCAGCATGAACGGCTGCCTAATACTTTTCATAAGTTTCAAATTCTCTTTATCAATATGGTGGTTATTATCACGTATACGTTGTGCCACGCCTGACTTGTCTACACTGCCGTATCGCAAATGTGCCAGATGTTCACGCATTCTGGTATCTATGTTTCTTTTGTCTGCCCGACGTATTAAAGATTACAATCTTTACAACCTATTTCATAGATACTTTTTGTTGAGAAAGTTAGCTGCAAATCCGCTTTCTTAAAAATAATCTCCAAACCTTTTGTAATACGCGGTTCAAATAGTAGGCATACAATTTTTTTCTGCATTTAATCTTCCTTGAATGTCGTGCACTCGACTATCGTTTTCTTTGTTTTGTGCCTATTAATCAATTTCTCCACTAACCAATCTAAATGTCCGTTATATTTAGCAACGTTTCTTATGCACTTTAAATCTGTACTATATCTACTTCTACTTAGGGGAAAACGCATCAATCTGTTTACTAAGAAATTTAAACTAGTTGTTTTTTTGTGCAAACGTGCGATGTGTGTCATTTGGAATGTAAATTATAGTGGATGTTTCCTTCCTGTAGACATCTAATTCAGGCGAGTGATTGATTTTTATAACTAGTACAACTAGAAAAGATAGTTCATAGTTAACTTCCATTTTGTGGGTGAATTTTATCGAATCAAATTGACAGTTTAGTTTTTTAATAAACTCATCTATCTAGCAAGTATAAAGTTTCCAAAAAATATTGTCTCCAAAATTTCATAAACCGGGAAAATCAATGAGACCTATTATTTCGGCTATAAATTTTCCGATATTAATCCAGCAAAGTGGTTGCCAAATGAGGTTAAAAGCTTGCCTATTAACCAAAAATGTTATTCAGTGTCAAATTCGTTTTAATTCGTTAATAAAGTTAGTGATGTTAAATTGGTGGAACCCGGGATTTTTATATCATTTGACGTAGCGTCTTTGTTTCCTAGCGTACCCACAAAACAAACGCTAACGTATTTGGAACAGTTGTTAAAATTGAACAACATAATCCAAGAGGTTTGCAAAGAATATTTAACTTTAACCAGACTTTGTATAAAACCAAATATGTTTTTCAATTTAACAATGAGTTTGTAAAGAAAAATATACTAAGCCCCCGTTGTGGAGACAGTATAACGAAAAATATTACTCTCCAACCCACATTATGGAGTTAAAGAATTAATTAACTAAATAAATATAACATAAATTAAGTCAGGGCTTGGGTTTAGGCACTTGCAGTTGGTAGGTTTCAAGATGCACAAATGAAAGTCAGGTGTTATGAGTAAAATCAGTTTATTAAAAGATTATTGAAGTTATACAATGCAGCAAATTTAATCAAGCAAATTTAATAAAAGAAAAGATATGAATTGATTACTTTAATATGGCATAGAGCACTGTAAAAATGAGTTGTGGAACATACACTACTTTAAAAAGAAAACCACAGATAAATAATGTACTTAACTCCAGCTTTAGATTGCTGCCTCCGGGGTGGTGGTCACATTTGTCTAGCCCTGGATGTTGGAGTTGCCTCAGAGACTTCGTGGGGAAACGGCGCCGTTCAGCAAGGTGTCATCTATCGAGATGCTGATCCCACGGCTCCATTCAGAGAGGTGTTGTTGAGGGCTGCATCTATCCAGGTGTTGTTCACAGGACTGCTCGAGGGCTGCATCTATACAGGTGTTGTTCACAGGTCTGCTTTTTAACCAGGTGCCATTTAGGGTTGCTTGAAGGTTGCTTCCTAACGGAGTGTTGTTTAAGATCTCATTGAAAAGGCTCCTCCCAAGCCGTTTCATTTAGGGTTTTGTTGAGGGCTGCTCCCAAGCGGGGTGCTATAAAATTCCATGTGTATGAGTATTGGTTCGGGGCTTAATGATTTACATGAGGCGGCTGGTAGATGGTTGCGTTTACTTACAAAATTTATCTGCGTTAATAATTGGAAATAAACTAATGTATATGAAACAAAATCTTAAATGACTTCTTTTAAAAAGCAATTAAAACAGCATAATAGCAAATAATTACTGAACTAACGCTACCACAAGCCACTGTTTAACAGTACAAAGTTTATAATAGAGAAAGCAATAATCGAAAGTAGATTCGGTATACATACACTAATAAGCAATCTAATGTTATTATCAAGCAAAGAAATGTACGAGCAATTGGAAATAAGCCGGTATCTAAATATAAAACTTACCCATTTAGACATATGTTTTTCGACTAAAATTTAGCTGTACGATATCATTTCTTGGTTAATTTGAAACAGAAGAGAAAGTGGCACGCGTTGCAAGCGTTTATAAAGATTTTCTTATCTAGACACGTCACGGAGCTACCGCGGCTGCAGGCGTATTCCACTGGGTTGGGATGCGGTAGAGTACCCGACCGCCGAGTTTGACGTCACTGAAGGGACTTCTGATGTCACAAAAGGGGTTGATTCAGAAGCTTAAAAATGAAAGGCGTTAACAGGTGTGACATGTCATGCTTATTTTAAATACCCGCGACATGTTACAAGTTTTTTTTAACAAACTGAAGGCACGGAAATGGGCAACCACTGCCCCCTTTCATTGCATAGCTCTTTATGAGTAGATTTGAGATGAATTTGGAAAAATAAAAGTAAGTATTTTCCTAGAGTGCGCTTTCGATATGTGGAAGATATTTTTGCAGTGTTTAACACAAATATATGCAAGGTAGATGAATGTATTAAAAAACTAAACTGTCAATTTGATTCAATAAAATTCACCCACGAAATGGAAGTTAACAATGAACTTCCTTTTCTAGATATACTAGTTATTAAAAATAACCACTCTCTTGAATTATATGTCCACATGAAGGAAACCTCCACTATAAGTGACACTCCAACTGACTCACATCATACGTTTGCACAAAAAAAGCCTAGTTTAATTTTCTTAGTAAATAGATTGATTAGTTTTCTCTTAAGTAAAAATAGATGTACTAGAAAATTAAAGTACTTAAAAAAAACGCGGTTAAATATAACGGATATTCGGACTGCTTAGTGGAGAAATTGATTAATAGACACAGAACAAAGAAAATGGTAGCCGAATGCGCGACATTTAAAAAAGATAAAATACAGAAAAAAAAATGGTATTCCTACCTTTTAAACCGCGTATCACCAAGGGCTTGGAGAGTATTTATAAGAAAGCGGATTTGCAGCTAACATTCTTAACATAAAATAATTTAAGAAATTTGTTAGGTAATACGAAAGATAAATCCACTGAAATGTCGGGTATATAACAGCTTTATATTTAAGTCGTGGTATATATAAAAATTGTAAATTTTTGTAACTTTATTATAATGTAGTATAAATCATTAGAATTGAATTGAGTAGCTGCCTCATGAGCGAAGGAAGGTGGATTCAAATCTCACTGTTGACTAAAATTCTCTTTCACCTTTTTTACCTTTTTTACCTTTTTTTCGTCTTTAATTTAATTTTAACGCTATCTGATCAGAATGTGTAATTCCAATATTCTTTAGCGACTTTTTGTTGAAAAAATCACCAATGAAAGATAAAGACTTTTAAGACCTTAATTCAAGTTTAATAGCAGCTGATGTTGCCCTTAGTTGGTAAAACCGTTCCACAGTTAACACAGACGTAGAGATTTGTGATTTCAGAAGAGTTTGCTTTTTCTCTGGAACCAGATTCATTTTTTACATCGACAGGCAAAAGAATTTTTTCTCCACTTCTGTATTTAGTTCAGATTTTGAGTATTTTTTCATTTAGTTAATTTATGTTTATTACCAAATTTGCCTGTACAGAATGTTCTTTAATGGCGGAATTTTTTTATAAATGAATTTAAGAAATTTGCTTTGAAGAAATATTTCTTGCGAATTTTTATATGAAAAATGATTTAATTGATTTAGACGAAATTCGTCAAAAATAAGGTTTTAATAGATTTTCGTGCAAAGAAATGATTTTATTTTCAATTTTAATTACAGTTTAGGTATATAATTAGAATTTTATGTATTCTTTCCGCAAAATTTTGTGTAAAAATATTTAGCCAGTTTACGCTGAAATTTTGTTGTGCTTCCGTAGAAATCATTTCCTTGTAAAATTTTGGTAATTAATGATAAATGTTAAATAAGTTAATATAAAAAAAATGTTTTCGGATTTTCTTGAAAAATTGTTTGGCAAATTTTCATTATTTTTTTTAAGTTTCATTGAAAAGTTTTTGTGAATAATTATATTTTGGTAGGTGGGTAAATAACTTGAAAAGGTTTGTTGGCCAGGAAAATCAGACCAGGTTTTTCGGAAACGTTTGAAAATGATTTGCGGAAAAATGTTGTAGTTTTTCAAACAATAAGGTTATTTTGATGAAATATGGTAGCTTGTTCATATTATATTGGCAACCAAATCTGATGGCTGCTAAAAGACAAATTCGCTATTAATTTTTATGAAAATTCAGTAACATAACGACTTGCTAGGTCCAGACTTTTATATTACTTATTTATAGTTATTAATTTTATAGGTGTCTTATTATATATATATATATATATATATATATATATATATATATATATATATATATATATATATATATATATATATATATATATATAAGACACGAAAGAAATAAGTTTAATCATGAGAAGCAGCTTTTTGAGCGTCTTTTATACTACTAAGCCACGAATGCAATACAATTTTTTTCTAGAGAAACTGGACCAAGTTTCCTGGCTAACGAATTTATCCAAGCCATTTGCAGAAGGAAGGTACTCATCAAACATACTTGAAAATAGGCCATTGTTTTTGAGTTATCCGGGTGATACATATATACGTATATATATATATATATATATATATATATATATATATATATATATATATATATATATATATATATATATATATATATATATATATATATATATAGTGGCCCATTTGAGATGGAAATACCCCTGTAACTTTTGTATTTATAATTCGGTTTTGATGAAAAAAAGATGAAAAGATATAAGATGAAAAACTATATGACTGCTGTAAAAATTGTTCTCTCGGTCACCTGACCAAGGACTACTAACGAACAGCATTTAATTTTTTTTCATGTTGATGTTAAACAAAAAAAGACAGAACCTCTCCAAGAACCACAAATTAATAACAGAAACTTAGGCGCTAGATACGTATTTCGACAACGAAGTTGTCTTAATGAGTAGCTGTTGCTAAACTAAAACTAAAACAGTTTAGCGACAGCTACCGCTGAAGACACTTTCGTTGTCGAACTACGTATTTAGCCTATAACTCTTTTATTATTTTTGTGGTTTCTGGATGATTCTGTTTTTTATTTAAATTTCCGAACACAGTGCCAACTTCGGTTTTTATGCAGATATGTTAGTCATATAAAGATATCGTAAAGTAGAAAATTTCAGGTTATAAATCCAACTTGTTTCTTAAATATATCTACTAAACATACATAACCTGTATGTCTTAAGGTTTTGAGTGTTGCACTTTTTGGGTTCATAATGTTCTAAAACAGAATTATGTGCCATCATTTCATTGATACGACAACTTGAAAAAACATGCAATACTCTAAATGAAATTGTTATAATAAAGTGACATACCTATAATTTAATCCTTTGCGAATGAAATTGTGTTAGCCCCTGCAAATAGATCTTTTTGACAAAATTTAGAAACACTGACTTGGCAGAATGTTCACTAATAGGTATAGCATAGAGTATGGAACAGCCAAATGGAATAAATTCAGTATGTCAATTATTGTCCATATTAATAAAAAAAAATCCTGAAACATGTCAATTGTAGATTGAAAAATAGCATCCTGCAACGTGTAAATTTCACCTCTACATTAACACTTTTAAGTGACAGTTGCAACCCCTAAAATATGAAATAGGAAATAGGGGCTTGTGATACCCAAATTGCAGGATCTCTTTATTCTATATTTGAAAATGCTTTGATTTTAAATTTATTGCAAAAATTAACAATAAAAAACAAGAAATTCGTCAGTTTGACGAACTTCGCTACAACACACTAAAAAACGTATAACTAGGTTATAGCGTTTCATTCTTGATAAGGAGAAAGCAGGTTGCATTTAATTTCAAACAGTTCTTGGATGAAGAGATAAATTTGAGTCTGGTATCTGCAGAGGAAGTATTTAAAGAAAATTGTTATTAAATGATATGCTTACTTTCCAGAGTGCATGTAAGCAGCAACTACCAACAGAAGTTGCTGTAAGACAAGTTAGGAATTTATCAGAAGGACCGTGGTTCCAGTGAGGTTGATGACCTGAAGTCACAGTATCAGATACGCCAGAGAACGGAATGCAAGGTATCTAGTCATCACTAAGAAGGTAGTTCAAGTAGTTGTGGCAAATCTGCGAGAGTGTATCAAAAAGAAAGGTGTCCAGCAAAGGAGTGGAGGTATTTCTCATTGCAGAAGCTTGGCCGTATCAAGGGTTTGTATCCATTTTAGATGAGAAGTCTAGTCTAGTTGTGGCTGTTGGCAGATTGGAGTTAAACGATGATTTGTATAGCCTCAATCAGGGATGCGATTGTAAACTTTATACACATTGTATTTTATTGAATGCGAGAACAGTGCGTCAATGTAGTTTTTGGAGTGGATATGGATGCACTCTTAATTCATATCTCGAACCCTATTTAACTAGATTTGAATGAAACTACGTGTCTCCATTTATTGGTTTCATTGGTTGTAATACAATAAAAAGACTTAAAAATAAATTATCAACACAGAGTATGGTGCAAGATGTTAGCCATTCATCAATCATTTGAATACTAGAAGAAAAGAAAATGCCTCCCTATTAACTGGTAGAAACTCAGGAGTTCATGGAAAAACGTCATTTTGTAAACAAATAATGGAAATATTAGATGACAATGTTGTTCAACTAGAATATTCTTTGTTTCCTGATGAATGCAGTTTTATACTCCGCAGCCATGTTAGTCGTCAAAACTGTCGCTATCGGTTTGAAGAAATACCACACTGCATGAGAGAAGAACATACGCAATACACTGAAAAGGTAAAACTGTTGAATAGTTGAAAACCATGTTATTGGTCTCCTTTTACTGATAACAATTTAAATTGCGATAATTATTTAGCACTGCTCTAACATAATGTGGTGCTAACTTTGGCAAACTTATATTCTAAACAAGCAGACCCACAAGTTACAGCGAATGTGATATGGTTCCAGCATGACGGAGCACCAGCACCATACCAAATCAATGTCCGGCAGTCCCTAAACTTAATATTTCCAAATCGGTGAATAGGGAGGCGAGCATCGTTGGAATGGCAAGCACGATCATCCGATCATACGCTATTAGACTTCTCCTTATGGGGATATGTGAAAATATGAAGAGTATCGTATATAAAACTAAATTTTTCTAGATATTCTAATGAAGACTGTAATAAAACCACCATTTAAAGGAGGAAACAGTGTCGAAGTGCCTAATTATAGACCGATATCATTATTATCGAATGTTGCCAAGGTTTTTCAAAAAATTATGTCAGAAATAACAAACTACCTAAAACAGAATAACATTTTAGCAGAGTCTCAGTTAGGATTCAGCGAAGGTCTGTCTACACATAGTGCATTAAATAACCTAGCTACAGGAACTTATTTTGCTCTTGATATGAGAAGACAAAATTTTTTGCATTTTCTAGCTGCTGAGAAGGCTTTCGATGCTGTGGATTATAGGATTCTTGTCAGAAAATAAGAGAGTATCGGTTTTAGGGGTGTTCCGTTTTTTTAAATTAAGGATTATTTACGGTCTAGAAAGCAGTGTACAAAAATTGAAGACAGGTGCAGCGATTTTGAAATAATTAAATTTGGCGTTCCACAGGGTACAGTCTTGGGCTCTTTGTGTTTTAATTTGTATATAAATAATTTATTTAATGTGCACCCAGCTAGTAAAGTCATTGGTTTTGAAGATGATACTGCACTGCAAATTTATAGAAAGATTGTTCTTGGCAACGGCTAAAGAGCAAAATTGAAGATGACTTTGTGAATACTAAGAGGAGGTGTGATGCCAATGGTCTAACTGATAACATGAAGAAGACGAAGTATATTGCATTCGAGTCTTATAAACCACGCTTGCCTTCATTTAATATACTGGAATATTTTGTAACATCCAAAATATCCAAATTGAGGCGGCACAAAAGGTTAGATATTTGGGGATCCTCATAGATCAGCATCTGCTTTGGGATGAGCATGTTGGTGTGGTTGTCAAAAAGTTGAGAACCATTTTGTTTAAGTTTAAATACCTGAAAACCTTTCTGACAACGGACTATCTTAGAGTGGTCTATTCGGCATTGGTTGAACGACTTCTTACATACGGGATTGTTGCCTGGGGTGCTGCGTCTACTTGTCACTTAAAAAAATAGGATATAATTTAACTTTGGTTCCTGAAACTAATATATAATAAGTAGTACACTTAAAGCAGGAGATAATTATATTAGGCAAGTTTTTCAATTTGCTGTGTTGACATACGCAAGGAATTATGATTGCGTGTCTAGAATAGAGCATTCGTACATAACTAGACTAAATGCAGTTGTGGCCACTCAAAAGAGCAGACCGATTAAGACCGTGGCCCAGCGTTTTTTCCCTCTCAGGGCTCGTCTGTGGCTTTGCCGCCCCGATAGCATTGCAACGTAGTTATAATTATATTGCACCAAGAATGTATAATGTTATTTCTGTTAGTGTCGGAACTGCACCAACTTTGCATTCTTATATGAGGATGGTGAAGGCATGGGTTTCGAAGTCTAGAGAGATAATTTACGGTTTATTACACAGATGGGCATTGAACGGGTTGTGAATTTGGTGGCCTGTGTGATGTTGTGTGCGTTGATTTTGATGTTGTTTTAATTGAGCGGGGGTTGCTGTGCGCTAAAATAGTTTAAATATTGGATTTGGTTGGCTGTGTGATGTTGTATGTGTTGTTTTTGCTGTTGTTGTCTTGACTGAGCGGATAGTTCCTACACATTTAAGTAGGTTAATTTTAAGAGTTTCGTTATTTCTAGTTTGTCCTCTTGCTAAATTGTGCAATAAATGTAATCTGCAACTAGATTAAATAAAATCTGCAATTAGGAAATAGACGTTGATTGTTGTTACTGCATAGTTGCTATTTCGTAGTTCTGAAAAGCGCAGGTACAAAATACACCTTTTGAATGTTTATTTAGGTTATTTAGCAGGATATGTACTTTATTTTGTATTTTCTTTTGTTGTTGAAATAAACTCTATTAATATAAGTCACGCGATTCAACTGACTTAAGTAGAATAATTACGACTGTGAATGGTCTGTCTCGCCTCAGATGTTGACTAACGTTAGAACACATTTTTATGCAACATTCTCGTGCTGCCAAGACGTCTGAGCATGCATTTTGAACATATCGTTCATTAAGATTGATGTGTATTTTATTCTTTCTCATTATTTAGAATTAAATGCGTTTAGTTATTATTTCAGTGAATTTTTATTTAAAAAAAAATTCGCTAATAGAGAGGTATCGATGATGAGACGCGAATTTAGGCCCCTATAACCCATATCCGGGGTCAGTTTCGATTTTTATATGTTTATATATATATATATATATATATATATATATATATATATATATATATATATATATATATATATATATATATATATATGTATCCGACCGATAACTCAAAAAATAATTAACCGATTTTGATAAAACTCGGCAAGTGCCTTTCTTTTATTAATAGCTTGGATGAGTTCGTTAGCCAGAAAAATCTGACGCGGTTTTCCGGGAAAATTTTAGGTTTTCTTTAGAAAGAAATTTTTTATTCCGAAAATTACACAAATATTTCGATATAATTTGGTGTACATATTGCTTTGGGAAAGAGGTGACTATGTGCCAAAATTCAGCTTTCTAGCATTACAGAAAATTAAGCTATTCAAATTTGAAACATTTATGTTTAATTTCACCGCCTTTCATTGAATAGTTTATATGATATCTAGTATGTGGTTGTCGTGGTAACGTAACATTCATTTTATTGCGCAGGTCTGTTAGACGCTGTAACTGACATTTACCGTATGATATGAGATCGTTTATATTATGTTTATTTGTTTGAGTCGCCGAATTATTTGTGTTATTTGGGAAGTTTTTATATACAAGTGCAAATTATTCCTTTATTAATGTTAGTGGGTGGATTAAACAGTGTTTGTTATGTTTTATCAACACATATATACGTAAATGGTTTATAAACTGTGTATTTGCATATTGAATATATAAATAAATATAAAGGATCGAAGTTTTACAAAAGGGCTGATATTATACAGGGTGACGAGTTTCTACGGTAAAGCTGAATATAATTATTATTATACAACAGACGAGAAAAAATTGTATGGCTGGCCCACAAGTCGATCGTTGGTGATCCCTACAATTTTTTTTCGAACAGCCTTATCTTATTGCATTTTTTATCGAAATTTGTTTGTAAGAAAAAAAATTAAGACGCAGTAAGTGCGTTTTGGTAGCAAATTTTCATTAAATGCTTCAAATTTCAATAACTCAATTTGCTATTAACCTAAGATTTGTTGGTTAGAAAACCAACGTTTAAGGTATATTGTCGGAAAATTTTTGTACATTTTCAAACAATAAGTTATTTTGATAAAATATGGCACATTGTTTCTAATATATATTTTGCTCATAACCTTATCTCGTTTCTGTGCTTCTGTGTGCTCTGGAGAATGCATTAACAAGTCGTTATTGTAGTGTAAAATTCAAATTTACTAAATGTAGTTTTGATAAAGCAGAATGAAAAAAAGTGAATTTATTGACTGAGGAGTAATATTGTGTTGTATATTGGCAGAGTGTTTGAAAATGATCATGTTATATTCTATAAATTAATTAATTATCAACATATTATGTAAAATACTTCAACCACTTTATTTTAAACGTTAAAATGGTGTATCCGCACGATAACTCAAAAAGTTATTAACTGATTTTGATTAAACTCGGCAAGAATCTTTCTTTTAATCCTGGCTTAGATAAGTTCATTAGCCAGGAAAATCGGACAAGGTTTTACTAGAAAATTTTGAGTTTCCTTTCGAAAAAAATGTTTGTGTCTGAAAATTACAAAGTTATTTTGATGAAATTTGGTGAATATGTTGCCTTGTGAAAGTCATTACTATATGGAAAAATTCAACTTTCTAGGTTTATATAAAATTGAGTTATTCAAATTTGAAACATTTAATAAAAATTCACTACCATAACGCACTTGCTGCGTCCTGAATTTTTTTTCAGTTCCCAAGTTCGTCAATAATATGCATTTGTCTTCTTTAGTGCTAATTTTTGTAATAAATTAAAAACAGCATCTTTGAATAGTGAATTAAGATATCTTTCCAATGAAGTATCACACCTCTGCCTATTTAAAAACTCGTGGATTGTGACTATAGAGATAGGGGGAGGGAAAGTGTGTGTGTGTGTATGTGTGTGCGTGCGCGCGTGTGAATGTAGGGGTGTTGCAGGATGTTATTTTTAAATCGAAAATAATTGAAGTTTTTCGGGAATTTTTATGAATATGCACAATAAATGATACTAGTGGACCTGTAAAGTGGTCGAAATTTGACCCTAGTTCATTAAATTTTTACGTTTTAACGATATTGATGTTCTTTTGTCATAGAGTATACCTCTTTAATCTCAGTGCTACTGTTTGACCACATACTTTTTTTGCGTTTGATATTGACAGATTGTTATATAGATACTAACAGTCAGCTCAGAACTGGCACAAACTGGAATCCAGCTGTATAATTAAAACAAACAATTGTTTAATCTATTTGTAACACATATTATAAATATTCTTTTATTTTTTTATTTTTTATGCACTTTCCATATGAACTAACTATGCTAAATCTCACACTCCTAGGTGTGCGCAATGTTCTCAAAAAGAGGTACAAGTTTTTTCTTTGCGTACCAATATATAGATACTGAATTTATTTTATTTGGCTCTTACACAATGTATGGTATTATTACTTGTTTGTAGGTATCACAGCTAAAATAAAAAATCTTGTTGCTAGTTAAGTATAAAATTTATCTAATCACAATTAGATTAATACAAAGTTTTAAATTTTGCACTAGCTGCCTACTTAAAATAAGCATATCAACATTTATAAAAACTCATTCTAATTTACGTGAATCTGGATGCTGTCAGGATGGCTTTCGTATGCAATAATACCTCTTACATTTAAACATTTTTGCATAGAAAAATCAGTATTTTCATTAAAATATAGCTTATCACATTGATTCAAATCCTCTCTTTTAATCACACCTCCTTCTTGCAGCCTGATTTCAGGCATAGTGGAAGATTTAATCAAGTTAGTGCTAAAATTAGGCCTAATAATTTCCGTCTCATAATCACAACTTATTTTTGATTGTTGCCTGTGACTGACATCATTTTTCTCACTGTTTTCAAAAGATTCTCTATGATTTAAGGGACAAATATGGGTTGGCTGTAAGCTGTGTACTTCTACACAACTGTAGCTCTTCACCTGGATGTTCTGATACTGCGGTAGTCCTCCGAAGTCATCATGGTCCACAACTCTCAGACCCTGGAGTGCGACTTGAAGGTTACTATCGAATATAGTAACTTGTTTCTGACGCTTCGGCGTGGCGGGCTTCTTCCTTCGAAAGGAAACAACCAGCGGCCTTCTAGAGTCGTGCAGACGGGCCATCTCAGCGTCGAGGTACCGGAGTGAGCTGCTCTGCTGGCTGTAAGAATCTGTGTTGCTATGACTATTTACTTGAGAAGACCTGGCAGATAAAGTCGAGTAACACCTACCTCCTGGGGTACGGTGTCCCCTTCGGAAACATTGCTTGTACGTGTTCTGGAAACAAAATTATGACATTATTAACTGACTGGGTAAAGTGATCGTAAACTAACAGTTTACCTTGAATTTGTTTATTGATTTAATGTACAGGGTGATTCACTTCTAACACGCTGATTATTTTTTGTTGTTGAAAAAAATCATAAAAGAAGAGATGTAGGGATTTTGCTTTTGAGGTAAATCCATCTTTCAGAAAAACAATTAGGCATCTTCGTTTTAAGATACTAATTAAATATAACAACCTAGATCAGGGCCGTAGCCAGAAATAATTTTTCTAAAGGGCATCCCAAATTCGAAACAGTGCACAGCGTTTGGTAAGTCGGGGTAAGGTTATGGGGTAGTGCGCGACATAGGTGGAGAGGGGGTCGAAAATGAGCTTTCCTAATCATCTTTGATATTAATATAAGGTAGACGTAGTGTGAGTACATTGTAAATAGTAACATTAGATGGAAACCTAAATGTCTTTCCAAATGTGATCCTGCACTATCCGTGGTTCTCTTGTTTGTGTAAAAGTGGCCATGACAAACCCCATGGTCCAATGTGTCCCTGTTTTCCCAAATAATGAATTGAAAAAAAAGACATCAAAAAATAAATAAACAAAAAAATGATGATAAAAAAACAATACAAAAAAAACAAAAAAACAAACAAACAGAAAACAGAGAAAAGAAAAACAACTAATAACAAAAATTAAGGTAGAATAAGGTATAAAAGTATCTTAAAGCATGTAAGGTAAGATTTTGGCAAAAACCAAAATTAAGCATAACGGAAACTGATTCCTGACTTGGAGTTCCAGGTAAAAAATAAAGAGAATGGTGATGATAAATATAAAAATATGGTAACTTGAGCGAAGGGCAGTTTGCCGCAGCCAAACCCCTAGAATTAAAAAAAAATCTTTGAAATATATACTTGTACATCCCTTTAAACATTTTTTAAACAGACGAACCGACAGAGTTTTTGAAATAAACAAAATGTACCGTCCCTGTAACACAAATGAAAAAAAAACTAAAAGAAAAAAAAATGAAACCTAATAATAATATCTAGTTTAGTTAAAGCCTTCGATTTTCCATATTGTGGACTCTTCGCAGTAATTTATTGATATTTATTTTCTCTGTTCTTTTTCTTTCAAATGCAAGAAGTACCAGACCCGCATTCTCGCATGGGCCAACGATATTTTATGAGACTTGTTTATCACAGTTGACGGCACAAAGGTAGATTCGCATGAAACAGTGTTGTAGCCGAATGTTGCCACTGATGCAAAGAGACCATATGTACCTCTGAAGGCTTCTGTGTTTTGGTTGATAATTCCCATTATTTCTAGTCAATTTTCACTAAGAAAATTCACTAATAGATAGGTATCGATGGTAAGACTTTCGGAAAATTTCTTCAAATGAGCGAGAATTAGGGCCTCTAGAAGCGATATTCAATGTCCGTTTGAATTTATATATATATATATATATATATATATATATATATATATATATATATATATATATATATATATATATATATATATATATATTTGTGTGTGTGTGTGTGTGTGTGTCCAACTGATAACTCAAAAAATACTTCGCTGATTTGGATAAAATTTGGGGATTATCCTTATTTTGTTAACGGATTGATAGAGTTTGTTCACCAGATCTTAACGCCCAATTTTTCTTAAAGAAAAATCAAAAATAATTTTTTTAAACACAATATCATTGAAAGTGTTTAAGAGATTAAAACGAAAATTAAGAAATTAAAAGAAGGTAGGTAGACGTGTCTGTCTATTATTTTTAAGCCCTTTGATCAAGGAAAAACAAAGTTATTCAAAATTAAAAATAAATATTCCTCAACATCACTTCATATTTCGTAATGAAAACTCTACAGTCTTTAACAAAGACAGATGACATAACCTGTGTGCGTGTCTGCTGATCTGGTATTTAAATAAATCAGAGGTAAAAATATAACAATGGCCGTTATGATTATTATTATTGGCAAATGAAATTGTTTCTTATGGGGGTTGTTAGATCTTTATAAATTTCATGTAGTTAAACCTTGCGTGTATATAAACATTTCAAACGCTCATAACTTTGGAAAATGAATAAAAAAAATTATAAAAGTTAATTTTATCAGTAATCCGTAACTCTATTTAATACCTGCAAATTTCGATTCACCAATATCTCATGATCTTAAGTTCATCACTACAATTATAATTAATTCTATCTGACAACGCTGAGATCGCTGCACAATTCGTTGCTTTGATCAGAGTCTGACGCGCAACTGTCATTCTGCATTGCGTTGTGATGGTGCGTTCAGAACTACGGCGATGTATGTCATGCGAGTTAAAACATGAAAATAGTCGGTGTTTGCATCCAGTGGCAGGAATGTGTCGACCTTAATGCTGAATATTAACATATATTATCTCTCGGATAGAAATTTCTTAGCGTTTACATTTATATATAGGTACGTCTGTCTGACAAAAATATAATGTAATCAGTGTCAGATGTAAACGCACCATTAGTTGTATTGTTATGTCATTTTCATTTGTCATAATATAAAATTAGACGTTTGCTAATGCCAGCTTTAAATTTCAATAATAATTACTTTAATGTATACAATAATAATTTTTATTAGCTGCTTAATCGACACCGTCAAGTAAAATATCTGTTAATAATGATAAAGCTATAAAAATGAAGTTACTGTGTTATTAGTGATAGCGCTAAAGTTTCAATAGTTGTAAATCGGGACACATTTAATTAAACCTTCTGCATTTTTAGTACTATAATTTTTTTACATTTACCATGAAGAATGAGAAATTTCATTACAACTTCCTTTAAATGCTTTTATCTTCCATTTTGATCCCTTTGAAAACAAAATTGCGTTAAAGAACGCGCAAACGGTTTATTATTGATGCACTAATTGTCAAATAAATTTTCATAACGACATGCTCCATGACATTTCATATTTAATTGTTTAGCTTAATAGAAAATTGAGTCTTTGGCATTTTTCTCAAAAGAACTTAGAGCGCAAGATTTTTTTAATATTAGAGAGATATCGATGGTATCACTTTCGAAAGAATTCTTCAAATGTGCGCGTGCTAAGACCTCTAAAATCGATCTTCAAGGTTTGTGTAAGTTTAAAGTATTGACTTTACTAACATGCTGTATAATTATAGTGTACGATTCTTATGAAAATTCGCTACTATAACGCACTTGCTGCGTTCCGAATTTTTTTAAAATTATTAACCCTCCGGCGGGCGCGCTAGCGGCAAACAGCCGCAAATCTGAATTTTACTGTTATAACTTAAATATGGTTATCCTTGTTATATTGTGCGTCAGGTCAGGTCAGGTCAGGTCAGGTCAGGTCAGGTCAGGTCAGGTCAGGTCAGGTCAGGTCAGGTCAGGTTCCTTGCTTATGGTGTTGACGTGGTTTACCGACAGATTTCGTGCCATCAGTTACTTCCCTTCAGTAGCTACATAGGCAGGGTTTGAAGCACCTAGAATTTGCGGTGTGTTTTCCGCAGCGAGCCCAATCATGTAAGTATTATTCATCGCAAAGTTTTTCATAACATTGTGTAGTGTGTTGGTTAACGTCTACTATAATGTCCATACTTTAAAGTTGTAAAATAAATAATAAGTTTTTATCAAATTTTAAGTCACGTAAATTAACACCCTATGAGTTAGAAAAAGCTTTAGAAGACGTCCTTAGTGAATTAGCCGAAGAAAGATTAGTCTAAGAAAGATTAGCTGAAGAAAGAATTAGGAACAAAGGGAGGAACCTGATTATGAGTTTGATAGCTATGATGATAGTGGAACACGCATAGAAAAAACGATAACACAAAACTTGTACAGCAGCGATTCTGAACAGTCAGCAGAAGAAATCGATGAGGTCTCAGGCGATGTCGAACAAAGTCAACTTGAAGATAATTGCCGTTTTTTCTTAGGACGCGATAATGAAACACTTTGGATTAACAAACCTGTTTCAATTGGAAAAACCAAAGCAAAGAATATTATAAACATATTACCTGGTCCAAAAGCAAGTGCAAGAAATATACATAGAGAAATTGACGCATTTACATTGTTTATTACTGATCAAATGATTGACTATGTATTAAAAAACAATGATATATATATATATATATATATATATATATATATATATATATATATATATAACAAAAGACTGGACGTGAACTATTTAAGAGAAAGAGATTGCAGAGACACGACAAATACTGAAATTAGAGCTCTGTTTGGTACCGAAAAATGGTAGTTATACCAACTGCTTAGAATTATGGGATGCAGATGCCAATCAATGATTCTTTTGAGTGCTATATTCAGTTACAAGCGTTTTAAAATTTTACTTTATGCTTTACGATTCGATAATCTGCATACGCGAGAAGGAAGAAAATAATTAGCCCCAAGCCGATGTTTCCATGATACTTTTGTGAATAACTGTATGACTCAGATGCTTTGTGCGTTTAGGGATCGCTGTTAATTTGTGCAGTATATACCAAACAAGCCCTCGAGATACGGCATTAAGATTTATGCCCTTTGCGACGCCAAGACCTTCTACACTTTCAATTTTGAAATTTATTGTGGAACACAAGTACCTGGCCCGTATCTGATATCAAACAAAGTCGAAGATATTGTGAAGAGACTAGTGATACCAATAGAAAAATCGAAAAGAAATGTTACTACAGATAACTATTACACAAGTTATCCTCTTGCACAATATTTGTTAACAAAGGTACTTACATTGCTTGGAACTGTGAAAAAAAAAAGAAGAAAGAAATACCTTCAGAATTCTAGCCAATATATATATATATATATATATATATATATATATATATATATATATATATATATATATATATATATATATATATAGAGAGAGAGAGAGAGAGATTTACAGTCGACACTGTTTGGCTCTCAAGATGATGCTTGTCTAGTTTTAACTGCACCCAGCCACCCCCCTCCCCACCCTCAATAAAGCGGTATTTGTTATTTCAACCATGCACAGCTCCTCTGATATAGATCAAGAAATCAAAAACCCACTTTTAAATTTAGATTACAATGCCACAAAAGGAGGTGTCGACACATTGGACCAAATGTGCGCTTCCTATAGTACATCAGGAATTACAAGAAGATGGCCGCTTACAATCTTCTTCAGACATCTAGATATATGTGGAATAAACGCAAGAGTCATTTTCAAATTCAACCACCTTGATAACAAGGACAGAAGAAGAATAGTTCTCAAAAATCTCGTTTTACAACTAATGGACGACCATTTAAAGTACGGGGCCAAAAAAGCATAGCTTCCTAAAAAAGTCTCTGCATTTTTATCTAAATACAGAGATGATGCGTCACAGACTAAAGAACTAATAAGGCCAGCCATATGCCACATTTGCGGAAGTCACAAAAATAATAAAACCAAATCAATTTGTCAACATTGTGGAAACAATGTGTGTAAGAGGCACAGTAACATTATTGTCAAATGCTTAGAATGTGAGCAGGGAGAACAAATGGAAGTTGAATAATGTAATATAATTTTTTAGTTTATAGCTTTTCTTCAGCTTTGTAGTTATTTTTGTTTTAAACCACTCATATTTTTTCTTTAATAAAATGATTAAGCGTCTTATAAGAATCTTATTTAGCTGTATAAAATATTATATTCATTATTAATTAAAATAATAATAATTAAGAAAATTTTTGTTGACTGATAATAATTGTTGTAATAACAATTCTTGCATGTTTTATATGCCTAATAAGACACTTATACAATAAATAATTTTTTTTTGTTAGCAATACTAAGCTATAAATGTTGAAAAACTAAATGTGGTGTAAATACCGCAGCGCGCCGCTCATTAGATTCCATATAGCGCGCCGGCCGGTGGGTTAAAGTGATTGGAATGGAATTTTTCACATATATAGAGCATTCAAAGATCTTCTGATATATTAATTTTGTGCGTTTCTCTCAACACAAATTTAAGTTATCCTGAATTAAACAAAAATTAAAAGCTACGACACGCTCCTAAAAGTTTATTGAGGCGTTGTGTAATGTGCGTGGGAGAGGTTAAAATTACGGATGTCTTAGTTTGTTTTCTTCAAATGCTGTCTAGCTAGAAAATCTGTCTAATAAATTAAAACAGTCAGGGTTTCAGTTTCCAAATTTTATTATACAAACGTGGGAACTTTCCCTGGTTAGGAAAATGAACGGTAATATTTATTTCTAGAATTGATTTGTTATTCAAAAAGCTATATGGTAAAATCGGCAGCTAAAGAGTTTAAGTCTGATTTTAAGTAGTGATCTAAACAGTGCTAAAACAAAACTTTATAAGTTGAATAAAACTTTTACAATAGACAATTTACAGGTTTTTTTTCTTATCACATCTGATAGACATCCCACAAAGATGATTTTTAATATTTTTTTCATTTCACATACTACAAAAATAACGATGCAAAAAATATTTAAAAATGCGAATTTCATAATTGATTTCAAACACCACTATTTTGTTGGCATGATCTGTGACGTCACTGAACGGTAATGTCAACAATGACTATGAGCTTAAGATCCCGATAAACGAATAAAATTCACCATGGTGTTGAGAAACAAGCTTATCATACCATAAGGTAAATGTAACCACGTCATTTATTCACTTCCAAGTACGTCATGACCAATAACAGAACGTTTGCGGTCACATGATAATAATTCGAAATTGTTTGAAGTTAAAATAATTTTTCTGTCCACTACATTATATTTTGGGTATTTTCTTATATGCAATAATGTTCTATGTCTGAAAAACTATTAGGTAAATGTTAAATTAGTTTAATGGAAAACCCATGCAAATTGTCTATTATAACATTTTTTGTGAAATTAGCGAGATTTATCTATAGATTTGGCATTCTAAAATGACCAATGACACGATTCTGGCTCACGTGGTCCAAAATTAAATTGCTATTGGAGTGTTGTGTTATTTGCATTCTTATAGCAAAATGGCGCGGTTTATGTAGCGTCATATGTAATATCAATTTATTTTTATTTTAGGTTAACGAGTGAATAGGTTGGCTTTTGATTAATAATTTTAGTTTATATGAAAAGCTTGTGAATTAAATCATTGCCGAAAACAACAAAGTTGTTTGATCATATTAGTTGTCCAAGAGCCTAACCGATAAAATAAGTTACATTAAATTCTGTCACACAGGAACAGTACGTATGCAATGAGGACTGTTAAAAATTGCGTAGATATTGCAAAATTTGAAAATAATTTAATAAATATTATTGATTTAAAATCAAAACTTAGACATTAAGAGGGCGGTTCAATAAAATTTTTAAAATACACTATATTTGAACTGTCGCAATTAAAGCCCTAGACTGAAAGTATAGTATGTAATAGATAGCTCAAGGTTTAAGAAAGGCAATACATATTTTTTGGAGGAAATATAGCGTTTATAAAGAACAACGTTTTTGCCAAACCTTGATTTGACAATTTTTTGTCACAGAATTTGCTCAAAATCACTCTTTGCCTAGAATAGGTATCCAAGCATAAGTTTCTTAAATTTCAGGTCTACTAGCGCGTTTCGGCACCATCCGTAGACCAGCTATTTCCTAAGAGATGCCGCAATAAAAATCTTAGTTTGCAAATACAAACATGATAGTATTAGCATTTCATTTGGGTATATGAGAATTTACAAAGAATAAAATAAAAATGTAAGCGAACTCCGCCCACAGCTTCTGTAAACGTCAGTTCTGTTTCCTCTTCTTCTATTTACAAAGCCAATTGGACTGACCTGTAAAAGCTAACCGGCCATCTCGTGTCTTTTCTATGTTTAAAATTCAAAATAATAAGCATGCTTGAATCATTGAAATGCATTGAAATGAACTTACGCTGGAAGGGACCCGGCGGTGCTTTTGCGTGTGCATCGATTTTCTGAGGTACAAGTGAGATCGACAATAATAGAAGTGGTTATCTCTGTCGAACACACACAGAGATAAGGCTTAGTTGTAATATTTGTATAATTATCAAATTTTTCTACCTGTTTTTAGTGAATTTTCTTAAAAAAAATTAACTAATGAGGAGATCCCGACTTTTGAATTTTGAAAAAATTTCTTCAGATGAGCGCTAATTAGGCCCTCCAGAAAACATATCCGGGGTTAGTTTCAATTTTTATATGTTTATATATATATATATATATATATATATATATATATATATATATATATATATATATATATATATATATATATATATATATATATATATATATATGTATGTATCACACCGATAACTCAAAAAATAATAGGCCGATTTTGATTAAATTTGGTGAAAAAATTCCTTTTGTAAATGGCTTGGATGAGTTCGTTAGCCAGGAAAATCTGCCCAGGTTTTCCCGGAAAATTTTGTGTTTTCTTTCGAAAAAAAATTATATATCCGGAATTAACAAAGTAAGGGCAACCAAATTTGGCACGCAGGTTTACATCCTTATAGGTAAGTCATCTACCAAAATTTAGCTATGTAAGTCAAAAGACAAAAAAGTTATAGGCATTTAAAGAAAAATAAATTGGGGTTTTCCTCAAAACGTCAAAGTGGCGATTTAAAATGTCAAAATTGGCAACATTTAGGCAAAGAACTTGAATATAATACGGGCTATAGAAATAAAATGTCTCAAGAAGGATGTGTTACAAACCCTAAAGTCTTAGTTTCAATCGTCATTGTCCTTCATTTTACTAAAATATTGCCAGAAAATTCATTTCAAATAGACCCTGTCTCTGATGCTTGGCAGTAGCCTTAGCTATAGAGTTTATCGTTTAATGGTATATAATTTTTGTCGAATTTTCGTAAAAAATCAGTAAAGCTCAATATATCCTTATTATATAAGATATGAAAAAATTTTGTATATATTAATTATAGGTGTCTTGAGCTACATCTTAAAATAATATTTCTACAATCACAGGATGGCCCATAAGTCGTTGGTGATACAAATTTCCATTTTTTTTAAATCAAACACGCCTTATGTTATTGCATTTTTGCATTTTCCATCAAAATATAATGCATGTTTGTAAGAAAAGAAATTCTGGACGCAGCAAGTGCGTTATGGTAGCGAATTTTGATCAAATGTTTCATATTTGAACAGCTCAATTTGCTATTAACCTATAAGGTTGACCAAGAAACGTGTTTTTTCGGGAACACTTTAAGTTTACTTTTGGAAATTTTTGTACATTTTCACACAATAAAGTTATTTTGATGAAACAAGGCACATTGTTTTTACTATATAGGTTATACTGGTAACCAAATTTGATGCCTGCTTTCTTATATAAAAAAATCACACATTTGTTTTAAAAACATTTTTATGAAAATTCACTACCATAACGCACTTGCTGCGTCCAGAATTTTTTGTTTTATCTGTAGACTAAAACGTTTGCTAACGCTACAAGAGTTTTAAAATAATTTTATTTGTTGTGTCTTTAAATGAGCGCGAACTAGGGTCCCTAGAACTTATATCTGGGGTAAATTTCAATTGCTATATATATATATATATATATATATATATATATATATATATATATATATATATATATATATATATATATATATATATATATTAATATCACAGCCATGACTCAAAAAATAATGGGCCGATTTTGATGAAATTTGGTAAGTACCTTCCATTTGCAAGTGGCTTGGATAAGATCGTTAGCCAGCAAAATCGGCAGAGGTTTTCCGGGAAAATTTTGACTTTCCTTTTGGGCATTTTTTCTATATGAGAAAGTAACAAAGCTATGGCAACCAAATTTGGTATGTGGGTTTATGTTTATTAAAAGTCTGGACGCAGCAAGTGCGTTATGGAAGTGAATTTTCATAAAAATGTTTTTAATAGCAAATGCGATTAGGCATCAATCTGATTACCGGTATAGCCCATGTAGTAGAAACAATGTATTTTATCAAAATTACTTTTTTTTTTGAAACTAAAAAAATTTTTCGAAAATAAAGTTACATGTTGGTTTCCTATCCAACACAACAAACCTTACGTTAATAGAAAAGTCAGTTATTGAAATTTGAAGGATTTAATGAAAATTCGCTACCAAAACGCACTTACTGCGTCCAGATTTGTCTCTTACAAATATGCGTCATATTTCGATAAAAAATGCAAAAATGCATTGACGAATTTGTTCTACGAAAATTAGCCAAAGATTATAGACCGTTAATCCATAAACTTAACTAAACCTACAGCGAAAGCATCAACTTATCTAAACCGACAGCCAAACCATCAGAGAAAGGGTCTATTTGCACTGAATTTTCTGTAAATATTTTAGTAAAATAAAGGGCAATGACGGTTGAATCTGAAACTTAAGGGTTTTCAGAACACTCTTCTTGCAACATTTTCTTTTCAAAATCTGGATTTGTTTCACGTTCTTTGCCTAAACATTGCCAATTTTGACGTTTCAAATCGTGATTTAGACGTTTTGAGGAAAACTCCAAACTTTTTTCCTTAAGTGCCCATAACTTTTTTGTCTTTAAACTTAGAGACCTAATAAATTTTGGTACATGGTTCGGTCTTTATAATACAAATACGCGTACCAAATTTGGTTGCCCTTTTTTTTTTTTTTTTTTTTTGTTCCCTCAGGGCTCGTCCGCGGCCTTGCCGCCCCGATAGCACCGCAACCCTTGGTTGATTGTGCATACCCCTAGTCTTACTCCACCCATTCCAAAATCACTGTGCCTTGAACTAGTCTGCACAGCGATTGGTAGGGTGAAGTTTTATATTGCTCTGTCTCCGGTCTAGAGTGACCGTAGTTGGTTGCCCTTACTTTGTTATTTATGGAGATATATATTTTTTTTTATAAAGAAAACACAAAATTTTCCGGGAAGACCTGGGCCGATTTTCCTGGCTAACAAACTTATCCAAGCCACTTGCAAAAGGAAGGTAGACACCAAATTTGATCAAGATCGGCCCACTATTGTTTGAATTTGTGATACATTAAAAAAAAATCAAAAGTCGGGATTTCCTCATTAGTGATTTTTTTTTCAGAAAATTCACTAAAAGTAAACTACATGCCAACTTTTGTAACCTCCCTTAAATAATAATTTATAACTCGGTAATAGGCAAGCAGTAATATGTGCGGGACCTCAAATGAACCCAAATCTGGTCCGTAGTGAGGTCACTGTTTACTATAAATCCTACCCTAAAAGGTTTCTATCTATCAGATTTATGACTAGCAAGATTAGAAATACTTTATGAGGTTGGATATTTTTACAGACAAAATTCAATAGTTACAATTTCAAAAAAAAACTACATGTTTAGATTTACAAAAACTGAGAAAATTCCAGAGATTTAAACAGGAAATGTATAATTATTCTAATAGCACCTCCCTGACATTTTTTGGACTCAAAACTTGACTAAGTGAGCTTAAAAGTTCAGATATCAAATGACTGCATGAAATAAATTTTGCTGGTTCAGAAAACAATTCTATGTGGACTCACCAAACTTTCCTGGCTTAAATTACCTGTGATTCTATGGGGATGCCCTCCAAGTTGGATCCACTAAGAATGCCTGACACGAGTTTCAGTGACTCCGATATGAGAGAAGAAGCTGGGAAAAATCAGTGATGCTTCACATTTGTGGGCACTGCACGTGGATTTATTGTTTCACGTGTACCGGACCATTTGACACCCAGGTCGATATTCTGCATTCGCTTGTTGGAAACTTCGCGAATCGCAATTAAAACGTAAATTTGCCCTGATGAGATTTACTGCCAAATAACTTAAAGTTCGACGATAACCAGGAAATCTTTTTAAAGCAGCAAGGCAACAGGTTTAAACAAAGAACCACAATTTAACTCCCGTTTTATGCTGAATACTATGGTAATTGAAACTCGAAAATTATTAAAACACTTTAAACAATCACGGTGCATTGTTATAAAGTAGTATAAGTAACAGGAAAACTATAAAAAACTCAGTTTATAAGACAATTCGAGAGACACCTAAAGTCAACGTGTTTACGCCACAGGCGACAGTGCCAGACTCCCAGAGGTAGAGAGCGTTCGGTCGCTCCTGACCCCTGCACGAAATTTTCAGAGTCATGAGCGTTAGTGGCTATGTGTGTGCTCTCTCTCTCTCTCGCCTTCATTCTTTGAATGAGATAAAATGGGACCTCCAATCGCTGGCGAAGTCACAGACGTCTTCTATACACACCTCCACAATAATGGATTCGTCCGTTCATTTGCTAACCGTTTTTCTAGATTTCATCATAATTACGTCAGCTTTTACCTAGAATTTCAGGACAATAGAGATGTTTATTTTCCCCCAAAAAATGCAACGTTTTTCAATATTTAGATTTCGACGTATATTATAGGGAGTACGCTTCTAAGATACAGAATTTTTTAGCGAATTTTTATCAACATTATTTTGAAACCAAAACTTGAAATATTCAATATAGATAGGGTTTCTGGTATTATTTATTATGCTTGGGGGTTTTCTAAGTCATTTTAAACCCGTAATGATTCCACGTAAAAACTGAATCGTTACATATTCAGATTTTTATGTCATAAGACAAAAAGTCATAAGCATTCAATAAAAAAATATATAAAAAAAATTAAGCGTATTTTATTTAAAAAATTTGCTAATTATTGTATTGATGGTGAGACTTTGCAAAACTTTTAGATACCATGCTTTAAAATTGCACATTGAATACAGCCACAAGCCTAAGCTTATTTGTATTGTGCCTTGTAAAATGTATGTCAGAACTAAATAAATAAATAAATAAATATATATATATATATATATATATATATATATATATATATATATATATATATATATATATATATATATATATATATATATATATATATACATGTATGTGTATGTGAGTATCGACACGATAACTCAAAAAGTTATTAACCGTTTTGATGAAACTCGGCAAGAATCTTTATTGCATTAATAGCTTGGATGAGTTCGTTTTTCAAATCGGGCAGCCCGTATGTTATTTCAAATTTAATTAGAGATTGTGTAATTTAAGTTTTATGTATTTTATCACCAAATTTTCGTGTAAAAAATATAACTCAGTTTTCGCAAAAATCATTTTTTGTCCAATTATTTTGAAATGTTAGTAATTATCAAGTACTGTTTAATAGATTATTGTTTGCAAGTTCACGTGGAAAATCTGTTTTCGAATTTTCTTGAAAAGTAATTGTTTAGCAAATTGTGTTAAATATTTTTACCTAGCTAGTTTTCGAAAAAAGATTTTGATATAAATGTTGGGAACATTTAGCCGATGTTCGTAAGAAAATGGTTAATTTTCGTGAAAGCGGTTGTTTACAAATTTTTGTGTAATTTTTAAAATTTTTGTCAAAAAGCTTTTTGTGAATAATTATATCTTGACTAGTGTAGTTCGCTTGAATTCGTTTGTTGTCTGGAAAATCGGATCAATTGTTTCGAGAGAATTATATTTATTTTCGGAAAATGTTTATATTTTTTTAACAATAATGTGTAACATCACCCTACCTTGTTTACACGTATACCTTGGCCTATTTGCTATATTTAATCCCCATAGAAGCATGCAGGGTACGCCAGCCCTATCGGATCAGTTTTTCTAAAAAAAATAATTTTCCGAAAAAAAAATTTTGTATCTCAAAAAACTAATCAAGTTATTTTGATCACATTTGGTTGATATGTTGCCCTCATTAATACCTCACTTAACGAAAACTCAACTTTTAAGTTTATAGAAAATTTAGTTATACAAATTTGAAGCATTTAATGAAAATTCGCTACCATAACGCAATTGCTACGTTCTGAAATTTCATCTTGTGACAAGTCGTTAAGGATTTGCTCTTCATTCTTTAGTTTCCTTATTTTTGTTTTAATGTGACACTTGAAGAAACAATAGTGCACAGATTGGATACATTTTGAACAAGATTTCATTTTTGTTTACAACGTCACCTTTAAGCCTGAAATTATAATTTTCAGCAGAGATTTATTTTGTTATTATTGATATTGAAAAAACCGCTCTGATTAGGTTGACTAAAACGTTATCATTCAGGCGATTAATAAGGAAAAATAACTGCTACGTTTATACTTTGGCAAATATTCTACTTTTCTAAATATGAATTAAGTTTTCTTCTGGAAATCTTTTGTATAACTTTTATGAAATTTGTAATACAAGTTTATTTTAAAGAGACGTACATATATAGCAAAATACAATTCTTTAGCTTCATAGAAATAGGGTTTTTGGCATTTTTCTCAAAAGGAGTTAGAACACAAGATTTTTTTGGTAATAAAGAGATCGATGGTAACACTTTTGAACGAACTTTTCAAATGTGCGCGTACTAGGACCTCTAAATTCGATCTTCGAGGGCTGTGTAAGTTTAAAGTTTTAACCTTAATAATATGCCGTATAATAAGAGTGTACAATTCTTATAAAAGTTCGCTACTATAACGCACTCGCTGCGTCCCGATTTTTTTAAAATTAAGTCGTTTGGCCTAGGCATAATGCCATTCGCACAAATGTTTTTTTTTACATTGTACTTTGAGAATGGAACTCTTTGACTGCTTAAATATGTGAATACCTTCATTGGGTTTCATTCTAACGGCGATGAGTGGCATTTCACTGCGAAATTGAATACTTTAGGGTCTGTGCTTTATCCTGAGATATATTGCTGACAGAATAATCAACTGGGCAATTCACGAGAACGCTTTTCTATCGATTCGAAAACTTTTAACTTCAAAGTTGCAAAGTAAATATCACTAAGCTAATTTAACCTAATTCATTAAATGAATGTCTGTTTACAAGATTTAAAGCCCTCTAAACCGGTATTTAATTTTAAGAGTTTTATTGTAGTAAAAATCGGATTCCAGTCTTCATTACAAACGCACAAAAAGAAAATAAATTCAATAGACAATTTCATTGTCCCCTTATCTGTCTCAACAATTGCCTGTAATTCTCTTAATCCTTTAAGTACCGTGACCAAAGCCCCTGACTTAATTGACCGTGACCCGACTACTTTCACTGATAACGAAGCAGGTACGCGGAACGATACACACAACACAAGACTTGCAACGAACGGCTAGATCTGTCTGAGGCCTAGGATTGGACACACTTGGACCTTAGAGACGATATCCAGCGAGATTTGGGGAGTACGCAGATTGAGGCCCCGTAATCGAGCTACAACAACCCAACTGACCGTTGTCCACCGCAAGGCAGATTGAGGCCTTAGAGTTTTCTTACATATTTCCTTCACCTCTTGAAAATGGCTTCAAAACAGGAGCCGAAACGTCGAGTTTTAGTAACCCGAGAACCAAGTATGTCTCATATGTATATATATATATATATATATATATATATATATATATATATATATATATATATATATATATATATATATATACAGGCTGTTTCATAAAACATGCACCATCGCTCGTGGGGCAATTCCTTACTAAAAAATAAGAAAAAAAGTTCCTGTGCACATGGGCCCGGAAACGCATAGTTTCCAATATACAGGGAGTTGAATTTTAATATTTTTTTAAATTTTTTATAAACAATTTCAAAACCACGGGATTGATTTTAATGAAACTTGGAACTTGAAAGTGTATTATGAAAGTACATATTTTCAAGTGAGAATCTGCTTACAACTGCGTCAGTGGCGTGCGTACGGGGTAACTGTAAAAATTCATTTGGGGAAAAAATATGTGCGCCACTGTCTTTTTCCAATTTTGATACATCAGTTATGAAGCTTATTACATAAGCCACAAAAGCTACCTCTTGGTATTTTTTCGTTCAGGGTATCCCCTAGGAGATATGATTAATTTTATAAAAAGGGGCAAAGTACCGATTAGTCGGCGTAATAATAATAATAATAATAATAATATATGTTTACTGCAACCATAAGAATATGAACAACAAAACATACAGTAAACATTACAGCAATAAACGTTCAAATAACTAACCTACGTAAAACTTATTAGTGATAAACATTGAAATGAATATTACAAACATTGATAAAAAATGATAAATAAAAAATAAAAATAAAAAATGAAAAAAGTAATCGTAAAGACACCATGATTTTTCCAAACTCTTGTTTTTTGTACATTACTCAATTGACTTTAATAACAACGCTAAAGAAAATGTTGAAAGTGACCACCATTAGCGTCGTTACAATTATTTAACCTTCTGCGCAAAGATCTTCTTACTCTTCTGCAAATATTTTGATCTTCTCTAATGCTGTCAAATGCATATTCTATTCTTCCCAACAATTCTTCTCGTGTATTTACTGGTGTTTTATGCACTATTTCTTTTAAATGGCCCCACAAATAAAAATCGAGAGGATTCAGGTCCGGAGATCGAGGTGGCCATGACACCGGACCTCCACGACCAATCCATCGGTGACCGTATGTGTTGGCTAAATATGTTCTTACAACTGCTGCAAAATGTGCGGGCGCACCATCATGCTGGAACCACATTGTACCATTTCTCATAAAAAGCGGTAGTAACAACGGCAAATCATTTTGTAAAAAGTTTAAATATGATTCATGGTGAAGACGATTCGGTAGAACAACAGGACCAATTATGTGATTTTCAATAATAGCAGCCCAAATATTGATGGAAAATTGATACTGCGAATTTGCAACTCTTAGAGAGTGTGGGTTTTCATCGGCCCATGTATGTAAATTGTGAAAATTTACGATACCTTTTCGCGTAAATGACGCCTCATCAGTAAATAGTACACGTTTAGAAAAATGTTGGTCGTGCCTAAGTTTGTTTAAAAACCACTGACAAAACATTACCCTTGCTTGAAAGTCTCTAGGTAGAAGTTCCTGGACACGTGTAAAATGATAGGGATATAAACTTTGATCCTTCAGAGTTCTGTGAACTGATGATGCCGAAATATTACCCAGTTCGGTGGCAATAATTCTAGTACTTGTACTAGGATCACGTTCAACTCTATTTAATATTGCCTCTTCAACTCGTACAGTTCGTCGGTATCTTCTGCGTCCAGAGTCAGCTTTTAAAGGTTTTAAAGAACCAGTTTCTCTCAAATATCTTACAATACGTGGGAAAATATTTTTGTCAGGAATTCTTCTTTGCGGATAAGTTTCCTGATAAACTCGCACAGCTTGTCTAGCATTTTGATTTGTTTGTCCATAAATTAACATGTCAGTCAAATCCGCTGAAGTGTACTTAATGAAAACCATCTTGAGAGGAGGAAATAATATTAATGAGCAGCTCAGTATCAACAAATAACTAAAAACGAAAATACTACACCGTATCAAAATTTAAAGAATAGCACGAAAACTCTTTTGACGCCTACAAAGCACTTCAAAATTGTAGAATTTAGAGAACTGTCAAAAATTATAGTTGCATGGCACTTTACGATTACTGTTTTCATTACTCCAACGAATCGGTACTTTGCCCCTTTTTATAAAATTAATCATATCTCCTAAGGGATACCCTGAACGAAAAAATACCAAGAGGCAGCTTTTGTGGATTATGTAATAAGCTTTATAACTGATGTATCAAAATTGGAAAAAGACAGTGGCGCACATATTTTTTCCCCAAATGAATTTTTACAGTTACCCCGTACGCACGCCACTGACGCAGTTGTAAGCAGATTTTCACATGAAAATATGCACTTTTATAATACACTTTTAAGTTCCAAGTTTCATTAAAATCAATCCAGTGGTTTTGAAATTATTTATAAAAAATTAAAAAAAATTATTGAAATTCAACTCCCTGTATATTGGAAACTCGGCGTTTCCGGGCCCATGTGCACAGGAACTTTTTTTCTTATTTTTTAGTAAGGAATTGCCCCACGAGCGATGGTGCATGTTTTTTGAAACAGCCTATATATATATATATATATATATATATATATATATATATATATATATATATATATATATATATATATATATATATATATATATATATATATATGGAACGATTGAATATCTCTGTTATTAAGGACGCAATTTTTTATTATTTTTGTAATGACGAATTGTACAAATGTAGAGGGAAAACGTGTGTACAAGGTAAAAGGAAAACCGTAAAAGGATGTAACCATTGATGAGGTTCTTGCATTCTGTGGTTGACTTATTCATGCGAAGTTGACAGAAGCTGGGATGTTCCTGCAGATAACTATTTTGTGCTGGATTTGCTAATCCTATAGACCCAGCTACAATGTCCATGTTTTGCTTTGTGGAAGTACGAAGATTCGTCGGATTTGACGATAAGAAAACTTAAAGTACACGTGTGGAAACTGAAAAATTAGCAATGGTATCCCTCGTTTGGGATTTATTCATTCATTAATGGAAAACCTGCGTCATCCCAGATACGGATGTAACTACAAATGAACAACTTGTTGGGTTTAGAGGTATACGTAGATTCGTTCAATATAATATGCCAAGTAAACCGGCAAAATATGGGCTTAAAATATTTTTGATATGTGAATATATGTTTGGTTATGCTCGTGATGGTTTAGGTTTTGTTGGTTACATCATGGTTACCGAAATATTGTTGAGTGAAAAATGCTCCTGCTCTATTAGCAGATTGATTGTGTGCATTAAAAGTGATAATTAGATAACACAATCAACAAAACGCGACGATATTTGTAGCAAGTTTTAAAAAAAACCTTTTTTAAGAGTCGGTTTCTCATAACTCCTGCGCTACCTATTATTGCTTCAATTGTGGCTGTGGCTTTTTGCCATTAGCTCATTTTTCCAATTTAGGAGTTATAGTGAAATATTGTCAGCTCGACCGATAATTGATATCGATAAACAATAAACAATAGTGTCGTATCACCTTATGTAAATATACATACATCCTTATTTTTTCCATACATATTCCCTAGCATACAACATGCATCATAAGATGCATATCAACAGTGCGCTACCTGCCCTCCTTGCCATTTAAGATTTCAGGGGTGGATCGCACTATTGCTTAAGGGTTGGTGTTGTGATGTGAAAACAAACAAAATATACGTCTTTAAGCGATTTTCAACAAAATCACAAGTGACCTAAAATCCGCTTGCTTCGTTTTCAAGTGACCACCCTGTATAGGTTTATTGACGAAACATTAAAGTTGGGTCCTGGTATATGGCAGTAGACTTTTAAGTTGCTTTTGCGATAACAGAGAATGTGACCAGAACGCCACTGAAGTTCGTGTGAAAACGCTAAGAAGGAAAATTCATACGGCTAGAGAACCAACAATGTGTGCCTATTTCGCAATAGTGCAACCGGTCGGTAGAAAATCTAAAAAAACATCCCTTGTTACACTTGCTAGTCCGTGGCCAGCGAGAGGAATTAGGTAAATTACTCTCCAGAGGGAAAAGACGACGACATCGCTGGTAAGTGGTATTTTGACCATTCACGCTTTTTTCTGTGATTATAATTATACTGCCGTTCTATTTCTCTTTACCGTCCACTCAACTCAAAATTACCCTTTTGTTACCCCTACCCGCTAACGTCTGCCGCTATCTTTAGTGGCACTTATTTCGATGATGTTGTAACTGGCATCCCTTCTTATGAAAATGCCAAACGTCTACAGTCGGAGCTGATCTCGCTTTTTGAGCTCAAAATATAGTCTAGTAACTGTTTCGCATTACTTTCGTATCTACTTCCGGACCACCTGTCGCAAAATCCGTTTAATTTACGTTCACTGGCGCACGACACTCTCTTAAAAATCCTCGGTCGGCAGTGGACCCCTTCTGAAAACACATTATTTTTCTCAGTCTCACAGTTAGAGAAACCCTGTACAAAACGTAACGTGCTGTCGGAACTGGCAAAACTGTTTGACCCGCTTGGATTTCTTTCGCCTATTACTATTATTCAAAAGATTCTAATTCAGTCACTGTGGATGTCCAAATTAGATTGGGACCACACCCCTACTTTGCATATTGTCGAGGCTGGGAACCATTATAGAAATGAGCTCGGCTTATTCAGCAATCTGCGTATTCCTAGAAAAATCCCTTCACCTCATCCCGGAGGTTGTTATTTCTGTGACTCCTCAGAGAGGAGTTACGCTACAGTTCTTTACATAGGATGTCTCTGCCCTGATCAAACAATTTTCGTTCAGTTTGTTTGCTCTGTAACGAAAGTCGCTCCGGTTAAGAAACGAACCATCCCTAGCCTAGAACTGTGTGGTGCAGTCTTGATGGTGAAAGTGTTATCATATGTTCTGAATATTTTAAGAATCGTATGACTTTAGAAATATTTTTTGCCTGGTCGGATTCGCAAATCGGCATGACTTGAATACAATCTTGGCCTCATCGTGGAAAAACCTTTGTGGCAAATCGAGTTGCTTATGGTCTGGAACCAGTCTCTCTCAGTTTTTGGCATTATCTATATTCTGCTAATCATCCCGCTATCGCATCCCGATTTGTTAATTCTTCTCAATTTCTCGCCCATGACATTTGGTTTAATGACCCTTCGCCACTCTATTCTTCTGAGCTGACCATTGGCTGCTCCTTTTCTCCAGAGCTGCAGAAAAGATGTGTGTTAAACAAAAGAAATTTTCTCTTTTAACATTTACAGATTAAGAAAATCTGCTTGATAGTCTGTTGGAAAATCACTCTTCTTTATTTTATATACGGTCGCTTCTAATTCTAAACACTCTCCTATTGCAAAATTTTGATTGATATCTCGGTTGGAGGTTCATGATGCTGTGACACTTCTGGTCAAATACACCAAAGCGGTATATTTTCAAAAGAAGTTATCTAGTAAATAACTCCTTAAGCCCTGGAGAAAACCAGCCCCATTTCAAGACTGGCCTTTTGGTGTAATTATAATTATACTGCCGTCCTATCTCTCTTTCGCAATGCGCATACAGTCCACTCAATACAAAATTTCTCTTTTGTTGTCTCTCCCCGCAATCATGTATCATTGGCTTTTATTGTTACCACTAGGTGAGCAAAAATGTTAATTTACTATGACTCAATTGTCTTGCAAAATCGTCACATACTTCTTTCTCGTATTAAAGTAATAGCAAATACTATATAATGACAATCCTGGATACTCCAGCTGATTTCATGTTTCAAAATTATTAGCGCCCCTAGCGGATAGTACTGATCTTACGTTGTTCGAGAACGTGTTTATAAGTAAACACTAGCGATTGCTGGTGTTTAACTGTGTATAATTAAGTTTGAGCTGTGTTTCTTACAATAAATGTCAGTGGTAGGGTTTGTGCATTCTATAATTGTTCGAATCATAACGTACTAAATCTATCCAAGACATTTTATAGGTTTCCAAAGGATGCCGAAACGCGAGTATGATTTTTTGTGCTTTCTTTTCTTAACAGCGAATTTTTTTACAAATTCGCCTAATAATTAGTATTAAACAATAACTATAACATGGATTGACGATAGCTTTGTATTGTAGATGCAAGAAAAGGGTACTGTTATCGAAAATAACAGATTTGGATTTAGTATTGAAGACACAAGGTGCATTTTACATTTAAGTGTCACTTCCAAAAGAATTAATTTGTTGAAGCAGAAGACAAATTCAGAATCACTTTTATGCCAATAAGTACAGTTCGCAGAAGATAATCTATTGTGTAATATTTGCCATCATAGGTACTATTTATGGATACACTTCGTAAATGGATGGTTGAAAAGTTTCAATCATAAACTGTCTTCCAGTGCATCAGAGAAAAGAAATATGAAGGCAAAAAAAGTTTTTGCATTAATAATAAATGATATAAGAAAACTGTTTTTCTATCTTGTTCTGTGTCCTTTTTTATTTCAGTATGGTATAAATTGTCACATTTTTTACATTTAAGATTATTTTACTTGGTAATTTAATTATCTTCCTAAGACAAGTTTCTAAAGAGGCAAGTAGAAATATCAGATTCAGCTCTATAACAAATTTATTCACGGAAGTAAGAGTTAGTCTCGTCTCTAATCTGCACAATTTCTTAATTATGTACTATGTATATCACTTACATATCTCAAAATATTAGATTAATAAGACAGTTTTCATGTAGAGATATAGCAAATTGAGTACTGTGCTACCATTTATACCTAGAACAATTATTTATAGGTAAGTACAGATTGTAACTTAATATGGTCAGAAATAACTCTCAGTATATTCCTATACATACCCTTGAAATAGTAGTTTAACGACTGTTTCAAGGTAGTACCTTAAATTATGATGAAATGAGATTATGGGTAAGAGAAATTTGCATAATTATTCATGCTCAATTCATTTAGGTTTCAAGCTGATTGTTGATACAAATTCTATTTATCATTATATAATCAAAAAATTTTTACTGTTCTGTCATGTACAAGTTTTTATATCATCTATAATAAACCAATTGTTTAAATTAAGAATGTGCAGGTAAATATACAATTCAAATTACCCGCTCAGTTGTCAGTACTTCACGTGAGTTTGCGCTAGTGTGTTTGTCACAAATATTACCAATGGTAAAGCATAGGAGTATCCCGTATTGTCATTATATAGTATTTGGTAATAGCATGCAATATTTTAAAAATAAACTGAATAAAAAGCTTCCTAATGATATAACACTATTAAGTGTTGGCCCTTATCTGAACGGACTAACCTTTCATGCTCTATTAATTCTAAAAATGGATTTAGAGATTAAGCTAAGTATAAAGTGTAATACTGTGGGCAGTGAATTATTAGCGTGTTATTACCTTGAAAGCCTCTCGGAACTTGTGCGACATTATGTGATATAGAAGGGGATTAACTGTGGTGGAGAGGTAATAAAACACACCGCTGACGTATGTAAGGACTTGGAAGGCCCGGATCATTCTGGCAGACGTGTGCTCTCCATATATCGCCAGCAGTCTCTGAGCGTGGAACGGAGCCCAACATATGAAGAACGCCACCACCACAGCAACTGTAACAAAAATACCTCGTTAAGTACATTCTAATATTACTTAAAAACAAAGTGTGCTAGTCACGTACAAGTTTAATAACATTTTCAAGATGATTGTTGACAAAAATCGCAGAACCAAAATGTAATTACGCTGACTGGCCGCCAACTAAATTATTGCGTGTGTAATAGAAAATTTGTAATCTTTCCACAAAAAAGGATATATTTTTTCGATGGAAATTCTGTGCCTTGCGACTTTTATTGACTCTAGCGAAATCCTTCAGGAACTGCCCGAAACATTGTGTACAATTTGTAATCGTTTGAATATATTACTATTTGGAATACCGCGTCTTAAATTCGCTTGCCTATAACATTTTGGGATTGTGCAAACTTGCTGCTGTCATCTACCAACTCACGCTGTTATCGCTAAGACTAACTTTTTAGGGTTATATTTACTCAGAACTTTTGTACGTACGAGTGCTATTTGTGTTGTGTACAGTAACTTGAAAAGTTCACATCGGCCAAGAAATAGAATTAAATCGTGAACATTTTCATCCGATTATTTTTTACAACTTTTCACGTAGATTAACCCAACAACAGTACATCGATGAACCTAATTCGACTTTTGAGGATGCATCACAATCGGGGACCAGTGTTTGTCGATAGCTTACCGAATCCAAACGTGGCCATATTTAACTCGAGGACGAATTTAGTGCAGGTCGTGCAAAATCGGTTGTTGTTCAGAAAAACATTGAATCGGTGCGTGAACTGACACTGCAAGATCGTCATGTGACTTATCTTGCGATTGAGGCATCATTGAACATTAGTGGAACCAGCATATGTTCAATAATGCATGAACATTTGGCCCCAGATGCAATTTGTTCGCGGTGGGTCCCAGATAATTTGATAATCGTTCGAAAACAAGCTCGTGTCACTTGGTTGCAAGAACTTCTCAAAAAATTAACAAGCGGTGCTTTCAAACATGTATATGATATCGTGACAAGTGACGAATCGTGAATCTATGCAAAAGTAAGCAGCAGTCAATGGGCTTCCAAGGAGAGTCAAACCCAACAAAAGTTGTTCGCGCTCGAAGCATTTCGAAGCTTTTTTTTCGGAAAAACCTATCATGTCTCAACCGTACTATTGGCGAAATGTAAAACGGTCAATTCTGAACGGTATACGCCACAAGTTTTCAAAGAAATAGGGGAAAACAATCACCGAAGACGGGTGATTCTCCAATACGATAATGCGAGCTTTGAGTTTTTGAGCAGCCAAAACATCGATTTTGTGACTCATCCACCGTATAGTCCTGACTTAGTACCAAATGACTCCATTTATTCCTGAAAATCAAAAATAAATTGCGAGGTGAAAGTTTTTTGACACTCGTAGAATGGTTGTTGTGTTCAAAATGCAATGGAGATATCTCCATCGGAGTGCAAAAATGCTTTAAAATTGGTTACCACGCATGCAAAAGTGTATTGATCTTTATGGAGAATATTTTGAAAAACAATAAAGCCATTTTCGATGATAAATATTTGTTTTTGTTCTCTAATACCAAAATACAAACATTGGGGATGCAGCAAGTGCATTATGGTAGGGAATTTTTATAAAATGTTTTAATTTGAATAACTCAATTTTCTATTAAGGTAGAAAATATAGTTTTGGTGTGTTGTAAGGTCTTTCTCAAGACAATATATCCACCCAATTTTATCAAAATAGCTTTGTAATTCTTGGAGATAAAATTGTTTTTCGAAAGAAAACTCCAAATTTTCCCGGAAAACCTTGCTCGATTTTCCTGGCTAACGAACTCATCCAAGTTAGCAATAAAAGAAACATTTTTGCCGAGTTTCATTAAAATATGTTAATAACTTTTGAGTTATATTGTGGGTACATCTATATATATATATATATATATATATATATATATATATATATATATATATATATATATATATATATATATATAATGGTTTTTTCTAGTGTTATCAGATCTAGCCTGCATTATTGAAAACTATAGTATAGCAGCAACAATCTTGGTTTTCACTAGGGTCTTTACTTTAATGGGTCTGCGATTTGTATTGACAATATACTAACAAATATCGATGAACGTTGCTTTACTACCGCAGTGGTTGATGCTTGCCTCTCTCACCATTACGGACAGGTTATTAAACTAAAAGTCGATGTCAATAGTAAACGACAACAACGAAAAGTTATAAAGATAACTTGTCGGGGGATGAAGAACTTTCTACATTATTTTGGGGGCATCGATCGGTCTCCTTTTTATGAGTCAAAAAATATTGAATATGTGGCCACATTTATGACAAATATTTGTCAAAGTTTCATACTTCGCAATGTTTCTCTACAACATTTAACATTACACTCAAGAATTGAGAGATATGAGATCATGTGTTTCAAGTGTTAAGGTGACAGCTGATGTAACTAGTGACTCTTCGGATAGGGAAGTATCCAAGCTGTTACTGAAGAACTATAGAGATCCATAGTTTTAACAAGAAAACAGACATATAGTAACTTTATAGCCACTTCAAAAAATAAAGCAAGGGACGTATGGAAGGTCATAAATTATGAACGAAGCTTTGGCAGAGTGTCAAAATTAGAGAGCAAACTAACAGCTGATAATATGAATAAACTGTTCATGTCAGTGGCAGCTGACATTGTTGTTATAGTTTTACCAGCAAATCTGGAACTTCAAACGCAGCCAATTTCTGAAATTCCGGTGGCCTGTAGCTCTTTTGTTATCCTGCCGGTTGTAGAAAGTGAAGTTTTGGATGCCCTTAATTATCTTAAAAGGTCAAAAACTTTTGATATATATAACATTAATAGTATTATTGTCAAGGAAATAAAGTGATATTTCGTGTCTCCGTTCACACATATATTTAACTTTCTAAGGGGATATTTCCGGATTGTTTTAAAATTTCTAGGGTATTGTCTTTGCTTAAAAAAGGTGATGTAAATTGCTTAGATAATTACTGCCCTGTTTATATTGTGCCGCTATTTGGCAAGATATTTGAGATAATAATCCACAAATGACTTAGCCAGTATTTTCAAAGTAGGGAATTGTTAAGTGACTCTCAGTTCGGTTTTAGAAAGCAGCGCTCGACTATGCAGCCAGTCAGTAATGTTGTTGGAGACATAGTTGTTGGTCTTGAGGTGGACAATCATGTCGGCCTTACTCTGTGTGACCTGAGCAAGGACTTTGACTGTGTCTCTCATGACCTGCTGATGGAAAAATTGTTCAGATATGGTGTTAGTGGTCCTCCATTAAAGTTAACAAGTTCATACTTACATACAAGAAAGCAGCTCATCTTTTTAATGAGGAAATATCGAATCTTGGGGCTATGGAAAGTGGGTTTCCGCAGAGTTCTCGCTTGGGGCCGCTACTCTACATAGTCTACATAAACGACTTATTCAATTTCGTGTCACAGAGTCGCTGCGTCTGTTACGCTGATGACGCGTCACTTATATGCAAAAGCTGCGATCCAGATAAGCTGAATCTTGAGATCATTTTTACTAGGAAGTTGGCAGAACTGTGGTTAACACAGAAAAAAATAAAATTAAACACAGATTAAACTGTTACGCTAATATTGTACACAAATCCGGAAGTGTCAGCGAAAAATGATGATAATCTGCTTGGCATTACTATAGGTGGAGCCCTTAAGTGGGATTCTCATATTTCTCTGTTGAAAAGTAAGTTGTCAACCTCAGTTTTTGTGATCAGGAGATTGAGGAATTGCGTTGACAGAAGTTTACTTATGGCAGCCTATTTCTCCCTATTTCACGGCTGCCTATCGTATGGCACTTATTTGTGGGGCAATTCATCAAATTCTATACAAATCTTTAGGCTCCAAAAAAAGTAGTTAGGTTAATTGCTGGAGTTCGTTGCCATGAACCCTGTAAGCCGTACTTTGTTATCCTGGAAATTATGCCTCTTCCTATTATACACATCTTAAGTCAGTTATTGAACATACACAGTGATTAATTTGATTATCAACTAAATTCTGCATACCATAACTATAGTACAAGATCGGCTAGTTTAATGCGACCGCAGAGATTTACATAACAAAAATCGATAAACGATTCTTTGCATATAGCCTTATATAATAAGCTACCAGCTACCAGTCCTTAGATTATGGGAAATGTATAAATGTTATAAAGCATTACTTTAACCAAAACGCTTACTATTTAATCCGTGAGTACATTGATGCCTCCATAGTACTATAGTGTTTGTGTCTCGCCGATTGTGTGAATTTTATATAACGCTGTATATATGTGCGTGCGTATATACAGCTTTGTATTTTGTTGTTTGTTTTTCTCGTTTTTATGTGGCTTGGTCTGTATGTTCACATATAGTAATTTGTATTTTGTAAAGTTTATGTATGGTATAGTTAATTTTAACTAATGTGTCTCTATATTTTGCTCTGTACTTTTTTAAACTTGCATGTTTTACTAGTGTATTTCGACTTGCCCCAATTATTCTACATTTAAGTCTAAAAAGTGGTCAAACAAAGGTATCTATCTATCTATCTGTCTATAAAAATTGAAACTGACCCTGATATGGGTTATAGGGTTCCTAGTTCGCGCTCATCGATACCATAATTAGTGAATGTTTTAAAATAAATATTCACTAAAAGACAACCTTCGATTGTACAGCATGAGTCAAATCAATGTGTAAATTTAGGAACTTTTTTCCGGCTAAAATTTTTATTTAAAAAAATACCCCCAAAATAGACATTTTTAAACTATAAACCTTGGAAGTTTTCAACTTTCTATCTCATTTAAAATAGAATATACAGCACATGTTGTAAACGTCCACCAACTGTCAGCATTTCGGATTTTTTTCAAAACCGTAATAGATGGACATGGTGTAGTTTTAATAGAAAAGGGTTAAGAAGCTTTACTCTATTCAAAAAATGGAAAAACATATAGGGTATTTCATTTAAAATAACAAACTTGATGACAAGTTCTGGTATAATCGAAGGTGATAGAAATCTGGAAATATTTGAGTTTAAGAGAATGTAATCAATTATATCTAAATTCAAATTTTCAAGTATGCATCCGGGACAAATCTCCACAAACCTCACTTCTAACGATCGGTGTTGCTGAGACTCTGTATATATATATATATATATATATATATATATATATATATATATATATATATATATATATATATATATATATATATATATATATATATATATACATTTTGTTGGGTTTGGTTGCGTGGAAACTTCTTTATTTATAACAAAAATTCAAACAACATTTGTGGGTTTGGCTACACGAGACAGCTTAATTAATATTGTGGGAACAGAAACTTGAAAGTACAGATGGTATTTAGATCGCATTTGCAGTGATAAACTGAATTTTATCATCATGTCACAATAGTATTCTGACCAAAAAAAAATACTTTTAACTATATATATATATATATATATATATATATATATATATATATATATATATGAATAATAATAGTTATTACTATAGTTTCTGGTTAATTTTCCCTGCAATGTACTTGCTTCAGAAATGAAGCGTCATAGGTTGTCATCATGGGATGTGAGTTTAGTAGTGTTTGGATATGCAGAAGTGGGACAACTCACTAGCACATCCGAACTCTCGGCTCTTCGGTATTAACATTAACAATGGAGCCTCCCATCGTTGCACGTTGGGTAATTTTAGCTGCTTTTGCACAAACAATGGCCGTAATACCAGGTCACATTCAGGTATGTCGAAGTTATTTCTAAACAGCCGGTTTCTCTGCTGCAGAAACAGACAGACAGGCCACCATCAGTATGTCCGCGCTGCGTCGCTATGAGGCAAAACCGATGCATTATAGCATCTGCTCTAAACTCTAAATAAGTGTATAAGCAATCACATACGCTTAAAATGATTCATGTCAAGTAGTATGGCAATATTTTACAGTAACCTAATAATATAGCGTTCATTTTATTAGTAAGTTTTCCTAGTGAAAATATCGATGGTAAGACTTTCGGAAAATTTCTTTAAATGTGAGCGAATTAGGGCCCGTGGAACCCGTATCCAGGGTCATTTAAAAAGTTCATATATTGTGACGGTTCTAAACATCACCTTCAAATGTTTTAAAGCTCATTGCTCAGACATAATTAAATAAATGGTGACACCGACTATAAGTATATTTACAGCAATGAATTGGGAAACAGTCTATAAGAAAATATTATATAAGGAACTTGAAATATTATGTTTACTGAAATATTTCCAACTTGCCTGTTGTGATCAGCCTTATCTTTATTAGCATTCCTTACTTGCAAATTTGTTATCTTGAAGGAAAGAATACTTTAAAAATCGATATATTGGAAAACAGATGATGACGCAGAACTTGAAAAATATAGGTTGTAATTACCTGCAGCAGTTGCTGGATCTCATCAAGGTTCTTGTTAAATATTTGTACCGCAAGGGTTGTACAATATACCACTTTAGTGGGAGTTATTAAATTCGTCACAAGACACCATCTTGAAACAATTAAAACCCCTGGATATGTATACATAGGACTGGTTTATAGTTTTCAAACAGACTGGTAATATTTTTAAATGGATTGAAGTTTTCTGGATAGAACGAATTTGTTCTGTTAAACTGGATTTTTCCCGTTATACTGAATTTTCTTTCATCACAGTTAACTCTGACTTCAATAAAATTACACAGTTTCAGTTCGGTGCATAAGGATGGCAATTTAATACTGGTAAATAACGGACCATTTATTTTCAAGTAAATATATTCAAACATTAATTTATTCACAAGTTAAAACCTACTGTTGAATATTAGATACTATATACATTAAATTTGAAGTCCAGTTTATCAAAACAAATCCATTCTATCCAGAAAAATCTAATCTATTTAAGAATATTACCAGTCTGTTTGAAATAAACCAGTCCTATATATATATATATATATATATATATATATATATATATATATATATATATATATATATATATATATATATATATATATATATATATATATAGTGTGATACACTTAAGATGAAGATACGCTTGTTTATTTTTTATTTTTAGAGATAGCGATTTCAATTGTTGTACAGATGTAAAACGTCATTAGGCTGTTTGAATAGCCTACACACTTCAAATGTCAGATGTCAACCCAGCCTATTCTGATTTCAGGAATAGGGCCGGTTCTCTACATTTCGCGTTGCGTTAGAGATGTCAAAAAAGTTACTTAAAACAGTTATTTAGAATTCAATTCTAACTGCAGATACCGAGTTTCAAGTCAAAATTCGGATTTTTACTTTTTTTGTAAACTTTTTGGAAGAGTCCAAATTTTCGATCAGATTTTAACAGGGAGACATTTTAAACATAAATCACAACACTACCTCATTCAACAATTTGCCGTTAATGCCATGTTTCATAAGAATCGTTCGAAATTGCCTCCATCATGACAAATACACATTCTTGCTCGCGCGACATGGTCGGGAAAACTTGAACAACTTTGCCCATTTGAACAACATTTTAGCTCCAATAATCACGGATCTATTGTAAACGATTTCTGTGAAGACCCTGTATAAGGCGGGTCGTGACTCAGACAAAAAATATGGAGTAAGATTAGGGGTTTCAGCAAAAGTAAAAAGAAGATAACATTGTAACAGGAATATTTTGAGATAAAGGCCCTTAAAAAGTTTCATCCAAAAATGCGCCACCTGGTGGCAAGAACAAGAAGATAAATTTAAGAGAGTTTTTGTCCGAAGCTCTAGTTGCCATAGTTACCGAGATATGAATGTCTCCTAATGAACCAGCCTGTATATCTCGGCTCCGATGCACTTTTGATTTTTTTTATCACTACATATGTTGTATGATGTACTATCAAATCATGTTAGTTTTATTCGTTGCCGCTAGAAAAAGTGATCATAGGTACCCCTTTGTTAGGTAGGTATATCGTGTAACTACAATTTAGTTATATTTTCCATTATTATGTTTCCTATAAAATAAATTAAATTAAATTTACGCAATGTTTAATTTTCTAGTTGAATTTTTCCTGAACATTTAAGAATCAAGGTCAAAGCTCACTCAAGTTTACTCAACTACCACTTTTATCGGAAACCATAATTTTTATTGCGGAGAAGAACATCTTTTTAAGCACCACCAATTAGATAAAATTAGTTTTAGCATGTCAGTACTTTGCAAATATTATAGACGCATAATCTGCCGAATACTGTTTCCAATTAGCTGATGGAGCTAATCAGTTGAAAGGAAGAGTATGAATAGCAGATATTACAGAGCTGAAACTGCTTAGGGGGTGCAAATTTAGTATAATGTTTCTGTAGTACGGTATCTCTAAAGGTAATAAAATAAATTCAGTATCTCAAAGCCAGGAAATCGCATAATCCTGCCTTGGCATTTTAAAATAGACGGTTCTTATGCAGATGTTGCTCTAGGTCTTAAGTAGGAGTTTAAATTTCAGCTCAAATAAGATCTTACTTCTTACATGATGTAATACAAGCCGAGATTAGGTCTTTAGGCAGTCATTTCTCTAACGCAAATGTAATTCCAAGATTATTGGAGCGAAATGTAATATACTTGCCAAATAGACATACCTAACACTGAAATTAATATTGTCTTTAAAATAATAATGATCTAAGAGAAATAGCAGTTTTGACCATTACAAGTGGTACCTATTTTTATTACAAAAAATTACTTTATCCCTGCAATGTTTTGTAATGTACAGGGGGGCATTGAAACGTATTTAGCTCACAAAACCTCGAACTTACTTTTAAAATATAATTTTATTTGTTATAAATAATAGACAACATGCATGGACCAAAAAAAAATAAGACGTGGAGTTTTTTGATGGAATAAACATATTGATAAGTGAAAAAATTTCTGAAATTAAACTTTTTTTAAATAATCGATTTACAAAAGTCTGGACGCAGCAAGTACGTTATGATAGTGAATTTTTATAAACATATTTTAAATAGCAAATACCTACGTTCTTTTCCAATGAATGCAGGTCCAAATTTGTGTACCAGTATGACCTCAAATAGTAGAAACAACGTACCATATTTTATTAAATTTTGTTGTTTGGCATTTTACAAAAAATTTTCGACAATAAACTTAAAATGTTCCCGAAGAAACTGGTTTCCTAGCAAACGGACATTGGGTTAATTGAGTTATTGAAATTTAAATTATTAAAAAAAATTGCTACTATAACGCATTTATAAGTACAAGTTGGAGAACCCAATTCATCACAATACAGTTTTCGGACCCGACGATCGTTTCGCTAACAAACGTAAGCGTCATCAAGGGGATGTGTAAACTAAGTGAATAGAGACTAGAACTACTATTTATATGTAGAAAGGTATACAGACATCCCCACTGTTGAGTCTTAAATCTGCCTTTGTTATGCTGTGCGTCGTTATCAAATATTCCTTCTAAGAAGGACACGCTGGTTATAATGATAACAGTTCGAACAATGGACTATATAGAACCGGACCTACTCTATTCATCGAAACATTTTTGTTCAATTTTCTAACGATATATATATATATATATATATATATATATATATATATATATATATATATATATATATATATATATATATATATATATATATATATATATATATATATATATATATATATATATATATATATATATATATATACTCTCGTAAGCATCAAGCTGTCGCGACTGCCTGACATTTTTTATTAACTTGAGCTTTTCTTTATCTAGATGATGATTATTATCTCAAATATGCTGAGCAATACATGATTTGTCAATAGTGCCATATACCAGTTGCGCTAAATGTTCTTTAAATCTAGTTTCAATGGTTCTTTTAGTTTGCCCAACATACGAGTATTTAAGTTTACAGTCCTTATAATCTATTTCATAGATTCCCGACACATCTCTGGTTTTATTTTTATCCTTTGGGTTACCCGGCAAATTTTTTTGTGAATTTTTTTGTAGAAAATGTTAGCAACAAATTGGCTTTCTTAAAAATGCTATTAAAACCTCTCGTAATTCGCCGCTCAAATGGTAAACAGGCAACGGTTTTGTCTGTTTGGTTTATATGTTCTGAAAGTCGATTTCGCTAACATTTTCTTTGTTTTATGTTTATTGACTAGTTTTTCCACTAAGCAGACAGAGTAACCATGATATTTAGCTACATTTTTAATATATTGAAGTGTTCTATTGTATCTTTATTTATTTAAAAAAAACTGTATTAATCTATAAACTAGAAAATTCAAACTAGCCATTTTTTGTGGAAAACTATGGTGTGAGTCAATCGGAATGTAATTTACGGTAGTGGCTTTCTTTCTGTGGATGTCAAATTTTAAAGTGTCTCTATTTTTAATGACTAATACATCAAGAAAAGGCAATTTGTTATTAATTTATATTTCATGCGTGAATTTAATGCAGTCAAATTTACTGTTTATTTTGGCAATAAAATCGTCAACTTTGCATAGATTTGTATTAAATACTGCAAAAACATCGGCCACATAACGAAACCACATTCTAGGAAAATACTCATTTTTGTTTGCTATGTCTGTTTAAAATCTACCCATGAAATGTCTGCACTGAATGGTGAAAGGGGGTTGCCTATTGCTGTGGCATGAGTTTGTTCAAAAAATTCATTATTAAATTGAAAAATATTCACTCATTTATAATGCATTTGCTGCGTCTCGATTTTTGTTCTTATAAACATGCCTTATATTTCGATATAAAGTGCAAAAATGCAATAACATAAGGTCTATAACTTTTTTCTTTAAACCTAGAAATCTAAATTTTAGTGTGTAGTATACTCTTCATAATATAAACCTGCTTACCAAATTTGGTTCCCATAGCTTTGTTATTTCCCAACCATTGTTCCTGGAAAAATGGTCTGATTTTGCTGGCTAACTATATGTATATATATATATATATATATATATATATATATATATATATATATATATATATATATATATATATATATATATAAACATACAAAAATTTAAACTGACCCTGGATATGGGTTCTAGTGGCCCTAGTTCGCGGTCATTAGAGGACATTTTTATTAATTCAAAAGTCTAGATCTTCCCATTAGTTAATTTCTTCTACGAAAATTCACTAAAAAGTCAGTATTTTTTAAGTACCGATTAATGTAAATAATTATTTCTGAAATAAGTAATATGATTTTCTGGGAATCTAGATACATTGTCTGTGCATGTAAAGTTTAAGGCACTGATTACTTTTTTTTAAGGAAATTGCCCAGCTCTCGCTAATAAATGTTACAGTTTTAAGTAGGTGTGGATTAGTGAAGCAAATGAAACCACATAAATGACACCCTCCCATCCAGAAGCCCTGAGCAGCTTGGACAGAGAGAGGTTACACAGAAAAGACAACGGACACACACCTAACACACAGTTACAGAAACTAGCGGGAATCGAACCTGAACACTCCGTGTAGCAGCCACACACTCGTTCCACTACACCATGGCGATGTGTTAGGCAGCAAAAAATTAGCTGTAAAGCTGATCGAAGTAGACACTTTTACGAGAATAGCGCCAACATTTCCGCGAATAAACTCGTTAAGAACTTTGTTCTTCAAGATCATATTGCAAACTTTATTCAAATCTATATTTATGTATATTTGTTAGCTTCTCTTTGTGGTGTGTAAGTCCATTTTACAACTATGTATTTTATTTGCGACCAACCATGTAACCGTTGATGGTTAAATAAATGTTATGTTATGTTTTTAAAATAATTCCAAATTTTATCTATTCTATTATTTACTAGGATTAGCACAATCTTTAAGACATGGTTATAATCACTTATAGTCCTTGAATGTTATATTACAGCGCCTTCATTATTTTCGAAATGGTAAAATTTTGAGCAGATTTTGACTAGCGTATTATAATAGCCACTTGGGGTGACTGGCGGGTTAATAATAGTGTTCCCTAATGTAGGGAATTTCTAGGATAACTTTTGGGACACTGTTTTCTTGCGGGATCATCCTCGGACGCCAGCGCCGATCTAATTTTTTCTCCAGAGAGTCGGCGCCCTCTCTTGGGATTCTCACCCCCTTCCCAAGCCACTGCCAACGACCACTCAAGCCCAGGGTAGACTCCAGTGGAGACAGGGTCCTCCTAAGTGAAGACGAAGTCCCGCGGAACTACTGGTTATGGTCTTGAGTAGAGATTTAGTAAGAGCTTGTTTGGGTGGATACTCTAGGGTAATTAAATTAAATGCTGGATAAGTTAAAAGAGAATCTATTTACAAACTATTTACAAAATAAAACAAAGGGATTCCTTTTACTAGAAATTATGTACAAAGCAGTTATGGGGAACCAGAGGCAGAAACGGTTATATGACTTTAGCAAAGTTATTCTCGGACGATAAAAGGGTGGGTCACGCGACAACTCCTCCAACGCCCGGGGTTTCGATACGCAGTGCGGGGTGGCAATAAAATAGGAAGTTTCTTCCAACGGCAGCGGGAGGCCCCTGGACAGACCAGGGATATCCCCGCTCCGATTCCTTCCCAGAAACACAGAGGTGGCTACACGCAGGGCTGCCTTTAACTGGAGCCGATGATGCAATCACCACGACGGCCCCGACACACACCCCTCTCGCTTAGCCACTTACCGCTGCGATCCCGGGGGAACCGGAACTCTGGGAATGCAGTTCTCCAGCCTGCCCATAAACGCCGACATACGTCAGACACCTGGGCCTAATGAAATAAAAAAAAGCTACCTGGTGCCTTTGGTATTTTACTTGGACCAGTGCTCGGCCAGGCCCTCCAACTCGATCTAATCTCGGTACCTAATAATAGCAGAACAACATACAGCAATTACGACAGCGGAATCCTTTGTCTATCAACAATTCACGTACAGAACCTTCTGCGGCTTTCCGGCCGACCGGGCGCATGCAGTCTCACTTATCTCCACGCGCCGACTCTCAGCCGTGCTGGGACTCCCGTCCAGTTTAAGCGACCTAGGTTCTCTCGCGGATCATGTCGAGGACTCTGCCTGCTCCACTATATTACCACCAGTCCTCCGTTCAGCGCGCCGGATCAAAATATAAAATATAATTAGAAGTGTTTGCAAATATTTAAGCCGTTGTAAATGGAGCAATTGCAGTTTATGACTGTTAATTAGGCTTCGTGATAGTATATAATTGGTTAACACTAATGTCTTCGTTGGCTCAGGCAATCGTAAAACAGATTAGATAATCTAAATAGTCGCTTGCTTAGTAATGTAGAGTTGAGCTTTTAGCAAAATGCATTTTACGTTTGCTAAATATCCTTTTCTACTCACCTTAAACCAACTGGACAGCTTTCCTGGTTTACATAACATTTGATGATCACCATACAATCGAATGGCGATGTCGCAGGCATGATACTTTGCCTCCAGCAGCTCTCTTCGTTTCATTGTAACTTCCACACTTCATCAGTTGTGCCAGGCCTTCCAGACGTTCTTTTCTTTGGTCTACCTATTTTATTATTTCCAGAAATGTGTCCTTAAAATAATCTTTTCAGAGAGTTATTATGTCACAATATAACCAATAAATTTTGCACGCATCTTTCTTCTCTACCCTCTCTCAACACACTTATATTCGTCTTTCTCTCGGTGTACCGTGTCTTTGCCATTTCTCTCTATGTCCACATCTCAAAAGCTTCTATTAACTTCATGGCTTGCTAAGTTACAGCCCAAGTGTCCGCCCCATAGACTGCCAAACTCCACACGTACGACTTGATGTACTGTTTCCTCATGTCCTAGTTAAAATATGTATACGTAAGAAGAGTACTTTGTTTTTGGATTCTAGCTTTTTCGTGGCGCTCCTCCTCAGGTCTTTGCTACATTTACCATCATTTGTGCTAATACTTTGACTTGTTCTGATCAATTTGAATAATTCGTATATCATTATTTTACTACTATTTAAATATAGCAGACCAAAATCGTTATTATAATTGCTGACCGAGGCAACGAGATGTTTTCGTTGACTATTTTAAAGTAAATGCGTAAGTGTTAAAATTATACTTGGAAACGATCCTGAAATGTAGAAAAAATTACTAAAAAATCAAAGTGCTTCAAATCATATAAAATTTATATACAATATGCAGTGGCTTCATAGTAATTAATAATAACTATACTATACATTGACATCAATTACAGGTGCAGAGTTGGAGTTTTTTGTCGCATTTTTTTTTAATTTTTAAGATAAATCATTGTAATTCAAAAAATAATAAAGATATTGGCACAGAGTTTGTTTTCTTTTTTATCTACGAAGGTACTACATATTATATTAAAGTTTTATCGAGTGCAGATAACTTTTTTTTTGCATTTTTTCCATACCGCCAACTTTTTTTGACAAAATAGTTTTTGTCTTCGATTAAGTTAAGCTTTACGGTTTAGTAATTTGAGGGTTTCTAAATATCGGAATCGTATCAGTTCCTTTTTCAGGCTAATGGTTTTATGTAGGAGATTGAGAAAAAAATTATGACTGCACATTTTTTGTATCAACTTTTTTGTCACAAATATCTTTAATCTTTAATTTAATATGCCATTGTGTTATTTTTATCTCAAAAAGAACTGAATAAGTTGTAGTAAAATAATATCAAGCCTGAAGAATGCTTACACTTGTAATGCTGGCAATTTTTTTGAAATTTTCAGAAAACTCGTTATAACTTGAAAACTAGAAGCGATATCAAACTGCGGTTTGTTTTATTTTAAGGTCTCGAGTATCTGGAAACAAGGCAGTCACTTTTAAATATGTTGACATAACTTTTATTTCTTAAAAAAATTTTGGAACCGAATTTTTATTGACAAAATTTGGACGTTTCTATAAAATGAAATTTTGAACTAAATAAACCATAGATATTTTTTAATCAAATTTTATTGTCTTCAAATACCTAAGTATCACTTGTTTTATTGTTTAAACATATTTTTTGTAAAATGGCTCATGTCTATATATCTTTTTATGAACCGCTCTAATAGCTATGGTCATTAGTAAGATAAACAATAGAACAATATGCGATCAAGTGATTTTAGTTCGCTCACCAAAACAGAATAAATGCATTCTACCGACAATAGGCATGGATGCAAAATGATGAAAATGTTTTGTATCCTCCTACTATGTCGAAAATCATAACTACTGGACAATTGATAGTCCCTTTATTAATCTTATTTTTAAAGGGGTAGACATTGATCCAATCCAATCCATAGCAGGTGGTAGTGGAATTTTCCTTTATGTAATAGTAAAGGATTTTTTCACGCCCGAGGAGGTACCACCCCATACATCAAGGGGCCGGTGAAGTCCCAACGGACGTTTCCGGTTCTGGTGTATGAGTCGGTTTCCCTTATAAGCAAAAATGATGATGGCTCCTCCTTGTATAAAATATTCCGGAGGCAAAATACCCCTCCATTCGGATCTCCGGGAGAGGGGTGTACAGGGGGCGCCAACATCAAGATTTAACATATCCTTTTCGAATATATGTGGCCTAAATTCTAATCTGAACTCCGTCCACCATTTCCTCCAGGCTAACAGGCCCCAACTCCTCTTCCTCACCGAAACCCAAATCAGTGCCAAAACAGCCACTAATCACCTTAATTTCCCGGGGTATGAGCTCCTTACTGCCTTTAGATTGCATGGAGGCGTGTGCGCATACGTCCGTAGCAATCTACCCTGCACCCAATTTAGAAGCTGGAAGAAAAGACATACTATGGATAAAACTCTCTCTCAGGGCTGCAACTAAATTCATCTGTTGCATTTACCGGTCACCTTCTGACAACAACTTTGTCCAGCTCTTTGACTACCTTTCTGAAAAAACCGACTATCTGATTTCTGAATATCTTTCCTCCGAGGTCACTATTCTTGGCGACTTCAATGTCCATAATAAGGAATGGCTAGGATCTTCAAAAACCGATCCACAAGGGAGAGCAGCGGAGGCCTTTGCAGTCAGCAATTCTTTGGCCAATATGGTACAGCAACCTACTTACTTTCCTCGTATCCCAACACACAGCTCAAATCCCTTGGATCTCCTTCTTACTACAAATCCTGAATGCTATAAGATATCAGTCACCGCCCCCCTTGGTCGCTCAGACCACGGCATGGTCACTGCTTCCTGTGCAATGCAACTCGAGGTCACACAGTCATCACACCCACGTATCGTTTGGCACTACAACTCCGCAAACTGGGACGAAATGCGGGATTACTTTTCCTCATTTCCATGGGCGTCTGTCTGCTTCTCTCATCCTGACCCCTCTGATATCTCACAAAACGTCACCGAAATTATCCAAGCTGGCATGGAATTATTTATTCCACGTACACAGAAAACCTCTTCAGCCACTCAAAAGCCCTGGTTCTCTAAATCCTGTGACAAGGCCAGACTTGAAAAGGTCAAAGCTCACAAAACGCTTCTACACAATCCCAGTCAAGAAAATCGTCAAGCATTCAACGACGCAAGAAACCGCTATGTCCGCATTCTTTCTGAGGCAAAAAACTCGTTTAATAACCACATCAAAAACAAAGTCCTCTCAAGCTCCAACGGCGGCAAACCCTTCTGGACTCTTGCTAAGTCTATTGGGAATAATTTCTGCAAGAGCACGTTCCCACCTCTTGTCTCAGGTGATGAAATTGTTTCTACCGCCCTGGGCAAGGCTGAACTTTTTGCTTCGTTGTTCGCCGGAAATTCTACTCTCAACCCACCTCCAAATGTTCAACCACCAACAGTCCCCAATGTCGCGCATAAAATGACTGATATCATTTTCCAAACTAAAAAGGTACGAAAGATGCTCTCTTCTCTTAGTACCAGGAAAGCCTCTGGCCTTGACGAGATCCCAGCAATTGTTCTCAAAAAATGCGCACCAGAACTTGCTCCTGTCCTGACTCGTCTGTTTCAGATATCTTACAATAAAGGCATATTCCCTAGTAACTGGAAAACTGCTCGAGTACAACCCATCCCCAAGAAAGGATCCAAAGCGCTTCCTAGCAACTACAGGCCTATTTCTCTCCTTTCAGTCATCTCTAAAGTGATGGAAAAGTATATAAACACCGAACTACTAAAATTCCTTGAAAAACACAGTCTAATATACGACAGGCAGTATGGATTCCGTCAGCGCAGATCGACTGCCGACCTCCTTTCCTTTGTCACCCATTCTTGGAACAAGTCTATGGAACAACACGGTGAATCCCAGATTGTTGCTCTAGACATATCCAAAGCATTCGACCAGGTCTGGCACGCAGCGCTGCTTAATAAACTTCCGGCCTATGGCCTACCACCAAAACTTTGTACCTGGACAGCAAATTTCCTCTCCAACAGGAGCATATCTGTTGTTGTGGATGGCCATTCCTCTAAACTGTATCCAATTAATGCAGGAGTTCCTCAAGGTTCAGCTTTAGTCCCTACTTTGTTTCTTCTCCACATCAATGACCTCCTCTCTAGCACATCCAACCCAGTTCACAGTTACGCGGACGACAGCACCCTCCACTCAAACATACATTATTCTAAGCCTGTCTCTTTAGCCCAATTAGATGAGGATCGCAGACTCATGGAGGGTTCTGTCTCCGTAGACCTCCAAAAAATATTAGACTGGGGAAGTAGAAATCTTGTACAATTCAACCACACCAAAACTAAGTCTTGCTTTCTTTCTCACAAGAGATACAGCAGCCCTAGACCCATCACAATGAACAACCAAGTTATTCAAAGTAATGAGTCCTTTTCTCTTGTTGGCATTACTGTGGATCGAAATCTTAATTGGCACCAACATGTTACATCAATTGCAGAAGCGGCTGCTAAGAAATTGGGTTTCCTCTTCCGGGCTCGCAAATTCTTTTCACCAACTAATCTCTATACCTTATACACTTCACAAATAAGGCCAAACCTCGAATACTGCTCCCACATCTGGGGGGCAGCTGCCGCTTCTACACTCGCTATCCTGGACTCCATTCAAAAGAGAGCTATACGTCTCATCGGTGACCCTACCCTCACCCAAAGGCTTCCATCCCTTGCCCACCGACGTGCTGTTGGTGACCTCTCTCTCTTTTATAGATATCTGCACGGGCACTGCTCAGAGGAGCTTTCCTCCATAATTCCCCCACCTGCTGCCCCCAGCAGATCTACCAGGGGAACAGAGCGAATGCACCCTTTTAACGTCCAGGTCACCAGACATAGAACATCTTGTTATGCCCGCTCTTTTGTCCCGAGGACTTCCAAGTTGTGGAATTCCTTGCCGGCACATGTTTTTCCTTCTCCTCCAAACCTCCAAACTTCAAGTCCAGAATTAACAAGCTGCCTCTTTCCTCCTTGTCAACACCCACGGTACGATAGTATTTAGGCTGTAAGCCCTCGTGGTGTGTTGTTGACATAAAAAAAAAAAAATTCTGCTTTGCTGTTACGCAAAAACTAATCAGATGAGCGTAGACAAAAATTTATTTTGTTCTAAATATTGTTTTTTTAAATCGCTCATAAAGTCTATGTGTCCCTAAAATATCATAAGTTTGATTGTAGTGCTACAGGATGGGTTTACCCGCTTCTTAAATATGTTTGCGAAATTATGTGCGCCGGGAGCACATTTCGGAGCTTAGATTCTCTAGGACAGAACGAAGATTCCTATCGAACTATTCGACAAGTCGGTAACTTCACATTCAAGGCGTGTGTTTCTTCTTAACTAAGCGGGTTGTCCGAATAAATGCAGTGAGGAGAGGTACTAACGTAGCAGTTTCTGGGGAGGAATGTCGATGGTAGCATAGATAGAAGAGGCAGATATATGTGAAGAAGAAGTCAGTGGTGGATCCAGGAGGCGGGGTCCATGGCCAACGAATAATAGCAAATTGAGCTAGTGAGCTATTGAAATTCGAAGCCTTTAATGAAAGTTTGCTACCATAACGCAATTGCTGCGTTCCCAGATATGCATTATATTGTTTCGATAGAAAATGTAAAAATGCAATTATATAAGGTATGCTCGATAAAAAAAGAAAAATTGTATCACCAACGACTTATGGGCCATAAGAATAATTTTATAAGATGCAGCTCAACACACCTCATAGTTAATGTATACAATTTTTTCTCGTATCTTGTATACTAACGGATATATTGAGATTTACGCAGAAATGCGTCACCGTGTATATATGAAAACAGAAAAACCTGAAACGGACCCTGGATGTGTATTCTAGGGGGTCTAGTTCGTGCTCGTTTGAAGAAATTTATTCAAAATTGAAGAGTGGCATTCCGCTCAATAGGAATTTTTTCTACGGAAATTCGATAAAAATTATAGACCATTAAACAATCAACTCTATAACTTAAACTACTGCCCAAGCATCAGAAAAAGGGTGTATTTGAGATAAATTTTCTGAAAATATTTTAGTAAAATGAAGGACAATGAGGGTTGAAGCAAAAACTTAAAAGTCTGTAAACCCTCTTCTTGCTATACTTTTTTTACATAACCCGTATTCGTTACAGGTTCTTTGCCTAAATGTTGTAAATTTTGACGTTTCAAATCGTGATTTTGACGTACCCCAAAATTTTTGTTTCTAAATGCCTATAGCTTTTTTGTCTTTTAATTTACAGATCTAGGTTTCAGTGCATAGTTTACTTTTTATGATATAAACTAGAGCACCAAATTTTGTTGCCACAACTTTGTTATTTCCGGTAATATACAAATTTTCCGAAAGAAAACACAAAATGTTCTGAGAAAAGCCGGGCTGATTTCCTGGATAACAAAACTATCCAAGCCACTTGCAAAAGAAAGGTATGTACCAAATTTGACCAAAATCGGCCCGTTATTTTTTGAGTTATCGGTATGATACATATATATGATGCTGTGGTGATTTTCTCCCATAATTCATAGAAACAAGTACCGGTAGGTGTATCCTCGGGGCTTTCAAAAATCAAATCCTGGTTAGAATCTACCTTTACTCAATTTATCTAAAACAAAATTTTTGACCTTTGAAAAAACTAAGACAATGTTGCCAAATATTAATAAAATTTAATTTATAAGTTACAATAACACATGTCACTTTTATAGCATCGATAAGTGTCGAAGTACAAAATATCTAGGTGTTCATATCGATCAACTACTTAAGTAAAATATCCATATAGATTATGCTAACAACAGTACTCATTCACAAGTACTCACATTTTAAACATATACTTGAAAGGAAATAGATAAAAATATATTATCAGGCCAGAGTAGAATCTATTTTAAAGTATGTTGTTCTTATTTGGAGGGCTGCATATAAAACACGTTTTACTAAACTTTATTCGACACAGAAAGGGATAATAAAAATTAAGCTTGACAAAGACATCCTGTACCCTAGGCTCAACCCTTAAATCTCTCTGAGGCCTAGGGTTGAACACACTGAGACCTTATAGACGATCTACAGCGAGATTTGGGGAGTAGGCAGATTGAGGCCCCGTAATTGAGCTACAGCAACCCAACCCACCTTTGTCCCCCGTCTAAGGAGTAGGCAGATCGAGGCCTTAGAGTGTCCTTACATATTTCCTTTACCTCTTGAAAATGGATCAAAAACAGGAGCCAAAACGTCGAGTTTTCATAAACTCTGGACGCGGTTCAACCCGAGAACCAAGTATATCACACACACACACGCATATATATATATATATATATATATATATATATATATATATATATATATATATATATATATATATATATATATATATATATATATATATGTATATATATATATATATATATATATATATATATATATATATATATATATATATATATATATATATATATATATATATATATATATATATATGTATCACACCGATAACTCAAAAAATAATGGGCCGATTTTGATAAAATTTGGCACGTACCTTTCTTTTGTTAATAGCTTGGATAAGTTCGTTAGTCAGGAAAATCAGACGAGGTTTTCCGGGAAAATTTTGAGTTTTCATTCGAAAAAAATTCATATCTCAAAAAGTAATAAGCCGATTTTAATAAAATTTAGCACATACCTTCCTTTTTTAAATGGATTTGACATGTTTGTTAGTCAGGAAAATCGGACGAGGTTTTCCGGGAAAATTTTGAGTTTTCATTCAAAAAAAATTCATATCTCAAAAAGTAATAAGCCGATTTTAATAAAATTTGGCATGTACCTTCCTTTTGTAAATGGCTTTGACAAGTTCGTTATTTAGAAAAATTGGACGAGGTTTTCCGGGAAAATATTGAGTTTTCATTCGAAAAATTTTTTTATCTTAAAAAATATAAAATCTATGATAACCAAATTTGGTAGGTAGGTTTACGATATAAAAAGTAAACTACACACCAAAATTTAGATTTCTATGTTACAAGAAAAAAAAGTTATAAAATATTTTGTGCCAGATCATTTTTATGAAAATTCACTACCATAACGCACTTGCTGCGTCCAGGCTTTTATTTCTTATATTAATTGTTTAATAGTTAAATAAATATTGTTTAAAAAAGTTAAACGTCTTAAGTCGCGAGCAAAGTAAGTGAGTTTCTTTCGAGTGACCTTGCAGGCAAACCGCGCGCGACTAATATAAATGTCTACTTAATACTTGACTCAATATTAGTCAAAATTTCCTTTGAGGTACTTGATTAGGTACAAGAGTATATCAGAAACAGTGCTAAGATACCTGTGGAAAGCGGTAAGTCTTAAATAGTAATTTCGTTTTCACAAGTAGTACCGAGCTATTTGTTTTAATTCCCAGGGTGTCTGTACGAGCCTAAATTTTACGTTACGTCGTAATAACTTATGTAGTACTGGGCTTCCATGTCTGTACGAGGCTCAATTTTACGTTATGATTTAAGAACTCGTTTAATACTGAGGCTCCATCTCCGTATAGCGTACAATTTACTCAGGCTTGGTTAAAACGTAGTATCCGACCTTTTGTATGGGGATCTCAGTTTGGTATTAGGCCATAATTTTAGCATGGGTTTAAGACTCAGAAGCTGTCCAAAATCAGGCGTTGTTGGTCTAAGTAGATTACCACCGTAGAAGTTGCCTATCTTTAAAGGCAAATTACAAAACCTTGCGAATCCACCCGGGCCCCAACATTGCCAAGTACGTTCAATTGTTAATAAATAAATGAGTTACATTTTTGTCTACTAATTAGTTGATAACTAATTGCCTGATAATTGTAGTAAGTGCAGCACAAATTTCTTTGTAATGACTTCTCCCTCAGCTGCTTCATCTTGTAAACTTTTGTATTGAGACAAAGTGCTTTCCCAAAGTTTGGAAAGTTGCAAAGGTTTTCATGTTTCCAAAAGGAAATAATCCAACTGAGTTTAATCATTTAAGACCTATAAGCATTGTCCCAGTTCTTTCAAAGTTATTGGAGAAAGTGATGTCCGAGCAGATAACTGCTTACCTTGGGGATAACAACATCTTGCCAAATGTACAGTCCGGATTTGTTAGGGGCAGGTCCATCACAACAGCATTAGCAAATATTAATGATGACATCCTCACAGCTAACGATAAAAATCAAGTTACAGCTTTGGTATTGCTAGACTACAGTAAAGCTTTTGATACGATCAGTCATGAACTATTGTGCTCGAAGTTACAATATATTGGTTTCAATCATGACGCCGTTCAGTTTATAGAAAGTTACTTTTCAGATAGGGCACAGAGGGTTGTCTGCGGGTCGGATGTATCGGATTCTTTGAGTTTATTAAAGGGGGTTCCACAGGGCTCTATCTTGGGCCCCCTTTTATTCAATATTTATACGTTTGATTTTCAAGAACAAATTATCTCGAGTAAAATACACTTCTATGCCGATGATACCCAGCTTTACGAATCCTTTCCTGTCGAAAATGCCTTAGACGCTATAGCAAGTTTAAATGCAGACCTTGATAGGTTAGTCAGGACAGCAAAGAAGCATGATCTTGCGATAAATGTCAATAAGTGTTGCGTACTTTATTTTGGCAGGAAAGTCAGTAGGAATAGGGTTTGCTCTCAAAATATTAATATTTTGATAGATGGGTGTCGCTTGGAAGCAAAACAATCTGCAAGGAATCTTGGTCTCATAATAGATAACAATTAAAAATTTTCTGATCACGTCACTAATCTTCGTAGAGCTAGCTTTGGCCTATTGAAATCTTTTTATAGCCACCGAAATTGCCTTCCAGTGAAAGTAAAAGCTCTCTTGGTAAACTCGATGATTCTCTCGCGCTTTAACCATGCTGATGTTGTGTATGGACCTGCCCTTGACAGTTGGGATCGGCAAAGAATAGAAAAGGTTCAGAAGTTATGTTTACGGTTCATCTTTAATCTAAAAAGAACAGATCGTGTTTCCTATAAGTTAAAAGAACTAGATTGGCTAAATATGAAGAATCGCTGGAAAGTACATCTTCTTTGCTTGACTCACAAGATTGTCCTCGGGGCGGGGCCTGATTACCTACATCAGAAGCTCTGTTTTCGGAGACAAATACATTCGCTCAATACAAGACTCGATCACTTGTTTGCCATACCTAAATATTATACGAGCCAATATCGGGGGTCTTTTTCCTATGTTGCACCACATCTGTATAATAAAATACCTTTTAAACATACTTTATGTTCTCTGCCAGGGTTTCGGAGATATGTTACACATTTTTATAAAAATAGTCAGTTTGCGTAGTGTAGTTATAATAAATCATATTCATATTTAGGAATTCCTTTCTTTTAGCTAAATTTAAGGCGCACAATTGTCAATGTTTTGTCGTTATATTGTTTTGTTGTTTTGGATACTAAGGCATTTATGATTTGTTTATTTTATAATTTGTTTATTTTGTAATTCCTACATTTTAAGTTATCTTTTAAGGGTTAAGTGGAAGAAATTTGTAAAATTAACTTCGCCCTAATAAAGACCTCTTATTATTATTATCATTATTATTATTATTATTATTATTATTATTATTATTATTATTACTTAAATTATAATTTGCTTTTTCTCGATATATATTTCTGCTTTCATATCTATGTAAATGTATATAACAAGTAATAACTGACGTAATTACGAAAGTTATGTAGCCACAGTAGTTTTTCTTTAATTTAAATATATAACTCTGTTTATATCCTTAAAAATCCATATCATTTATGTTATGTTTCATGAGTAAGTTGAACAAAACACAGGCTATAAATTAAAATATAAATTTTCATGATTAAATGTATCAAAATTCAAGTACCACTGTGTACGTATGTGATTGTTTCCACTGACATTTCATAACTTGAATACTACTCCAAATTGGGGTATACTAAATATTGTTAATTGATATAAATTGACGTATTACTCTGTTACTCCTCTTTACCAAGTCTTTTCTATGAGTTCAAAATTAAATATTATTTTGGGATCAAGTAAAGTAGTGGGTTTGATACTTTACTAAAACAACAATAATTATTACAAACTCTGGAATCTCAAATAGCGTTGTTAGCTGCCTATATCTAGATATCGATACCTAGATAGCTCCAAAAAACTGACTAAAAATCTGTTTAAGTTTACAAATATTGTGCGGGTGTCCTAAAAATTCGACGGCCCCATTGATAATTTTATTTTAAAAAGTACTATTTATTGATTATGTGATCTTTTTATATAGTTAATAGTTAATCTGTATAAAAATAAATGTATGTATACAGTCGGACGGGAGCTGGACAAGCACCGGTGAGAAGACCCTGCGTCATCTCGCCGAAGTTTACGTCGCGGGCGGTGGAGCCGTCACAGCGGATGCCGACCTGGGCCGGTGGCCGGTCCCGAATGCGGACTGGCAGCTGGCAGAGCGAGTGGTCACGGATGGCTCTATAGCCTAGGCGGTGGGCGAGTTCACTCCTTTCAAGTCCGCAAGGCTGTGATGGGATTTTTCCGGCCCTGCTCCAGAGGGGCCTGGTTATATTGCTTTCCAACATAAGCGGGCCAGTCTGGCGTAGGGCTACGTCCCAAAGGCCTGGCTGCGGGTTAGGGGGGTCTTCATTCCCGAGCCGGGAAGGGAGGACTACACACTGGCCAAGGCGTACAGGCTAATAAGCCTTACATCATTCCTGCTTAAGGCATTAGAAAAGATAGTAGATAGGTTTATGTTGGGAGGGATCCTAAAGGATCACCCCTTCCATAAAGGTCAGCACGCGTACCAGCCAATCGACAGAAATGGCGCTCCATGCTGTGACACGGAAGGTGAAGAGGGCCCTATACTACGGGGAGAGCGCATTAGCTGTTCTTCGATGTGGAGGGGGCCTTTGATAAGGCAAGCAAGGATACGGTCTGTACCGCCCTACAAGATAGGGGAACGCCGAGGTCCCTAATAAGCTGGGTGGCGAGCATGCTGGAGGACAGGAGAGTTTCGCTGACCTTGAGGGGCCGAGGGCTGGACGTTGGGGTGACGGGCGGCTGTCCGCAGGGCAGCTGCCTTTCGCCCCATCTATGGTATCTGGTCATGGACGGCCTCTTGGAGCGACTCTCTGAGAATGGCTTCTACGCCCAGGCGTACGCTGATGATGGGCTGGTCTTCGGCAAATTCCTCGGCGTCGTCTGTGAGTGCATTCAAGTTGCCTGTAGCATAATCGAAATGTGGTGTGGTGAGCAGGGACTCTCCCTAAACCCGACGAAGACAGAGATGATCATATTTACCAAGAATAGGAAGGTAGATGGGTTCAGTGCGCCCGTGATGTTTGGAAAACCTTTAGCTTTCGTGCGGGAGGTCAAATATCTGGGCGTGATTCTGGAGCCCAAACTAACATGGTGGTCGCAAATAGAACGAGTAGTGAGGACCCCCTGGCAGCTGCGTCGTGTGATAGGGAGGACCTGGGGACTCAATCCTCGGATCCTTCATTGGATCTACACTGCGATCGTCAGGTCGAGAATCCCCTATGGGGCGTTGGTCTGGTGGTGTGGTGTGAAACAAACTACTAGCGGGAAGCTGGCCAAACCCCAAAGGCTGGCAATCCTGGGTATTACAGGCGCTATGAGGACGACACCCTCAGCCGCGCTAGAGGTGTTGTTGATGCTGCCACCGCTTCCCATCTGTATCAGAAGGGAGGCTATGGCGTCGCATCTTAGAATGCGAGACTCAGGAAACTGGTGCGGAGAGGGAGCAGTAATAGGGCATGCAAGAGTCGCCAAGGAGGTGGAAAAGGAAATTCCGATTTCCGCCATAAAGGTGCGGGATGTCGAGGACGATATTAGGTTGACCCTCAAGATCCCCAGTAGGGATCAGTGGAGGGCAAATGAGGTTGCATTCCAGCACGCAAGCCTTTTCTGTTTTACCGACGGATCGCAGCTGGAGGGCCAACAATCCTCCGAGGCAGGAATATACATCGAGAGCCTGGGGGTGCGCGAGAGCTATGCTCTTGGCGTATATAGCATGGCATTCGAAACAGAGGTGTATGCTATCCTGTCTGTGGCCAATAGACAGGATGTGAAGAGGAGTCCTGAGAAATGTGTGTACATCTGCTGGGATAGCCAGGCAGTCCTCCGGGCAGTCTGCGCGGCCAGAATCAGGTCAACACTGGTTCAGGAGTGCGCTGACGCCCTTAGAGGACTAGCAGGACGAAGGAGGTGCAACTGGTGTGGGTTCCGGGACACTGTGGCGTAGCGGGGAATGATGTGGCGAATAATCTCGCAAGACTCGGTTCTCGGCGGCCGTTCTGTGGCCCGGAGTCTGCGATAGGCATAATTAGGAAGACAGTCTCTGTCGCCTTAGACAGGTGGGCCAAAGAAGCAATGGAGAGGCACTGGGGTCGGTTCGTGGCTGCAGGCAGGCGAGGGACTTCGTGGAGGGGCCGGACAGAGATAAAGCTGTCTGGCTACTCGGAAGGAGTCGACCTACGCTTCACCGCATCCTTGGGGTGCTGACAGACCACTGCGCCCTTAGAAGACACCTCACATTGATAGGCGTAGAGAGGGATCCCATTTGCCAGGAATGCGGCGAGGATGAAGAAACGTCATACCACTACCTGTGTGAATGCGAGGCTTTTGGGAGTCTTCGAGCATAATTGTTCGGATCGAGGACTCTGCAGAGGAATCAGGTAAGTACCGTCCAATTGAAGACCGTCACGAGCTTCATCTCGAGGTCGAGGCGGTTTGGCGACGGAACCGAGGAAGAGTAGAGCATGGTTGCTGGGTTGCTGGGGTTGGCAAAAAGGGCCCATTGTGGCCTACTTGCCTGGCGTTGGCCTCCCCACCACTGCTACTACTACTACTAGATGTATACAGTCCGCTCAAAAATAATAACATCTTTTAAAGCAGTCGACCTCTTTTAAATTTAAAAAAAGTTACTCTTTAGGAACACACCACCCTAATTGAAAATCTAGTCGGTAAAGTATCCTGGATATAATTTCGGGGAAGGCCCGTTCAATTTTTTTTACTCATATTACTTTTATGGCCTGATAGCTTCAACTATTGACGTTACGGGTACAAATACTAAACGCCCGCACTAGTATTATTTACATCATCAACGTTTGTGGAGATCCTCCGTTTCCGAGGTATGGTCTTTGAATTCACAGTTATCACTAGATTTGACACTAAAAATGGGATATTTTGTGTTTCAGCAAATTATAAATACGGGAAATCCCACAATGAAAATATTTTTTTGCTATTCTACTACATTACTCTTTGCACTATTTTCAGCTTCTCACCCACCCTGCACCTCTATTCGCTCCACTACCACTTTGAGAGTTGTCAGTTTTTTGAAAATGAAAGGAGAAAAATATATTCAAATATTTGTGGCAATGACTTAAGCCAAGGCTTAAGTCTACACACTAATTAAATTTCAGCAGCATTTACATTTCATTTCAATTTTATAATATTTGCAGGAGGATGTAAAGATGCTGTGACAACGTAGCATGGTTGCGAGGAACCTGCCACTACGTCTGTCAAATTCTACTGAAAAGAATCAAGACCATCACCTGTGGGAATGTCAAAGACATTTAAATGCAGCTGTCGAAGAGTTCAGTAATTGTCAAAGCTGGAGATGGAAGTTTTCTTGTTTGTGTAATTAAAGACCCCTTATATTATTGCGTTTTTCCAATTTTACATTTTCCATTAGATTATAATGCTGCTTGTAAAAAACAAATTTCGATATCGTTGCTCGTTTTCAAGTTATTTCAATTGTTTTGTAAGTTTCCTATAACTAGAGACTCTAGTTTTCGAAATATTTACATTTCTCATCATATACCATGATTCACGTAGGGATCAGTTTAAAAATTAGTTTTCAGTTTTCTATTAAATTCTAATAACCGATCAGATTGTGTGATTAGTGAGCGAATTAAAAAACGTTCTGGTGGCAGCAAGTGCGTTATGGCAGTGAATTTTTATTAAATGCTTCAAACTTGAATAACTCAATTTTCTATAAACTTAGAAAGTGGAGTTTTGATATGTTGTAAGGTCTTTCCTAAGGCAAGATATCCACCAAATTTCTCTAAAAGAACTTTGTAATATTCGGAAACAAAATTTTTTTCGAAAGCAAATTCAAAATTTGAATAGCTCAATTTTCTATAAACTTAGAAATTTAATTAATAGAATTGAATTTTGGTACGTAGTAAGGTCTCTTCTAAGGCAACATACATAGTAAATTTCATTAAAACAGCTTTGTAATTTTCGGAGAAAAAATTTTTTTTCGAAAGAAAACTCAAAATTTTCCCGGAAAACCCTGTTCTATTTTCCTGGCTAACGAACTCATCTAAGCCATTAATAAAAGAAAGGCACTTGCCGAGTTTCATTGAAATCGGTTAATTATTTTTTGAGTTAACGGATGGACACACACGCACACACAAATATATATATATATATATATATATATATATATATATATATATATATATATATATATATATATATATATATATATATATATATATATATATATATATATATATTGAAACTGACCCCAGATATGGATTCTGGGGGTCCTAGTTCGCGCTCATTTAAAAAATTTGTTGCAAAGTCTCACCATCGATACCTCTCTATTGTGAATCGTGAAAATCAAACTAACAATAATAACTAACAACAATTACAACAATAAAACAACTGAATAATAAAATGTTCGGGACGCAGCAAGTGCGTTATTGTAGTGAATTTTCATAAGAATAATATATAATAGTAGTTTAGCCTTGTATTAAAAGTTATAAAACTTTACTTTATTTAATTATGAACGGTAAAAAATAGATTAAAGTAGGGCAAGCGAAAACGTGACCTCTAACATAAATATTTATACAAGAATTTGGATACAAAACATCAACATGATGGTTGATAAACAGGAAATGTACTCAACAAAAAATACACTAGAAAGCGGAACATAAAAAAAAATCCTGTGGTTTATGCATTGAGTGTAATTGTATGCATGCAAAAGGGGTAGAAGAACACCCAGGACGAAAAGGGTTTCTGCCCGCTCACACAAAGACACGGGGGGTTCTCCATCCCCTTGTGCATGCATAAAACTACCTTCAAAGCATAAAGCACAAAAAAGTGTCTTGGGAATAAGCCCCAAGAAAATTACTGGACTTGGGCGAATATGGGTGTTGTGCAGGGTAGACAGGATTAATTTTTTTTAGAATTCTTCACGCAGATTTCCTCGCCGTCCAGCGCCCCTATTCATTCTTTGTCGCTTAACTTTCTTGGGAGTTGTTTGCAACAAATTTGCATTGTGCCTTGTGCATCCAAGGGGGTTCTCAGCATGTTCTTAAAAAAAAATCTAAAAACCCTCCTTGCAGTAAACTGTAAATTTACCGAAATTACATTCCACATTGTCGGCTATAATATATTTTTTAGATAATATCGAATACAGCACTAACGTAAATAAATTTACTTGCTGTTTCACTCCTTTTTAGTGAATTTTCTTAAAAAAAATTCACTAATGAGGAGATCCCGACTTTTGAATTTTGAAAAAATTTCTTCAAATGACCGCGAACTAGGCCCCCTAGAACACATATCCGGGGTCCGTTTCAATTTTTATATGTTTATATATATTTATATATATATTTATATATATATATATATATATATATATATATATATATATATATATATATATATATATATATATATATATATATATAATATATATATATTTATATATATATATTATATATATATATATATATATATATATATATATATATATATATATATATATATATATATATATATATATATATATATGTATCACACCGATAACTCAAAAAATAATAGGCCGATTTTGACTAAATTTGGTGGAAAAATTCCTTTTGCAAATGACTTGGATAAGTTCGTTAGCCAGGAAAATCTGCCCAGGTTTTCCCGGAAAATTTTGTGTTTTCTTTCGAAAAAAAATTATATCTTCGGAATTAACAAAGTAAGGGCAACCAAATTTGGTACGCTAGTTAATATCCTTATAGGTAAGCCACCTACCAAAATTTAGCTATGTAGGTCAAAAGCCAAAAAGTTATAGGTATTTAAAGAAAAATAAATTGGGGTTTTCCTCAAAACGTCAAAGTTGCGATTTAAAACGTCAAAATCGGCAACATTTAGGCAAAGAACTTGAATCTAATACGGGATATGGAAATCAAATGTCTCAAGAAGGATCTTTTACAAACTCTGAAGTCTTAGTTTCAACGGTCATTGTCCTTCATTTTACTAAAATGTTTCCAGAAAATTCATTTCAAATAGACCCTTTCTCTGATGCTTGGCAGTAGCCTTAGCTTTAGAGTTTATCGTTTAATGGTATATATTTTTTGTCGAATTTTCGTAAAAAATCAATAAAGCTCAATATATCCGTTATTATACAAGATATGGAAAAAATTTGTATATATTAATTATAGGGTGTCTTGAGCTACATCTTAAAAAAATATTTCTACAATCACAGGATGGCCCATAAGTCGTTGGTGATACAAATTTTCTTTTTTTTTAATCAAACACGCCTTATGTTATTGCATTTTTGAATTTTTCAGCGATGTATGTTTGTAAGAAAAGAAATTCGGGACGCAGCAAGTGCGTTATGGTAGCGAATTTTTATTAAATGCTTCAAATTTGAATAGCTCAATTTGCTATTAACCTATAAGGTTGACCAAGAAACGAGTTTTTCCGGGAACACTTTAAGTTTACTTTTGGAAATTTTTGTACATTTTCACACAATAAAGTTATTTTTATGAAACATGGCACATTGTTTTTACTATATAGGTTATACTGGTAACCAAAATTGATGCCTGCTTTCTTAAAAAGGAAACACACATATTTGCAATTAAAAACATTTTTATGAAAATTCACTACCATAACGCACTTGCTGCGTCCAGAGTTTTTTATTTTTATATTACATATATAAGCACAAGATAATTCAGTATAATAAAGGGGGCCCTTAATTAGCATTGGTGCTACACAAACTTAAAAGTAGAGAAAACATTTCGATCGTGGTAACAGCCATAAGTTTGCTTTCATGACAAAGTAGTATTCTGATAATAAAAAATACTCCTAACTGTATGCACACATACGAATCTAATAAAAATCAATATTTTTAAGATATTAAACCAATAGGAATACGTTTTGCGACGATTTCACAATTCTCGAGTGTATAAACCTAGCTTTTGTCCAAGACTACACTAAGATCCGGCCGAACGCAAGCAAGCAGCTTGTAAATTAACCTCGATAGGCTTGGACGGTTGAGAAACGTACGTATGTCTAATTTTAAGCGAGAGACTGTACCTGTTTGAGACATACAATATGATAAATACGGAAATACCCTTTAAAGTTCTATTTATTTAAAAAATATTGACCAACTAACCTGTGAAATCATCTATAATAAAAATGATGGATTTAGTAACTTATCTATCCGTGCCCTTCTCATTTTGTAAGCAGGTTTTGATACTTGCAAAGAACATTGACGCCGGTGGTACTAAATTTGACTCAACGAACCTAACAAATATTGTCTTTGACACGGAGACAAACTATAAAAAATGTTGATACTGTTATTATTCCTAAATAAAACATTAGTTATTTCCCCCGATTATACAACAATAATAATAATGTCTATGGGTTCATGTTTTCGTGGCTCAATTAAGAAACATTAAAAACCGAGTGTTAACACTGCTCTTAGAATAAGAGTTACTGATATACTGATTTTCTATTTTACGCAAAATTGTATTGTTTTAAGTCATTAACTCACAATTTTCATTTATAACCATCTTCCAATATTTATTTTCAATACTTAATATTTATCTCGATATTTTAAATATGTTGGGTTAGTTAAAGGTCATTAACTCACAATTTTCATCTATAACCATCGTCCAATATTTATTTGCAATACTTAATATTTATATTCATATTTTAAATACGTTGGGTTAGTTAAAATCAGTTGTAAAGCTACATAACAAGCCCAAGTCACGACGCGTAAAAATAATGCGCTTGTTAAGCTTGCAAGCTACTTGCTACTTTTAAAATCAGCGGTGTCATATAACGTCAACCTAAAAGCGACTACAAGCTATTAAGCGGCTCGTATTCGCATGCTAGCGCTTTTGGACGCAAACATTGTTCCAGTATTAGTAAAGAAATGAGCCAGGACTGTTGTTAATTGATTGTAAACAGTCTCCATCAATAACATACACATATTGTGTTAACTAGAACAGTCGTGACGACATACTACCTGGTTTCGCTCCGGGATGGCGTCCCTGTCGTAATGTTATACGCTCTGACATCTTGAAATAATGATGATGTAACTTCCATTATCTATATTTTTATCCACCATTTATTTAAATAGCATAGCAGTGCAGGTAACGCCATCTGTATTTGTTACCTGCACTGCTATGCTATTTAAATAAATGGTGGATAAACCATTTATTTAAATAGCATAGCAGTGCAGGTAACGCCATCTGTATTTGTCCAACATTGTAGACATTGCATTATAGAATCTGAAGTGATGTTGAGGATTATTTTATTATTAATTTCGAATAACTTTATTTCCCTTAGTCAAAACATTTGAAAATTGGTACACAACCACGTCTGCCTATGTTCTCTTAAATTGTAAATTTTCATTTCAATCACTTAAACAATTTGAGAGATGTTGCGTTTAAAAAAATATTTTTAAATTTTTAATTGGCCGTTAAGATATGATGAACGAACCCAAGCCATTAACAAAATAAGGGTGATTCCAAAATTTGGCCCAAATCAGTGAAGTATTTTTTGAGTTATCGGTTGGATGAACAGATATGTATATATGTATATATATATATATATATATATATATATATATATATATATATATATATATATATATATATATATAACATTTTAACTGATCATGGAAATGGGTTCCAGAGGCCCTAATTCGCGCTCATTTCAAGAAATTTTCAGTCCCACCATCGATACCTCTCTATTAGTGAATTTTCTTAATGAAAATTCACTAAGAACAAACATCAATAAATTATACCCTATACAACGAAAATATCACCACGCATCAATATTTTGTCTTATTAAAACTTTTTTAATATAGTTCAATAAATTTTGTTTAAAGTATTTAATTAGAAAGACAAACTTCCAAGGAAAGGAAATCCATTTATACAACATTCAGAAGTTTTAAAACATGCATTCGCGAACATAAATTAAGCTTTGGACATAATAAATTTGATTGAAATTATGGAAGTCATTTACTAAAAGAGAATCATCAATTTAACGATAATTTTGACATCCCCCAATTAGGCACAAAAGGTTTTAAATTAAATTTGTGCGAAACGGTAGAAATTAACAAACACAAAAATACAGGAAATTTACTAAACGCTCAAATTCGCCAAACTAACAACAGCCCGTTATCAAACATGTCTGCAGGAAATAAGAGTTAAGCGCAGAGAGTGTACTGACTCGACTATGTCATAAAAACAAGTAGTTTTGAGTCGATCTCGGTTACCTGAGGACACATAAAGGTTCATTCTACACGCAGTAGATATGAAATGAATTTTTCCAAGGTAAAAAAGAACAGGACAAGGCTATACTCCAGACTGAATTTATTTAGTAAAAGCCATACGCGTTTCAGCCCATATCTCAGGTCATCTTTATGGGCTTCCTGAAACATTACAAAAGGTGGTTGTGTCAGAAACAAAGTTTCTGGTAGGTCGGCAAGTATCACATGACACAAGTGGTTACACAATTCTAAACAGTCTTACAAACAAAGTCTAAACAGAAACTAAAGTCAACGCTAACATGCTCTACAACAGTTACATCTATAAAATCAAAGCTAAAAGTTACAAGTTGAAAAGTTAAAAACATCAAAATGTCCAAAGCTTGGTCGAGGCACCTCCAAGCAGCAAAAACGACAATGCAAAAGCAGTAAAATGAGCAAAAACGGGTAGAAACCCGTGTAAATTAAGTTTAAAAGTGCACTGACACACCACAATATAAGGTCATTAAACAAATAGATAGAGAAGCTGCCATGGCAGGCTGCACCAGAGCAGGACTTTCAGAGAAAAACACTGAGTTAAACCTTTGATACCTACAAAGAATAAAACCAAAATGGCTAAACATACTTACGTTCTGTTTTTTATAACAGGAACTGAACTTTACAAGAAATCTATCATAGTGGCTGTTTTCATCGACTGTCGCTCTGGTTTCCCTGCACTATATGGGTGAAGGCAGAATTAGAAGCATCAAAATCTCAAATCACAACAATAGACACACGGCAATACAAATAAAAATTTCGCATTTGAAATGGAGGACAGTTAAAATCCGAATATCAGAAGTGAACTGGAAGAGGGCAAACAAATGAACTACGACTTTTAGCTAAAAGTGACAAGTAACAGACAAGTGAGATTAACATGTACCCGGCCGTGCCGAGCAGCACAGAACAAGTAACATTTCCGGGTTCCTTGACTACACAGAATAGCAAGGTTTTTCATTGTAGATGGTACTAGTTCAGTATATTTCTATAAATTGGCGGAAAGTTAATATCACTGGTATTAGAAGCATTTAGAACAGTGTTGTTGGAGTTGTAGGTGTATCTGTAGATTTCCATCTCCTCAAGGACGAACTACTCAGTTCCAAAAGTAGATGGGTGAAGGATGTTAACATTGTTTTCTTTATCAAAGACATGACCAGTCTCTCTGAGGGGCAACCAACAGCTGAAGTGACGTTATCAGCATTGTTTCTGCTCCTGAGATGTTTGGAAATTCTCGTGTTTAGAGCTATCACAGTTCTACTAATATAAATAGTGTTGCAATCAGGATCTCCACAGCTAAGGCAATAAACTCCTGACTTCTTTAAGAGGGGGATTTCGTCTTTATTGTGAACTAACATCTTGTTCAGGGTGTTCTTGGATTTGTAAGCTAATTTTACATTGTCTCTCTTCAAAACTTTTGTGATGGCACCAGTAATGGGTCCACAATATGTCAACGGAAAGTAGCAAGTGTTGCCAGCTTGAGATGCTGCGATGACTGAGCTGTCTTCTTTTAGAATTTGGCGACTTTTCTTCCTGATCAGTCTATCGACAATACTCATAGGATAATCGTTGTTAGTGGCTAATTGCTTGATAATGGTTAGCTCATTATCAAACTTTGTTTGTGACTTAGGGATTCTAAAAAGCCTGTCTATCAAAAAACCTCGAGGACGCCAGTTTATGCGAGATGTGATGACATGATCTGAATGGAATTAAGTGGTCTGTTTGGGTTGGTTTTCTGTAAATTTCAAACTCAATGTTGTTGATGGATATCGTCAATTTCAGGTCCAGAAAGCTGATGGAACCATTTTCTTTCAACTCCACAGTAAAGTTTATGTTGACATGTAAGTTGTTTAGCCAAGTCAAGAAATGATGTAGTTGCTCTGTGGGACCCGACCACACAACAAGTATATCATCCACGTAACGTGTCCAGGACGAAATAAAGTCTTTGTGTGTGTGTTGTCTTCTTTCATGGCTGCGGTCGTCAGACCATAAATAAAGTCTTTAAACGGATTATAATCCTTGAAAATATGATCCTTCTCGAAGAAGGTCATAAAGACCTCTGAACAGAGGGGGAATAAAGGGTTACCCATGGGAAGGCCACGACGTTCAGAAATTACAGATATGAAATGAAATTTAAAATCTTACTTTCATTCTTTATTTCACAAAGCTGAGAACTTCAGCGAAACTGCAGTTATACATTCAATAAAATAGTGCAACTCAATTTGTTTACTTATCCAAGGTAGCTATTGTCGTGTATATGCTTTTTCACTTCTAAAGCTTCAAAACATGTCAAGTTTGGGCTTGTGATTACAAAAATGTTGTGACTCTATGCAGTTATTTACTGTGAATATACGTTGAGTATCAATAATATGTTTTGAAAATGTGGATTTATCAGCGTGGTAATTTATAACTACAGACATGTATTCCCTGAGTCTGGTACTAAAATATCTAGAACTCTGACGATGGTAGATTGGGCTACAGTGTGTACAAACTAATTTATAAAACTTCCGCTTTTGTCAAGAAACATGATTTTTCTTTCGCGTTGAATAATAAATCATGTGTCGTGTTGTGTTTAAAATGTTGCCTAAAATGGTTCTGTAATAAGTCATCGAAACATATTTTTATAAATTTTGTGTCTCTAATATTCGTATAAATTAAATTAAGCGCTAATTTGTGTTATTTTCTCTCTCTGTCATTTTATATGATATTTTAAAAGGGTACCCATCAATCAATGCTATTTGCTTAACTATTGAATTTTCTTTTTAGCGAATTAAAAAAAGATTCGCCAATAAGGAGATCTGTGTTATATATATATATATATATATATATATATATATATATATATATATATATATATATATATATATATATATATATATATATATATATATATATATATATATATATATATATATATATATATATATATATATATATATATATATATATATCCGACCGTTAACTCAAAAAATAATGGACCAATCTTGATCAAATTTGGTGAGTACCATCTTTTTGCAAGTGGCTTGGATAAGTTCGTTAGCCAGGAAAATCGGACCAAGTTCTCCCGGAAAATTTTGTGTTTTCTTACTAAAAAATTCATATCTCCAGAAATGACAAAGCAAGGGCAACCAAATTTGGTACGCGTGTTTGTATTATAAAGAGTGAACTCTGTACCAATTTAGGTCTCTACCTTTAAAGACAAAGAAGTTATGGGCAGTTAAAGAAACAAATTTTGGAGTTTTCCTCAAAACGTCAAACTCGCAATTTAAAACGTCAAAATTGGCAATGTTAAGGCAAAGAACGTGAAACAAATACGGATTGTGAAAAGAAAATGTTGCAAAAAGAGTGTTTTGCAAACCCTTAAGTTTCAGATTCAACCATCATTGCCCTTCATTTTACTGAAATGTTTACAGAAAATTCATTTCAAATAGACCCTTTCTCCGATGCTTTGGCTGTCGGTTTACTTAAGTTGATGCTTTAGCTGTAGGTTTGGTGAAGTTTATGTTTAACGGTCTATAATTTTTTTAAGCTAATATTCGTAGAACAAATTCGTTACTGAATTTTTGCATTTTCTATCAAAATATGATGCGTTTGTAAGAAAAAAATCTGTACGCAGTAAGTGCCTTTTGGTAGCGAATTTTCGGTAAATTTGCAGTTTAGCTCCCGAACACTTTTCAAAAAACTGTTTTCACAAACCTGCCTTGCCCCCCCCTGGATCCACAAACCCCAAGAAAAATTTCTTGTTCACACCCTCCAAGGACGTTACGGGACCAGGAGTGAGTAGGGGTGCTGGGCGGGGTAGGTATTAAAAAGGAAATATGAGCAGAAAATTCGAATTAAACGGGCTTGAAAGCTGTCTTTTTCACATCTTGAAGCCATATCCCCCTTAAACCCTGCCTACCCCGCACAGCACCCCTATACCCCCAGGTGCCGTAACTTCCTTGGAGGGTAGGAACAAGACATTTTTCTTGTGATTTATGCAGCGAGGGTGGTTGTATGCACGCGAGGGGAAAGGAAAATCCCCACGACGAAGCGGGCATCCCTCAACCCCCATCCTGCCTCAAGTTGAACCGGGGAGGGGGTCTGATTCGTCGTAAGCATCTTCTCCTCGTGTGCAGACAACCACCCTCGTTGCATAAACCACAAGAATAACTTCTTGTTCATACCCCCCAAGGAAGTTACGTGACCTGGGCCAAATAAAGGTGCTGTGCGGGGTAGGCAGGGTTTAATGGGGATATGGCTTCAAGTAGACAGCTTTCAAGCAGTTTTCTTCGCATTTTCTGCTCATATTTCCTTTTTACTACCTACCCCGCCCAGCACTCCTATTCACTCCCAGTCCCGTAACTTGCTTGGGGGGTGTGAACAAGAAATTTTTCATGTGGTTTGTGCATCCAGGTGGGGTCCTAGTAATGTTTCTACAAACAATTTTTTGAAAAGCGTTCGGGAGCTAATCTGCAAATTTACCGAATTTTCATTAAATCTTCAAATTTCAATAACTCAATTTGCTATTAATGTAAGCTTTGTTGGTTAGGCAACCAACCTTTAAGTTTATTTTCGGAAAATTCTTGTATATTTTCAAACCATAAGTAATTTTGGTAAAATATAGTACATTGTTTCTACTACATAGGCTATACCGGTAGTCAGATTGATGCATGCTCGCATTTGCTATTAAAAACATTTTTATGGAAATTCATTTCCATAACAAACTTGCTGCATCCAGACTTTTGAAAAATGTTTATATATTTTCAAACAATAAAATCTACTATATAGGTAATCAAGTTTGATGCCTGCTTTTAATCAAGTTTGATGCCTGCTTTCATCAAGGAAAGACTATTAAAAAGACTTAAAAAAAAATTCGTTACCATAACGCACTTGCTGCGTCCAGACTTTTTCAAAATTCGTTTGCGACATAGATTTAAAAAATGCATATAAGCATTTTTTTGTTTTTCATTTTTGTCCAAAAGCATTTTGTGAATAATTATATCTTGGTAGGTGGGTAAATAGCTTAAATAAGTTTGTTGACTTGGAAAATCGGACCAGTTTTTTCAGGAACATTTAAAGTTTATTTTCGGAAAATGTTTGTACTTTTCAAACAATAAAGTTATTCTGATCAAATATGGTACAATATTTCTGCTATATAGATCATACCAAATTTATGGTTTTTCATTAAAAAAAAGACATTTGTTATAAAAAAATATGTTAATGAAATTTCACTACCATATCGTACTTGCTACGACTAGACTTTTTATGTATGCCTAGTTTACATATTGTATTGTTTATTTCTGTATCTGCTTAGCTAGTATATTTACATACAATATACAGTAATAAAACCAATTTTCAAGATTATATACTGACCAGTAAATAAATTTTATGTAATGGCCCAGCTACAGTCCATCTGACAAGTGAAAAAGAATTAAAAGAGACTGGCGAGATTAGCTCACGCTGTTGGAAACTCCAAGGCTTATTGGGTCATAAATTTGGCAATTCAAACGCAATTAAAGGTTAATTAGAGCAGCATAACTTTTGGTCTGTATATTATCCTCAACAGTTTTATAAAAAATTAGTCCCACCAAACCAATAAAAATGATGCATAATTCAAGTTTTATTAATTATTGATTTGAATTTTCTCCAGATGGTGCTGAAAATTCAGAGCCATAAAAATTGGCAAAAAAATATTTTAATGATTTTCGCCCACAAAAAGTCTGCTTCCAGACAAGACAGATATACAGGTAGCGCAATATTACGACAAAGCACAATATATAAATGTTGTGCAATATGTCAAAAAAAGTTATTCAACCAAATTGTAAACAATATTACACTAGATTTATTGAAATTATTATATAGGTGTTCCCAAAACACATATTGAACCTTGTCGAATCATCTTCAAATTTCGGAGACTGGTTGTAGATACTAAAAGAAAAAATAACCTAATTTGAACGTGGGCATGAAAATGTTTTGTCCTCAAGATTCGGGCTGATAAAATCGAAAATGCAAAGAAAAGATAGCATCAATTTTCGATAATGTGTGGAGACTATCCACTTTTTTCAAATTTAACGTCGGTCTATTTCCGCGACTATGACCAATAACCAACGCCATGGAGCGTAAGGGGGGTAGGTATCTTTAACGTGCTCAACATCGCAATGACACGGGACCGACGGCTTTACGCCCCTTCTGAAGGGCGGAACGTACAGACATTCAACTTACAATGTCACAACCACGATTGATGTTAATGCTCAGTATGTACTGAAAAGTAAAAGGAGAAGCCTGGAATCTGCCTGGAGGCACACGTTCTTATCACTAAACCATCGAGGCTCTTATCCTCTTTTAAAAGCTTTTATTGGACTCACTGTGTTTGCAAAATATCCTCGTACTTAGACATATTTATGTCTGTTGGACACAGGTCACCTGTTCCTAAGTTTGTGCATCTACTCACTCGGTGACAAATCAGACTTTTTTCAAATATTTCATTAATCTAATTGATCACGGCATTCTACACAAACGCCGAAATGGATTTTTTTTATACGGTCTTGGTGGAAACTACTATCAGACTAGACGAATCTACCTCTAAATCACCAGACGTTCAGGAATATTTTCCAATGACTATCAGGATCAGACCATTTTGAAAAGAGATCTGATGCGGTAGACCATCAAAAACTAGGACACCTGCATTAGGAAGCTGTTCTCAATGCAATTATAGAAGGTACTCGTACGGGTACTAGAAAAGCTGCTGATGACCTAATTGTGAGTAGCAAATTAGTTTGGAAAATGAGGAAAAGTAATCACGCATTTCGTCAAAGTTCGCGGAGTTGTAGTGCCAAACGATACGTGAGTGTGATGACTGTGTGTCCTCGGGTTGCATTGCGCAGGAAGCAATGACCATGCCGTGGTCTGAGCGACCAGGGGGCGGGGTGACTGATATATTATAGCATTCAGGTTTTGTAGTAAGAAGGAGATCCAAGGAAGTTGGGGCCTATTAGGCCTGGAGGAAATGGTGGACGGAGTTCAGGTTACAATTTAAGGCATATATATATATATATATATATATATATATATATATATATATATATATATATATATATATATATATATATTCGAGAAGGATATGTTAAATCTTGATGCCGGCGTCCCCTGTACACCGCTCTCCCGGAGATCTGAATGGAGAGGTATTTTATCTCCGGATTCTTTTGTACAAGGAAGAGCCATTATCATTTTTGTTTATAAGGGAAACCGACTCATACACCAGAACCCGAAACGTCCGTTGGGACTTCACCGGTGGTGGGGTAAGGGGTGGTACCTCCTTGGGCGTGAAAAAAATCCTTTACCAACACGTAAAGGAAAAGTCCTCTACCACCTACCGATTATCTTACTGTGCGGCTTTTCTAAATAGTGGTCAACAATTGTTGCCGTCAAAATCTACACAAAATTTTACACACTTAAATCCTGACACTCCCTCGTATGATTTGACTTTAATTAATTTGGTAAATAGCCTACAATCTGATTATTTTATCTGTGGTTTTAGACATGCATTCACGCTTCTTCTGTGACATTAAAAATAAGTTAATTGGATAATTTTTGTTATTAAATAAAGTCCTTCAAATTACATAATTTGCGTAATTGACATGAGCTCATCCATAGGTACCACATAGATGCATTAACGACTCTGTTTCAATTCAGTGATTGTGTATAGTTCACTATTAAACTATCAGTTACTAAATCATCTTCCAAGACAACGAAACTCGATAAGATTATGACGTGGAGAACTACATGTCATCTATTGTGAAACATTTTATTTCTTAAAATAATAATAAACATGTATATTAAGTAGTTAAGTAGATTAAAGATGAATAAGTTCGGTGAATTCAAGAAAACTTACACTTCCGAAAACGACAGGTTAATTCTAAAAGAATTCGATCGTTTAAACGGTAAGAGAAAGACTATTATTATTGACCTAGATATGTTGTTTCCAACAGGTTGCTATGTTTTAGGTGAATGCTACTTAGATCATGCTGGCGCTACACTATACTCGCAAGAGCAGATTGAAAATGTTTCTAGAGATTTGACAAGCAACTTATATGGGAATCCGCATACTACCAACATAGCGAGCAAAGTCACTAAGGATGCTATTGATATCGTTCGACTACGGTAATTATCTTTTATCTGCATGGGGTTATCTTAAATTTTAAATTCCCCACATATTTATACATCCGTAGATCTGGTTTCATATGAAATAACATTTTTTTATGGTATACAGGTAATTTTTATTTTTCACTAAAACATTTTTGCACTGAGATATTCTTAATTCTGTTTGTTTCGTGTACGAGGACGCTTCGGAAAATTTTTAGCATAACATAAAATGAATCGATATTTTATACTCCAAACGTTACTCAAAACAATATCATTTTTAGCCATTTGTTTTAAAATTCGCTAATGAGGAGATATGTATATATATATATATATATATATATATATATATATATATATATATATATATATATATATATTATACGACCGATAACTCAAAAAATAATGGACCAATCTTGATCACATTTGGTGAGTACCTTCTTTTTGCAAGTGGCTTAAATAAGTTCGTTAGCCAGGAAAATCGGACCAGGTTTTCCCTGAAAATTTTGTGTTTCCTTACTAAAAAATTCATATCTCCAGAAATGACAAAGCAAGGGCAACCAAATTTGGTACGCGTGTATTATAAAGAGTGAACTCTGTACTAAAATTTAGGTCTCTACCGTTAAAGACAAAGAAGTTATGGGCAGTTAAAGAAACAAATTTTGGAGTTTTCCTCAACACGTCAAACTCGCAATTTTAAACGTAAAAATTGGCAATGTTTAGGCAAAGAACGTGAAATATATACGGATTTTGAAACGAAAATGTTGCAAGAAGAGTGTTCTACAAACCCTTAAGTTTCAGATTCAACCGTCATTGCCCTTCATTTTACTAAAATTTTTACAGAAAATTCATTTCAAATAGACCCTTTCTCCGATGCTTTGGCTGTTGGATTAGTTAAGTTGTGGCATTCCCTGTAGGTTTAGTGAAGTTTATGGTTCAACGATCTATAATTTTTTTAGCTAATTTTCGTAGAACAAATTCGTTAATGCATTTTTGCATTTTTGCATTTTTTATCAAAATATGATGCGTTTGTAAGAAAAAAATCTGGACGCAGTAAGTGCGTTTTGATAGCGAATTTTCGGTAAATTTGCAGTTTAGCTCCCGAACGCTTTTTAAAAAACTGTTTTCGGAAACCTGTCCACCCCCACCCCCCTGAATCCACAAACCCCAAGAAAAATTTCTTGTTCACACCCCCCAAGGAAGTTACGGGACCAGGAGTGAGTAGGGGTGTATAATTTTTTTTAAATCTAAATTTCGTAGAACAAATTCATTAATGCATTTTTGCATTTTTGATCGAAATATGATGCGTTTGTAAGAAAAAATTCTGGACGCAGTAAGTGCGCTTTGGTAGCGAATTTTCTGTAAATTTTCAGTGTAGCTCCCGAACGCTTTTCAAAACACTGTTTTCAGAAACATGCCTAGCCCCCCCCCCCGATCCACAAACCCCAAGGAAACTTTTTTGTTCACACTCCCCAAGGAAGTTACGGGACCAGGAGTAAGTAGGGGTGTATAATTTTTTTTTAGCTAATTTTCGTAGAACAAATTCGTTAATGCATTTTTGCATTTTTTATCTAAATATGATGCGTTTGTAAGAAAAAATCTGGACGCAGTAAGTGCGTTTTTGTAGCGAATTTTCGGTAAATTTTCAGTTTAGTTCCCGAACACTTTTCAAAAAACTGTTTAAAAAACCTGCCCAGGGCCCCCCTGGATCCACAAACCCCAAGAAAAATTTCTTGTTCACACCCCCTAAGAAAGTTACGGGGCCAGGAGTGAGTAGGGGTGCTGGGCAGGGTAGGTAGTGAAAAGGAAATATGAGCAGAATATTCGAATAAAGCGGGCTTGAAAGCTGTCTTTTTCACATCTTGAAGCCATATCCCCTCTTAAACCCTGCCTACCCCGCACAGCACCCCTATTCACTCCCAGTCCCGTAACTTCCTTGGGGGGTGTGAACAAGAAATTTTTCTTGTGGTTTGTGCATCCAGGTGGGGTCCTAGTAATGTTTCTGAAAACAATTTGTTGAAAAGCGTTCAGGAGCTAATCTGCAAATTTCCCGAATTTTCATTAAATTATTCAAGTTTCAAACTCAATTTGCTATCAACGTAAGCTTTGTTGGTTATAAAACCAACATATAAGTTTATTTTCGGAAAATTTTTGTATATTTTCAAACCATAAATAATTTTGATAAAATATAGTACATTGTTTCTACTACATAGGCTATACCGGTAATCATCAGATTGATGCCTGCTCGCATTTGATATTAAAAACATTTTTATGGAAATTCACGTCCATAACACATTTGCTGCATCTAGACTTTTGAATAATGTTTATATATATATTCAAAAAATAAATTTATTTCGATGAAATATGGTACATTGTTTCTACTATATAGTCAACCAAGTTTGATGCCTGCTTTCATCAAAGAAAGACATTTGCTATTAAAAATATTTTAAAGAAAATTAGCTACCATAACGCACTTGCTGCGTCCAGAGATTTTAATTAATACATTTATTAGGTTAATTTGCAGACAACCTCATGAACAGATTTAGATGAAACGGCTGCTATTGATACATTTTGGTATTTATTTTACCTGCACGCTGACACTATTATTACCTTTTGTTCTCTTGTCTTTGCTGAGTTATTTACATTTATAATTGTTTACATATTACACGCTTTTTCTGACACTTTCCCACTACGGTTATGTTTTGTGAGACTCCTTTCCCTATTATACATTAACATTTGACGTAAACGTAACAAGATGGAATATTCAAGACGCAGCAGTTCTCCTTATTTGCGTCATTAATTTGTGTCTTCTATTACCAGATCGCTTTTAGTACTTATATCGCTGTCATCGGGTTCTTAATTATTCATGTGTTCCATAGCCTTCTTTCTGAAATTGTACGATGTTCACCTTGTTTCTTTATTAGGACCATTCTACCTAGTGTTGTAGTGGTTGGAGCGTAGTTGTGTCGCGATTTAGTGTTCCGTGGCATATTATTGTTTCCTACATTGTTTTGGAAATGACGAAAGTGCGAGGCGTCAGGTTATCCAAGAGCCGGACGTACCTCATTTGGTTCAGGTTTTAGTGAATGTTCATTAAGAAAATTCACTAATAGAGAGGTATCGATGGTAAGACGTTGGGAAATTTTCTTCAAATGAGCGCGAAATTAGGGCCCTTATCCAAATCCAAGGTCCGCTAAAAACTTTATATATATATATATATATATATATATATATATATATATATATATATATATATATATATATATATATATATATATATATGTGTGTATCCAACCGATAACTCAAAAAATACTTCACCAATCGAAACAAAATTTGGCAATTCCCTTCACTTTGTTAATAGTTTGGATGAGTGCGTTCGACAGTTTATACAATCAAATACTTTTAGACAAAATGCAAAAAACCGCTTGAAAACGCAGTATCTTTTTAATTACTGGAAATCTTAAACTAAAACTTGACAAGCACGTACACATTGTACACGTGGTCCTACCTACCAAACTTAAACTCAATTGGTTTAGTAGATCTTGAGTTATAACTAAATAAAAATCAATAATTTAGGATATAACCTGAAACTACCTCTAAATGGATGTCTATAATGTTAGGCAAGGTCAGACAGATACATCTGGGTTCCGCTGCCATTGCAAACAAAATCTACAAATTAGGTTTTAAACGGACAGGCTACGAAAATATGTCACAATAAACAATCGACGGAGTAGCCATTTACGACAACTCTCATCTAAATCTGTAGATGTCAGAAAAATGTAAATAAATAGAAAATTTAATGAAAGTGATTCCAGTTGTTTAAAAGCACTATAGCACCACGTTTTATTATGTATAAATATTAAGCTTCCTATTTTCACGGTATTTAAAAGCCATCTCCATCTCTCTAGTTTAATCTGACAACACCACTACCATTTGTTATCTGACAGGAGTCATGAGAGAAACGTGTACGTTCTACGCATAACCTCCAAATCTACTCCGCTAATACCTTAGAATCACAGAATATAAAACAACTACTTAAATTCTAAGATTAATACAAATAGTAGGTAAATAATAACCCAACTTTTAATTTTAACATAACTTTAACAAATGCCTTTGGTCATCCACTGTGACTGTAGTATATTAGGATTCTCACATCCAATCAGACAAATAAGAAAGTGGTTGTGTACATCAGATTCAGGTTCTTAATCAATGCATGTAGGTACTGTATTGCTAAAGTGAAACAAAATTATTTTAAGAAGAAATATACTTGCCGCAAACTAATATAAGTATAATACCTGGGTGCTTATGATTTTTTTAAAATCTTTATGGAACATTTGAAGTAAAGGAAACTACATAATATCATAAATTAGTTTAAATTACATATATAATCAGATGTACAGTGTAAGTTATTAAAATGTTAATTTCAAAATTTTGTATTGTTCATATTAATTTCATTTTCAAAAAATATGGATACAGTAATAGTAAATAAGTGTTGAAAAGAGTTGAAGGGCAGCAAGTGCGTTATGGCAGCGAATTTTTGTAAAAATATTTCAAATAGTGATAACTCAATTTCCCATTAAACCAGAATCTTCAGCTTTGATACATTCTAAAGCCCATATAAAGGCAGCCGGGTCCTAGATGTTAAAAATAACAACGAATTTCTTTTCAAAAACCTTTTTGATTGGTTTTGTTTGCAGAAACTAGTTCTATTGAGTTGACTAAAATGGAGCATCCAAGCGATTAATAAGTTAAAATACCTGCCACGTTTATAAATGTGAGCGGAAAGTTTAAAAGAATCAGCTTAGTTGGACCTCTATAAGCTACCTTTTACCCATTTTGCAGCTATACTTCCTTAAAATCCTGTTTACTTCGCCCATAACCCTTATTCACCGCAGGTCCCGCAACTTTCTTGGGGGTTGTTCCGAAGAAACTTTTCTTGTTTATATTGTTCTTGTTTATGCATTAAGGGTGGTTGTAGGAATGTAGAAGGGGGAGGAGAACCTTCGTGATGAAGCCGCGGACCAAGATTTTCAATGTATGTTTAAATTGTTACCTCATTTCATTTGTTTAAAATATTTTTCCAAAAATAAATTTGAGGTTGCCTTGTTTGTCAGTCTCACATAGAGAGCTACAATATTTTATCATTTAAAAAAGTATGGATACAGCACCAGTAAATAAGCGATGAAGAGGGCCTGTGTGCAGCAAGTACGTTGTTAGAGAATTTTCGTAAAAAGATTTGATATCCGATAACTCAATTTCCCACTAAGCTATAATATTCAACTTTGAGCCATAGTAAAATCTACGTAAGATGCCTTTTTGGTTGTTTTGTTTGGAAAAAATAATTCGATTGGGTTGACTAAAACAAAACCATACAAGCAATTAATAATGGAAAATACCTTCCATATTGATAATTTGGCAGGTACATTCCGTTTGTAAATAATTAATTTTTTTCTGGAAAACTCTTGTAAGTTTAATGAAATTTGTATTTACATATATGTACCAAATATACCTTACTAACAGTGTGCAATTCTTAAAAACATTCACTACAATAATGCACTTTTTTTAAATTTCGATCGTTTGACAGTATTTGCTATGATTAACCAAGTGAAGATGGGGACCTGTGACGAGCACTGATAGTGATTAAAAAAACTATCAGCGATTACGGCTCTTTTTGATAACAATTCTTATATCAAGACTTAGAGCCATGCTATACTAGAGCTGCGAAAGAAAATCGATATAAAATTGGTTACATACTCCCACTCAGTACGTTGTGTAGCGTGCTAAAAAGTCATTTTCAAGTAAAACAAACCTTCATAACTTGATAAGGAAATATTCTATACACACAAGGAGGTTTACGGTATTTTTACGATATTGGTGATAAAAAGGAAAAATAAAAAATAATACATTACACATAAAAAACCTTAATAAAACTCACATTATTCAGACTCTTTGAAAATACTTGTATATTTATATTTTTACAGCTCACAGTTTTCCATCCCTTAGAAATATCTTGTGCTGCAAAGAAATTATACATGTTTTGTAGTTCGCTCTTTTAAATTGAATGACTTCTGTAGAGCGTAAGCACCCTTAAAACTCTTAAAGATTTATAATACTTTCTACACAAACTTATTTATTTGTAGTAACTAAGAAGACAGCTTGGGTCGCTTTTACTAGTACAATCACATAATAACTTTCGTTACTAAGTAAATGTCAACTTTGTAGAAGCTTATCTAAGTTTGCTTCCTCAGCACTACCAACTACTGTCTTTTGAATTAACATCCATGGGCCGCGAAACAATAGACTATTATAAGGATCGTCTTGCACTATATACTCCGAAGCTCTTGGTATACTATAAGCATATTATGAGATTTACACTGATCTCCGTATTTTCCGGGGTGTTCTCATATTAGTAGTTGGTATTAGAACAGAATTTCCGAAAAGGTTAAAAGTTTCCTTTCAAAGCCACTAGACGCCGCAAGTTAAGTGGGTGTATGGGGTGTTTCACATAAAACTAATCTATTTTAGTGAATTTTCGTACACAAAATCACTAATAAGATCATCAATTAACATTGTGAGATGTACAACAGGGACGCGATCTCGGTGGGGAACCAGGTCGTATGTTGTCACGACAACTGCAACCAACACAAAATATTATAAAATAGACACTGTGCACAACCAACTAACAATTGTGTAAATTGCCAGCCCTGGCCCAATTCTTACCTAATATAGAGACAATGTATGTAGGGCTAGATGTATTCTCAGCATAATTAGAACCGTAGACCGGTTTCACTCAAATTAGAGCCCGTTAGTACGGTATACTAATTACAGCGAGAACACCTGGCCCATTTCTTCCCTAATATATGGATAATGTATGTAAGGCTAGATGTATTCTCCTCATAATTAAAACCGCAGACCGGTTTCGCTCTAATTAGAGCTCGTCAGTACGGTATACTAATTACAGCGAGAACACACTATAAAGTAATAGGGTTATGGTAGCCAGTCCCCGAGAACATTGTGAGATATACGACAGGGTCGTCATCTCAGTGCGGAACTAGGTAGTATGTTGTCATGACAGCTCCAAATAATATAAAATGTTATCAAATAAACACTGTGAACAACCAACTAACAATTTTGTAAATATGGAGCAGATTGCGTCGGATAATTATTTGGACCGTCGACTGTATTAGATTAAACTGCCTGGATAGTCGTCTGGTGCTGGTTTGAGGCTCACTTTCAATACTGTCTGGAAGACGCTCCTCAGTTCGTTCATTTACTGCATGAACGCGTTCTCCAGTATTTTTAATGAAAAAGGAACCTATTTCCCGAGCTCTACGTTCAACACTGGCAAACGTTTGGTGATGTGGTATATTACGATTAGGAAATATTCTTCGATATACCTCTACACCTCTGCAGTAATTACCCTCGCAAAACCCTAATACCATAAGCATGTCAATTTGTTCATTAACCGAGAATTTTCAAGCCATTTTGAGCAACAAATTATTATCACAAGAAAAAACAAGAAACACAAGACAATAGTTATTGTAAAACTTAATGAATTTAAGTAATGTCAGATTTCAGAACGACTGTAACCTACAGCAGAGGACTTGCAAAGCGCCCACGGCATCCCCTATGAGACTTTAATGTTTAATAAAATCTTCAAGAGACATAATTTTGTTTTGATCTCAACTCTAAAAATCTCAATTTTCTCAAAAAGGAGTAGTTTGGCGAAAAATTGGCAAGACGAGAAAAATATATAAAATTAAATTTTCTATAAAATTGATGTACCTTAACTTTTAATTAAGTTGTCTTAAAAAATCAAATCATTAAAAGCGTGACCCACCCCTAATTCACACCTTTTTGAGTCTATATACTTCATTTTTTTGTCAAATGATGATGTTGATAAAAGAAAACCATATACCAAATGTGGTTGTTCTAGGTTAGGGCACTGCTACAATACGGCTGTATCTCACTAACCATGGGCGCCAGAGGAAAAATTTATATAAAAAATCCGCATGTTTTGATGTCCTCTACACGCACACCTTATGTGTTTATTGAGTTGCGAATCACCCTGTATATAAATGTATATATCGAGCGGATTGATTTTATTTCCTCCCAATTTTTGCAATTTCGTCTCATCGAAAACGAGCTCGGGTGATTCCGGAGTAATGGAAAGTATTTTAGCAGTAGATTCAGAGGGTCAGTATAAGAAAAATAAACAATTAAGTTTTAGTTAGAATGTCAACCAGTGCTGAAATTTTTTAATGACTTTTGTTTTATCTATGTTCAAAGGGAACATTAGGAAATATGTATATCATCAACGGCAAATATTTAAAGGACATTTCCAAAAATACCATCACCAACTTCATTGCACTTGTTTGCTCTGTAATTGATGGTGGGAATAGCACGATTAATAGCGTCGCGATTATTTCTTATTAAAGCGGCCGCATTCCTAATGCGATCAAGTAATGCTTCCTTTGCGTCTACTCTAGTAGTGTACACCAACGGCTTCATCCAACCCAAACAAAATCATCTAGTGGGTTTAGGTCTGGAGACCTTGCTGGCCAATTTATTGGACGTCCTGTACCAATCCAGCGTCCAGAAATAGGATTCTTTAGAAAATTTCGTATTTGCAGAGTAAAGTGGGGAGGGGCCCCATAATGTTGGAAGTATAACCGATGTCGAACATTTAAAGGAAGATCTTCTAAACGTTCTGCTAAATTATATTCTAGGAAATGTAAATATCATTTCCCAGTAAAACGCCCATCCAACACAAACGGACCCACTAACTGATCATTGATTAGGCTACACCAAATATTTATGCTGAATCGATGCTGATAATTGCGTTCAAACGTAGCATGAGGGTTTCTTCTGACCATCGGTGTTCACTGTGAAAATTATTTACACCATCACGAGTGAATTGGGCCTCCTCACTGAAAAAAATGTATTCACTTAGTGTCGGCTTTTGATAAATCTATTCACAAAATTGTAACCTTGAAACGTTATCGCCATGTACAAGATGTTAATCGGACTGGACATGGAAAGGCTTTAAACTATTTTTCTGGAGCGTATTGAAAACGGCTTTCTGTGACATTCTGAGTTGATTTGCAATCCTCCTAGTACTCTCCCTCGGGTTTTCTTCAACAATGGTGAGAATGTTTTTTTCGGTTTGTACGTCAAGACCTTCTCTTTTACTAAAAGTCCTTGCGTTCGGAAAAACACCAGTTTCTTGAGCGCTAATGAAAAGTCTTTGAAAAAGTTTTCTATTAGGGACCATTTGGTTGAAAATCGCCGCCGATATTCGTTAACTGCGTGAACTGAGTTTCCATTACAAAACCCATAAATAAAAATCATATCCGCGTCTTCCCTATGGGTGAATATTTGAAGCATTTTAGGAATTCGTAAGTAAACCAGTTAATGTCAAACTGACAGATAACTAATTTTGACAAATAATTAAAAATTAATTTGCACATATCACCTAGGTGACATGTGATTGATTTGTTAAAAAAATAGGATAAGACTTAATTTAAAAAAAAGTTTGTTTCACAACAATTTTTTAGAAAATTGATTATTTCAAGAATCGTTGACATTCGGACTATAACTTATGTGTTTGGTTTACCCATTTTGAAGTAAAAATAGTTCAGTATAATAGTAAAATAGTAAAACTCAATTTTTTTAGAATTTTGGATCGCTTCAACACCAACTCACAGGAATACTCAATAATTTTCACGAGTGGAGCTACGGCCGCTTTAAAACTTGTAGCAGAATGTTTCGATTATGCAAATGGCAGTAAGAAGGATATTGGGGTATTTGCATACCTCGAAGATAACCACACCTCAGTATTAGGAATGAGAGAATATGCAAAAAATGTGAAGGTAATTTCACATGCTCAAGCTTACGAGGTATTATCAGTAAATCATGCTGCAAGTGGTCATGACCTAAGAAATACCAACTCTCTATTTGTGTATTCAGCACAATGTAACTTTTCTGGTGTTAAGTATCCGTTATCTTGGGTGGATTCAGTAAAGAGAGGCAGCCTTAATAGGCTAACATCAGAAAATTCAAAAAATTGGTATGTTCTTCTGGATGCAGCTACTTTTGTGCCGACCAATGTTTTGAACTTATCAAAATACAAACCAGACTTTATTGCTATATCTTTTTATAAGATGTTTGGGTATCCAACAGGACTAGGAGCGCTTTTAGTCAAAAATTCAAGCAGGCATGTTTTGGTAAAGAAGTATTATGGAGGAGGAACTGTGCAGCTAGCTATAAGTGTTGAAAATGTATACATACCAAGAGAGAATTTCCATGAAAGGTTGGTAAGTCAGCCTTAATATTTTTTAAATTGTTGGCATAAATATTTATTTTCTTAATTAATAATTATGTTAAGTACACAAATGTATGTTAATATATTTTCTTCTACAACGGTTCAATTAAATAATAGAATACAGAGCTCAAAGCCCGACACGCTTGACTCACTGTCAACGTCTGTGGACCCTCTTGGCAGTGTTGCTAAGAATAAGTGAAGATTGGAACCTGTGATGAGCACTGATAAGTACACTTGGATAACCCAAATCACCACAACACATTTTAAAAGACCTGACGATCGTTTCACTAACCAAGTTAGTGTAATACTTAAAAAACTAACATCAACTTATATACCGGACCTCAGGTAAAGAGATCAAACTGAGATGAGACACTAGTCGTAGGCAAATTCTACAGTGTATTGTATTTTGATCGCCGGACAATGTCTTTGCGCTATCCCTACTGCTTTATCTAAAAAGTGTCCATCTGTAATAGTTTTGAGAATGTTCAACGACAGCTAAATTAACAACAATTCCTTTGGCGGCAATAACTGTATACTTATGTTATCGGTAGAACGTGCCGAAAACGTGGGAATTTTATTTAGCAAAGCAATCGATCAAGTGTCTCGTAATTGGCGCTGGTGAAGTGTTCATACATTTTTTGTTGTAACTATATTTCGCAATATATACGCCTTCGAACCCATTTAGCTGTCCTGGTTTTCTAACATTTTTTATTAATTTTAGATTATCTTTATCAACGTGATGATTATTATCCCAAATATGTCGGGCGACGGCAGACTTATCTACAGTACCGTAACATAATTGGGATATGTGTTCTTTGAATCTAATTCCAATCGATCTTTTTGTTTTTTCGACGTATTTAAGATTACAATCTTTACAACTTATTTCATAAATTCCCGACATTTTGTCCGCGCTATCCTTGTCTTTTGGGTAACCTAGCAAGTTTTTTAAGGTATTTGTTGTCGAAAATGTTAGCTGTAAGTTGACTTTTAAAAAAATGCTGTCTAGACCCCTCGTGATTCTTGGTTCAAATGGTAAGCAAACGAACGTCGTTGATTCCGTCAACATTTTCTTTGTTTTCTGTTTCTTAATTAATTTTTCCACTGGGCAAGCAGTGTATCCGTTATATTCGGCCACGTTCTTAATATAATTTAATTCTTTGGTATATCTACTTCTGTTTAAAGGAAAATTAATTAACCGATTTACAAAAAAAAATCAGACTGGCCATTTTTTGTGCGTACGTATGATGTGAGTCGTTCGGGATGTAGCTTAAGGTAGTGCTTTCTTTTCTATATACATCGAATTCTAAAGTGTCTTTATTCTTGATAACTAGTACATCTAGAAAGGGTAGTTTATTATTAATTTCTAATTCGTGGGTAAATTTTATAGAATCAAATTTTTTGTTTAAGTTGGCAATAAAATCTTCTATTCTGCAAATGTTTGTGTTAAACACCGCGAAAATATCATCCACGTAACGACACCACACTCTAGGAAAATAACCACTTTCACTTTCAAGATCTGTTTCAAATCTGCTCATGAAAAGCTCTGCAATAAATGGCGATAGCGGATTGCCCATTGCCGTGCCTTGTGTTTGTTGAAAAAATTCATTGTTGAATTAAAAAATATTTTGTTTGATGCAAAGGTTTGTTAGAGTTAAGTACTCTTTGCAGACATTTTCATTTATGTTATTCATTTTTAGCAACTGCTCTAAATATGTTAACGTTTGCTTCGTGGGAACGATAGGAAACAGTGTTGCTAACATCCTCTTTCCTCTTAAGGAACTAAACAAAGTATCTAAATTGAAGTGAAGCTTAAACAATAAATATATCCACTCAACAAACATAATCCTCATATTTCTTAGGAAGTCTAACATTTGTTTAAGATTTTCGCTTTTCTGGAGTTCCTTCATCTGAAATGGTTTCCTTTAGGGTATCACTTTCACCAACTGGTTTCATGCACTCATGCTCATCACTAACCATCAGAGTGGAAGTTGTACTTCCTTTTTCTGATACTGTAATAACTTCACTTCTCACTGTCCCATCTCTTGATTTCGCCTGTTTGATTATTATTTTCTCAGCTATATCGTCTTCGTGTCGAGGTTTTATATTTACTCTGTCTCGCTTATAAGTTGTTCCATCTACATTTACCAAGTTAGCTCTATCAGTAGGTTATTCTGTAATTCTTGCTTCTGACCACAACTTATCCGTTTTTTGGTTTCAACTGTATATAAACCTTTTCACCTATTTCCAAGTTGGGTATTTTTTTTTGCTTTGGCATCATAATAAAGTTTAGCCTTTCTATGACACTCTTCAGTTTTCTCTGTAACCTCTGTTATTGCTTTTGGGTAAGGTAATAGGTGTATTTTTGCTGCAATTAGTATGCCGTACTGAAGAGCCCTAATGAGAGCGAAACCGGTCTACGGTTCTAATTGTTGCGAGAATGCATCCAGCCTAGTTTCAGAGGTTGGTATACGGCTATAAGCAACTCTTGACATAAGTCTTTGAACTGGACTTGGACCGATTTTTTTTGGTGTGTTACGCCAATGTAACAGTGTTCACCAAACATCTTCTTTACTGTCCTCTAACTTTTGTAATAGATTTTTAGCAATTTGGACCGCAGATTCAGCTTTCCCATAGCCTCTTGACTGATATGGTGAACTAGTGATATGTTTAAACTTAAACTTAGTAGCTAGATCATACATTTTTTGATTAACAAAATGTGTTGCATTATCCGTACATAACAATTCTGGTACTCCAAATCTACTGAAATGCCGTTTCAAGATTTGTACCACAGAAGAAGGTCTCAAATCCGTAAGAAAAGTAACTTAAAACAGTCTGAACAGTGATCTACAGTTACTAACGCTTTACAATTTTTTCCTTTACATTTTGCAAAGGAGACATCAACAGAAACTATTTGCCATGGATAATTGGCAATTTTAGATAATATCATGGCCAACTTTTGTTGAGAACGCGCATACTTGTCGCAAATGCCACATGACCGCACTTTTTGAGTTATTTGTGAATTCGTTTCAGGCCAAAAAATGTCTTGTTTTGCTAACCTTCATGTATTTTCGCTTCCGTTATGGCTAATATGCACTTTTTCCGTCATCAATTTTCGCAAATTATAAGTAATAAAAATTATATTATTTTTAAATATTAATCCATCTTGGACCTTCAGTTCATTTTTATGTTTGAAATAATCTTTTATTTCATCTGGTAATTCCTTTATATACCTTGGCCATCCAGTTACTAGCAACTGTATCAACTTTTGAAAACCCAAATCATTGGTTGTTTCTGTTTTGATGTTGTCAATTAACTCTTCAGAAACATTAACCTACCTAACCAGTTTATAATTTCCAACTTTATTTAATATAATATTTTTGACATTTTTTATCATATAAATGTTGAACTTATTCATTTTAGCTTCAATTTTTTTTTCTTCAGATACGTGCATATAAGCTCTTGTGGACAGGGGATAAATTAGGGGTTATTTGGTGAAAACTGACTTTTTTCGTTAAAACTCGTGTAGGTATTATAACGTTTCAGAAGTTTATGGGTACAGGAATACAAAAACAATTTTTTTGTGATAAAGTTATGGACCCTTAAATCATTTCATGTGAATATCTTTCTGAAGAGAGTAGATTATCACAGCTATGTGGAAGTTATAATTCAATTTGCAGCACTATTTAGTTGTTAGTGGGTATATTTGATATAGACTTTCCGTTTCAAATGGTTCAGTTTACTAATAGTGAAATGACAGACATGCATTTCTGTTATCGAATGGCTCATGGTAACGCTTAAGATAAAAGAGATATCTATCATAAACAATATCCTCAACCTGCAGTATCTAATGTAAGAACTTTTATTAGAATCCACGCACGACTTTTTGAAACAAGTAGTTTGAAGAGATTCACAGTCGTCATACGAAAACGCGCAACGGTAAGAACTGTTCTGATTGAGAAGGCTGTCCTAAATGAAATTGAAAGAAACCCTGAAGATAGTACGCGAAGAAATGCGCCGGAATGAAACATTACCCATGTAATAGTGTGGCAAATATAAAGATACCAGCAGCTGTGTGCTTATCACATGCAACGTGTATTGCCGAGGGATTTGCCCCTGGGAGTAACCTTTTGCCATAGATTGCGAAGAAAAATAATAAGAACTCTAGGTTTATTGAGTAAAATGCTGTTTACAGATGAAGCTTCTTTTCTTGAAATTCGATCGTGAACTTCCATAATAACCATGTATAGACTGAATTTAATCAACACGCCGCGGAGAAAATAATTTCCAGGAACAATTTTCCATCAATATTTGGGTTGGAATTTTGGGTAACCACCTAATTGGGCCTCATTTTCTTCTGCATAGACTTAATGGAGAACAACACCAAAGGTTTTTGAAGCACGTTCTACCTGAACTTTTTGAGGAAGTTCCAGTTAGCCAAAGATGTCGTATGTGGTACATAAGCACGGTGCTCCACCACACTTCAGTCGAATTGCACGTCAATTTTTGAATGTAAATTACTCTAATTCTGCTATTGGAAGAGGTGGCCCACAACAATGGCCTCCTCAATCGCCAGACATGACTACTTTGGATTACTTCTTCTAGAGACGTCTTAAACCAGTAGCGTACAAGACTTCTGTTCAAAATGAAGGTGACTCACGGAATGAATGGTTGATTCTTCTTTGATAATAAAAAAAATTGATCAGGTTTTTTTCGAGAGAGCCCGTAATTCAATGGTCAGACGAATCAGGCGGCTATATTGAAGCCGAAGGTGCTCATTTCTAGCACCTATTGTAAGAAAAGGTTACTGTTCAGTTTAATAAACATTAGTGTTAATAATAATAATAATAAATTGGTTTTATTTTCTCCGAAAACGGAAATTGTCAGGAGATGTCTTTTGTTTAGAATCAATTTTCATCTTAGAAAAATGCATTGGATTAAAAAAACGAGAGTCGTACTACTTTCTTTTTTATTTAAACCATTTAATTAGTTAATTAATAATTAATTTTCGAAACCATGTGGTTTAGGACCCATATTTATAGAAAATTTTGCTTTATAATCAAGTACACTTTCGTTTCGTAAAGCTTGTGTACGTACGTGATTAACGCGCTTTATAATAAATAACAGCGTTACACTATAATACGATAGGCTTACAGCTGGTTTAATAATTATCAAATAGATAAGCACCATGTGAATGGCATCCTTGTATCGTGGCGCAATTTTCCCTATATATTGTTCTGTCTAACCTATAATTTATGTGCTCTAATCAGTTCGGACCTTATAGAATGTGATAGGCATTCTGGTTGATAATTTCGACAATTAGAATACATTTTAAATCTAATTTAGTTTCCAATTCCTTTAGTTGGGGATTTACACGATACATATTTCAGGAATCACTCATCGTTTTTTCTTGAAACTTTGCACATATACCAAAAAGAATACGGTTGATCTAAGCAAAATATATTGACAGATCCGCCTCTTCCGGTTAAACCGGATGCTGACACAATCTTCGTAATTTTAAAAAGTATACCCACTTTTTTTATCGCAGTCGAGAGCCTTTGATAGTTGCAAACCCCTTGAACGATTAGCCTCCCAAATAAACCATCAAGGAAATGCATTATTGTATCTTCTGGCGCTTATAAGCAAAGACGCGGGTATTTAGCAGATAATCAGAAAATCTTCAAGATTATACAGGGTGACGAAAAAAATCGTGAAAAGTTTCAGTCCAAAAATATAAATTACCTTAATTTTTTTTAATAGAACCAGCAATTTTTAAAATTTTGCTGGACTGCCCGACTATAAAGAGGGCAAGTTTTTGTTTACATCCCTGTACTTAAATTTGACAGTTTTTATGTTATTGACGATATTTTGAAAAAACGCTCTTTTATGAGATTTCAGCAATTAATAGTGTGACCATGCAAATAAATGTCAGAGCAACATTATCATATAGTTGTCAAACTAGCTAAGTCGTATGGTTCTAAGAATTTTCTGTGTACATTTGTGTATCTTCAATCTATTACGGCACGTTTGGGTTATACTAATGAATACTACTTAAATCTATTAATTATTTATAGAGAACGCAGCAAAGTCAGCCCCTACTTTGTTTCTTCTCCACATCAATGACCTCCTCTCTAGCACATCCAACCCAGTTCACAGTAACGCGGACGACGGCACCCCCCCACTTAAATATACAATATTCTAAGCCTGTCTCTTTAGCCCAATTAGATGAGGATCGCAGACTCATGGAGGGTTCTGTCTCTGTGGATCTCCAAAAAATATTAGACTGGGGAAGTATAAATCTTATACAATTCAACTCCACCAAATCTCAGCCTTGCTTTTTATCTCATAAGAGATGCACCAGCCCTAGACCCATCACAATGAACCAAGTTAATCAACGTAATGAGTCCTTTTCACTTGATGGCATTTCTGTGGATCGAAATCTCAATTGGCACCAACATGTCACATCAATTGCAGAAGCGGCTGTTAAGAAAGTAGGTTTCCTCTTCCGGGCTCGCAAATACTTTTCACCAGCTAATTTCTATGCCTTATATACTTCACAAATAAGGCCAAACCTCGAATATTGCTCCTACATCTGAGGTGCCGCTGCCGCTTCTACACTGGCTATCCTAGACTCTATTCAGAAGAAAGCTACGCGTCTCATTGGTGACCCTACCCTCACCCAAAGGCTGCTATCCGTTGCCCACCGACGTGCCGTTGGTGACTTCTCTCTCTCTCTCTCTCTCTATAGATATCTGCACGGGCACTGCTCAGAGGAGCTTTCTTCCATAGTTCCTCCACCTGCTGCCCCCAACATATCTACCAGGGGAACAGAGCGGATGCACCCTTTTACTGTCCAGGTCGCCAGATATAGAAAATGTTGTTATGCCCGCTCTTTTGTCCCAAGGACTTCCAAGTTGTGGAATTCCTTGCCGGCACATATTTTTCCTTCTCCTCCGAACTTCCAAGCCTTCAAGTCCAGAATTAACAAGTTGCGTCAAGATATCCCGATAAAAGCAAGCAAACCAGAGATATGTGGAAGAGGTTATTGGATAACTACAAGAGGGTAGGATCTTTTAAATCGAAACCAGTAAGAAACAAATCGTTTGTTAACAACAAAGAAAATAAATTAACCATACTGCCTTCTTCAGACCCAATCCACAAACATCGTTAAGCGACGACGAAAGAGAAACTAGTTTTCCGAAACCTTCAATTCACACAGTCTTGAAAAAAACATAATTACAAACCGCATGCCATACATTTTATTCAACATTTAGAACAGACTGGCGTAAAAAAAAAATGGTACTGTAACTTTATGTTAATTAAGAAGCAAGACAATGAAAATTTTCTCAATAACGTAGTTTGGACAGACGAATCAAAGTTCACAAAAAATTGATTATTTAACCGGCATAACTCACATTATTTGTCTAATACGAATCCCCATAGTGTCAGAGAGAGATCCTTTCAAACAAGATGGCAACTTAATGTTTTTTGTGCAATTAGAGATACTTCGTTAGTGATGTTAAAAACTTATGATAACAGTTTGACTGGTACACTGACTATTTATAATTACACATTCAATTGTTACTAGGTGAGACGTATTTGCAAATATTAAACGAATTTAGAAGTATGTATTTTAACTCTTTGCCAAATGAAGAGAGACGTCAACTTTGGTACCAACATGAACCAGCCCATGAAAGCGATTCTGTAAATAACGTTTTGTAAGAGCAATCTGAGGATCAGTGGATAGCCAATAATTTCACACCAGTGGATTTTTACATAAGGTGTTACTTGTGTGTGTGTTTTATTTCTTTATCGTCGGCCTATTTCCGCGGCTATGGCCAATCACCGACGCCAGGGAGCAGTTTAACCTCACTATCCTGGAAATTTTGCCGAATCCCAGCCTTTATACAAGGTTGGTAGGGATCTTTAACGTGCCCAACATCGCATGGACACGGGACCGACGGCTTTACGCCCCCTCCGAAGGGCGGAACGTGAAGACATTCAACTTGCTCAAATACAATGCCAGAACCTCGGTTGATGTTAATTGTACAGTATGTACTGAAAAAGTGAAAGGAGTACCCTGGGATCGAATCCAGTACCCTTCGGTTCAGAGGCACACGTTCTTACCACTGAACCACCGAGACTCTAAGGGGTTACTTAAAAAATGAAGCATTTCACACCAGTGGATTTTTACATATGGGGTAACTTAAAAAATGAAGTATATTCCACAACTCCGACGACAAAAGAGGATTGCCAAGAAAGAGTTAATCTTGCCTTTCAGTCCTCACCACCGAGTAGTATCCGGAGAGCACTAACAGAGACAGTGTTTTATAATTACACATTCAATTGTTACTAGGTGCAACAACGTATTTGCAAATAGTAAATGAGTTTAGAAGTATGTATTTTAACACTTTGCCAAATGTAGAGAGGCGTCAACTCTGGTACCAACATGAACCACCCCATGAAAGCGATTCTGTAAATAACGTTTTGGAAGAGCAATCTGAGGATCAGTGGATAGCCAATAATTGACACCAGTGGATTTTTATATATGGGGTACTTAAAAAATTAAGTATATTCCACAACTCCGACGACAAAAGAGGATTGCCAACAAAGAATTTATCTTGCCTTTCAGTCCTCACCACCGAGTAGTATCGGGAGAGCACTAACAGAGACAGTGTTTTACAGATGTGTAAACTGTTCGTCAATGTTGCTACAGTTGAATACTTAACATAGTTTTTTCCCATTGTAAATATTTTCTTCGTTTTATCATTCATAGGCATGTCAGGTCAGACAACTATTCAATTAATATAATTTGAGCAATTACAGTTTGTGTTTCAGACTCATTTACTTAGTTGCTTTGAGACCTCTGTGACAGTTTTTTTACAATTTATTCTCGTGGCGAACTTATTAATTGCATAAATCTCAGGAAATGGCGATTTTCCAAAAAAATCGTCATTAACAAAAACTACCCACATTTAGGTATAGGGGTGTAAACACAAACGTGCTCTCTTTTTAGTCGGGCAGTCCAACGAAACTAAAAAGGCCGGTTCTATTTAAAAAAAGTATTTTATATTGTTTGATTAAAACTTTTGACGATTTTTGTAGTAACCCTGCAAAATAAAGAAGATTTTCTGAGTATCTACTAAATACCTGCGTCTCTGCTTATGGAAGCCGGCACATAAAATAATGCATTTTCCTGCTTGTTTATTTGAGTGGATAGATGCTTTGGAGTCTACAGCTGTCATTTTTTTTCCATAAAACTATGAATATCTTATAAACCGTAACATTCCGTTATATTATATGTTGCATAAAGTCACATTCAAATTTCATAGGCTATCGATTACAATGACAAAAATTTTCGGGACGCAGCAAGTGCGTTATTGTAGTGAATTTTAAAGCTAGAAAACGTTAATTTATTTAATTAGGAACGGTGAAGAAGGGCGAGCAAAAACATGACTTCTAACATAAATATTTATGCAGTAATTTTGATACAAAACTCAACAAAACCGTTGATAAACAGAAATATACTCAACAAAAAATACACTAGAAGACAAAACATAAAAAGATTTCTGTGTTTCATGCATCGAGAGTGATTGTATGCATGCAGAAGGGGAAGAAGAACATCCAGGAAGAAGAAGGTTTTTGCCCTCTCACCCAAAAACACAGGGGGTTCTCGTTCTCATTGTGCATGCATGAAACTACCTTCAAACCACAAAGCATAAGAAAACTTTCTTGGGAGCAACCCCCAAGAAAGTTACTGGACCTGGGAGAATATGGGTATTGTGCGGGGCAGACGGGGTTTAAAGAAAGTATTGCTGCAAAATGTGAAAAACGCATCTTTTCAAAGTCCGAATAAAGGTTTTTTAAGCATTTTCGCTTAGATTTCCTCCCCTCTCAACAACCCTATTAATTCTTGGTCGCTTAAGTGTTTTAGAGGTTGTTTGCACCAAATTTGCCTTGTGGATTGTGCATCCAGGGAAGGTTCTCAGCATGTTTCTGAAAAAAAAAATCTAAAAAACCCTCCTTGCAGAAAAACTGTACATTTACCGAAATTACATTCCACAGTGTCGCCTATAATGTCTTTTTTAGATAATATCGAATACAGCACTAAAGTAAATAAATTCACTTGCTGTTTCAGTCCTTTTTTATTTCTATATTACATATATATGCACAAGATAAGTAAGTATAATAAAGGGGGGCCCTTATATAAAATTGGGGCTACACAAACTTAAAAGTAGAGAAGACATTTAGATCGTGGCTGTGTGCACAAAAAAATTTGTAAAATAAATTAGAAAATTTAATAAAAAAAACAACACGATATTATTTCAAATAAACCAATAGGCATACGTTTCGCGGCTATTTAGCAATTCTCGACTATATAAATCTAGGTTTGGTCCAAGACTACACTGAAATCCGGTCGACGCCGAAAGCAAGCACCTTTTAAATTAAGCTCGATAGGGTTGGACCCTAAACAAACGTAGGTATGTCTAATTTTAAGCGGGACTGTACCTGTTTAAAACGTAAAATATGAGAAATACAGAAAGTGATATTTACTAAACTCACTAAAAAAACTAATCTGCAAAATCATCAATAATAAAATGATGGTTCTAATAATTTATCTATCAGTATCGTTCTCATTTTTGAGCAGGTTTTGATACTTGCAGAGAACATTGTCGCATGCTAAAATTTAGCGCTTTTGAAAGCAAACATTGTCCCGGTATTATAAAAGAAATGGGCCAAGTCTGATATCTACAAAATTGTTAGCTTGTTAGCTGATTGTGCAAATGTCTCCATCTATAACATTTTGGGCTAACTAGAGCTGTTGCGACAACATACTACCTGGTTCCAGACCGAGATGACGTCCCTGTCTACGTTCTGACATGTTGCAATAATACTTGTAACTTCCATTGTTTAGATGTTTATCGACCATTTATTTAAATGACATAGCAGTACAGGTAACATCATCTGTCTTTGTCCAACAATTTGAAGTGATGTCGAGGATTATTTTAATTTTAATTTCGAATACCATCATTTTTCTTAGATCAAAAGATTTGAAAATAAGTAAAGAGCTATGCCTGTCTATGTTCTTTTAAGTTGTAAATTTTTGTTCCAATCACATAAAGAATTTGAGAGATATTGAGTTTAAAAAAATGTTTTATAATTTTTTGTTAAGAACAATTGGGTGTTAAGATCTGATGAACGACCTCATCCAAGCCATTAATAAAATAAAGGTAATTCCTAAATATGGTTCAAATCAGTGAAGTATTTGTTGAGTAATCAGTGGGATACATACATACATATATATATATATATATATATATATATATATATATATATATATATATATATATATATATATATATATATATATATATATATATATATGTAAATATATAAACATTTTAGATGACCATGGAAATGGGTTCCAGGGGCCCGAATTCGCGCTCATTTAAAGATATTTTCCGAAAGGCTCACCATCGATACCTCTGAAAATGCACTAAAAAGTGGGTATTCTATTTAAAATAACGAAGATTGTGATTCCGGTTTAACCGGAAGTGGCAGAGCTATCGAAATATTTTGCTTAAATAGACAGCATTCTGTTTGTTACATGTAAGAAGTTTGAGAAAAAGTGGTTCCTGAAATATGTATAGTGTAAGTTTCCGGCTGGACATCCTGTATTTTTCAGTGTTTAGCCATAGAAAAATTATTATTATAAAATCTTGTTTTATTACTTAATTTATATTATCAATATTAGTTCAATTCTGATTCGTTTATAGAAGTTTGAGAAAATATAACAAATGTTTCATTGCAGGTTTGAAGATGGAACTCTTCCTTTCTTATCTATTCTGGCAGTAGGCCACGGGCTAAAGACAATCGACAGATTGAATCTTAACTACTATATGATTTCCCATCACGTTTTCCATTTGGCGCAGTATTTGTACAGAAATCTCCTTGTGATGCACCACTCGAATGGCAAATTAGCGGTAGTGCTTTATTGTGATACAAACTACGAAACAAGTGAAAATCAGGGTGGCATTGTTACTTTCAATTTATTAAGACCAGATGGAACCTGCATTGGTTATTCTGAGGTAATTCTGTTTGCTTATTTATAGCTATAGTTTAAGTAACTACAAAACAGTTAATGGTGTTTTGATGGACATAGTTGTGAAAACTTGGTTTCTCAGTGTTTAACAGTTAATAGGTTATTGGTAAAGAGAATTCTAAAACTACTGGTTACACTAAATTATTTAAGTAAGCATGGTTAATGAATTACAGTTCATGGAGGCCTTTTTGCCCCATTTTCTTTGACTTCGATATTTACTCATACACTCACGGGCTTTTTATCATGAGCGTCTCGATACCGACCTCTATTTACTTGTTTGTATTTGCATTAATACAGTTATGACCTAAATGTTACTCTCGGTGGTTTTATATATACACATACAAATATTTTATCCTGTACATAATATTATATTTATGATTGCTAAAAAGAATAAAAGACGTACTACATACAGACTTGGAGACTACTTCTCTGGCTTCACTGTTAGTTTTCGTTTTTGTATGTGAAGGACGTAGCCAGCGCGTAAGCTAACTGGAACAAGTGGCCCTTATGAATTGTGGATGTTCTAGGATGTTTTTCAACGTTTCTGTGACTCGTTTCGCTGCTTGGCAGCATTCTCAAACAGATAAAAATTGAATTAGTACGAAATCATGACAACTACAAATAAAGATATGTTGCTATGTTATGATATGATGTTTTGATAAAAAAATTTATTAAATTGAAAATAAAATGAAACACAGATGACAGATGAGGCTTTCAAAATGTCTACGTGATGTATGTCAATATTTAACATAAAAATACAACTAGCCTATAATAACTATGATAACAGTTACAACAATAAAATAGCTATACAATAACAGTATAAAAGCAGTCTCTATACAACGAAATTATTGACATACATCATCTCATTATCTTATTACAACTTTTTTGAAAGAATAGCTAAATTTATTTTCTTTGACTTATTCAATTAGAAAGAAGAATATCCAAGAAAGGGGAATTTATTAAATTAGTTTGCTCGTTTAAAACAAGGTAGCTATTATCGTGTGTGTGCTTTTTGACTTCTAAAGCTTTAAAAAAGTCTAGTTTACGTTTGTCATTATAAAAATGTTGTGGTTGTATGCGGTTATTTACTGTAGGTCTATGTTCGGTATCAATAATATGTTTTGCAAATGTAGATTTGTCAGCGTGGTTATTTCTAAATGCAGAAATATGTTCTTTGTATCGGGTGTTGAAATTTCTAGAAGTTTGATCTATGTAGATTGCGTTACAATGTGTACAAGCTAATTTATAAACTCCAGCTTTTGTCAGGAAACAAGATTTTTCTTTCGCGTTAAATAGTAAATCACGCGTCGTGTTGTAAGATTTAAAAGCTACCTTTGTATTTGTACACGACGCGTGATTTACTATTTAACGTGAAAGAAAAATCTTGTTTTCTGACAAAAGCTGGAGTTTATAAATTAGCTTGTACACATTGTAACTCAATCTACATAGGTCAAACTTCTAGAAATTTTAACACCCGATACAAAGAACATATTTCTGCGCTTAGAAATAACCACGTTGACAAATCTACAGTTGTAAAACATATTATTGATACCGAACATAGACATGCAGTAAATAACCGCATACAACCACAACATTTTTATAATGACAAACGTAAACTAGACTTTTTTAAAGCTTTAGAAGTCAAAAAGCACATACACGACAATAGCTACCTTGTATTAAACGAGCAAACTGATTTAATGAATTCCCCTCTCTTGGATATTCTTCTTTCTAATTGAATAAGCCAAAGAAAATAAATTTAACTATTCTTTCAAAAAAGTTGTAATAAGATAATGAGTTGATGTATGTCAATAATTTCGTTGTATAGAGACTGCTTTTATACTGTTATTGTTTAGTTATTTTATTGTTGTAACTGTTATTATAGGCTAGTTCTATTTTTATGTTAAATATTGACATACATCATGTAGACATTTTGAAAGCCTCATCTGTCATCTGTGTTTCATTTTATTTTCAATTTGATAAATTTTTTAATCAAAACATCATATCATAACATAGAAACAAATCTGTATTTGTAGTAATTCAATTTTTATCTGTCTGAGAATGCTGTCAAGCAGCGAAACTAGTCACAGAAACGTTGAAGAACATCCTAGAATATCCGGAATTCATAAAAGCCACTTGCTCCAGTTAGCTTACGCGCTGGCTACGTCCTTCACCTACAAAAACGAAAACCAACAGTAAATCCAGAGAAGTAGTCTCCAAGTATGTAGTATGGACCAGTTTCACCAAGTAAGGGCAACAACAATCAATGAAATAAAGGAAGTACACAACGACACATATTACTTCATGCCGTGGAGTCTTTCAAGCCAGCTTTCTGATGATCACAGGTGGCCACCGATAGGTGGTGTGTAACATTTGGATAAATAATATATGCTTATGTCTACCAAATCTAAATTTGAATTTAAAAAGTTTGGGACGCAACAAGTGCATTATAGTAGTGAATTTTTATAAGAATTGTACACTATAAGGTATATTATTCTAACTAATCGTTTAAATTTAAATGGACCTTGAATATCGGTTTTGGAAGTCCCACTTAGCGACTATTTGAAGGAATTTCTATTTTCTATGGAGCTGGAAAATTAAAATTTGGTACAAATATCTAAATACTGCAAGTCTCTTTAAAACAATTTTGTTGAAGTTACAAAAGTTTTCCAAAAAAATTTTAATTATTTACAAAATGGATGTACCTGCCAAATTATAAATATGGCAGTTATTTTTTCTTATATATTGGTTGGATGGCTTTCTTTTAGTGAACTCAATCGGACTAGTTTTTGCAAACAAAACAACAATCATTCATATCTGTGAAGCTCATTGTGTTAGTTTTCTTTATTTTAGTACCACCGCTGCAATTTCATAGGTTTTACCACTATTTTACGACGATTGAAGATTCTAGCTTAATGTGGAACAGAGTTTTCGGATTTAATTTTTTTTTACGAAAATCCTCTACCATAACGCACTTCTGCACCCAGACCCTTTTCAACACTTATTTACTGTTGTTGTATCCATACTTTCTGAAAACGACAAAATATTGTGGCTCTCTACGTGAGATTGACAAACAAGGCAATCTAAAATTCATCTTTGGAAAAATATTTTAAAGAAATGAAATGCGGTAACAATTTAAAAATAATTTGAAAATCTTGGTTCGCAGCTTCATCTCGGGGGTCTCGTTTCCCTTCTGCATGCCTACAACGATCCTGAACGCATAAACAAGATTAATGTAGACAATAAAAAATTCTTAGGGACAACCCCCAAGAAGTTACGGGACCTGCGGCGAATAAGGTTTCTGGGCGGGGCAAATAGGATTTTTATGGGGTATAGCTGCGAAAAGGGATAAAGGCAGCTTAAAGAGGTCCAACTAAGCCGGTTTTTCACACTTTCCGCTCACATTTCTTACTTATGTTCTCCCCCGCCCAGCACCTCAATTTACTCATGGACCAGCTTCCTGGGGGCAGTCTGCAAGACATTTTTCTTGTAGTTTGTACGTCACGGCGGGCGAAAGGAAATCCGGTTCCTATTCCGGAACCCGGCAGCGGAACCGTCAAAAAGTCGGGCCCTCGCAAGCGAGTTCGTCGGGCAACCCAAAATGACCCGGAGACGCCGTCCAGAGATCCAGGAAGAGTTTTCTTTTCTGCATGAGCGTTCGAGTTCCATGGAATCCTCTAGCAGGGAGATACGGTTTGGAACGCAAAGAGCACCGCAGTTGCAGCGATGTCTGGATCTTCTCCGCGGACCTTGAAAAATCCGGGAGTGTGCCACGTGGAGGCGTCGCGCCAGTTCGTACCCATATCCGCAGCAGGTCTCCAAGGTGAAGAGCCTCTAGTCGATAGAATAATGTAGGTAAGGGAAGTCGGCAAATTGGATCCGTAACTTCAGGATAAGGATTGGCTCTGAGGATCGGGACGTGTCAGGCTTGTCGAGGAAGCGGGTCGCGGCCGACGTGCCGGGCCTGTGCGAGGTGAACAGCTTAGCTTATGCGACGCCGGATCCAAGCACGCTCCCGTGCCTTGGTCTCTCGCGGAATTGTCTTGCTGCGAGGCCCCGTAGCGCACCCGCAAGGGTGTCCGGGTGTCCTCTTTGGCCGACATTATCAGTCAGCTCAGAATTGGCATGTCTCTGAAATTCTTCTTGTAAAACCCCTGTGTGCTAACCTGCCAAATCATAAATGTGGCCGGTATTTTCCTTATTAATCGCTTGGATGGTTCATTTTAGTTAACTAAATCAAACCAGTTTCTGCAAACAAAATAACAAAAAAGGTTTTTAAAAGAAATTTGTTGTTATCTGTAAAGCTCATTATGTTATTTTTTAAATTTAGTACCCACGCTGATTTTATATAGGTTTTACTATGTATCAAAGCTAAAGATTCTAGTTTAGTGGGAAATTTAGTTATCAACATTTGAAATATTTTTACGAAAATTCGCAACCGCAACGCACTTGCAACTAAAGCCTTTTCAACACTTATCTACGATTGATATATCCATACTTTTTGAAAATTAAATAAATAAATATAAGCAATACAAAATTATGAAATTAAACTTTTAATAATTTACACTGAAGATCGGTTTACATAATTTAAATTTAAATAATATATATTATGTAGTTTAATTTACTTCAAATTTTCCATAGACTACATGAAGAGTAAAAACCTAAAGTAAAGAAAACTATAAGTACATACCCAGGTAGGATACTTATTGTATTAGTTTGAGGTAGGTATATTTCTTTTTGAATTAATTTTGTTTCATTTTGGTAATACAGTACCTATACATGCATTGATTAAGAATCCGAATCCGATGCACACAGCCTAATTTCCCTACAACTGTTTTATTTGTTTCTTTGGATGTTGGAATCATTAATATTATACTTCAGTCGACGGCGAAGGTCATTTGTTAAAGTTAGGTTAAAATTAAAAGTGGGGTTATTATTTACCTACTATTTGTATTGAACTTGGATCATATTTAGTTGTTTTATGTTCTAAAATTCTAACGTATTAGCGAAGTCGATTTCGAGGTTATACGCTTCATTCATGACTGCTGTCCGTTAGCAGTATAACATACTTCTAGTGATTTAAGAGATATTGGCTTTTCAAAAAGCTTTTAGCATTTTTTTACCTAAAAGCATTTGCGTGTCAAAACTGCTTAACGAACTCAAGCAAGCTACTAACAAGGTAAAGGGGATTTCTAAATTTGGTTTTGATTAGTCAAGTATTTTTTGAATTACCGGTTGGATACACACACACACAAATATATATATATATATATATATATATATATATATATATATATATATATAGAGAGAGAGAGAGAGATACTTATGAGGAAGTAACGGTTGTCACTTGTTAGTTCCAAAAACTCAGAACCTCATTTCAGGGCATTTGAGCTTTTAGGGCAGTTAAAACAATTACGAATGTTCTTGGTTATACCATGCTTTATATATCTCCTGTCAAGTTGACACTTCAACAGAAGCCTGCACAGAAAACAACCTTAGCAACATTCAGGTACAAGAAAGTTTAACAAGAGTTTAACTTTAGCCTACAAAGAAAACAACAGCTAAGCAACATTCAGGTACAAGAAAAACTTTTCTCTTACCGATGCTCTTCGAGCTTAACTTTAGTTCAGTTATCGGTAAAAGAATAGTTTGTCTTGTACCTGAATGTTGCTTAGTTGTTGTTTTCTATGTAGGCTTCTGTTCAAGTGTCAATTTGACACAAAATATATAATGCATGGTATAACGAAGTCCTTTCAACCCAGGCTTCAGAGGCCAATGCAAAATTAAGGAGATCGTAAAAGAGCCCATGTTTGAAATGAGTTCAGACTTCGCGAGCCCGCGATTCTGCAGCGAGAACAATTCTACAGTGGAAATTCCCGACCGCGTGGCATGGCGGGAGGAGACGGCGGGAGGAGACGCCGGGCTTATCACGGGACGCGCTCGTCTGGTTCATGGATGGATCCGGCGGGGAGCGTGGGACGGGAGCAGGTGTTTATTTGGAAGGACCGAGGGCAAGTCACAGTATTTATATCGGTAGCCACAGACAGCCAGGCAGCCCTTAAGACCCTAAGCAGTCCACGGATAAACTCCAGGCTGGTAAGTGAGTGCCGAGACGAGACGAGCGACCTGGCTGGGTAGAATAAGGTCACCCTCATCTGGGTGCCGGGTCACTCGGGGGTCAAAGGCAATGAAGAATCTGACAACCTCGCGAAGAGAGGGTCAGCAGAACCATTAATGGGACCAGAACCAATTTCGGGCGTGACAAAGATTACAGCCAGGGGAGCCATTAAGTCATGGGTCAGAAATGAACTCAAGGTGTACTGGGCAGACTGTCCAGGGCTCAGACATGGAAAGTCAGTAATTGACGAACCCAGTTCAAAGAGAGCTGTGGATCTCCTAAATATTAGCAGAGGACAGCTCAGACAAATAGCAGGTCTCTTGACGGGACACATGGCCGTCAAGAAACAGCTGCATAAAATAGGGGGGTTCGTGGGGGACCCCGCATGCAGACTCTGCGGCGAGGGAGGAATCAGCCCAGCACATTTTGTGCGAGTGTAAAGCTCTGGACGCAAAAGACAATTGATCTACGGTCAGTCTAGAGCGGAAACAAAGCAATATAAAACTTCACCCTACCAATCGCTGTGCAGACTAGTCCAAGGCACAGTGATTTTGGAATTGATGGAGTAGGAAAAACTAAGGGCATGCATAATAAGCCAAATGCCGCAGTGCTATCGGGGCGGCAAAGACGCGGACTAGGCCTGAGGGAGAAAACAACTAACCAAGTTTCGTAATTGCTTTAACTGCCTTAAAAGGCTAGATTTATTCACACCATAATTAGAACCGCAGACCGGTTACGCTCCAATTAGAGCTCGTCAGTGCCGTAAACTGATTACAGTAAAAACACATCTAAAAAGTAATACGGTTATGGTAGCCAGCCTCCTAGAACATCGTGAGATGTACGACAGGTTCGCCATCTCGGTGCGGAACCAGGTAGTATGTTGTTACGACAGCTCCAATTAACACACCATGTTATAAAATAGGGACTGCGTACAACTAACTAACAATTGTGTAAATTGTCATCCCTGGCCCCTTTCTTCACTAATATAGGGAAAATGTATTTAGGCCTAGATGTATTCTCACCATAATTAGAACCGCAGACCGGTTTTAGTCTAATTAGAGCTCGTCAGTGCGGCATACTAATTACAGTGAGAACACACCTATAAAGTAATACGGCTATGGTAGCCAGCCTCCTATAACATCGTGAGATGTACGACAGGTTCGACATATCGGTGCGGAACCAGGTAGTATGTCGTCACGACAGCTCCAACAGCTCTGTTTTGGAACTATCTGCGAAAACTAAAGCGGCTCCTGGATGTTTATTTAGTATTTCTTGATAAAAAGATACCCTTTCTGTATTCAAAATCTTCTTTGAAGGAAATATTGTGTTTTATATTATATATTTCACCTTCGCAAAGTTGTATGTCAAAGTTTAAGTCGGCTATATTTTTATAAACATGTGCTGTATGGGGTAAGTTTTTATTTTTCTAGTATTGGCTTCTTATGTTATATAAATCAATACATGGATGCGGTAACATACGGTGGTATTTATATCATCTTGTTTGGGTATAAATTAAGGCTTTATTAGACTCAGTTCATTTATGTCTGTCTTACGTTATCTCTTAACTGTTTTAATGCTCAATTATTACAGAGTATAGATCAGAGCATCATGCAACAGGCTGTACAAGCACTTTCACCTGGTTGCATAGTAATAGTTTCACCAAATTGTCAGTCTAGCCGCTAAAATAGGGGAAAATGTCAAAGTTTCAGTTGTTCGGCGAGTTCAGCTTGTGATCAAACCTTGTGTGTCTTAGTTTAGTTTTAACAGTTTTTTTTATATTTTGTGAAAATAAGTATACTGCATCATTGATGTTACATATTATAAACCGACTATTAATCTTTCATACATTTTAGTCATTTTTATTTATTGTTTGTCCAAAAAAACCATACACTATAATAATAGTAATCTAATAATAATAATAACAATAATATATATATATATATATATATATATATATATATATATATATATATATATATATATATATATATATATATATATATATATATATATATATATATATATATATATATATATATATATATATATATATATATATATATATATATATATATATATATATATATAGGCTAGCGCATTGAAAACGAAACAGATCGATTTGCGTCCAGAGAAATTTTTTTTTTTAAACAAACGCTGAAACACGTCAATTTTAATATTGAGGGGGACATGTTTTGACATAAAACTCAACTTTGTCACATCAATCGCTTAAGGGTGGTAATAACAACCCTTATATTTTAAATAGGGAACATGGGTCGAGTGTTATATAATTTGAAAGCTCTTTTTTTCTGAATTCAGCACACTAATTTTTTTGTAAGTTTTATCAACTCGTTTAAAAATTATTCACAGTTGAAGATGCAAAAACGCATTTCACTTATTCTGATAATAAATGTGCTGATAGTCAATATTTTGTTGGTTTGTAAACAAAAAATTGACTATCAGAACATTTCTTATCGGAATGAGAGAAATGCGGTTTATTATTTCAGTTTATCGGTGGGTTTGATACTTGATAGTACTACCGAAAATTAATTTCACAATGATGTATTCTGTAAAAGAAAGAGTTGAAACAATTACTCTTTTTTCAAAAACGGTGACTGTCAACCGTACCACAAATTTGTTTAATGAACGACATCCGAACGGACATGTTAACAGAAAATACATTTTGAAGTTAGTTGCAAAGTTTCGACAAAGTGGTTCAGTAGCCAACAAAAAACGGAATCCTGAGCGTGAATTTCCGTTTAGAAATGAGACTACTGAGATTGAAGTTTTAGGACAAATTGCTGCAGACCCAACTTTGAGCATGAGAAAATTGGCCACTGTTTCAAACATCAAAAGAAGAACTATTCTGCGAATATTGAAGCATCATAAATTTCACCCGTATAAAATTCATCTTGTACAACAACTGAACGAAGATGATTTTGATCGGCGGCTGGAGTTTGGCGAAGTTATGACTGCACGAATAGCTGATAACGGGAACTTTCTGTTCAATATCTGTTTTTCAGACGAGTGTACGTTTTTATTAAACTCTACAGTCAATCATCATAATTGTCGTTATTGGGCAGATAATAATCCAAGAAATTTTCACGAAGTCCACACTCAAACTCAACAAAAATTGAGTATCTGGACTGGCATTTTTGGAGACCGTTTAATCGGACCAATTTTTCTTGATGGCAATTTGAGTGGCGAAACGTATTTGGAGTAACTAGAAGGTATCGTTTACCCTCTACTAATTGACATTGTTGAAAATGATGATCTCTATAAAGAAAATCAATTAATGTTTCAACAAGATGGAGCTCCTACGCATTTTTCACAACGTGTTAGGGAGTTTTTGAACAGAGAGTTTCTAGAGCAATATATTGGACGTAGAGGTGCTATTGAGTGGCCCCCTAGATCACCGGATTTAACTCCTTGAGACTGCTTTCTATGGGGCCATTTAAAGAGTCTCTGGAAGAATTACGACGACGCATTGTTGGAGAATGCAGTCTAATAACTCCACAAATGCTCCAGAATATTAGAGCTCGTTTTGAACATAATTTGTACTTTTGTATGGAAGCTGGTGGTCAACAATTTGAACACTTACTTAACTGAATACACATTTTTGAACGTTTGGTTTTGTTTTTTAGTTTTTTTAACGAAAAATTGACTAATCAGTAAATTTCTTATCACAATGAATGAAATGCATTCTTGCAACTCCAACTGTGAATAATTTTTAAACGAGTTGATAACACTTTCAAAAAAAAATAATGTACTGAATTCAGAAAAGAAAGAGCTTTAAATTGATGTAACACTCGACCGATGTTCCCTATTTAAAATATTAGGGTGGCTATCACCACCCTTAAGGGGTTCATGTGACAAAGTTGAGTTTTATGTCAAAACATGTCCCCCTCAATATTAAAATTGACGTGTTTCAGCGTTTCTTAAAAAAATGCTCTGGATGCAAATCGGTCTGTTTCGATTTCAATGCGCTACCCTATATACATTATTCGTTACCATAACGTATTTGCTGCGTCAATGTTGTTTTATGTAGGAGAAAAATGCGGTAACCACAAAACTATGAACTACATATAGTTCACTGACATTTACTCATAATACGTATTATATTACCTTAGTAAGTAGTTAAACAGACAGAAGGTGGAACCATCGTATAAACTCGCAAACAAAAATTCGTAAGAATCTGGCCTGCAAGGTCAGCTAAACTGTGGGCTTACCAAAATAATGTAGACGATTTCTATGATAATACGCCCCTGTAACGCACTTTGCTTCCAGTTTTTTTTTACTTAGTTATGCATAATAAGTACTCCTCAATTTCTCATTAAAGGTTAACACAGTGTTGCGTATTATAAATCTGTTGGGAGTCGAAGTATTAGTAATATTGCAATTGTTTTTTTTTTTAATTCATAGATATTTGATTCCTGATATGTAGATATTCAGAGTTAAATGTTATTGTATTAGTATAGTAATGTTGCAATGTTCTCTGGTTGGGAAAGTTTATTGTAAAATGTAAGTGGCTAATAAATAAGTTCCTCTTGATTTTAAAATGCGACTGGCGGATAACTTCAGCTACTTTTCTTTTTTTATAGGTCTCACACGCGGCGAATTTATATAAAATACACTTGAGAACTGGATGCTTTTGTAACCCGGGAGCTTGCCAACGACATCTTAGGTTATCAGTTGCTGACATTTACAAACATTATGAGGTAAGTTTATTTTTTTGCAGGACATAAACGACGACTTTTCACGTAGAATGATCAAGAAATTTGAGTTTCGAAACTTTGTAGGCTTTTATATACCATTTCTATAGTACATAAAACGTATGACAATTGAAGCTTTTCTTTCTCTTTTTTTTTCGAATAACGCAAAAATAACCAAAAAGTAAAAAAACCGTAATAAATTTACCAGAAAAAGAAAACATGGTTTTAAGTGTTTGAAATTGCGGTTATTAGGAGCAGTCCGAGGGCGTGACGTCAAATATTCGCTGTCTATTTTAAATTATTTTTATTGGCAAATATTTTCAACAGAAATCGGTTGAGACCATGACACTTTTGAACGATCAAAACATTTCTTTAACTGAGTACGAGATAGACTTAGAACTAATATATATATATATATATATATATATATATATATATATATATATATATATATATATATATATATATATATATATATATATATATATATATATATATATACGAGTAGCGTGCTGAAACGAACAGACACGGTATATATATATATATATATATATATATATATATATATATATATATATATATATATATATATATATATATATATATATATATATATATATAGTAGTAGCAGTAGTGAGAAGGCCAAAGCTAAGCAAGTAGGTCACCATGGGCCCTTTTTGCCAACCCCAGCAACCCAGCAACCATGCTCTACTCCTCCTCGGTTCCGTCGCCAAACCGCCTCGACCTCGAGATGAAGGCTGTGACGGTCTTCAATTGGACGGTACTTACCTGATTCCTCTGCAGAGTCCTTGAACCGAACAATTCTGCTCGAAGACTCCCAAAAGCCTCGCATTCGCACAGGTAGTGGTAGGACGTTTCCTCATCCTCGCCGCATTCCTGGCAAATGGGGTCCCTCTCTACGCCTATCAATGTGAGGTGTCTTCTAAGTGCGCAGTGGCCTGTGAGCACCCCAAGGATGCGGCGAAGCGTAGGTCGACTCCTTCCGAGTAGCCAGACAGCTTTATCTCTGTCCGGCCCCTCCACGAAGTCCCTCGCCTGCCTGCAGCCACCAACCGACCCCCAGTGCCTCTCCATTGCTTCCTAAGTCCACCTGTCTAAGGCGACGGAGACCGACTTCCTACTTATACCTATGGCCGGCTCCGGGCCACAGAACGGCCGCCGGGAACCAAGCCTTGCGAGATTATTCGCGACCTCATTTCCCGCCACGCCACAGTGTCCCGGAACCCACACTAGTTGTACCTCCTTTGTCCTGGCTAGTCCTCTGAGGGCGTCAGCGCACTTCTGAACCAGTGTAGACCTGATTCTGGCCGCGCAGACTGCCTGGAGGACTGCCTGGCTGTCCGAGCGGATGTACACACATTTCTCGGGACTCCTCTTCACATCCTGTCTATTGGCCACAGACAGGATATCGCACACCTCTGTTTCGAATGCCGTGGTATATGCGCCAAGGGCATAGCTCTCGCGCACCCCCAGCTCCTCAATGTATATTCCTGCACCGGAGGATTGTTGGTCCTCCAGCTGCGATCCGTTATATATATATATATATATATATATATATATATATATATATATATATATATATATATATATATATATCAATTCGGTGATTGACCGTTGCAGAGTGAAGACGTGTGTTCGTGTGCTCCGCTGGTTAAAACCTATTAAAGGTGGTAAGCTAAGTTATTATATTACCAAATTATAGTGGCTTGTATCAGTTACATTGGTAAGTAATAAATTTAATTTAACCTTGGTGAATTAACATAATTATGCTAGGAATTCCTAGCATATAGGTAATATGTCGAGTGGATCATATGGGGAAGGGGGAGGGAGACCCCCAGACCCCGAAAAACATAAAGTAAGTACAAATATTACGACAAATATTACAGATAATGACGAACATATAATAGTAAACAGTGATTCTAATAGAGTAAATAAAGACGAAAATATTTTATTAAACCCATTAAACAGTAATAATAAATATGAAAGAAAGATAAATTTTGATAACAGATTTAACATTCATGATAAGGGACCATTTTACATATTTGTGGAACACGAATCTGAACATTTACATGTAGGTAAAATACATCCAATGAGAGTGGGGCGAATGTTAAACGATACGGGTGAACTCCAGTCGGAAATAATTGAAGTAGCGCCGGTAGGCATAAACAGAATTAAAATAATAACAAAGTCAGCTGCTAGTGCAAATTTGCTGGTCCGTCACAACGTTTTTAAACAAAATCAGCTTAATGCGTATATTCCAATGCATTTAACGTATAAAAAAGCAATAGTTAGAAACGTTGATACTGCAATTTCTGAAGAAACGTTATTAAAAACAATTAAGTCTGCTATACCTGTAGCAAGCGTTAAACGGATGAAAAGGAGTATAACGAATGAATCCGGTGAAAAACAACAAATACCACGACAAATGGTTCAAATTTCATTTCGAGGTTCTGTAATCCCTGATTATGTTTTTATTGATAGAGTTAGGTGTCCAGTCGAGGTATACATTCCACCCGTTATGCAGTGTTACAAATGCTTGCGGTACGGCCATTCGTCCATATTATGCAAAAGTAAAACTTCTAGATGTAAAAATTGTGCAGAAACGCATTTAGGTTCATGTAACGCTGAAAAATTTTGCATTTACTGCAAAAATTCAGATCATCAAACTACATATAGAGGGTGTCCCATATTTGCAAAACAAAAAAGAATTAAAGAGATTATGACGCGCCACAATGTTTCATTTAAAGAAGCTGAAAAAGCTGTTGATAACCCGACATTATTTTCAAACAAAGTCAAAACAAACACAAATTTGTTTACACCTTTAATTAGTTGTTCTGAAGAATTCCCCATTTTATCTCAAAAAAAGCAACAGCCTATAAATCGTGAACCTCAAAGTCATCATTTTAAAAGTAAACAAATTATAGTGGAACAAAATAAGAAGCGGAGAAAAGTTGACAATAGTCCATCGCCTACTAGTTTCCCAACTGAAACAACTTGGCGATTTTCTGGAAACCCAATATTAAATAACCCTCATAATTCCCAACAAAAAACTTTAGAGGAAATTAAATTAATGCTGAAAAATAATATACAAACCTTAGTAAACTATTTGAATAATATATGTAGTGGTGACGGCGGTAATATGGGAGATATAGACATCACAGAATATATAAATAAGATCATTGACGATACGCTATTAGATCATTCAGTCACACAACCTGATGGTAAATTTACGGATAGTACAATGGAATTCTAGGTCAGCGATTAGTAATGCTTTGTTCCTTAAGAAACTAATTAAAGAAACCAAATGTGATGTTGCTCTTATTAGCGAAACGTGGTATAAAGCGCATCATCTGGTACGCATTCCAGGTTATAATATAGTTAGAAGAGACCGCACACACGGAGCGGGTGGTGTAGCAATAATAATATCAGATAAAATTTCATTTAGCAATATAAATCTTAATTTTAATTTTAATCAAAATTTAGAATGCTGTGCTATCTCTATCAGTAAAGATGGTAAAAATATATCATTGGCTTCGGTGTACAGATCACCTAATATTTCTCTTTGTAGTAGTGATTATGTGAATCTAATGAAACAACTTGGACCAGTTGCCATTATAGGCGGCGACCTTAATGCCCATCATACTAGTTTGGGATCTGGTAAGGTGGAAAGACAGGGTGAAATTTTATTGGAAGCACTTGAAGAAGTACCTAATTTTATTATACGTAACGATGGGTCTATTACACGTATCACTAGACCTCATGAAATTAAATCTGCAGTAGACATTTCAATAATGACAACAAACCTAATTAAAGATTCTAGCTGGGAAACTATTCAGGACACCTATGGGTCTGATCATTTGCCAATACTACTAACGTTAGGCGTAGATTCATCTCAGATGTGCCCCTCGCCCGTTCCGGTCCCATGCGTTGCTTGGCAGACAAACAAAGCTAACTGGGATTTATATCAGCTTGCTATAAATAAAATATTTTTAACAAAACCCCGTTTAGAAACAACTAACGATAAACTTGCTTTCATTATATCGGCAATTTACAAAGCTGCTGATTCCAGTATTCCTAAAAGCACTCATAGCACGAATAAAAAATATAAACAAGCACCTTGGTGGGACCAGGAATGCAGCGAACTTAACAATCGTAGAAAAATAATTTTTAAAAAATTTCGGCAAAATCAGATCATGAATAATTTTCTTGAATACCAACAAATTAATGCCCGATGTAAACAAGTTTTTAAGTTAAAAGCCAAGCAATCTTGGGAAAAGTACTGCAATTCGTTAAATTCGCATTCAAATCCTTCAGAAATATGGAGAAGGGCCAATGGTATTAAAAGTAAGCGAACTTCAAAAGACATAAATATTTCGGCGGATGTCCTGGATAGTGTCTCAGAAAAAATTGCGCCTCCGAGTGTAAGTATGAATTTTAATGTTTACCATGACCAGACAAATAGTTATTTAAATAAACATATCACAATAGAGGAAATTGACATCAATTGTAAAAACACTGTAAACTCGGCACCTGGAAAAGATGGTATAAACTATACCATGATATATCATTTACCCCTTATTGCAAAAATACTTCTTTGTGATATATATAGCAGTATTTTAAGAGATGGCTGTGACTGCACTGCTATCAAGGAGGCTGTGGTGGTTCTCTTGCCTAAACCCGGCGGGGATCTTAGCGACTCTTATAGGCCTATTACATTACTACCATGTATGCTAAAAACATTTGAAAAAATTATAAAACAACGACTTCAATGGTACCTTGAGCAAAATTGCTTATTACCAGCTCAACAGTTTGGCTTTAGAAAAAATAAAAGTACCACTCAATGTATTGCCACCTTAGTAAATGATATTCACATAAGCCTTTCTGAAAATAAATATATGGCAGCTATGTTTTTGGATCTGCAGGCGGCCTACGATAACGTAGATTTACACGTGCTTATAAAAAAAATGAGCCAGGTTGGCATACCTGAAAACATGGCAGCTAATATCGTTAAGATCTTTGCTGGCAGAATAGTGTATATAAAAGCGAATGGGGCATATACTGAACCACGAACGTGTTATTCGGGTCTACCGCAAGGATCTGTTTTAAGCCCCTTGTTATTTAATATATATACACATGACTTCCACAGCCTTTTTGATGGCGCTGCAGAGATAATCCAATACGCAGATGACTTCTGCATATATACTAAACAAAACTCTTATAGTCTATGTATTAAACAGTTAAATTACATCATGTATAAAATCAAGGCATACTTGTTCCAAAACAACTTTACTATGTCTGTCAATAAATCTTCAGTCGTTTTTTTATACAAGACATAGAATACCGTATACCCCTCAACTTACGATTGCCGAAGAAAATATGCCATGTCACAAAAGCTACAAATACTTAGGTGTAATAATCGATCAAAAACTTTTGTGGAAGGAACATGTTGATTATTGTATAAGCAAGGGTGAAAAAAGTCTGAATATTTTGAAATATACATGTAAAAAGAAATATGGTGCAGATCCCAGAACAGCGATGAAATTTTATAGGTCATACACTAGGTCGATCATAGACTACGGCTCAATTTTCTATGGGTCTGCTGCGGAAACACACTTAAGAAAAATTGACAGAATACAATATAAAGCTTTAAGATTAGTCCACGGGCTAATAAAATCAACCCCCACAGAATCAATCTTGGCCTTGGCCAATGAGCCAACTCTCAAATTAAGACGGGAATATCTTTCTAGCAAATTCCTGATAAAGCAACCATTGCAAGGAAAAATCAGCATCCAAACTAACACCATCTTGTCGCATACCCAAAATAACACATACTGGCGGCATAAAAACTCACCACCATTGACAAAAGCTTTATCTTACACATCCACAATAGTAACACCAACCATATTGTACGAGTCAGAAGTGTTTACGTTGTCATATGATATTTTACTATGGAATCCAATTGTTGTTTTACCAGATTGCCATAGTGAAGACATAGATGTTCAAAGCTATTACCGTGAAAATATCCAGAAGTTTCCAGGATCTGCCCTAATATTTACCGATGGATCCAAAACATCAGATTCCGTAGGGTGTAGTATATACTGCGAATCGACGACATCCAGTTTCGTTTTTAAGCTACACAAAGAAACCAGCATATATACAGCAGAAACAGTAGCAGTTATCAAAGCTCTTGAAATGGCCATGGGAATAGAATCCCATTCCAAATTTATAATAATAACCGACAGCAAGTCGTTACTATTGGCTCTGAAGAAGCCCTCTAAGGTATTCAAGGACCCACTTATAGGCATTATTAGATCCAATTACCTGAACTTAGTGAGGGCTGGAAAAACAGCTATATTTATGTGGATAAAAGCACATGCACATATCAAGGGCAATGAAGAAGCAGATAAACTGGCAAAAAATGCAACAATAATAGGAGAGAGGTGCAATATACTCTTAACGAGAGATCTTCTCCCTACCTGTAAACGACACATGAGGAAAGAATGGTCAGACCAATGGAGCAAGCAACAAGCCATAGTAAAAAGTAAATTTCACCAAATATTTCCCACCTTGCCTTCTAAATCGATCTCAGAAATAGCCCCAACTAACAGAGTAATATACATAACACTTGCTAGAATCATCGTAGGGCATGGTGCTACCAAAAAGCAACTATTTAAAATGGGGTTGGCAGACAATCCACTGTGTAGTTGTGATGGAACAAGTGTGTGTGATATTAATCATATCTTTTTTAATTGTAAGAAACACATCCATGCATGTAACAATCTAATTAAAAAATGTCTTGATCAAGGAATTCCACTACCATTAAATATATCATATTTGTTGCATGTAGCGTTCTATGTTGAAAGAGAGATGATGCATATACTTTTGAACTTCATTAAATGTAATAAATTACATGAGGTAATTTAGCTCAACGTAAAAAGATATAAAATTTTGTTCTGTTTTTTATAGTAATTTTGTGGAAGAAATTGACATTATAGTTAATAGGCATATAATTATAGATTCCTTTTGTCTGTCCCTGTGTCTAACCCATCTTTACCGTGGTCCAGTCTAGTTTGTCTCAAATAAAGTCGCCTTGGTGGACCCCTAGGCGTGAAGTTTGTGATCCCATGTCTTTTTTCCTTATTTTTAATCCTAGTTTATAAGACTTAAATACATACACCTTACCCACAAAAACAAAATGTAAAGTATGATGGGCATAGTCTATCTTCGTAAATTATTATTGGTTTACATGAAGTAAGGGAAATTTAGGTGTTTGTTTGCTGAGCTTGGTAGACGATAGCATAGAGAATCCTTTTTGTTTTTTATTATAATGTAAAACATCATATTATAATAGGGCGCTGTAGCACTAGTTGTTGACCTGGAGTGACCGTGGCTAAAAGAGCTTTGCTCGAGGCCAAAACAAGTATAAAAATATATATATATATATATATATATATATATATATATATATATATATATATATATATATATATATAATATTAATGTTTATTTAGAAACAAAATACAACAATACAAAAAATGTGTACAAGTTCTAAATAAAACAATTTAAGTCACTGAGACAACATAAAAGTTGTCTGTGCGTGACTGACCTTCCAATGACCACTGGTAAAAAGGAAAGTGAATGTCCAAGCCAGGTAAAACGTCCAGTCCAGGTAAAATATCCAGTCCAGGCATATTCCTCAGTTCAGTAACACAACACAAACAAACACACACTAAACACATCACTATCAACAATTCAGTAATCACACACAATACAAAATGATCACAATATCTGACATACCATATATCATTAACTATCAACCTGTAAATGTTCTACACGATCTTAAAAATATCATTAAATATCTTTCTGCCAGTTTTGATTATCCACCTCTTAGCCAATTTTTTAAATGATTTTGAAACGATTTTTCCCTTCAATTCCCCAGGCAAAATATTGTACAGCTTTGAAGCCAAATATTGGGGAGACCTCTGACCAATACTCTTGAACTTACGCGGAACCATGCAGCTGTTTTCTCTGTATCGCGTATGATGTAGGTGCTTACTAGATTCCAATTTTATTTTTTTCCTCGAAATATTCATAAGCAGACAAAGGCTGTAAAGCTGTCGAAGATCCATTATATCTGTCTCGCAATAGAGCAGTTCTGTAGAATACCTAATATTTTTCTTATATATAATTTTTATGATCCATTTCTGCACTACCTCTAATTTCTTCAAATAACTGTCTGCCACACCTCCCCACCCAAAACACCATAAGCAAGCTGTGACTGTACAAAAGCATAATAGAGTGTTTTTAGTTGCCTTTGATCCAGGTATTCTCTCACAATTCGAAATCTGGATATAAGTGCTCTCAGTCTATTCGTGAGACACTTAACCTGACAGTCCCACCGTAAATGCCTATCCACTACAATTCCCAGGTAAGTAGTCTCCGTCGCTTCGGGAATCACGCACGTTCTACTAATTGAAAGTGAACCCATACTTGGCTGTGTATTAGAATAGGATGTAAAAGACAAGTACCTGGTTTTTTCGTAATTTACGGTCAATTTATTGGCTTTGAACCACGCATCCACGAACAAAAATTCTCGCTCCACCTTTGTCTTGAGCTCTGCCCAGGTGTGTGAAGTATAAAAAACTGCTGCGTCGTCAGCAAAACTCACAATATGTGAATCGGTATTTAGTTCTAAAAAGTCATTAATATACACCGTGAACAACAGTGGACCAAGCACAGAGCCCTGAGGAACACCGCAGCTAACAGAAAGAGGCCTGCTAGTGCTATCTCCCACCATCACCATCTGCTGTCGCTCTGACAAATAACTCCTCAACAAATCATGAGCTTTTCCTCGCAAACCATACGCTTCAAGCTTCCTCAACAAAATATCGTGGCACACAGTGTCAAAAGCCTTTGCCAGATCGACAAAAATGCACAAAGCAGGAACACTATTATCAAGTGCATCATAAATATGTGATGTTAAATCATAAATTGCATCTTCCGTGGATTTATTTTCCTGAAAATCATATTGATGCTGCGACAAAACACAATGTTTACCAAGAAAGGATACCAGTCTAGATTTGATTAACTTTTCAATTATTTTACTAATATTTGATACCAAAGTTATTGGTCGGTAATTCGAAATTTCATTGTTAGGTCCCTTCTTATAACAGAGGTTTGATAATCCCAACTTTAAGCACTTTTGGAAACGTTCCAGTGCTGAAACATTTATTTATTATATACGCCAGGACTGGTGATATCTCAAGTACTATCTCTTTCAGAGATTCAGCTCTAATTAAATCGAACCCAGGACACTTTTTAGTCTTTAGTCCTGCAATAACTTTCTGAACCTCGGCATCATCCACAGGACGAAGATATATTGTATCCTGTACAGACCTCTTTACCCCTCCATATTCAATGCGTTCAAGTTTATCAGCCAAATTTTCTCCCACCCTACAAAAGTATTTATTAAACGCATCTGCTATATCTTCCCCACTTGTCAAATATATATATATATATATATATATATATATATATATATATATATATATATATTTATATATATATATAAAATAGGGTTTCACACAGTGGCCGTTTGTTGGAAGTTTTCGTGGTTGAAACAACTTCGAAATCTGAATTTTTGTTAATGCAAGGTTATTCAAAATTATCTTTGATTTTAATACATTTTCAAGGTCATCCGGTTATACCGGAAGTCGCCATTAACTTTCTTCTTTTAAATAGAACACCCGGTATGTTATTTAATTTTTGGATTTCTGAGAAGATTACATGATGAGTTTCATTTTCCATTACTTATTTTCAACTGTTTCTTAGACATTTTGATTATTTTGAAAAATTTGAAAGATGTATCCTCATGTTCAACACTGCGCCTTTTACCCATTTTCGAGTGGTAGTAAGCGCTTCTGGGGTAGAGGGAAGCACAGGAATGATACTTTCGAAATCCACATTGACAATTGATTTATCGCATACAGGGTATCCAAAATTTGATGACCAACTACATCATTTTCAAAGTTGATAAAGTTCGTTGTTTCAAATATGACAGCCTGTATGTTATTGGATGGTCGGATGCAGAATTTGATTCTGCATTGATTCATTATAACTTTCTCTATACCTATTTCCAATCAATATTTTCTATTTTAATTTTTTTGTTGTTGGAAAGTTCGTTCTAGAAAATGTGATAGCCAGTATATTATTGAATGGTGGGATTTTATTCCGCATCGATTTGCTACAACGTGCTCTGTACCTATTTCCAATCGTTATCTTATTAATCCATGTTTTTTTAAAATCAAAATCCGGCGAAACTCCAAAAAATGTGTTTTAATGACATCATTTCATTTTAGTAAAATGAAGAACAATGACGGTTGAAGCTGAAACTTAAGGGTTTGTGAAACACACTTCTTGCGACATTTTCTGTACATAGCCTGTATTGGCTCCAGGTTCTTTGCCTAAAAGTTACCAATTTTGACGTTTAAAATCGCGACTTTGACGTTTTAACAGGAAAACTATAAAATTTTGAAAGTAATTTTTCTGACATTTCTTGACCTTATTGCGTCATAAAACTTAACCTTTGTATGTGGTATACAATAGAATTTGTTATCCACGCAAAATATTTTGTTTTTGTGTGTCTCCCTGATTATCAGTAGCACCCAAATTTTTTTCTTTAAATAACTATAACTTTTTTCTTCTAACGAACAGATCTAAATTTATCAGTGGCGCACATTTTTTCAAATACCTATAACCTTTTTTTTATAACGTACAGATCTGAGTCTATCAGTCGCACACAAATGTTTTTCCTTTAAATACCTATAACTTTGTTTTTTTTTAACGTCCAGATCTAAATTTTCGTACTTTCGTACATAGTTGACATTTCATGATATAATCCCGCGCACCAAATTTGGTTGCCATAGCTTTGTTATTTCCAGAGATATATAAATTTTCCGATGTTACTGGCTAACGAACTTATCCAAGCCGTTTGCTTCCAAGGAAGGTACTCACCAAATTTGTTTGAAATCGGCCCTTTTTTTAGTTATTGGTGTAATACACACACACACAGATATTATATATATATATATATATATATATATATATATATATATATATATATATATATATATATATATATATATATATATATAACATATAAAAATTGAAATTGACTCCGGATATGGGTTCTAGAGGTTTCAGTTTGCGCTCATTTGAAGAATTTGTTTCAAAATTGAAAAGTCGCGAAGTCCTCATTCGCGGATGTTTTTAAGATTTTTTTTAACTTTAACGTCGACCTATTTCCGCGACTATGGCCAATCATCAACGCCAAGGAGCAGTTTCACCCCACTATCCTGGAAATTTTACCGAACCCCTGCTTTTGTGTAATGAGGGTAGGAATATTTAACGTGCCCAACATCGCATGGACACGGCACCGATGGATTTACGCCCCCTTCAAAGGACGGCACGTGCAGACCTTCAACTTGCTCAAACACAATGCCAGAACCTCGGTTGATGTTCATTTATTAGTCTGTACTGAAAGAGTGAAAGGAAACCCTGGGAATTGAACCCAGTACCTTGCGGTTCAGAGGCACACGTTCTTACCCCAGGACCACCGAAGCTCCTAAGAAAATTCACTAAAAAGTGTACCTTTCTTCATTATTTAATGAAACTCCTTTGCTCCTTTAAAACTTTTATGCAATCTAATCAACATATTATTAGTTGTGCATTAGTCATTACACTAGCGTAATCATTATCGTGTACTATGCAAAACAGATTTAAATAAATGTTTGTACACACATGTACGTACATATATATGTATGTACATATTATGTCGGGATGTATTTAGTATCTAGTAGAAACCTCTTGAGATTCATACAAAATTTACAACATAAAAGTTGAGATTTAGTGCAGTACGTAGGCAGTCTTTCAGTTATTTTATCACAAAGAAACACGGTTTCCAGTTAAGGGTAGATATTGATACAGCCTTCCCTTAAGTGCAATATGTTGTGAGTGGTGTAATGCATGATAATATTGTTTGGCTTGCTTTACATATGCATGCACGTACAACATGCCCTACAGAAAGACACTGTTCATCTACTCCGTCTGTCAGTTTTAGTGGTTTGTGTTGGTTGTTGCATCAGATATTTGATCACGTCCCTATAAATTAGTAATCCCTGTTGTAAATGGGATGGCATACATGGTACATTATGTAATACTACACTGCTAATGTACACACTAATAAACTTTCTGTTCTTAGCTAAGTTACTTCCAAGCGGTAAAGGGTTAATTATATGCATTTTGTTTTTTGTTCGCCACATGTGCAGAAGATTCTGCTAAGCATAATAAAAAAAGTCTGGACACAGCAATTGCCTTATGGTAGTGAATTTTCATCAAAATGTTTTTAATAGCAAATATGTTTTTTTAATGAAAGCATCCATCAAATTTGGTCACCCATATAAGAGAAACATTTTGTTTTTCTTCCCCACATGTGGCGAAGATCCTGCTAATCATAAGAAAAAAGTCTAGACGCAGCAATTGCGTTATGGTAGTGAATTTTCATAAAAATGTTTTTAATAGCAAATATGTTTTTTTTAAATGAAAGCATCCATTAAATTTGGTCACCAATATAAAAGAAACAATGTACCATATTTTATCAAAATATTTTGTTGTTTGAAAAAGTACAAAATTTTTCCGAAAATGAACTTAAAATGTTCCCAAAAAACTGGTTACCTGGCCAACGAACCTTAGGTTAATAGCAAATTGAGCTATTAAAATTTGAAGCAAATAATGAAAGTTCGTTACCATAACGCACTTGCTGCGTCCCGAATTTCTTCACGCATTACATGTCGACAGAAAATACAAAAATGCAATAATATAGCGTGTTCAATTAAAAAAAAAGAAATTTTAATCACCAACTAACTGGTCCCATTTTCCTGACCAACGCACCTCTTCAAGTTACTTACCCACATACCAAAATATAATAATTTACAAAAGCCTTTTCGACAAAATTTAAAAAAAAATCATGAAACTTTGCAAACAATTTTTTAAGAAAACCCGAGACCCTCCTTTTACAATAACTTATTAAACATTTATCATTAACTACCAAAATTTCACGAACAAATGATTTCTACGGAAGCACAAAAGAATGTATACGAAAACTGGCTAAATATTATATATATATATATATATATATATATATATATATATATATATATATATATATATATATATATATATATATATATAACGAATCTTAGGGTAGCTGGGGTGGTTATTACTAGTCTTCCATAATGTGGCGAGTCTCCGGGATAACTTCCGGGACACGGTTTTTCTACGGGATCATACTCGGACGCCAGCGCCTATAGAGTTTTCTTCAGAGAGTAGGCGCGCTCTCGGGATTCTCGCCCAATTCCCAAGTCCCTGTCGACGACCACACAAGCCCAGAGTAGATTCTAGTCGAGACAGGGTTCTCCTAAGTTAAGACGGAGCCCACGGGACTTCTGGTTATGGTCTTTATTAGAGATCTATTGTTAAAGTTTGTTTGGGTAGAAAAATGGGGGGGGGGGGGGTTGTAATCTAGCCTCGAAAGTTTCCTTTCATTAGCCACGCATTAGGGGGTGTTTGAAGGAAATGTCGAGTAAATTAAAAGATAATCTATTTACAAACTATTTATAAAAGAAAACAAAGGGATTCCTTTTAGTAGAAATTATGTACAAAGTAGTTATGGGGAACCAGAAGCAGAAGTGGGTCTGTGACTTTAACAAAGATATTTATGGATGATACGAAGGGTGGGTCACGCGACAACTTCTTCAACGATCGGGTCTTGATACGCAGTGCGGGGTGGCAAGAAAATCAATTAAAGGATGTTACTCCCTGACGGCAACCTAGAGGCGGCCACACGGGGGGCTATTTTTAACTGAAACAGATGGTGCAATCACCACAACGATTCCGACACACAGCCTTCTTGCTTAGCCACTTACCGTTGCGGTCCCGTGGGAACCGGAACTCAGGAATGCAGTTCCCTAGTTCTGCCAGCCTGCCCATAAACACCGACATATGCCGGATACCTGGTTTCACTGAAATTGAACAAAGCCACTTGGCTAATATCACGGCTGGTACCCCGTAACCTTGTGCACCTGCTATTCTACTTCGACCACTGCTCGGCCGGGCCCTCCACCTCGATTCAATCACGGTACCTAATAATGGCGGAACAACGTACAGCAATTACTCCAGCGGAATGCTCTGGATCTCAACAGTTCACGTACACAACCTGCGAACGGCTACTGACAGTCTCTCTGCCTGTATGCGACATGCGACCGGCTTGACGCCAGCCGGTATCCTCCTCCTTCCACTGGTCGATGGGCCAGCGGGCACGGTCGCGTCTTCAACCTCTCCAGGTGGTGACTAGCCATCGCGTCTGTCTCTCGCTCTCTTTCGACTTTAGCGTTGTTTTTTCATTGACCAGAGGATCCGACATGTTTCACGGTCGCTAGGGCCATTTGTACGAGCACCAGGCTCCCTGGCCAGAAACTTCTCCAACGGATGGTGCTGTTGCGGTATCCCTTCTCCCAGGGTGTTTGTTTCTATAGTATGTATCGGGACTGCTGATGGGGGTGGAGCTGCTGTCGTCAATAGCTCTCCCTCGAGGTAGCTCTGGGTGGTCTGCAAATCTATATGAAAGTCGTACTTGCCTAAGGTGTCCATTTCCAGTACGATGTATACTGGGAGGTGTGGCAAATATAATAAATCACCGTGTATTCTCTTATTAACTAACTCCAATTGCGTCATATACATTTGTTGTACGGAGACCAGTCTTCCATCACTGATGCGGGTATTTGCCTCTGGTAAGGGAATGGCCTGCACATATTGTACGTCGATTTCCAGTGCGGTCTTGCTTAAAAACGAACGGGTTGCCCCTGTATCTAACAGGGTACTGAAATACTTCTGGCCAATTCTTGTCTTTATAAGGGGTCGGTTGTCGATTTGCCTGTCAATAGCCGAGACATCTGAGAGCTCGGTCATAGGCGAGGCTGAAGGTGAGGGGCGACACTTCGCGGAGGAGGTGGCATGCCAACTTTCCTGTCGCCCTGAAGGAGGCCTTTGTGTGTACTCCATGGTCTGCTTCAGCTCTTCTAACATTGACTCAATTGCCTTAGCCTTTTCTATGAACACCCTGATGTCCGGCACGCAGCAATTCCAGAGCATCTGACGAAGTTCAGGACGCAGATTTCTCTGTAACCAGGTCCATTCTTGCTGCCTGGTGATGTTTTTACGTCTGTGGGTAAGCGTCTGTAGCTCTGTGACGTAGGAAGATACGCACTCGCCGGGTCTGTGCCACCGGTGACTTATTTCAACTTCCAGATCCCCGAAGTAATTTGCGGTATAATAGAAGCAATTGAAGTCGTCGATGAAGTCTTGCGACGACGTCCAGTCAGCCCTATTATTTCGATGACATGCAAAGCTTGATATTCTAGAACCTGGGGTATTGCTAGTAGGAGACGGTTCTGAAAAGACGTTAAAATATAAGGGTATTTCCTCCAACCGTTTCAGACATGCAACGGGGTCGGAATATCCATGGAAGTGTAAGTTCCATGCACCCACATTGAGCGGTTCTTGCTGAAGGAACGTCGGGGTCGTAGTCCTCGACGGTGTCAGCGGTGGGACTGGCATTTGCACAGGCGGTGTTAGCTGCTCTAATGAATTGTCAGTTTGTGGCGGCGGTGAAGCGGTACTGGCAGGCAGTGAGGCTGCCTCGATACGTAGCGGTCTTCCTTCTCGTAGAAAGCTAGTTAATTGTTTTCTCGTTTTCTCAACGGTAGCTTGAGGTTGAAGCTGAAACTTCTGTACCTCCCTCTTCAATTCAGGCTTTTTGAGCGTGTATATCCATCCTACCCTGCCATCAAACATGTCTGGAGCGAGCTTTCCTGGATGGTCAGACTCGACGAAAATATCTTCTTCCGGGTCTGTCATGTTAACGCTTATGTAACACAACTGTAAAGCGGAGGGTAGTGCTGCGAGATTTAGAAACCGTTAAAGTAGCTAAATTTTCAAACCCAAACGATAAAAAAATTGGGTATCGCAGAATTTTCTACCCGTTGGAGAACAAACAAAAATTATTAAACACTAGTGTATTAAACAAGTCATATTACGTAATGATCAAAACAACAAGCATTCAGAGCGAGCTTCGGGCAGGAAATCGTTAGCTATCAGCTACAATACAGCAAAAAATTCAAGATCAAAAGCCGCTTACAAAGAAGTCTCCAAAAGCAAAATAAATCAATGATCACGGTTACACAAAGTATTGACGATACGGCGATGGCTATCGTAGATAACAATATTAAAGTGAATTTGTTTGTCGTTCTATCGGTCGGTAGGTCTGTCGATCTGTGCGTCTGTAGGCGCTATAACGTTCGAACGAATTGAGATATCATTTTCAAATTTTGTATCCAGTTAGCACCCGAGAAAGAAATGCTTCAAATTGTTTTTGGGTAAGATCGCTTAAGGGGGTAGAGAATAAATGAGGGGTGATTTGGTAAAATTTGGAAATTTTTCGTTGAAACTCGAGAAATATAACGTTTCAGAAATTTATGGGTACAGGAATACGAAATAATATTTTTGTGGTAAAGTCATAGACGCTAAATTAATTTCATGAGAATGCCTTTGAGAGTAGGTTATCACAGCTATGTGGAAGTTATGATTCAATCTACAGAACTATTTTATCTCAAAAAATAAAAAAGTTATTGGAGTGAGCCACATTTGAAAAACACCCGATATATATATATATATATATATATATATATATATATATATATATATATATATATATATATATATATATATATATATATATATATATATCTGTGTGTGTGTGTGTTTTCAACCGATAACTCAAGAGATTATTAACCGATTTTGATAAAACATAGAAAGTGGCTTTTTTTTTAATAGCTTGGACAAGTTTGTTAGCCAGCCCAATCGAAGGAGTTTAAAAAAATAAATTTTCTAAAAAAAACTTATGGCTCAAAAAATATTTTCATAAAATTTGGTAGATATGTTGCAGTGATAAAAACTTTAGAAAAGACCAAACTTAATGCTTCTAGGTTAACGGAACAATGAGTTACTAATATTTTAAACATTTAATGAAAATTCGCTACCATAACGCATATGCTGCGTCCAAATTTTTTTTATATATTTGCCAGTTTTGTATGTTATTTTATTTTAGGCTGGGCACATCTGCGGAGATCAAAACGATTTGGTCGATGGTTATCCAACGGGTTGCGTAAGGGTGTCCTTTGGGTATATGTCGATGAAAGAAGATGCTGATAAATTGTTGTATATGATAAAAGACTGTTTTATACAAAAACCAGTAACGTTGAAGATTCCTATTAACTGGAAAAATATTGGTGTCAATCATTCCACTTCAGTCAAAATCAGTAAAAAGCATTATGCGTCTTCTAATGGAGATGTCCTAAAAGGTTTAAATTCAAAGGGCACTCTTGAACAAATATATCTTTACCCAGTAAAATCCTGTGGGGCATTTCGAGTTAGAACCACTTGGAATATAAGTTCAACAGGGCTTCAATATGACAGACAGTGGATGATTGTCAATTCATCTGGAGTTTGTGTTACTCAAAAGCAAATTAAAGACTTGCACAAAATAAAGCCAGAAATCAACTTGGAGTCAAACACACTCTATCTTAAAGCAGATGGTAAGCCTACATTATTTATTTATTTATTAAGCTTACACTTAAGTATATTATGTACCATGTAACTACCTACTTCCGAAGGCTGGAGTGATGGTCGGGGTTTAGATCGGAACAAGGGATTCGCCTCGAGCGCCATCACTTTAATTGAAGGTTTCAAGATATTCCTGGGGGAAAGTGGAAGCCCCAAAGTTGTTATTTGTTTAGGTAGCGGACCATCCTCAGGGAGAAGTATGCTCGGGAAGACTCCAGTGGAGATGTTTTGATTTTCCAGGGGTCAAACTTTGTAGAGACTGATAGCGAAACAGAAATTAAAACATAAAACGGTTTATTAGGGGTTAAAATATATATACAATCAAATGTGAAAATAATAGGAAAATTGAGTATTTGCAATGTATAATTTAAAATGTTCTCACCAGGGCTGGTTGATAAAATGTAAATTGTATAAGAAAAACGGAATATGAATCTTTATTTTGGTTGTCGCTAAATAGACAGTTACTCGTAAAATGAAATCGCGGAATTTTTCTTGTTCTTAGCTAGCTTTGGTTTCTGCAAAAATTAATGGAGGGCTTTATTCTTACGGCGGCAATAGGCAAACGATACTTTACACTGTTCCGAAGCTCGTGTCCCACCTGGGAACAACTTGAGCCTCAATGCAGCGAGAAATACACACATATACCTCCTGGCGATATTTTACGCCGCTTTGACGCTCGTGTCCCACCTGAGAACAACTTGAGTGTAAACGCAGCGGAATATATATATATATATATATATATATATATATATATATATATATATATATATATATATATATATATATATATATAGTCCTCCAAACTCCCAAGACAGCTGGAAGCGAGAATAAATTATATAACTCTCGGCTGGACGGTGCGTACCTAGGCAGAATAATATAAATACAATTAAAAATATGGGACCGGCAACACTCTGTAAATTCTGTTTGGATATTGGGGACACCTGTATATGGAAATGCGAAAAAAATAAAAATAAAATTGGAATCGGTGTCCGAGCTAACTAGCGGGGACAGCTATACATGAAATGGATCATCAATGATCCGGGAAATACAAAATATCCACGGTTCAATAAAAGCTTGTTGCTTACCAAAATCAAAAATAGTGGAAAGGGGCGGATCGGACGGTTCTCTACTGAGACAGGATAATACGCGATTGGAAAATACATTTTTCCACTGGACGGAAACTAACGTAGGTTATCTAAGGCTTGAGCTGGACGGAACTGCAGATTTAGCTCAACGTAACGCAGACTGTACGGAACTGATTTTATTGGATTGGTGGACCAGCTTTTATAGTGGAAAAATTAGGTATCTTCGTTTATTCTAGAAGTTTTTAATATCTTTCTTTAACTTACAGGAAACGTGAAAACTTTAAATCGAAAATTTGCTAAATTTTGTATATTTTGTTCTTATAATCTAAGAGATAAGACTGTGGAATTCGCTTTATCGAAGTTTTAATGATAAACGGGAAATTTTTTATATGGTTTTTACGTTTTCACTGGCATTTTAAGAATAAATATTAATTAATAAATTTTAACAAGATTGCCAGAGTGATGTTGTGGCAGCGAAATTCCAACTTACTGCAATGAAACGGGAGTTCCATTACAACCACACTAAAGCGCGTAAGCATGTTCTTGCATTCTTATAACAATTTTAGAGAATTTTATTTCACACGCAAAATTTTCACTCATTGACAAACAACCTTTACTGGATTTTGTCAATCGCTTCTTACTGAAAATATATCCTGCTCAAGAAATTATAGTCGGTAAGCAGTAATATTGCTGGCTTTGAATTCTGAAATTAAATTTTTATAACTAAATGTTTCGTTAACCGCATTGTTAGAGAATTTTTGATTACTGGACCTCCAAATAATTTAAGTTTAGCACAATCTAAATAAAAATTATGCTTGATATATTATTTCTTAAATAACTCCAACACATCGTTGACAAGACTAACAGCACGTGGAGAACCCTGAGACTAACAGCGAAGACGGCAATGATCCGCTTCACCAAGAAGAGGAATCTGGAGGATCTCAAGGCACCGGTCGGCGTCGTCTGTGAGTGCATGCAAGCTGACTGTAGCATAATTGAAAGGTGGTGTGGTGAGCTGGGACTCTCTGTAAACCCCGAGAAGACGGAGAGGATCCTATTCGTCAAGAAGAGGAATGTGGAGGGGTTCAGGGCGCCCGTGATGTTTGGAAAACCTTTAGCTTTAGTGCGGGAGGTCAAATACTCGGTGGTCGTCCTGAAGTCCAAATTATCATGGAGGTCGCAAATGGAACGAGTAGTGAGGAAGGGAGTAGCGATCCTCTGGCAGCTGCGCCGTGTAATAGGGAGGACCTGGGCACTTAATCCTCGGATGCTTCATTGGATTTATACAGCGACCGAGGGTCCTTTATGAGACAGTGGCCTGGTGGTGTGGTGTGAACCAAACTTCTACCCGGAAGCTGGCCAAACTTCAAAGACTGACAAGTCTGGGTATAACCGGCGCTATGATGACGACACCCTCAGCCGCCCTAGAGGTTTTGGTGATGCTGCCACCGCTTCCCATCTGCATCGGAAGGGAGGATATGGTGTCGCATCCCAGAATGTGAGACTCTGGAAACTGGTGCGGTGAGAGAGAGAATGAAAGAGAGAGAGAGAGAGAGAGAGAGAGAAATAACAGGACATTCAAAAGTTGCCAAGTAGGTGGAAAAAGAAATTCAAATTTCCACCATCAAGGTACGAAATGCAGAGGATTGTATTAGACTGACTAGGACATGCACCCTCAGATTCCCCAGTAGGGATTAGTGGAGGGAAAATTAGGTTGATTTACAGCCTGCTAGTCTGGGCGTATATACCACGGCATTCGAAATGGAGGTGTACGCTATTCTGTCTGTAGCTAATCGACAGGACGTGAGGATGAGCCCTGAGAAATGTGACATATACCTAGTTTGAATTTTAGGTATTCTTTTAGCAATTTTTTGTGTAGAAAATATTTAGTTCGATTATCGCAGAAATTTGTTTGTGTTGCTGTAGAAATATTTTTTTGGTAAGATGTTTGTGAAATTTGGTAAGTAATAATAAATGTTTAAGTTATTGTAAAATAAATGTTTTCTGATTTTCGTGAAAAAATAATGCAAATTTTCATGCAATTTTTTTTTGTAGTTTCGTCAAAAAGGTTTTTGTGAATAATTATATCTTTGTAGGTGGGTAAATAGCTTAAAGAGTTTGGATGTCCAGGAAAATGGGTTTAGTTTTTTTGGGAATGTTTTAAGTTTATTTACGGAACATTTTTCTACTTCTCCAATAATAAGTTATTTTGATGAAATATGATACATTGGTTCCAGTATATAGGGTATACTGGTATCCAAATTTGATGCCTGTTTTCCTAAAAAACAGACATATTTGCTAAAAAAATTCACTACCATAACGCACTTGCTGCGTCCAGACTTTTTTTGTTTTTGCCAAGGAAATATAAATAAGGGTTAGTATCTTAAAAAGTTATTATATTTCTTTACGTCTATTGAATTTTCCTTAAAAGTAATTTCCAGGTCTTCTAAACACATTCATTTATTATTTAAAGTCGAACAATGTAAAATAGAAACACTACTGAGATTTATTTATGGCTAGTATCAATATTATTGTCAGACAATGCACAAGTTCTTTTTTGTAAACGTCTATCACTTTTGTGCTGTCTTAACCTATCTTTAAGGATTCTGTTTGTTTGGATTCCATGTAGTGATTGTAATTTAAAATACATTTGCCATTCAAAATTTGCTGCGTGAAGATTTTTCTCTCCAGGCGTCTGATCAGCACTTACATCGGTTCAGTAGTCAATGAAAAATTAGCGCGAATAGAAAATTCTATTATCGGTTGGTAAAAATAGAAAAAGCAACTCATTTATCGATTTGTTATTGCAACAACGATTCTGGTAATAACCCTTTATTAGTGAAATTTTCTTTAAAAAAATTCACTAAAAAGATCTCGACTTTTGAATTCTGAAAAATTTTCTTGAAATGAGCGCGAACTAGCTGTATATATGGCTTGGATAAGTTAGTTAGCCGGAAAAAGCGCACCAGTTTTTCCTGGAAAATTTTGGGTTTTCTTTCGAAAAAATTTGTATCTTCGGAAATAACAGAGCTACAGCAACCAAACTTGGTACACAGGTTTGCATGATAAAAACTATACTATATACTAAGATTTAGATATCTAAGCTAAGATAAAAAAAAATATAGGCATTTAAAAAATTTGGGTGCCACTAATGACCAGAAAAACGTATAAAATCAAAATATTTTGTTGGATGACAAAACTAATGTATATTACAAACCAAGATTAAGTTTTTTTGGCGCAAGATATCCAGAAATACCATAAAAATCACTTTGAAAATTTTTATAAATTTTTATATCATAAAGACCCTTTCTCTGATACTTTGGCAGTAGTTTCAGTTATAGAATTTATCGTTTAATGGTCTATAATTTTTCGCGAATTTACACACATAACAATTCCCTATTGAGGAGACTGCGACTTTTGAATTGCTCAAAGATTTGTTCAAATGAGCTCGGACTGGGCCCCCATAAAACTCACTGTACAGGGTGAAGAATTTCTACTGTACAGCTCAATATATCTCTACTAGTTTGAATTGAAGAAAAAAAATTGTTGCCATTTTTAAGCAAATTGCGCAAACAGAGGAGTGTGACATTTGGCATCATTATAGAGTATATGGAGAAGGAGTCCTGAAAGATAAAATTTTTATAAGTCAGATTCCCTCGAACCGTGCTAGTTTTGAGCCTATTGTTCATATGAAATTTGTCAATGTCAAACATATATTACTCTATGGTCAAACAAATGTATATAGGTGCGTTCATAATGAGTGTCATATACATACAAGTCTGTGGTCAAACAGTGCAGTGAGATTATGGAGGTATACTCTATGCCAAAAAAGTTCTAGACGCAGCAAGTGCGTTATGGTAGTGAATTTTTATTAAATCATTCAAATTCGAATAACTCAATCTTATGTAAACTTAGACAGCTGAATTCTAGCACGTGGAAAGGTCTTTCTTAAGGAAACCTATTCACCAAATTTTATTAAAATAGCTTTGTAATTTTTGGAGAAAAAAATTTTTTTCGAAAGAAGATTTAAAATTTAAATAACTCATTTTCATATAAACTTAGAAAGTTCAGTTTTGGTACGTAGTAAGGTGGTCTTCCTCGAGGCTATATATGCACCAAATTTCATTGAAATATATTTGTAATTTTCGGAGAAAAAAATTTTGTTCGAAAGAAAACTCAAAATTTTTCAGGAATACCTTGTTCGATTTTCTTGGCTAACGAACTCATTCAAGCCATTAATAAAAGAACGGCACTTGCCAAGTTTCATTGAAATCGGTTAGTTATTTTTTAAGTTAGCGGTTGGAAACATATATATATATATATATATATATATATATATATATATATATATATATATATATATATATATATATATATATATATATATATATATATATATATATATATATTTAAATAAAAATTCACTAAAAAACCTCAAAAACGTTCAAACTTAAAATTGTATACGTTAATTATAGGATGAATTGAGCTACACACTTAAAAAAATATTTTTATAATTACATGCTGGCCCATAAGTCGTTGGTGATACAATTTTTTTTTTTATCAAACACCTCTTATTTTATTGCATTTTTGCCTTTTTCATCGAATGCATGTTTGTAAGGAAAAAAATGATAGTGTTCTTGTTTTTAAGTCATTTCAATAATTGTTATGCTGCTTTTCATATTTTTGACGCATATCAAAAATTGTGATACGGCGTTTTTACCAATAGGTAGCGGATCCCAGGAAAATGACGCATCCAGAGATGCTTTCGTTTATATTATTTGTTAATTTTTGTACTTTTTCAAACAAGAAAATTATTTTGATGAAATAATATGGTACATTGTTTCTACTATGAAGATTATACTGATAACAAAATTTGATGCCTGCTTTTATTAAAGAAAATACCTATTATTTAGGTATTAAAAACATTTTAGTGAAAATTTACTACCAAAACGCACTTGCTTCGTCCAGATTTTTTAGTGAATTTTCTTAAAAAAATTCACTAATGAAGAGATCCCGACTTGAATTTAGAAAAAATTTCTTCATATGAGCGCTATTTAGAACCCCTGGAACCTAAATCCGAGGTCGGTTTAAGACTTTGTATGTTTATATATATATATATATATATATATATATATATATATATATATATATATATATATATATATATATATATATATATATATATATATATATATATATATATATATATATATATATTTATGTGTCACACCTATAACTACAAAAATAATGGACCGATTTTGATAAAACTTGGTGAGTACCTCCCTTTCGCAAGTGGCTTGAATACGTTCGTTAGCAGGAAAATCCGCCAAGGTTTTCCCGAAAATTTTTTGTTTCCTTTGGATAAAAAATTATATCTCCGGAATTAACCAAGTAAGGGAAGCCAAATTTGGTACGCGGGTTTATATCATTATAGGTAAGTTACCTACTAAAATTTAGCTCTATAGATTGAAGAAGAAAAAAGTTACAGGCATTTAAAGAAAAATAAATTTGGGTTTTCCTCAAAACCTCAAAAGTCGCGAGCGTAAACGTCAAAATTGGTAATATTTAGGCAATGAACCTGAAACTAATATGAGCTATGGAAGGTAAATGTCTCAAGAATAATGTTTTACAAAGCCTGAAGTCTTAGTTTCAATCGTCATTGTCCTTCATTTTACTCAAATATTCCCAGAAAATTCATTTTAAATAGACCCTTTCTCTGATGCTTTGGCAGTAATGTTAGCTATAGAGTTTATTGGTTAATGGTATATCATTTTTGTCGAATTTTCGTAAAAAATCTTTAAAGCTCAATATATCTGTCATTATGCAAGTACGAAAAAAAATTGTATACAATAATTATAGGGTGTCTTGAGCTACATCTTAAAAAAATATCTCTACAATTACAGGATGGCCCATATGTCTTTGGTGATTCAAATTTTCTTTTTTAGTGAATTTTCTTTAAAAAATTTACTTATGGGAAGATCCGTGTTTATATATATATATATATATATATATATATATATATATATATATATATATATATATATATATATATATATATATATATATATATCGTACCGATAACTCAAAACATAATAGACCGATCTTGATTTAATTTGGTAAGTACCTTCGTTTTGCAAGTGGCTTGGATAAGTTTGTTAGCCAGGAAAATCGGACCCGGTTTTCCCAGAAAATTTTGTAATTTTTTTTTCTAAAAAAAATCATATTTCCGGAAATAACAAAGTGAGGTACGCGTATTTGTATTATAAAGAGAGAACCATGTACCAAAATGTAGGTTTCTAAGTTTTAGGACAAAAAAGTTACGGGCAGCAAAAGCAACAAATTTTGGAGTTTTCCTCAAAACGTCAAACTCGCAATTTAAAACGTCAAACTTGCAATTTAAAACGTCAAAATTGGCAATGTTTAGGCAAAGAACGTGAAACAAATACGGATTGCGAAAAGAAAAGGTTGCAAGGAGTGTATTCTGCGAACCCTTAGGTTCCAGATTCAACCGTCATTGCCCTTCATTTTACTAAAATATTTACAGAAAACTCATTTAAAATAGACCCTTTCTCTGATGCTTTGGCTGTCGGTTTAGTTAAGTTGATACTTTCGCTGTATGTTTAGTGAAGTTTATGGTTTAACGGTCTATAATGTTTAGCTAATTTTCGTAGAACAAATTCGTTACTGCATTTTAGAATGTTTTATCAAAATATGATGCATGTTTGTAAGAACAAATCTGGACGCAGTAAGTGCGTTTTGGTAGCAAATTTTCATTAAATCCTTCAAATTTCAATAACTCAATTTGCTATTAACGTTAGTTTTGTTAGTTAGGAAACCATAATTTATCTTTATTTTTGGAAAATTTTTGTATGAACGCAGCAAGGGCGTTTTGGTTGCGAATTTTCATTAAATGTTTCAAATTTCAATAACTCAATTTGCTGTTAACCTAAGGTTCATTGGCTAGGAGACCAGTTTTCTCAGAAACATTTAAAGTTTATTTTGGGAAAATTTTTGTACATTTTCAAATAATTATTTTGATAAAATATGGTACATTGTTCCTACTATGTAGGTTATACCGGTAACTAAATTGATGCCTGCTCGCATTAGAGCGATATATTTGTAATTAAAAACATTTTAATGAAAATTCACTTCCATAACGCACTTGCTGAGTTTTTTAATTTGCGGCGCTTGTGACCTCCTCCAACCTTAGATTTTGAAACGTTTCCCGACAGTATTTACAACATACATGCCACAGGGAATGCTATAAGATGAAATTGCAATATGTAATGTGAAGCATACGGTTCAACTCATATTGCAAACACTGGATGACTCACTGGAAAATGTAAATTGTCTAAGTTATATCAGTTTTCAATCTCAAGAAAGTATTGTCTTCTTTGCAGTGCAATTTAGATACCTGTCCTAGTTTGATACTGCACAGCACGTCTGGTGGCGTCTGTCTGACATAATGCAATATCCAATTTCCAAAGCTCTCTAACACCATTTGAGTCTTCTTGCCTTGAAAACTATAAATAGGTAAACTCTAATTTTAATATGAGTTTTGATAAACATCAGACCAGTTAAATTTTCTTTGGTCAATAATAGATTACACAAAAAATTAAGAATTAGAAAAATCAAATTCTATATATTTAATTTTACATTTATTAGAAGTTTTTTTACGAGGGCATTTTTATAAGTTCTTAGCCTGGTATAGAGGCAGAACCCTATTCCTAGAACCCAATTCCAAGGTCTATTTGAATTTATATATATATATATATATATATATATATATATATATATATATATATATATATATATAATATTTAGTTTTTGTGACGGTAATATTATTATTTTCTTAAAAAGTGTGGAATAGCCGTCAGTTGCAATAAAACTCTTTATTAATTTCCGACCTATCGGAATAATTTATTTCATTATACATGGAAAAAAAATTATATACATTTTACATAGGAAAAATAGATGTAAGTGTTTTAAACCTTTGTATTTTTCCTATGTAAGTTTTAATTATATAATTATTCCGAAAGCCCGGAAGTTAATAAAGAGTTTTTATCGCAAATGACGATTATCCCACAATTATATATATATATATATATATATATATATATATATATATATATATATATATATATATATATCCGAGCGATAACAAAACAATACTAAACTGGTTTGAACGAAACTTGACAGATATCTCCATTGTGTTAAGACTGCGGACGAGTTCATATAACAGCCATAACGGAACTTCCCCCCCCCCCCCACTATAAATATACAAAAATATTTTTGAAAACGCTATATTTTTGTAATGAGCGCGAATTAGGGCCCCTAAAACCGATAACCAAGGTGCGTTTGAATTCATATATATATATATATATATATATATATATATATATATATATATATATATATATATATATATATATATATATATATATATATATATATATATATATATATATATATATATATATATATATATATATATATATATATATATATATATATATATATATATATATATATATATATATATATATATGTATGTATGTACCCGAGCGATAACTAAAAGAATACTCAACTGATCTGAACGAAACTTGGCATATGCCTTCATTTCGTTAAAATCGCTGACGAGTTCGTCAATCAGTTATAACGGACATATTTTCCCCCAAGAAATATACAAAAATTATTTTAAAGTATTTAAGTTACTGGAATCTGACTTTACATGTAGCTAGAAATGAAGTGGATAAACCTCTGTTCTGAATTTTAAGTAATTTGGTTCACAAAATTTTGAGTTTTTCCCAAATTAAAAATAAAATCTGAAAGACATGAAATGGAACAACCTAAGTGGTGAAAGTATGATGTCAGACAAAGACAGAGTGTTCACCTGCCACGCGTAGATTGATACATATGCCACAGGCATACATCATAACGATAACCAAATAAAATAACCCACGTAAGCCGCGATCGCTACAACATCAGAATGTGCAACGTACGTTCACACCCGAACTGTGGCCTTCGGGTATATTCGAAATCGCGGATTTGTTAAATGTTCAAAAATATCCAGTTTGAAAGTAAGAGGGGAAGATAAGGAAGTTTTCTATCAGCTACTTGCAGTAGGAACCAGATGTGATAGTGTGTTTTGTTTATTTATTATGATTTGACAGTCCTGTTTTGAAGTGAAGTAAATGATTGTATATTGCTTTAAAAATTTATTATTAAAGTAAAGAATAATGACGTGTTTTGTTATTTATTATGATTGGCAGTTTTGTTTTAAGGTTAAGTAGTAAACGATTGCACCTACATTATGCTTTTAAAATTGGAAACTTAAGAATAATAATGCGTTTTGTTTATTTGTCATGGTTTGATAGTTCTGTTTTGAGGTTGTTTCTAAAATGGGAAATCAAGGAATAAGAATATTAACGTTAATATTCGTTGATTAATTGTACATGTAGGTAAGTTATTCGAATAATGAATTGACTTCTTGGGTACGAATAAAGTTTACTTCTGATAAGCTTTTGTAACTTTAATAAAATTTCTAATGCAAGTTTCTTTTAATGAGATTCACAGTACCTAGATTCACCAAATTTTAATTTTCTAGCATCTAGAATATTTTCGATGATAATAGAAAGAGAGAAATTCTTTAAATATGCTTGTATTAGGACCTCTAAGCCAGATATTTGACGTCTGTTTAAATTAAACGTATTACTTTTAGTACTATGCCGCACTTATAGAGTAAAATTCTTATGAAAGTTTACTATTATAACGCACTTGCTGCGTCGTGAAATTTGGATTAAATATAACCTCAATTTAATTAGATACATTTATTAGTAGAGCTAAAGTGACTTTATGCAAGAGAGTGGCGACAATTATGTGTCATTTTCTTTCGGTCGTTATAAGCATGATACAAATAACGAGAGATATGATATTCAGACTACCTATTTTTAGACCTGTCACTCGCATGGTGTCAAGTGGTGAGTCCAATGCAACAATAACATGCTGTCGTGCAGTGAGGTTTGACGTTTCATCACAACCTCTTAACAAATTACGTATTCTACTAATATTTTAGTGCATACAGTTGAAAGTAATAAAAATGAAAAAGATTAAATTTAGTGCTGCGATCTATATTATCTGAAAAAGACAATATAGGCGTAACTTCAACCGCATCAAACTGACGTATAGAAACTTTTTGATTGGGAATGACTTTGTTTTAAGTGTGTAGTTGGACTGCTGTAACGTTACTCACCACGTGACGTCATATCATATTTCTTCTAAGTCATTATATCATGGTTATAAGGGCACTGTAAATTGGGTCCACTCATCGTAGAAATCCATAGATCATTTTTAGTTCTCCATGTACGTGATATATTTGTATATTACGGCATATTATACTGTCAAACCAGCGTTTATAAACACTTATTAAAGATTTTTCGTTAAACGTTTTCTTTTCGCTGCTATTGTCAGATGGTGCTAGGATGCATATTCAATTACAGTGGCTACTGGATACCAAATTTACCTAAGATATTTACTAAAGGAACATATACGCCACTTTGTATGAAAATCAGCTACCTTTTCAGTTATACAAGGTGTCTCGTGAGGAAAGTGAAAAAAAAATCTTTTATAATTCGTTTGTACTCGGAAAGGACGTATTTTCGGGCACATGTTTATATAAGATTTTTTGCTTACTTCGAATTCCATAATATGCCCTGAAAATATGTCCCATTCCTTACGAAACACCCTGTATACCGGACATGACCACACTCGTCGTAGTAACCCATACAAATATATAGACATTCAATTTGGTCTCTGTGATAGATTCTTAGCGTCTACCGAAATTTCGAAGAAATTTTGAAAGAGCAATTAATTTTTCTTATGTTAATTTAAGATAAACACCATTTATCTAATTTATTTATTTATTTCTTTATTTGTTTCAATTATACAGTACGCTAATACAATAAGTCAAACACTTGTGCTGTACATTAACGTAATTTAATATTATATCCAAAATTGCTTGTCAGTAAGAATCCAAATTTCGCACTTCAAATTTTGACATACCAAATAAAATTTCTTTTTGCTTCCAATTTTTTCCATCCGATGCCTTATTCGTTGCCTTCATTTACAACAAATCTTCATATCTTTATTTTACTTTTGCATTTACAATTCATCCTAACATATCCATATTTTTTCCAAAATAATCAATTTTATTTAAGACCAAAAATGACACTGGAGTTTGGCGTATATTTATAATTATAATATAATAAACAAGTTAAAATCGATTACCTGTTGTCTCCCTTACTTGCTGAAAGCGTTTCATACTAAATACTAATGTTGTTTTCATCTCTTGTCGCAAGTTCCGGTCAAGAACGTACGAGAAAAAATACTTTGACAGTTTTATAGTTTTTTTTTTCTTAAAATGTCAAAGCCACGATTTGAAACTTTAGAATTGGCAACTTTTAGGTAAAGAACCTAAAACGAATACGGGTTATGTAGAGAAAATGTTGCAAGGAAACTGTTTTACAAAACCATAAGTTGCAGCTTTAACCATCATTATTTATTTTACTAAAATATTTGCAGAAAACTCATTTAAAATAGACCCTTTCTCTGATGCTTTGGCAGTAGTTCTAATTACAATGACTGTACGAAGACAGTGTGGTGAGACGTTCGTCAGAGTGCTGATTGGTCAACGATCACGTGGGATCAGCAACGCTATGTTTCCACCGTATTTGTACAGAGCCTCATGGAAGAAACAGATATATCGAAGCATTTCTCTATTAATAGATGCTTATGTAAAAAAAGCTGTAATAATGACGAAGAAATCACTCATGTGATATTTCATTGCTGAAGTGTCTTTTTTAATTAAAAAATGTAAATTTGAAATCTCGTTCTCGACTCCTGAAAATTTTTAAATCGACTGTAATGTCAATTATCATATTAGTTGTACTCAAGCAACAAGAAACTCATAATGCTTGTACCTGTGTGTGTGATGACTACTGCATGACCTCGGAAGCTAGGTACATTAGCCACAAACTGTTGTATTAGACAATGCTTGTACCTAAAATAATAAACAAAACCCCACGGTCTTGCAGACCTGACAAGTGCAAAGCTCTATTCGAAGACTGGGATCAAATTAAGGCAACGTTAATTAACATTTTTGAAGACAAAGACTAACTGACCTAAGTACGCTGTGATGCAAATGGGTTATATAATCGTATGTGTAAAGTAAAGCGATAAAGGTATACAATATTTTGGATACAACTAATGTTACAAGCAATCTGCTTTAAGACCCAAAACTTGATCTCAAATGTACAGTCGCCGCAATAAAGTCTTTAGAATATAGTTTATACTATTAAGGTATAACCATTTTTCAGCATATGAAATATTTAGTGCAAAAAGTCGGGAACAATCGAATACGCCACTCATTTATGTAAGCGACAGAGTAACATGCTTCTTATTCCATTAGATTATGGTCAAACCCTAGAAGTTGTAGTTGCTGTAATATTTTAATTGATTATCCTTATTTATTAATAAATATGTGTTATAACAAAATTGGTGGTCTACTACACCTTTCCCTCCTCAAAACTTAGTTTTTCTTAGACCGTGAGTGCAGATAACATTAAATAATTAATAACCTACTGCAATAGTTATTTTCATTATTGGCAAGTATTGTAGGCCTTTTTCCATTACTTAATAGAGCACCCCACAACAACTGATTACTATATACCTATTTGATGAAGATTGGCTGGTTTAGAGTTGTAGAGTGGACAACGAGACTCGGCGGTAAATTTGCAGATAAGCTCACGGAGGGCTTTTTGAACATTTTTTCAGAAACATGCCTAGAACTCCCCGTGGAAGCATAAACCCCAAGACAAATTTCTTGTAAACCACCCTCAAGAAAGCTACGAGGGCAAATAGGGGTTCTGTATGGGATAAACAAGATTTCTAGGAGGTATAGTTGCAAAATGAGATATCGGAGCCTTATATAAGCCCGGCTAAGCTATTTATTTTTTAGATTTTTTGTTTACACTTCCTTTTCATCTTCCTCACCCAGCCTTCACCACTAGTCCCGTAAATTTCCCGTGGGAAAAAAATCAAAAAGTGCTCCATTAGCAAATTTACCACCGAGGCGCTTTGTCTATTCGGCCTTACGCATGCTTCTGAATTATTTTTTCTAAAACCTTTTGTGAGCGCATCTGCAAATTTAGCTATTCAGTAATTATGCCTTCTTATAAACCTCGGAAAATAGCCGAAGAGGCAAATAGTACATTCTACCGGTAATTTAAACAAGGAAAGTTCCTCTTCCTCTCACTGTGTGATAGATGAATGTAATTGCAACAAAAATGTTTTCGGATTTTGTGAAAAAAATTGTCTGCAAATTTTCGTGCAACATGTTTTTTTGCCGAAAAGCTTTTTGTGAATTCATATTCTGGCAGGTGAGTGAATAGCTTGAAGCAGTTCATTGGCAAGCAAAATCGGACCAGTTTTTGCGGGAACATCTTGAGTTCATTTTCAATAGCAACTGTTTTAAAACGGTCGTAATAAAATCACATAAATCCGTTGTAAAAGCAGTAAAATCGAAGATAACCTTGAAAGGGTTGCTAAAGAGTAATTCACAACAGTATATCTGTTTATAATTGGTGTATCAGTTGTAAATTCCAAATTAAGTAAACTCAGTGATAAGTTGAGGTGACGCTCACTTCAAAACAGTGTTTAGTTAACAATTTCAGATCTGATCCACAAAATTTGTTTAAAATAACAAGAACAAGTGGAACCTGGAGAGTTTAGCCATTTACTTTTGTTAAAAATAATAAATATCAGCTGATGCAGTTAAAATTAAATTTACCAACCAAGAATCAGAAGTGGTGCCGATAGATGGAGCAGGCAACCGTAGATCAAGAATTCGTAAACCAGCATCCATCCTTTTTTGCGTATAACGAAATTACCATGGCAACGGTAATATCAGCGCTTGGCATGCCAACGAATAGACAAGTGAACATTATATTACACCATTTTGAATGACGCATATTAAAACTTCAATCATATGATTTTCTAAATTAGTATTTTGCATTTTTTTAATTTTTCAAACAATTCAGTTAATCTCATAAAATATATATTGTTTCTACTTTCTACGTTATACTGGTAATCAAATTTGATTCCTTTTTTCATTAAAAAAAGAACTATTTACAATTAAAATCATTTTTCATACTTCCTGCGTCCAGACCTTTTTCAATATCATTATAGTTTTAGAAAAACATTAAAATTGAAAATTTTTATGGCGCTGAATAGTTTCTATTTCAAAGAGTGTAACACGCGACAATACATTTAAAATGTTTGAGACGATAGCTAACTTTGACGGGGATTGAAGTGGGTACAACGATTATACTTAAAAAAAATTATATTTTATATCTAAGTTGACTTCAAACATTTATATTAAAAACCATTAATAACAGAGAAAATTAATATATTCCCTACGCTTGAAACACAGCGTATATGAGTAACCTCAGTACACGCTTAATTGATATCTGTGTCAGTAGACAGGTCGAAAGCCTATCACATTGTGATGTATAGAGAACACAACAGGTGTTTTGTCTTTCAACCTAACTAAATTATTAATCAATAATCTAGAGCAAATACTTAATGGGAATCGATTTTGTAGAACATTTTAGTACAATAGAGAGTTAATTAAGTGATCAGGTGTAATTGAAAATTATAATAGATAACTTAAATCCTAAATATAAATCGTACGTTCGATAAAGCTAGAACTTCCACATAATTAAGCTAACCGCGTACTATTTGAAATATAATCACATTAAAGTGGAAGTAGTTTAACTAGTTTATAACCATTGATGTCTAGGGGAAATTTGAATAGGAGATCTCAATTCCTTCTAAAGTTATTGTGGCTGCAAACAGGCACACATACAGATCGACAGACCAATAGACCGACAGATCGACAGATCGACATACCTACAGACCGACAGACACAAAAACGGTTCGTTCCCAAAGCATGTTTTCTATATGTTTTGATACTTTTTTGGATGTTTAAGCGAAAACAAAATTTTGAAATTTTTGTCGCCGATGGAAGTGGAAGTATGGCCACACTTATTGACGATGTGGAAGTAATTGGACTGATTACATTTTGGAAATAATTTATTTTTAGAGCATAAAGAAACATCCCATTCTGAGAACAAAGCAATGAATAAAGCAAGTAGGTACACAAATTAGGACATTGTACAAGGTTTTAAGCTCTGTCTCTTCCTGACCACAATCGAATTTTTCGGATTGTTCTTGATCAGTAATTTACGCCTCTTTAGGCATCTGAAGGTCACTGATTAAGACTTCAAAATACCACATCACCACATCATCATATATATATATATATATATATATATATATATATATATATATATATATATATATATATATATATATATATATATATATATATATATATTTAAGTGACAGTTATCTCCAAATGCTGCTTTCAGCAGGTTGCTAACAGCTTTGTCTGGAAAATGTGCGAATGGCTAAATTAGCAGCAGCCAAGCAATTTCGACTATACGTACGTACATACCTTTATATGTCGAAATTTTATCTTTATCTGTAATTGTGTAATTGCTTTGAGGGATGTGTGTTTGCTAAAGTTTTTCTCTTTTAATAAGGGTGTTTGGTGCTTTTGAATGAGTCTCCATTTTTGTATAGTACTTGAGAGTTGATGGTTACTTCACAAGTTCTTTTGTTCTGGTTTTGAACTTGTCTTATAAAAATTCTTTTTTGTTCGCTAATACCTTCGTATTTATTGAAGACGGTAAATAATTCCTTAAGGTCATAAACAACCCATTTGTTTCTTAGTTTAAATATATTTCTCAATTTTTTGTGACTATCAATATAGTCTGACGGAAGAATTAATCTATCGTATCGGCGTAATTCTTTCTCTACTCGTCCAAAAACCCGATCTGCCGGCAAATAGAAATGTCCTGGTATGGGTAATGTAATTTGGATCTCTTCAATTTGTCTTGAGGATGCAGCCAGTACATGAACGCATGCATAATATGGCTGCTCTTGTTTTGGCCTCCGCAGCCATCAGAAAACCACCGAATTCTTGCAACCGTTTGATTACATTTTCTTAGAAAATGCAACAAGGCGGATCCAATCTCATTATACCCACGACCACTGATGTTGTCAGTCCACAAATAGAAGCTATGGCCTTTGGATTGTACATCAACCAGACAAAAGTAATAAGTGCTAGCTGTAGTGAATAAAATGCTTCCTCAATGGGCGTTTTTGTCATATTCTGAACCTGCTGAAGGTCAACACAACACGCACTTTATTACTTTGCTGTTCTTTCAACCACAAGTTGAACTGTTTAGCCTTAACTTGATGAACCTGCAAGTCATGTTTAGTTCGACATTGTCTTAATTACTTTTAATCTGGAATTTAATACATTCAGAGTAACTGAATACATTGGTGGCAGGTGACCCAAAGTCAAGATTGAAATCGATACGGAATATTTTAAGCTAAAAGAGACACTTCACCTGAAGATGCCCACCTACTTCGTCATTATACTTTTTCCACATTTTTCGGGTAGTAAGTGACGAATGTAGGTACAATCTTTGTGATTTGTTACAACTGTAATGATTTTGTTGAGCTCCGAATTTACTAATGAACGATTTTATTTTTGAAGTCTTGGCACCTATTTACTAGATCGCCCATATACCCCCCCCCATGTTTTTTGATAGAAATTGAGCGAACAAAATATCGTCATACAGAGTTATGAAAATTCGCTATTTGGTAAACACCGTTCTTCCTTCTTGTTAGAGATTGTTAAAAGGATTTAACTGCTGACGTATATAATACAAAGAACCGTTGATTTCGAAGTAAAATGTCACATACGACAAACATTCTAGTTCCTTGAAAAATAACATAAGCAACACAAATATATTTCTCTACAATGCAGTTTCAAATAAGGAAAGATTTCTGAATTTTTTATATTGGAACTCAAAGAAGGGTTCCATTATTACCAGTTTTAAAATAAAACGCACTTTGACAGCCAACAGAGGCAGTTTTTTTCTTATTTTAACATATAACAACATATAACAAGATGTTCTATGTCTGGTGACCTGGACAGTAAAAGGATGCATTCGCTTTGTGCCCCTGGTAGATCTGTTGGGGGCAGCAGGTGGGGGAACTATGGAGGAAAGCTCCTCTGAGCAGTGCCCGTGCAGATATCTATAAAAGAGAGAGAGGTCACCAACGGCACGTCGGTGGGCAAGGGATGGCAGCCTTTGGGTGAGGGTGGGGTCACCGATGAGACGTATAGCTCTCTTTTGAATGGAGTCCAGGATAGCGAGTGTAAAAGCGGCAGCGGCACCCCAGATGTGGGAGCAGTATTCGAGGTTTGGCCTTATTTGTGAAGTATATAAGGTATAGAGATTAGCTGGTGAGAAGTATTTGCGAGCCCGGAAGAGGAAACCTAATTTCTTAGCAGCCGCTTCTGCAATTGATGTGATATGTTGGTGCCAATTAAGATTTCGATCCACAGAAATGCCAACAAGAGAAAAGGACTCATTACTTTGAATTACTTGGTTGTTCATTGTGATGGGTCTAGGGCTGGTGTATCTCTTGTGAGAAAGAAAGCAAGACTTCGTTTTGGTGGGGTTGAATTGTACAAGATTTATATTTCCGAAGTCTAATATTTTTTGGATATCCACGGAGACAGAACCCTCCATGAGTCTGCGATCCTCATCTAATTGGGCTTAAGAGACAGGCTTAGAATATTGTATATTTGAATGGAGGGTGCTGTCGTCCGCGTAGCTGTGAACTGGGTTGAATGTGCTAGAGAGGAGGTCATTGATGTGGAGAAGTAGGGGCTAAAGCTGAACCTTGAGGAACTCCTGCATTAATTGGATACAGTTTAGAGAAATGGCCATCCACAACAACATATATGCTTCTGTTGGAGAGGTAATTTGCTGTCCAGGTACAAAGTTTTGGTGGTAGGCCATGGGCCGAAAGTTTATTAAGCAGCGCTGCGTGCCAGACCTGGTCGAATGCTTTGGATATATCTAGAGCAACAATCTGGGATTCACTGTGTTGTTCCATAGACTTGTTCCAAGAATGGGTGACAAAGGAAAGGAGATCGGCAGTCGATCTGCGCTGACGTAATCCATACTGCCTGTCGTCGATTAGACTGTGTTTTTCAAGAAATTTTAGTAATTCGGTGTCTATATGCTTTTCCATCACTTTAGAGACAAATGAAAGGGGAGAAATAGGCCTGTAGTTGCTAGGAAGCGCTTTGGTTCGTTTCTTGGGGATGGGTTGTACTCGAGCAGTTTTCCAGTTACTAGGGAATATGCCTTTATTATAAGATATTTAAAACAGACGAGTCAGGACAGGAGCAAGCTCTGGTGCGCATTTTTTGAGAACAATTGCTGGGATCTCGTGAAGGCCAGATACTTTCCTGGTATTAGGAGAAGAGAGGATCTTTCGTACCTTTTTAGTTTTGAAAATGATATCCGTCATTTTATGCGCGACATTGGGGACTGTTGGTGGTTCAACATTTGGAGGTGGGTTGAGAGTAGAATTGCCGGCGAACAACGAAGCAAAAAGTTCAGCCTTGCCCAGGGCGGTAGAAACAATTTCACCCCCTGAGACAAGAGGCGGGAACGTGCTTTTGCAGAAATTATTCCCAATAGATTTAGCAAGAGTCCAGAAGGGTTTGCCGCCGTTGGAGCTTAAGAGGACTTTGTTTTTGATGTGGTTATTAAACGAGTTTTTTGCCTCAGAAAGAATGCGGACATAGCGGTTTCTTGCGTCGCTAAATGCTTGACGATTTTCTTGACTGGGATTGTGTAGAAGCGTTTTGTTAGCTTTGACCTTTTCAAGTCTGGCCTTGTCACAGGATTTAGAGAACCAGGGCTTTTGAGTGGCTGAAGAGGTTTTCTGTGTACGTGGGATAAATAATTCCATGCCAGCTTGGATAATTTTGGTAACGTTTTGTGAGATATCAGAGGGGTCAGGATGAGAGAAGCAGACAGATGCCCATGGAAATGAGGAAAAGTAATCCCGCATTTCGTCCCAGTTTGCGGAGCTGTAGTGTCAAACGATACGTGGGTGTGATGACTGTGTGACCTTGGGTTGCATTGAGCAGGAAGCAGTGACCATGCCGTGGTCTGAGCGACCAAGGGGGGCGGTGACTGATATCTTATAGCATTCAGGTTTTGTAGTAAGAAGGAGATCCAAGGGATTTGAGCTGTGTGTTGGGTTACGAGGAAAGTAAGTAGGTTGCTGAACCAGATTGGCTAAAGAATTGCTGACTGCAAAGGCATCCGCTGCTCTCCCTTGTGGATCGGTTTTTGAAGATCCTAGCCATTCCTTATTATGGACATTGAAGTCACCAAGAATAGTGACCTCGGAGGAAGGATATTCAGAAATCAGATAGTCGTTTTTTTCAGAAAGGTAGTCAAAGAGCTGGACAAAGTTGTTGTCAGAAGGTGACCGGTAAATGCAACAGATGAATTTAGTTGCAGCCCTGAGAGAGAGAGAGAGAGATTTATCCATAGTATGTCTTTTCTTGCAGCTTCTAAATTGGGGAGTCTGGTGCAGGGTAGATTGCTACTGACGTATGCGCACACGCCTCCATTCAATCTAAAGGAAGTAAGGAGCTCATACCCCGGGAAATTAAGGTGATTAGTGGCTGTTTTGGCACTGATTTGGGTTTCGGTGAGGAAGAGGAGTAGTGGCCTGTTAGCCTGAAGAAAATGGTGGACGGAGATCAGGTTAGAATTTAGGCCACATATATTCGAAAAGGATATGTTAAATCTTGATGTTGGCGCCCCCTGTACACCCCTCTCCCAGATATCCGAATGGAGGGGTATTTTGCCTCCGGAATATTTTGTACAAGGAGGAGCCATCATCATTTTTGCTTATAATGGAAACCGACTCATACACCAGAACCGGAAACGTCCGTTGGGACTTCACCGGCCCCTTGATGTATGGGGTGGTACCTCCTCGGGCGTGAAAAAATCCTTTACTATTACGTAAAGGAAAATTCCACTAGCACCTGCTATGGAGTGGATTGGATCAATGTCTACCCCTTTAAAAATGAGATTAATAAAGAGACTATCAATTGTCCAATAGTTATGATTTTCAACATAGTAGGAGAATACAAAACATTATCATTTTGCATCCATGCCTATTGTCGTTAAAATTTTAAATGTTCTTTCTAAAAAAAATTTTTCTCCTAAAACTACAAAGTTATTTTAACGAAATTTGGTGGATATTTTGCCCTAGGAAAGACCTTACTACATACCAAAATTAAACTTTTAAGTTTATAGAAAATTGAGTTATTCAAATTTGAAGCATTTAATAAAAATTCACTACCATTACGCACTTGCTGCGTCCAGAGATTTTTATTGTTTTGGCACATGTATGTAAATTAATAATTTTTTGCTCTTGAGAACATTTTAAAGTAACGTTGTTAAAATCGTTGCTTAATAATATTTTAATAGTGTTTTTGCATGGGTATACTCGTTTGAGTTCCGATCCTAGTTACCACCACTTCGGTGCTAGTGGGAATTGCTTGCTACATAACAATTAAGTTCACGATAAAGACACATATCTAGGTTTACATATGTTGTTAAGGAATACAATTATTTAATACAATAGTACAAAGCCGATACAAATTCATGTAGAAACATAAAAAATTGAAACACCGTCTTTTTATAGTTTCGATAGGAAAAAATGATTAAAGTAGTTTTTACATAGACTATGTAAGTCCTTGGCTGAGCCCTGACATTTGCAAATATCAAATACAGAATTGCTTTACTAGCATCAATATTTGAAAATAAGCTTAGGCCTCAAAGGAATAAAGAAAATAAAAACACATGGTTTTCTGAAGGCAAATGACATATCGATTAACTTTCTGTAGTTTACTATATTCAAATGTAATGTTGTGTTTCTGTGTGAAAAAGAAAATACAGGGTGTTTAGTCGTATATGGAACACACTGGGGTAATTTGGGACCTTAAGATCAACAAAAAATTTTCTCTATAAACACAGCGCGGGTAAGCTGGCAAAGTGATTTATCTCAATTTTATTCAGTATTATAGGAGCAACCTGGAACGCCCTCAGGATTGAAAAAATTAAGTGGGAAACGTAATTGTATAGGCATGTTGCTTTTTGTTTCTTACAAGAATATATATTTTTGTACTAAATGCGTGAAGTGTTTTTTAATAGACAATAAGAGTGTTAATTCTTAGGCCCGCCAGCAGGTCGAGGCCAGAAGTTCTATCCAATATGTCATTAAAACACAAAGTTCACAAAACAAATACCAACAACATTTTTTGTACAACTGTATATTTGTACTACCATCAAGCAAAAGCCTTTGTTATAAATAAATACTTCCTTTAAAAAATTTCTCAGCATTGAGTTAATTTTTCCGTCCTTACTATACAAGTTGAGTAACTTTTGAGTAGCGGGATCTTACCAGTGAATAAAACGTCTAATTTTAAGACGAAAAGTTTTTATAAACATAGGTCACTTAATGCTTCGTTTTTGAGATACAGACTGACGAAAGTTATTCTCTAATGATGATTTCGTTTAATAATTTCTGCAACGTTTTAAGATAAAAAGCTTATTTTTGGTACGCCGTCCTAGCTTCTCGAAGCTAATGAAAACTAAAAAGAAATTAAAATGGGTCCGGCGGGGATTAAGGGAAGTAAAGTATATTATTTTCTAGACGCACTTTTTCTATTTTTAAAACCAAATAGTACTACCTTAGATAGCTATATTAATGTAAAAAAGGCATAGGGTAAATGCACTGGTTGAGGACACTTTAAGTGGTTTACATTTTTTAACTTTGGATAATTTGCTAACTTCAAAGCAGTTGTCAACCTTATCTGGATAAACCGAATTAACCATTGGTTCTGTATGTAGAAAAAGACACAAAATACAGATACAACATACTAGACAGAGCTCAACTAAATAAATTATTGCCAAGTACTGTTTTGCTAGTTATGGCTATCACTTCACTAGATGTGGCCAGGGAATTAACCAGTTGTGGCCATTGTGGTTAAAGAATACAAGTATCAACATCATATTGCAACTGTTTTATTAGAAATATTTAAACAAACAAATATTGCTTCAAAAATGTAGAAATTATAAAAATTCATCTTTAAGCTTCAATACATAATTAATAATTTAAATAAATAAAGCTTCCATTTCAGGTACTGTGTAAACGTCTCTTGTATTAATAACTTTAGGTTCAGTTATTTCAAAAAGAATATCTTCTTCGCGGTACCAAAGAAGATCATGTGGATCGGGCCACTTCCAGTTCTTTCCACTTTTGCACATTGCACAGCAATAAAATTCGCTATTTTCCACACTGACAATTTTGGCCGGATAAAAGTTTCCGTCGTATCAATGTATAACAAATGATCCAACTCCTAGTGGTTGTTCTTCGTTTATGAGGACAGCAGCCTTTTCTTCTTTATTTTTATCTGCAGTACTTCTCTCCACGGTAATATTTCCTCCTTCAATCTTTTTTTTCCATAGCCTCTTCTTCAATGGTTTTTTACAATGTCGTTTTTTCTTTGGCAACATTTTCTTCTGTATTAGTTCTTCCTTAGTAAAGTTTCACTTCTCTTTTCGGCAGAAATTTCTTCAATCCTTTCTTCCGTAGTCTCGTTGCCCGCAGTCTTTCAGGCAACAGTTTTTTCTTTGGCACCGTTATCTTTGGCAGTTTTTCGGTTAATAATCTTTTCGCGAGACGAGACCTCTTTGTCACTCTTTGCTCTAGCTATATTTTCTTTGGCATTCTCCTTTGTTTCAACAATTTGTACCCACTTGTCCGAGGTGACCACTGAAGGCAAGCTAGTTTTTGCTTTTTGCTTGTGTCGAGGGAAATATTGTCTTTAGGCCATTTTCCCACATCTTTAGAACATCGCTAACAGTCCTCTTTTTGAACAATTTTGTTTTTGTACCCGTTTTTTCAGCAGCGGGTTTAACAATAATTTGTTGCAGAATATTGATTTTGTTTTCATTTACGGCTGTCACGTTTTCTTTGGTATATCCAGGAAATTCAAAAACAAAAATATCCTCCTCAGGACTTCGTACTGCTTCTTCGTTGATGGACATGGTCGGGTAGGCGTCTAGAGTAATGAAATCTCCTTCAGTCTTTCCAACTTACAAATTCAGTGGAATTATCGTGTGAGCATCTGATGCAATTTCTTCCTTCCTTTTTCGCCAAAAATTGTAGAGTTTCATAAACCGTTCCTAACCTTGCCAGTAGTAATCACTATGATATGTATTCTCGAAAGTCTGCAACAAAACAGGATCTATTCGTGCTGTCACATACTGAAGATGTTCCATTCTCTCATGACTTTCAGATTTTTCCGAATTAAAATTTGGTAAACCTCTTCTAACACATCTATCGTAGTGAGGAGCATCTTCGTCAAATGGATAGAGTCCACACGTACGGAACCCAGATATAATTGTATTAGGAAAGTCTTGTTGGGTAAAAATCGAATTTAACGGCGCTGGAATGTCTTTTTTCTGAATACTTCTTCCGTCATGATCAATTAACCATTTCCTCGTAATTTTCTTCCATGCCTGCTTCAAAGGAAAAAAGAAGGCCACATCTAGTGGCTGCAGCAGGTGGGTTGTGTTTGGAGGCAGACAAATTAAAATGATCTCATTTAAACGCCACAGATTACTTAGGTTTAACGATACATGTGAGGCGTGTCCATCTACGAAATCACTAACTGGCCGCGGAATTGCGTTGGTGTCTAAAAAAAATTATAAAAACATTGGCAAAATATTCATAAAATTGTTTGCTCTGCATCCACCCAGATTCCGAAACTCCGATAGCCCAGTTTTTAGGAGCCGACTCAGCGAATTTTTTTGGTAGACATTTAAACTTGTAAACTGTGAGTGGTGGCGCAATCATTCCTGCTGCATTCACTGCAATTAACGTTGTAACGTTATCTTTGTCAGAAGTACTGACATCATAAACATTCTTACCCTTAGTACCAAGAACTAGCGTACCCTTTGGTGACAGAAATATGGCCGTTTTATCCATGTTAAATATTCTATTTGGATAGTTCAAAACATCTAAATTAGGTCCTAACAATTCTCTCGTGTCATTGAAGCAGCGACGTATACTTCCTTCTGAAACTGCAGCTCTAACTTTATTGATAAATTCCGCGTGCTTTTTAGTCACTTTGGGGTGACGTCTCAAAAAGGAATCAAACCACTTTCTCCTTGGTGTTTCTTTACAGAATTTTACATCGATACAGCAGTCTTGTAACAGTTTTTGAATTGAGTAAATTAGGCCGTCTCTATTAATGGGAAACCCCTTTGCAGCACAACCAAGAATCCAAGTAACCAGTTGGTTTTCTATCTCTGGACCTAAAGCATATTGAGGACAAACTGGTCGACAGTCATCGGAGGTTTTGCCTGCTAATCTATTTCGAACTGATGTCCTGGGAACGTTGAACAATTTACAGGCCTAAGCTACAGGCATATTTTCTTCTCTTATTGCCCTTAAAGCATCCTGCATAGCAGCGTCTGAATACTGAAATAACTTTCTGGACATGATGATTTCTGCAAAAAAGTACATTTTTTGTATCCTTTTCTATTTCAGTGAGGTTGCTGTTTACTATCTTATCCTGATATATGGTCACAACTGGTTTTTCTGTTCATTTTGTGGCCACCAAGAGGCCACAAATGGTATATATATATATATATATATATATATATATATATATATATATATATATATATATATATATATATATATAAACATATATAGTAGACGTCGCGCAGTGTAGACGTGTTCGTTGATCTCCGTTAATTATAAGTGAAAATAATGGGTTTAACTCCAGAAAATCAAAAAGCAGTGTATAATTTACGTCATAAGACTAACAGTCTATGTAAGGAAGAGGAGAAAAAAATTTAAAAAGTTTGTTTACACTCGAAGAACTAGAGTCTACTGTTAAAAAAGTAGTGTGTATAACATTTAGTGAACTTCTGGACGAGATAATTCGACTTAAACAGGAAGTGGTTAACTTGAAAGAATCTAACATTGATCTTGTTGGATTACTGAGCGGAAATCTTCCTCAATTTGATGTTTCGTCTACTAATTTGCAGGTAAATAACAGCATGCAATTAAACGGCGACGGTGAAAGTTTTCTAGACAGGTCAAGTTCATCAACGGAAACCATTATCTCGGTGGTCACTGATAAGCCGGATTCTGATAAATCGGCCGAGACAGCACCAGCAAGAAAACATGTAAATAAAAATAATGAAACTGGGCCAGAAGATAATATCTGGCAGAAAATAAACAAAAATAAAAACAAACATTCTCGACATATTAATGATCAGAAGGGAAGACCTAGTGAAGTTAAAAAGCAGAACAAAGCTAGCTTGAATTACATCTCTCATGATATAGTCACAGGCTGTGGTACAGACGAGACTACTATACAGGGTGTTGCAGCGACTTCATGGTTTTATGTGGGGCGAATTAAGGGACAGGTGTCTGAAGAGGACATGAATAGTTTTTTCAAAACAAGATGGCCTCTCATCGATATGCGATGTGTCAAGTTAAACAGCAAGGGACAAAACAGAAGCTTTAGGGTTGGTATAAACTCTGAAGCAAAACATACCATTTTAGATGGTTCATTGTGGCCAAGAGGAGTTATCATAAAACCCTATAAATTTTTTCGTCGCAGTTATGAGAACACTTCCGAATAGTGGTGAGACTGAATTGAATGACAACTGTTCCATCAATAATGCCGTACAACAGACAAGCTCCGCAGCAACGAATTTCACAAACTTTGGGCATTTAAATATTAGTTGGAAACTGATTCATTTAAATATACAGTGTTTAAGTAATAAGGTTAATATGCTTGAGCTCACTTTGAATGAACATTCTCCCGATTTCCTCTGTCTCACGGAGCACTGGATAACTCGTGATTACGGTTTAAATGAATTTAAGATCTTGGATTATGTTTCAGTGGCAAGTTACACGAGAAAAAATCATTTGCATGGAGGAGCAGTAATATTTGTTAAACAGACTATGAAAGACAGGTGTAAAGAAATAGTAAGTATCGCAAAAATGTCTGTAGAACTAGATGTTGAGTGTTGTGCTGTGGAGTATGACAGGGCAACTTGTGTGGTGGTACTGTATAGACCTAGTACATCTCACAATTTTGAATGTTTCTTTTATGTGCTGGAAAAGATATTAACTAAAATCTGTAAAAAATATCGAAACATAATTCTTGCTGGAGACTTTAACATTTGCAGCATGGATGTCGCCTCTTCTAGGGCACCGGAGTTACGTGATCTGATCGGGTCCTTTCAGTTGATTTCATTAATTAATGCACCAACTAGGAGAGGGTTTTACAGAGGTAATCTTGTGCAGAGATCAATCGATTACATTATAACTAATAATGATTCTGCAACGGCCAGAGTGTTCGATCCGGCGCTGTCGGACCATTGTGCTCAGGAGGCAGTTTTTGGTGTTGTGACTGGGAGCGGGGGCACTTTGAGCGAGCCCTCTTTTGTAAAATGTAGACGTTTTTCAGGTTATAACCTGAAACTATTTGGACAATACCTTGATGAGCGACCAATTAAGCTTGGTCTGCCATCAGACACGCATGACATAGATCAGGTCTTTGAAGTGTTTTGGTTGCAATTCCACACCATTTTTGACGAGGCCTTTCCGTGTGAGTTGATTGAGCAAAAACAAATCTCTCACAACAAACTGACATATAGACCCTCTCCAGAGGTAAGAAAATGTTGCGAAAATTTGAAAACTCTCAACTGGATTAAAAAGAATTGTAATGATGACCAGGTAACAAATGATTACAAAAAATACAAAAAACAACTTAGCATGAAAATACAGCAGGAAAAACAGGACTATTATCATAACTTGATACAAAATTCAGATAACAAAACAAGAACGCTCTGGTCAATTGTTAATTATAAATCTGGGAAGAAAAGTGGCAAAAATAAGTCAATAACAATTGAACATAACGATAAAATAGTCAAAGATCCAAAAATTATAGGGAATCTATTTGGTAACTTTTTCTCACAGGACGCCCAAAACCAGGTACGATTGCATTTTAACAACTCTGACAGCAATTCTTGTACAACTTCATTGGTAAATAGGGAATCGTTATTTTTGTACCCGTTTATATCTCTGGAGATTGAAAACGTTATAAAGAACCTGAAAAAGAAAAAGTCTACTGGTATTGACGAGGTGCCCATCTCGGTTATAAAGCAGTACTCGAAGATAATAGCATCTTATATCTGTGACATATTGAATTTGTCAATAACTTGCGGCAGTTTTCCTGTGCAATTAAAGAAAGCAAAAGTAGTTCCGGTTGCTAAAAAGGGAGATAGTTTTAATATCCTAAACTATAGCCAAATATCCCTATTGAGCGTGTTTTCTAAGATAATGGAGAAAGCGATGGCCAATAGAATTGAAATATTCCTACGAAAACATAGTTTAGTCACCAAGTGTCAATATGGTTTCCGGAGTGGTTTATCTACGGAGGAAGCTACTACTGATTTTATACAACATCTTCACGAGGATTTAGATAAGGGTATGCACGTGGTAGCTGTCATGTTCGACCTATCGCGCGCGTTTGACACGCTTAATCCGGGTTATGTAGGCGAAAAATTGCGATGCCTGGGTATACGTGGACCAGCAAATGACTGGTTTTTGTCATTTTTAAATGATAGACGAATGGTGGTTTCGGTTGGGGGCACTTTTTCGGATTCATATGAGATAAATTTGGGCACTCCGCAGGGTAGTATTTTGGGTCCGTTGCTATTTGTTTTGTATGTGAATGACCTGCCCGACTACATAAAGGTGGGTAGGGTGTTCATGTACGCGGACGACACAACTGTGGCTGTGCCTGGTCATGATGGTGACGAGGTAAGTCAAAAGGTAAACACCTTAATGCGACAGTTTGGTGAGTGGTGCAAAGCAAACCACCTAATCATAAACCATGATAAAACATCGTTCGTAGAGTTCAGGAGTTGCCACCGACTGCCCCTCATTCTGCAGCTTGAGGATGGAATGCACTGCTGTGCTACGGAGGGAAGGTTCCTTGGGGTCACGGTTGATCAGCACTTGTCCTGGAGGTCGCATGTTAATTACGTCTGTGGCAGGCTTAAGTCGGCGTATTTTATGATATACAATCTTAAGAACTCTCTAAGTGACCAACACTTGCTTTCTGTCTACTATTCGGAGGTGTATCCATTGCTGTCATACGGCATTGTTGTCTGGGGTCAGTCCATAGATGTTAACAGGGTTTTTGTGCTCCAGAAGAGAATACTAAGGGTAATTTTTGATATGCACAACTCTGAGTCATGCCGATAACTTTTTAAGCAAAAGAAAGTTAAGACGTTGGTAGAAATTTACCTTTATAAGGTACTGAGTTTCATACATGGCAAAAAACATATGTTGCCTAGACATTCAGACAATCATTCGTATTCCACTAGGCACTGCAGTCACATTAATTTAAACCATTTTCAAAGAATAGCGTACAAGAAATCCCCTGTGTATGCGGGTAGTGCTTTGTACAATTTGCTTCCGGAAAGTGTAAAGTCCACTGGAAACATAAGAACTTTTAAAGCCGGTCTAAAAAAATATTTAAGTGAGCGATCATTTTATGCGGTCGATGAGTTTGTTTCGTGCTCTGTGAGGCAGATGATTTAACTGGATTTTTTTTTGATGTTTTTGTACTTGATTGTTTTGTTGCTTGATGTTGTTCATGTGTATTTTTATTATATTGCGGCCTATATAAGTATATACAGATGTTTTATCTCATTGTTTCAAGCGTTGTGTTTTTCACGTTGTGCACTTTTATCTTTGTTTTTTTTTTTTGTAACTAACCAGCATAATTGTTTTTATACTGTACTGTATTGTATATTTGTGTTCTTGTTGTATTGTTTATATCTATTGTGACGAGCTTATCCATGTATTATGGCAAGAAGGCGAAAATAAATTATCTCTATATATATATATATATATATATATATATATATATATATATATATATATATATATATATATATATATATATATATATAATATTCAAACTGACCCCGGATATGGGTTATCGGGGAGCTAGTTGGCGCTCATTTGACGAAATGGTTTCAAAATTCAAAAGTCGAGATCTCCCCACTAGAGATTTTTTTACAAAATTCACAGAAAAGCACAATTAATTTATAATTATGAAGTTATTTAAATGAGAACTCACGATTCCTTCAATATTATCTTGTGTTAAGTACAATTTGGAGAACCCCATTCATCACAATACAGTGTTAGACCTGACGATGGTTTCGCTAACAAAGTTAGCGTCATCGGAGGGATGAACAAACATAGTGAGTAAAGACTAGAACTACTATTTATATGTTAGTTGCCAAGCAGTGGCGAACAGCGTCTTCTAGGAAGGTATACAGACAGGCCCACAATGTTGAGTCTTAAATCCCTGTAATTAAAACTGCATACCTGCCTGAGTAATACTGTGTGTCGTTATCAAATATTCCTTCTGATGAGGACACGCTGGTTATTAGGATAACAGTTCGAACAATGGACCACATATTCACGAAACAATTTGGTTCAAATTTCTATATATATATATATATATATATATATATATATATATATATATATATATATATATATATATATATATATATCTTTTGAAATGTTCCACTACACTGTAATCACTTTTAAATATACAATTGATTTGTTTGCTGTACTTTTTGTGATTTTTTATTGGTTTACGTTTCGAACCGTCCCGGTCCATCATGTAGCGTGCTGATGATGAACCGGGACGGTTCGAAACTGCAATCCACGTAAGCTAATAAAAAATCACAAATAAAGTATATATATATATATATATATATATATATATATATATATATATATATATATATATATATATATATATATATATATACTCTCGTAAGAATCTAGCTGACGCGACTGCGTGACATTTTTGATCAACTTGAGATGTTCTTTATCTACATGATGGTTATTGTCCCAAATATGTTTAGCAATACATGATTTATCAATAGTGACATTGCGCTAAATATTTTTAGATATAGTTCCAATAGTTCTTTTGATTTGCCCGTGTTTAAGTTCACAATCCTTACAACCTATTTCATAGATTCCGGACACTTCGGTGGTTTTATCTTTATCCTTTGGGTTACTTAGCAAATTAGCAAATTTTTAATGCATTTTTTTGTAGGAAATGTTAGCTGTAAATTGGATTTCTTAAAAATGCTATTAAAACCTCTCGTAATTCGCGGTTTAAATGGTAAACAGGCAACGGTTTTGTCTTGTTTATCTTTTCTGAAACTCGTAGATTCCGCTAACATTTTTTTGTTTTATGTTTATTGACTAGCTTCTCAACTAAGCAGATAAAGTAACCATTGTAGTTAGATACATTTTTAATATATTCACATTATCTCACTAAGTGAGATGTAAGACACGAAACACGTGCCGCCACCTCGTTGCGGAACCAAGTAGTATGTTGTCACGGCAGCTTCAAATAACACAGAATGTTAAAAAATAGAGACAACTAGCAATTTAGTAAATTGTCAGCCCTTTTGTTGGATACAGGAGGGAGAAATGCTACATGCAGACCTCATTCGCGACACCGTAGTGCGTGGAATTTCGCGGTACAGTGAGACTCATACTCACTAAAACTCCCACCCAAGGAGTACCGGACCTTAGTTCATACCTTCGTCGGAAAGATTTCACACAATGACGTTTGGATTTGAATCTTTCCATTCTGTTTTTGCCGCGGGGCGTTAGCGGGTAAGTATAAGTTTAGACGCTTATGCTTATGTGAAAGTTACTCACCGTAGGCGGTGGCACTACGGAGAAGAGCATTTGGGTGAGAAACGGCTTCAGCGAACTGAGTTATGTTTTTTTTTGTTGGATACAGAAGGGAGAAATTGTCAGCCCCGGCCCATTTCGACCCCAATATAGGGACAAAGTGTGTAAGGCTAGATGCATTCTCACCACAATAAGAACCGTAGACCGGTTTCGCTTTAATTAGAGCTCGTCAGTACGGCATACTAATTGCAGCGAAAATACACATATAGAGTAAAACGGCTATGGTAGCCAGCCTTCCAACACTAAGTGAAATGTAAGACGCGAAACACGTGCCGCCACCTCGTTGCGGAACCAAGTAGTATGTTGTCACAGCAGCTCCAAATAACACAGAATGTAAAAAAATAGAGACTATACAACCAACTAACAATTTAGTAAATTGTCAGCCCTGGCCCATTTCTACCCTAATATAGGGACAAATTATGTAAGGCTAGATGCATTCTTACCACAATTAAAACCGTAGACCGGTTTCGCTCTGATTAGAGCTCGTCAGTACGGCATACTAATTGCAGCGAAAATACACCTATAAAGTAAAACGGCTATAGTAGCCAGCCTTCCAACGCTAAGTGAGATGTAAGACACGAAACACGTGCCGCCACCTCGTTTCGGAACCAAGTAGTATGTTGTCACGGCAGCTCCAAATAACACAGATTAACAATCGGTGCCGCAACGAGGTGGCGGCACGTGTTTCGTGTCTTACATCTCACTTAGTGTTGGAAGGCTGGCTACCATAGCCGTTTTACTTTATAGGTGTATTTTCGCTGCAATTAGTATGCCGTAATGACGGGCTCTAATTAGAGTGAAACCGGTCTACGGTGCTAATTGTGGTGAGCATGCACCTAGCCTTTCGAGTTCTCTGTTGTATCTTTCTTTATCTAAGGGAAACTGTATTAATCTATGAACCAGAAAATCCAAACTAGCTGTTTTTTTTTGTGTGTAGAAAACTATGGTGTGAGTCAATCGAAATATAACTCACAGTAGTGGTTTCCTTTCTGTAGATGTCAAATTCTCAAGTGTCTCTAGTTTTAATGACTAGTACGTCAAGAAATATAATTTGTTATTAATTTCTATTTTATGCGTGAATTTAATGGAGTTGAATCTACTGTTTAATGCAGCAGTACTCTACTTTGCATACATTTGTATTACATACTGCAGAAATATCGCCCACATAACGAAAACATACTCTAGGAAAATATTCATTTTCGTTTGCCTAGGTCTGCTTCAAATCTACTCATGAAATGGTCTGCAATGAATGGGGAAAGGGGGTTGCCCATTGAGTGCCATCAAAAAATTCATTATTAAATTGAAAGATATTCTGATTCATCCAAATACTTGTTATTTTTATATATTCTTTGCAAACCTTTTTATCTGTGTTGTTCATTTTTAACAAATGGTCTAAGTACGTTAGCGTTTCTTTTAGGGGAACACTGAGAAACAGCGAGGTCACATCAAATGATATTAAAACATGGCCTTCAACCAACTTAATATTTTAAACTTTATTAATAAATTCAAGTTAGTTTGAAACTGAGAAATTTTTTGTTTGAAGGCAAGCCTTCAAATTTGTTTGTTAACCATTTTGCTATATTGTAGTTCAGGGAATCTATAACTGAAAATATATTTTTATTTATTTTCCAGGTTTATGGATTTTCGGGAGACAATACTTTTTAGAAACTTTAGGATTGGAACTTGTAACTTTTTCACTTATCTTGTCTATAGTATATAAATTTTTTTATCAAACAAACACACACACTACCATAACTTATTATACGTTATATCACTGTGTGATTTCAGGATTCGATTCTATCGGGATACCACTTAACAGCAAACTAGAAAGGAGAGGAACAACTGAGATATGCCAAAGTAAAATCTGTGGTAAAATTATTCAAGGATGGGATTGTGGAGATGCCGTAGGCAACTGGCTCGATGCAGTATTAAATTCAAGAGGATTGCGTTTACTGAGACAGTTTGAGTCAACAGTGTCTCCTTCCCATCTGGAGAATGGAACTGGTAAGTATCTGCAAGACACTATGTCACATACATGACTTCAACCTACGGTAGAATAAAAATCTATACGTGTTTGGCAACACTTAAAGGGCTTCGTTCTGCAAGGCGCGTTGATGTTTTCATCTAATTTCACTAGGCTGCTTATGCGCAAAGCTGGCATACAGCGAATGTTAAGTAAAAAGTCTGGACGCAGCAAGTGAGTTATGACAGTTAATTTTTATCAAAATTAATGGCAAATATGTCTTTTTAATGAAAGCAGCCATCAAATTTGGTTACGCATATAGTAGAAACAATGTACCATATTTCATCAAAATAACTTTATTGTTTGAAAAGGTACAAAATTTTTCCGGAAAAACTAGTCAGCTTTTCCTGGCCAACGAACCTCTTCAAGTTATTTACCCGCCTATCAAAATATAATTATTCACAAAAGCTTTTCGACGCAACTGAAAAAAAAAATATGTTGAAAATTTGCGAACAATTTTTGCAAGAAAACCCGAAAACTTTTTTTTATAATAGCTTATTAAACATTTATTACTAATTACCAAAATTTCATAAAATAATCTCACAAAAAATGATTTCTACGCAAGCACAACAAGATTTCTGCGCAAACTGGCTAAATAGTTTTTATACGAAATTTTGCTAAAAGACTACATAAGATTCAAATTATATGCTTGATCTGTAATTAAGATTAAAAATAAAATAACTTATTTGCAGGAAAATCCATTAAACCCTTATTTTCGTATAAAACTGTTCCAATTTAATAATTTTGCATTAAAAAATCGCAATAAATGTTTCTTCAAAAATAATCCATTAAATCCATTCCTAGAAAAATTTCTATTAAAAGAACAAGTTGTACAAGAAAATTTGGTAATAAAAATAAATTAATAAATTAAAAATATTCAAGATCTGATGTAAATACAGAAGTAGATACTTTTTCTCTGGCTTCACTGAGAAAATTCTTTTGCCTGTCGATGCTACAAAAAAAAATGGAATCTGGTTGCAGAGAAGAAAACAAACTTTTCTGAAGTCACAAGGCTCTATGCCTGTGTTAACTGTGGAACGGTTTTACCAACTAAGCGCAACAGCTGCTATTAAACTTGATTTAAGTCTTAAAAGTCTTAATCTCTCATCGGTGATTCTTTTAACAAAATCGGTTAAAAACAATAGAAATCAACAATCTGATTAGATTACGTGAAAATTGAATCAAAGACCAAAATAAAAGCCTGGACGCAGCAAGTGCGTTATGGTAGTGAATTTTTATAGAAATTAGCTGGCACCAAATATTTTTTATAATTTTTTCCTGTAACATACAAATCAAAATTTTGGTATATCGGTTTCCTTTAGTGTTATAAACTTATGTATCAAATTTGATTACCACAGCTTTTTTATTTTTGGAGATAGCATTTTTTTCCGAAAGGAACGCAAAATTTTTTCCGAAAACCCAGTTCGATTTTCCTGGCTAGCCACTTACAAAACGGGTATGGGGTCTATGGGCCCTAGTTCGCGCTCATTTGAAAAAGTTGTTTCAAAATTGAAAAGTCGGGATCTCTCCATTAGTGAATTTTTTCTAAGAAAATTCACTAAAAGAAAAAGTCTGAACGCAGCAAGTGCGTTATGGAAGTGAATTTTCATTAAAATGTTTTTAATAGCAAATGTCTTTTTAAATGAAAGCATGCAGGTATAACCTATATAGGAGAAACAATGTACCATATTTTATGAAAATAACCTTATTTTTTGAAAATGTCCACAAATCTTCCGACAATAAATCTAAAATCTTTCTGAGAAAACTGGTTTTCTAGCCAACTAACCATAGATTAATAGCAAATATAAGATACAGCTCACGACATCCTATAATTAACGTTTACAATTTTTTTCTTGTATCTTGTATAATAAGGAATATATTGAGCTTTACCGTAGAAATGTGGGAAACTAACCCGGATATGGGTTTTATGGGTCCTAGTTCACGCTCATTTAAAGAAATCTTTTCAAAATCCAAAAGTCGTGGTCTCCTCAATAGGCAATTTTTTCTACGAAAATTCGCTAAAAATGGGAGAGTATTAAACCATAAACTCTATACCTAGAATTGCAAGCTAGTCACAAACCTTTTTCAAGGTTAATTTTATGAATAGTTATACGCAAAAAGTAGAATAATTCCATTTTAATGAATTTTCCTAGAAAGAAATTCGCTAATGATGCGATAGCGACTTTTGAAATTGGAATTTTTCTACAAATGAGCACGAAGAACACATATCCGGGGTCGGTTTCAATTGTTTGTGCTTATCTATATACATGGTCTTAATTAGATAGGTGGCCAAACTTGTGGGCGTTGTTCCTTGCAAAAAATGAATGTTCACATTAGCTGTAATTTCTTTGATACATAATTGAAAGGTTACTTTTCCTAAGAAAAGGGTTAAGAAAAGTGTGTTCAAATAGTAACATGTAATCACGGAAACAACAAATGTGCAACAAAAATATCCAAACATTGTAGTTTTGCAACTGTGTGTGTGTTTTGTTTCTTTAACGTCGGCCTATTTCCGCGACTATGGCCAATCACCGACGCCAGGGAGCAGATTCACCTCACTATCCTGGAAATTTTGTCAAACCCCTGCCTTCTGTAAGGAGGGTAGGGATCTTTAACGTGCCCAACATCGCATGGACACGGGACCGACGGCTTTACGCCCCCTCCGAAGGGCGGAACCTGCATACATTCAACTTGCTCAAATACAAAGCCAGAACCTCGGTTGATGTTAATGTTACAGTTTGTACTGAAAAAGTGAAAGCAGTACCCTGGGATATAACCCAGTACCCTTCGGTTCAGAGGCACACGTTCTTACCCCTGAACCACCGAGGTTCCAACTCATATAATAATTAATACGAAATCTCAAATAGAGGCTATCAAAACTTTACAATTATGGCTTGATGGATATAGGTTCAATAAATTTTTAATCGTATTCTTGCAAGAGGCACGCGGAAAGTGCCATCATCTATCCCCTAATAAACACTTGAATAAGTCACCCTCTGATGATGCTAACTTGGTTAGTGAAACGATCGCCAGTTTTTTTAATGTGTTGTAGTAATTTGGGTTCTCCAAGTGCGTATCACAAGTTCCAACCTTCACTTAATGATCTATTCCCTAGTTGTAGTGATTTTTTTAACAACAAAAAAATTAACTAATGAGGCGATCTGGACTTTTGAATTTTGAAAAATGTCTTCAAATGAGCACGAACTAGGCCCGCTAGAACACATATCTGGGGTCAGTTTAATCTTTTATATAAATATATATATATATATATATATATATATATATATATATATATATATATATATATATATATATATATATATATATATATATATATATATATATATATATATATATATATATATATATATATATATATATATATATATATATATATATATATATATATATATATATATATATATACATATATAAACATATAAAAAGTGAAACTGACTCCGGAGATGGGTTCTAGGGGTCCTAATTCGCGCTCATTTGAAGAAATTTCAAAATTAGAAAGTCGGGATCTCCCCATTAGTGAATTGTTTCTAAGAAAATTCACTAAAACAAACGATAAAATGTGTTTCATGGGGCGATTTTAAACAAATTTTGTGAGTACCTTTTGCAATTGGCTTGGATAAGTTCGTCAGCCAGGAATATCGAACGGGTTTTTTCCCGAAAATTTTGGGTTTTCTTTCAGGATATATCTCCGGAAATAACCAACGCGGGTTTAGGTAGTGCAAATTTAGATCTCTAAGTTAAAGACCAAAATATTTTGTGTGGAAAACAAAGTCTATTGCTTATTTCAGACAAAGATTCAGTTTTTTGGCGCAAAAAGGTGAAGAAATGCCCAAAAAATTACTTTTAAAATTTTATAGTTTTGCCTCTTAAAATGTCTAAATCGCGATCTGAAACGTCAAAAATCGGCAACTTTTAGGCAAAAAAGCTGATACGCGTTATGTAGAGACAATGTCGCAAAAAGTGTGTTTCGCAAACCCTCAAATTTCAGCTTCAACCCTCATTATCCTTTATTTTACTAGAATACTTCCAAAAAAAAATATTTCAAATAGAACATCTCTCTGATCCCTTTGTCAGTAGTTTAATTATAGAGCAAAGAAAAAACTTTGAAATATCCAAAATGGGTATGTATTATGCTTGCTGTAGAGTGCCATGGAAAATAGCAAACTTGAACAGTAACCAAATTCTCAGTTTGGCAGTTACGTTTTGAGTTGAGTTATACAACTAAGTGGACTTTACTTCTCTGCACAAAAATTCAGTTTGATCGCAAAAAATCAATGGCCAGATCTGGATACCTACTCAAATCAGGATTTTATCAGTCTGATACTAATTTATGAAGAATGCCGACGGATGTCAACAAGAACATGTCGTGTATTTGCAGAACGAGATCCAGATTTACCTCCACCTTCCCACAAAACTATTGATGCAGTTATAAGAAACTTACTTACAACATGGATCATTTACAGCAAAAAATGTTAGAGCAAAACATAAAGTTGCTAATGAAGAGGATAAGGTGAATGTTTTAGTGTTTCTGACTGCATATCCTAATGCCTCTATAAGAAAATTAATGCGTCATTTGCTACTCTCATTTTCAACGCTTCAAAGAATTTTGAAAAAACATAAAGGGAGACCTTACTGCTACAGCACCGTACATGCCCTGGTAAGCAATGGTTTGGAAAAAAAGAGTCAACTTCTGTGAATAGCTTATAATGCAGAAAGATGAGGGTGAGCATTTTTTGAATAATATCATTTGGGTTGATGAGGTGAAAATCACGAATAACGGATTTTTCAATAGACACAACTGTCACTACTGGGATTTAGAAAATCTTCATGTAACTTGGCGAAAGAGGATTTCAAAATAGGTGATCCTACAATGTATTCTGTTAAATAAAAGGTACGTAGACATGGAAGTTTTATTTCCAACTATTCTCTAACAGATTAAGTGAGACTCAGTGAGAAGTACGGCTTACTCCTTTTCTTCAATTCTGATTTCATTTTGTGAAATTTAAGATAACACAACCCATTCGTTATTATTAGGATTCGTTATTCTTTCCAGGTGTCCAATATTATGTGTGCACTTCTGTGACGAGAATCTTACTGGGGAAGGTTATTTAGTAATACTGAGAACCGTCATTTAATCACAATTAGCTGGAATTTCAGACGAGGAAACGAATCAGACATGGTACCAGCAAGATGGCGCGTCACCGCACAGTACCATAGCTGTTAGTGATGCACTGGAACAAATGTTTCCTTCCAGGTGCATAGCAAATAGAGGTCCTCACGTCTGTCACCCACGTTCTCCGGAGTTTTCACCCCTAGACTACTTTATTTGGGGATTTATAAAGAATGTAGTTTATGGCCATCTAGTTAAAACCAAGGAAGATATGATCAGACGAGTTCGAGATGCTTTTGCGTTGTTGACATCATACCAGATTGAGCAGGCCATCGGTGAAATAGCTTAGCGAGCAAATACGTATGTGCAACAGCAGGAGGATGTCTTCAAGCACTTATTATAATATACATATGTATAATTTTTTAATATTTCAGTGTTCAATTGTTTGAATTTTGTTATTATTTTTAATTTGTTTCGTTGTTTAGTTCAGTTAGTTTGTTTCTTGACTAACTAATTCACGGTGCGGTAGGTTAGGTTAGGTTTGTATGTGAGTGGGCCATATCGGCCCTCCACCGCGACCTTAAGATCTATTGTGGCTCACGCCTAAAGTCTATATTTCGCCCAACAAATCCAGCCTCCTGCAGAGGTCCATAATCTTTGTGGGCGAAAGTTGATCCAGGTCTTCTGAGGCAAGCTTTACCTTGCCAAAGAGCAGGTATCTAGTCCTATCCGCTGCCGGACAGTAACACAGCACGTGCTCTGCTGTTTCTTCATTCTCCATACACAGCCGGCACTCGGTCTCCTGACCGGCCCCAATACGGTGCATGTGGTGCCGCAAGCGGCAGTGTCCTGTATACAGGCCGACTAGAGTACTCAGTTGTTGTCTGTTCAACTCTAGAAGCTTTTTAGCCCTTGACTCAGACAGGCCATTTATGAAGGCCTTAGAGTGGGCTAATCCTGGAAGATTTTGCCAATATTGGATTGTCATTCTTTCTGTACAGGTCTTTCAGGTGCGTTTTGCTGTGCAAGATGTTATCCCCAGCACCGGTTCTGGTCTAACAAAGTCACTCTGGGCCCCACTCTTGGCAAGCGCGTCGGCCGCAACATTGCCGTCATGGTCCGAGTGACCCGGTATCCAGACCAGCGACACCTCATTACAGCTGCCCAATTCGTTAAGGGCAGATTTACAACTCCATACCGTCTTTAAATTACACCAGTAGGCACAAAAAGCCTTTATTGCAGCTTGGCTATCTGCATATATCTTTATCGATTTGTTTGTGCACAGGTCTTTTAAACTTTCCCTTGCACACATCTCGATGGCATACACTTCTGCCTGGTGTATGGTTGCGTACTTGCCGAAGCTATCTGATAGTCTAGCATCGGTGCTGCCCCCATATACGCCGGCTCCTACTCCCAAATTGGTTTTGGAGCCGTCAGAGTAGAGGTCCGCTCTCAACAGGGTCGATTGATTCCGGTCCCAGTCCTCCCTTTCCGGGAGGACGGTCTTGAAAGACAGATCTCTGCTGATTTTTGTAGGAATCAAGTCTGAGACCATTCCCAGAATCCTGTGACAATCACTGTCATCACGGAGACCGGACCCTCTCAGATTGACTTCCCTCGGCATGTTATCTGCCGTTTGTTTTAGTCTGTACGTTGTCCACCTCGCCACCCTCTCCAACCAAATGTGAAGTGGGGGAATATTGAGGAGGACCTCCAGAGCGGCTGATGGTGCGGTGCTTATCGCTCCCGTTATCATCAGACAAGCTTGTCTCTGTAGATGAGCCAGTTTGGCCCTCGCGATACCACGAAGTACCTTAGGCCACGAAACTATGGCTCCATATGTTATCATTGGCCTGATAACCACTACATAGAGCCAGTACATCTGTTGGGGGTTTGTTCCCCAGTTGTTACCACAGATTCTCCGGCAGGTCCACAGGGACAGTTTTGCCCTGCTGATAACGTTTTCTAACTGTATGTCCCAGTGGAGCTTCTTATCTAGGATAACTCCCAGATATTTTGCTTGGTCCGAAAATGGAATGGTTTCTCCCATGAGAATAGGTGGTTTTAATTTGTCCAACCTTCTTCTTCTGGTAAATGAAACAATGATTGTTTTGCGAGGGTTCACAGACATCTGTTCCCTCCGGCACCAATCATTGATTACATTTAGTGCTTCCTGAAGAGTACTAGCCAGTTCCTCCTTAGATTTGCCTCTAACCATTATGATAAGATCATCAGCATACGCCTGGACCTCAACCTCCCAGAGTTCGAGAATAGCCAGCAGATCGTCCACAAAGAGGGACCACAGCAGGGGGGGTAGTACGCCCCCCTGAGGACACCCCCTCGCAGCGCTGACCCCGGCCACCTCCCCCCGCAATGAGGTTATAATGGTCCGATTGTGCAGCATGTTTCCGATCCAGCCACAAATGGTAGGTTCCTACCCCCTAGCGATAGTGGCCTCGTAGAGGGAGATAGGAAATGCATTATTAAATGCTCCTCCGATGTCAAGAAATGCTGCCACCGCAACCTCTCCATTCTCCAGAAAGTGGGTGATTTTCTCGACGAGGTTATTGAGCGCTAACTCAGTGGATTTCCCAGTTTGGTAGGCATACTGGTGGGTATTTAGGGGGTTATTGGCCAGGATGTTCCCCCTAATGTGTCCATCCAGTATTTTTTCCAATCCCTTCAACAGGAATGATGTAATACTGAGAGGTCTCAGTGATGTGGGTAGGAGGTCCTTACGTCCCAATTTGGGAATGTAAACCCCCCTAACCACCGTCCAGCTGGATGGAATATAGTTCCAGGCCAGGCTGGCTCTGAACAGCCTGATAAAGAAAGGTAGGAGAATCTCCAGTCCCTTTTGTAGTAGGACCGGCACCACCTCATCCTCCCCTGGCGACTTGAATGGCTGGAAATGATTCACAGCACACTCCACTGCCGAGGCTGTGACTATTCTCCGAGTAACTTGCCAGTCCTCCCTATGGGGGCGTTTAAATCGTCCCTCAGCTGGTAGGACCTCTCCGTTGCTCAGAATCAGACAATCCGGGAAGTGTGTGTGTGTGCTAAGAGCTCTAACGTTTCTTTCCGAGATTAAGTAAAGGAACCATCTGGTCGTTTTATCGATCCCAGTTCCTGTACTCGGTCGCGTGAGAGAATCCTGTGGATTCTGGCGCTGCTGGGCATATTATTAATGTCCCCGCAGAACCTTCCCCAGGACTCCCTCTTAGCGTCCCTTATCTCTTTGTTATAGTGTGTTAGAGCGGTTTTATATTGCTCCCAGTTGCCTGTAATCTTAGCACGATTGAAGAGACGTCTAACTTCTCTTCGTAGTTTATCGAGGTTATTATTCCACCAAGTAGACCCTCGACTGTCTCTCTTTGACCTTAGTGGACAATTTTCGTAATATGCAGAGACTACAGCTTCCCTAACCTGTTCAGCCGCAATCTCAATCTCATCACGATCCCTCACTGTGGGGATAGCGGACCCAAGTCTGGCTGCGAGGGACTGTTTGTACCCCTCCCAATCCGTCCTCCTCGGGTCTCGATACTCCACCACAGGTCTAGGGCCTGTTTCAATCTCAAATAGGATATGGGCATTGTCAGAACATGAGGGTTCAGACGACATTCTCCATTTGAGGATTTTTGAGCTCAAAATCCTTGAGCTGATCGTAACATCTAAAACCTCTCTCCGATTAGCTGTAAGAAAGGTGGGTTCCGAGCCTATGTTGTTGACTACTAGCTCTTCTCCTAATAAGTATTCAAACAGTGATTCACCTCGTTTGTTAGTGTCCGTGCTCCCCCAAGATAAGTGATGGGAGTTCGCATCACACCCCATTACGAGGTGATAGTTGTTCCTCTTGCAGTAGGCGATCAATTTCCGCACATCTGCTGGAGGTGGTTGATCTGCATCTCTGCCTCCAGGGAAATAGGCCGAGCAGGCCACTACTTCCAGCCTGGTCCCCCCAGATGCGATCACGAGATGGATGGATGCCATGTCCTTGGTGCAGTATTCTGAAAGTATAAAATACTGTAAGTTTCTGATCCAGATACAGGCTCTGGGATTAGTACCAGTGCCCACCTCTACTATCTTACCAGAAGTGTTACCCAGCCCTTTAGTTCGTTCCAAATTGGCGGTCCAGGGCTCTTGGAGAAGTGCAATATCAATTTGCTCTTCCTGTAATTTCATGCTAAGGAGGTATGTCGCAGCCTTAGCATGATGCAAATTAGCTTGAATGCACCTTATATTAGTGGGCATGGGGGTGGGGATAGGTGTGTGTAAAGGATAAGGATTAAGGTTAAGGAGCTCGAAAGGATAGGGATTTAGGGTGCAGGTTCCTCCTCCTTTTTAGAAGCTCGATTACCAAGCTTCATATGGGAGGGTCTACCTTTGGTAGTAATCCCAGGGGTGGACTTTCCTTTCCCCTGTTGTTTCCCTCTGGAGGGTCCAGTGGAAGGTTGAGTCCTGCCACCTCCTCTCTTGGGGCCAGTTTTTTTGTTGGAGCTACCTTCCACCGCGGTGCCACTACACGAGGGTAGTGACGGGGGGATTGATCCCCCACCACTCCCGGAAGGGCCCGCACCTGTCGCCTCCGGTTTACAGGCGACGCTGGTAGCAGAGGCTGTGGGTTTAGGCTCAGTCGCAGACCCCCGAACCCTCGGCCGGAACAAGACCCGCCCGAAGCCATAGAATGGTCTGAAGCCAATTCCCTCCAGCGTGTTCGTGGACATTTCGTCGACCGAAAATGTCCATGTCTGTCCTGATGGTCCCGTCGCCACTCGGTGTAGTACGGTCCACTCCCGAGTGTTCAGGCCACCATTCATTCGTCTCAGTCTGGTGAGCACATCCTCGGGCGTCAATGCCTCCACCCCGTCCGGAAGATATGCCACGCAGACATGAGGTCTGGGGAGGTCCTGTCCTCTCACCAGCTTAAGACGAGCCCCCTCCCACGGCTGGAGCCCCCCAACTATTCGCTCCAGCCAGTGCGAGCTGGCCTCGTCCTCGCAATTTATAAGGAGCCATCCGGGTCGATTTGCGCAGCCCCGGAACCTTATATTGGGTTCTTCCTCTGAACTGCTCTGCACAGCCTTCAGTATAGCCCCCTGCAGTAGCTGCCGTTGTTCATTATTCAGCGATGAGGAGGGATATTCAGAGTGGATAATGCCCACTCTCACCCATCCAGTCCCCTCACTGAACGTTTTTCTGACAGCACCCTCACGGGGCTTTTTAGCCCTCTGCTGAGGTGTGCTGCCGTCCGACCGGAGTCGTTTTCCGATGACGGCCCCATCCGCGGAGGCACCAGGCTCCTCGGGTCGTTTTACCGACCCATCAGGGCCCCCAGCCCCCGCCCGAGACCGGCGGGACTCCGCAAGTGCCTGACTCAAGGCGGTTGAATATGGCACCCCCGCCTTGAGTAGTCGTCTGAGCTCTCTCCTTGCGGATCCAGGCAGCCGTAGTCTGTTCCCCCGTTCCTCCTTGGGTCCCACGGGAGACTTTAAAAGCTCCCGCTCCTCATAGGATGACGGAGATGCGGAGGATGGGGACAGGATTGTCCTCGTCCCCCCCTCCATCGGTTTAGCGGTAAGAGAGGGGACAACCCCCATCTCTACCTCCATAGGTTCTCCAGTTTCCTGGAGATCGAGAGTATTACCTATCTCGTTTGGGTCTGTGTTTGTCGTGTCTATGGTTGTTCTTACTAGCAGCAAGGGAAAATAAACCTCCATGGAAGAGCCCCGCATCCCATGAAGAGGCATTTACACGGTGCGGTAAGTTTCTAATAACGGCATAAATAATTTGATGTGAAGGTGGAGGAAAGTCCACATATGGTTCTGCAAACAAATATGTTCTTGCTAACATTCATCAGCATTATCCATGAATTGATAGCAGATTAATAAAATCCTAATTTGAGTACACCATATTGTTTTTTCAGATCAAACTGAATTTTTGCGCAGAGAAGTAAAGTTCACTTAGTTGTATAACTCAACTCAAAACATAACTGTCAAACTGCAAATTTGGTTACTGTTCAAGTTTGCTATTTTCCATGGCACTCTACAGCAATCATAATACATACCCATATTGGATATTTCAAAGTTGAATTTCTCAAAAACCGTACGGTTTGAGTATATATTAACAAAATTCAAAGATTAGTTAAATATCTTGCTAATGGAATTATAATATACAGGGTGATACATTTGAAAAAATGAAGAAATATGAAACCTGGAACCCTATTTCTTTTACAAAAATTCGCAATTTATTTTTAAAGAAATTGCCTTCAGTAAGGTTACACTAAATTAATTTTTTTCACAAAAATTCTATAACTTTTTTCACAATAACTTACTAAACATTTATCATTAATTACCAACATTTCACCAAAATCTTACACAAAATGATTTCTAAGGAAACACAAAAAACATTTCTGCGAAAACTCTTCAAATTCTCAATTCATAATTGGTGATATGTGTTTGTGATATGTGCCAAAAATGTGAAAAGTTGCAAAACAACTGAAATAACTCAAAAACTATGAACGATATAGATTTTTTCCTTACAAACATGCATCAAAATTCTATGGAAAATGCAAAAATGAAATAACAAAAAGGCCGTTCTATTGAAAAAAGAAGGTGTGTATTACCAGCGACTTGTGGGCTACCCTGTGATTGTCAGAATATGTTTAATTAAATCATAAACTCTATAGCTGAAACTACTGCCAAAGCATCAGAAAAGGGTCGATTTGAAATTGATTTTACGAAAACATTTTAGTAAAATGAAGGAGAGTCGTGGTTGAAGCTGAGACTTAAGGCTTTGTAAAACACATTTATTACGACATCTCTTCTATATAATCCTTATTTGTTTCAGGTTATTTGTCTGAAAAATGCAAATTTTGACGTCTCAGATCGCGACTTTGACGTTTTAAGAAAAAAAATTATAAATATTTCTTCTTAAAACGTCAAAGTAGCGATTCGAAAGTAAAAGAAGAAAATAAGTGATTAGTTTTAGTTTTGTTGAATTAATGTATTTTGTCACATTTATTTACTAAGAAGTTAGCTTCAATGGGATTTTTTACAACTCCGTATGGAGTTGTAGGCAGTGAATAATGTAATGAGTGGTAGCAGAAAAAGCAATAAAGTTTAATATATCTCATTTTATTATTTTTTTCAGGTGAAACATTAAAAATGTCCCTTGCGAATAAGGCACAGTATTTATTGATTAATATAGCCAGTATTGAATGGCTTAGAAATAAAATGGGAAATGATGTGAGTGAAGATACAGATTCAACCATTCAAAGGTTTCGACCTAATTTTGTCATAAATACTAAGGAAGCATTTATAGAAAATAGAACCAAATTCTTTTCAGTTGATAAGCTATATTTCGAGGTAAGTTATTTTATGTGTTCTTCTGTCACAATTATCAAGTGTAGGTACTATTGTCCTGACTTTTATTATATTTCAACAACACACCACGAGGGCTTACAGCCCAGACATTATCGTACCGTGGGTGTCGACAACGAGGAAAGAGGGAACTCGTTAATTCTGGACTTGAAGTTGTGGAGGTTCGGATGAGTAGGAAAAACATGTACCGGCAAGGAATTCCACAACTGGGAAGTCCTCGAGACAGAAGAGCGGGCATAACAAGATATTCTATGTCTGGTGACTGGGCAGTAAAAGGGTGCATTTGCTCTGTTCCCCTGGTACGTCAGTTGGGGGCAGCAGGTGGAGGAACTATGGAAGAAAGCTCCTCTGAGCACTGCCCGTGCAGTTATCTATAAAAGAGAGAGAGGTAACGAACGGCACGTCAGTGGGCAAGGGATGGCCTTTGGGTGAGGGTAGGGTCACCGATGAGACTTATAGCTCTCTTCTGAATTGAGTTCAGGATAGCGAGTGTAGAAGCGGCAGCGGAACCCCAGATGTGGGAGCAGTATTCGAGGTTTGGCCTTATTTGTGAGGTATATAAGGTATAGAGATTAGCTGGTGAAAAGTATTTGCCGAAGAGGAAACCTAATTTCTTAGCAGCCGCTTCTGCATTGATGTGCCATGTTGGTGCCAATTGAGATTTAGATCCACAGAGATGCCAGCAAGTGCCTTATTTTTTTAACTTTATCCCACTTTTCGCGTTTGTGGCAATTCACCAACGCCAGGAAACGTTTTAAGAAGGTGCAAACAAAATAAACTAAAAATTTTTCCTAAAAAACTGTTCCGATTTTCTCGACCAACGAACCTGTTCAACTAAATTACAGAGAAACTACACCTGCCAAGATATAATTATTCAAAGAAAGCGTTTTAGCAGAAATCCAAAATTTTATAAGAAAATTTGCAAGCAAGTTCTTTCACGAAAAGTCTCCATTTACAAAAATGGCTTAGGTAGTCGTGTATGTGCTTCTTTACTTCTGAATTTGGAAAACATATAATTGATACTCAACAGCGTCCCACAATAAATGACCGCATAGGGCCATTACATTTTTGCAATGAAAAGCGCCAACCCGACTTATTTGAAGCTTTAGAGTTAAAAAACACACACACACACACAATAATAGTTACCTTGTCTTAAATGAGCAAACTTACCTTTTTGTAGCAAAGTTAGTTTAAATATTTAAATATTTTTCTTTGCAAATTTGTTAAATAATCACATAATATGATACTAGAATTAAATAAATACTGAAAACAAAATATTTTTTTTGCTGAACCCTCAAGAAGATTCTAATTAACAACCTTAAGGATGATAGTCTAATTGGAACCCAATGCGCCACCAGAGACGTGAAAAATTGTTGTTTAATTTATTTGATACAGATGAAATTTCATATACTTCTTTTAAAATGTTGAAAATTCAATTTTTCATATAAACATTTGACGCGTGCTATAGTTTTATATAGGCTACTCACGTACTAAATTTCTAATTTTATTATTTTTGATAATGATTAAATAGACAATTGTCAAAGTTTAAAAAAACATGTTTTTGAAACTGGGCTACCAGAACGTACCACAAACTCTTAACTATTGGATATATGGTTTGTGCGGTTATCAATTTATTGCCGAAAAAGAGTGACCTTTTTAAATTAATTTTGCCAAAGAAAAAATGCTATACTTTCAGAACATCTGCTTCAAACCGTACAAGTGCCTCTTATGTTTATCTCCTAAAATCCACCCTTTCAGCTAAAATTTAAAAATTACTCACTCTTATCGACTATTTGAGCGATATTCTGTTAGCCGTGCTGTATTATCTTGTATCAAAAGTAACCGACCATATACTCCAGAAAGTAATACACATAGCTCTCGACAGTTTTCGCAACATTCATTTAACACACGCTGAAACAGTGCGCTGGCTGTTCGATATGAAAACCGCAGGATCGTCGTACTTTGCTTAATATGTTGAGCATATAATTACCACTTTTGTTTGTGATTTATCTCATGATGACTCAAAGCAAGTGAAATACTTTGCTGAAAATTACCTATATATATATATATATATATAACCTTTAAAAATATTGATGCAAAATACCACAGAAACGGAACTTAATCAATCATATATGCTTCTAAATCAAAGCAGCAAGACACATTTTGCGGGAGAAACATCCATGGAAAATAAAAATGCATATACATTTGTGCGCATTTTTTTAAAATTTTGTATCTTTAGATTTTGTTTTTATTTCCTATTACTATTTTCATTATTAACATTATAGTGTTTCGTAGCCAGTAATTTCACATTTAGAAATAGACTATGTATTTCTTGCTGCTGGAACTATAATCCACATTGCTTGTCAGAAATTGTTTTGTAAGTACCTCCACTTGCGATTTTTAGTGAATTTTCTAAGAAAAAATTAATGGGGAGATCTCGGCTTTTGCATTGTGAAAACATTTCTTCAAATGAGTACGATATAGGGCTCCTAGAACCCACATCCGGGGTCAGTTTCAATTTTTATGTTTATGTTTATATATATATATATATATATATATATATATATATATATATATATATATATATATATATATATATATATATATATATATGTATACATATATTTATCACACCGATAACTCAAAAAACGATGGTCCGATTTTGATAAAATTTCGCATGTACCTTCCTTTTGTAAGTGGATTGGACAAGTTCGTTAACCAGGAAAATTGAACCACCCAAAATGTTGGGTTTTCTTTCGAAAAAAAAAAATCTCAAAAAGTAGAAAAGCTATAGTAATTAAATTTGGTACGTAAGTTTACGATATAAAAAGGAAACTGTATACCAAAATGTATTTTTCTATGTTAAAAGAAAGAAAAAGTTATAAAAAATATTTGATGCCAGATCATTTCTATGAAAATTCACTACCATAACGCTCTTGCTGCGTACAGACCTTTGATTTGAAAAAACTCTAAAGCTAAAAAGCACACTCCTTAAGTGTAAAATAAGCCACTTGTCAAACAGTTCGTATCATCGTTTTTAACTAGATCATTTAAATTCTAAAATGTCTTCTCAGAAGATATATTTACCTAGATATACAATCCATATAAGCAAATATGCAAAGTAGGTTTTATTAAATTCACTTTAGGGGTAAACTTAGTTTCTTAAAGTTTATTAGTAATTAAGTAAACTTGGAGAACCCAAATCACCCCAATACATCTTTTTATAGACTTGACGATCATTTCGCTAACAAAGTTAGCGTCATCAGAGGATAAAAAACTACTTACTACTAACATCATCTTTTATACTGAGTCTTAGGTAAAGAACGGTACCGAGAGGGAGACTAGATCGCAGGAAAAATTTCTGTGTATTGTATTTTAATTGCCGGACGAGACTTTTGAACTTCCTTTACTACTTTACCAGACAGGTTTCGAAATATTCATCTGCTTCAAAAACAGAGCGCGAACAGAGGACTACAAACCAGTACAATCTCCCTTAAGTAAAAGTAGATATAGTATAGAATTACAGTAGATTAAAGATGTGGCTAAATAAATTGTAATCCTAAATAGGTTGGGCACACTGAAAAAACCATTGAGATTAGATTTCGTGAACATCTGGCACAGCTGACATACGGTAGTGCAGACAAGTCATGCGTGGCACCACATATCTGGGATAATAACCACCACATTAATAAAGAAACTCTTAAACTTATGAAAAATGCTAGACAGCCAGCGATGCTAGATGCCTACGAAAGTAATTATATTTCTAGGGCAATAAAAAACAAAGGTTTCATAAACCGATGTCTGCCACTGGTTTGTAGTCCTCTGTTTGCGCTCTGTCTTTGATGCAGATAAACATTCCAAAAACTGTCAGATAAAGTGATAAAGGAAGTTCAAAAACCTCTTCCAGCAATTAAATACAATACACAGAAAACTTGCCTGCGATTTATCGTTTTTTACCTAACACTCAGCACAAAAGGTGACGTAAGTAGTAAGTAGTTATAATTTTTATCCTCTGATGATGCTAACTTTGTTAGTGAAACGATCGTCAGGTCTTTAAAGGTTCAAATTAGTTATTAGTAATTCTCGAAAAACTGTTTCAAACCATAAGATACTTTTTGGTGAATTTTTCAGGCATTTTAATGGCAAATCTGTCCATCATTCACCTACATACAATAATAAAAATTGCTATAAATTTGATTTAATATTTTGAAGAATTATGGGGTGATTTGTTTACACTAGCATACGGTACGTTTTCCTAAATCTTCTATAGAAGGAGGTTGCCTCTTTGGCCTACAAAAAGGGGGAAAAAGAGGCTTTCCTGGCAATTGGATGTCCCTTCCCCCCACTTCTACGTCACGAAAATTCGTATCCAACGGCTCTCTTGCAGATATTGCGTTGTCAGCACCACCTTAGTGAAAATTTGGGTAATATTACTAAAAATTGCCATCTTGTTGAATTATATAGCTACACAAATTTCTGTTTTACTTTTTATAGATGATTCGTAAGCAGTTGCCGAAAGATATTCGGATTTTGGTCAGACCAATGTCGACATTTATCTCGGTTCACAAAATTATGTAGGATTTTGGTCAGACCAATGTCGACATTTATCTCGGTTCACAAAATTATGTAAAAAAATAATACTAGACAGAGAAACACATATGAAACAAACGATGTGGTTTATGTCACTCATAATATTATATGTACCCTACATTCAACCCCATTCGAGTGACAGTTGCAACACCCAAATTTTTAAATAAGAAGTAGTGGCTTGTAATACCCCACTTGAAAGATCTCTTCATTCTACGTTCAAACATGCCACGGTTTTAAAATGTATGGCAATAACCTCGGTGGTTCAGAGGTAAGAACGTTGCCTCTGAATCGAAGGGTACTAGGTTCGATCCCAGGTTTCTCCTTTTACTTTTTCAGTACAAACTGTAACATTAACATCAACCGAGGTTCTGGCACTGTATTTGAGCAAGTTGAATGACTTCACATTCCGCCCTTCGGAGGGAGCGTAAAGTCGTCGGCCCCGTGTCCATGCGGTGTTGGGCACGTTAAAGATCCCTACCCTTCTTACAGAAAGGCAGGGGTTGGGCAAAATTTCCAGGATAGTGAGGTGAAACTGCTCACTGGCGTCGGTGATTGACAATAGTCGCGGAAATAGGCCGATATTAAAGAAACAAAACACACACACACACACACACAATGTATGGCAAAAACTGTAAAAAAATAAACTAATTTGATTGGCGAACTTCGCTACAACACATTACAACTTATTAACTATTCGCGTTTCATTCCGTGATGATGAGAAAAAATTAAAAAATTTCGAGACGCAGCAAGTGCCTTATAGTAGTGAATTTTCATAAGAACGTTACACTATTAGTACGGCATATTACTAAGATTAATACTTTAAATTTAAACACCTTGATGAACGATTTAAGAAGGTTTTTAAGATTTTTTGAAAGTATTACGATCGATATATTTCTATTATAAAAAAATATTTCAATCTTGTGTTCAACAATGAACAAATTCAACTTTTTATTAAGCTATAAAAATAAATTTTGGTATATCTAGGTACTCTTAAAAGGAAAGTATCTGCCAAATTATAAACGTGGCATTTATTTTTCCTTTTTAATCGCCAGGATGATTTCGTTTTAATAAACCTAATCATAACGGTTTTTCCAACAACCAATGTATTTTAGAAACAAATTCTCTGTTATTTAATTTTCTCAATAAAAATTCACGAATATATAAAAAATATCTGCTGAAAATTATAATTTTAGATTCAAAGGTGACAAAAATATGCAGGCGTTTTAAAGGAAAGGAGAACTAGGTCGAAACGTATGAAATCTGGAAACTATTATTTATATAAAATATTAAAGTGAAACAAAAAATAATACGTTATAAGGATCGCGCTATAATAGAATCGGACCGAGAACCCCGGCTGACCTCCTGTCAGCGGTGTGTGTGGTAGACGTTACCGCTTAGCGAACGAGACTACTAACAAATGTTTGTTGAGGCGAAGTTATATTGGTAGCGTATAGATAAACCATTGATCTTTTCAGTATATTCCATATTTTAAGTTTGAAAATTTAATGCGGGACCTTCATCAAGCTACAATTATAGTGTATTTTAAAAATGCATCGAATTTCCCACATAATAGTTATTTATGTACCAAGGGTATAAATAGATGTTTATGCCCCGAGAGCAACGATTTTACAAAGCCGAGGGCCTCCGGCCCGAGTGTTTGTAAGTCGCTCGAGGGCTTACATCTCTATTTATACCAGCGGTGCATACAAAATTGTATGTCATACTAGTCATACCCAAACAATGAAACATGAATCACCGTTTGCCGAAGGCAACCTAACCATCACCGGATCTTTTCAGAACTGTCAATTTTATGTTAATTCGACTAAATAATGTTAATTAAATATTTACATATTACTTTTATTCCATTATCTGTAATTTCATTAATAAAGGTTATTAAAAAAGTCAAACAAAAATTATTTGTTTTTATGTGCGCGCTGGCTATAAAGTACACTTTATGGCCCTTGGGCATAAAGTACACAATTATGTAGTCGGTAACTAAGCAATAAAAACACAACAATGAACTAGTATGACATAATAGTTATTTATGCACCAAGAGTATAAATAGATGTTTGTGCCCGAGAGCGACGATTTTACAAATCCGAGGTTTGTAAGTCGCTCGAGGGCATACACCTCTATTTATACCAGCGGTGCATCTAAATTGTATGTCATACTAGTCATACCCAAACAATGAAACATGAATCACTGTTTGCTGAAGGCAACCTAACTATTACCGGATCTTTTCAGAACTGTCAATTTTATGTTAATTCGACTAAATAATGTTACTTAAATATTTACATATTACTTTTATTCCATTATCTGTAATTTCACTAACAAAGGTTATTAAAGAAGTCAAGCAAAAATTATTTGTTTTGATGTGCGCGCGGGCCATAAACTGTACGTTTTGCCCGTGCGGGCCATAAAGTACACTTTATGGTCCGTGGGTAGTTGGTAACTAAGCAATAAAAACACAATAACGAACTAGTATGACATAAAAATAATAGCCTTTACAATCACATCATTTTTAATTTCATGTTGTCTCTGTCATTATGACGTCGCGTGAGAGCGGGCTGTACGTACTTTACTGTCACTTTCGCGCATTGTTGTTGACAACGGTTTTGGGATTTTTGTGGCCAAGAGTTCGCGAACGCCGGTTCGGATAGTACGTTTTACTTGTTAGCGAATATATATATATATATATATATATATATATATATATATATATATATATAAAATATATATATTAAAAAAATATATTCGCTAACAAGTAAAACGTACTATCCGAACCGGCGTTCGCGAAATCTTGGCCACAAATATATATATATATATATATATATATATATATATATATATATATATATATATATATATATATATATATATATATATATATATATATATATATATATATATATATATATATATATATATATATACCTATATATCCGACCGATAACTCAAAAAATAATGGACCAATCTTGATCAAATTTGGTGGGTACCTTTCTTTTGCAGGTGGCTTGAATAGGTTCGTTAGTCAGGAAAATCGTACCAAGTTTTCCCGGCAAATTTTGTGTTTTCTTTCTAAAAAAATCCATATCTACGGAAATAACAAAGCAAGGGCAACCAAATTTGGTACGTGTGTTTGTACTATAAAGAGTGAACTCTGTACCAAAATGTAGGTCTCTAGCTTTAAAAACAAAGTTATGGACAGTTAAAGAAACAAATTTTGGAGTTTTCCTCAAAACGTCAAACTCACAATTTTAAACGTCACAATTGGCAATGTTTAGGCAAAGAACGTGAAATAAACACGGATTTTGGAAAGAAAATGTTGCCAATGTTCTGCAAACCCTTAAGTTTCAGATTCCACCGTCGTTGCACTTCATTTTACTAAAATATTTACAGAAAACTCATTTCAAATAGACCCTTTCTGTGATGTTTTGGCTGTTGGTTTAGTCAAGTTGACGCTTTCGCTGTGGGTTTGGTGAAGTTTATGGTTTAACGGTCTATAATTTTTTTTAGCTAATTTTCGTAGAACAAATTCGTTAATGCATTTTTACATTTTTTATCGAAATATGATGCGTTTGTAAGAAAAAAATCTGGACGCAGTAAGTGCGTTTTGGTAGCGAATTTTCGGTAAATTTGCAGTTTAGCTTCCGAACGCTTTTCAAAAAACTGTTTTCAGATACCCACCTACCGCCCCCATCCCCCACCCCTGGATCCACAAACCCCAAGGAAACTTTCTTGTTCACACTCCCCAAGGAAGTTACGGGACCAGGAGTGAGTAAGGGTGTATAATTTTTTTTAGGTAATTGTCGTTGAACAAAATCGTTAATGCATTTTTGCATTTTTTATCGAAATATGATGCGTTTGTAAGAAAAAAATGTGGACGCAGTAAGGGCGTTTTGGCAGCAAATTTTCGGTAAATTTGCAGTTTAGCTCCCGAACGCTTTTCAAAAAACTGTTTACAGAAACCTGCCTAGGCCCCCCCTGGATCCACAAACCCCAAGAAAAATTTCTTGTTCACACCCCCCAAGGAAGTTGCGGGACCCGGAGTGAGTAGGACGGGGTAGGTAGTAAAAAGGAAATATGAGCAGAAAATTCGAATAAAGCGGGCTTGAAAGCTGTCTTTTTTACTTCTTGAAGCCATATCCCCCTTAAACCTACTCCACACACCACCCGTATTCACTCCCAGTCCCGTAACTTCCTTGGGGGGTGGGAACAAGAAATTTTTCTTGTGGTTTGTGCATCTAGGTGGAGTCCTAGTAATGTTTCTGAAAACAACTTGATAAAAAGCGTTCGGGAGCTAATCTGCAAATTTACCGAATTTTCATTAAATCCTTTAAATTTCAATAACTCAATTTGCTATTAGCGTAAGCTTTCTTGGTGAGAAAACCAACATTTAAGTTTATTTTCGGAAAATTTTTGTGTATTTTCAAACCATAAGTAATTTTGATAAAATATAGTACATTGTTTCTACTACATAGGCTATATCGGTAATCAGATTGATGCCTGCTCGCATTTGCTATCAAAAACATTTTAATGGAAATTCACTTCCATAACACATTTGCTGCATCTAGACTTTTGCAGAATGTTTATATATTTTCAAACAATAAATTTATTTCAATGAAATATGGTACATTGTTTCTACTATATAGGCAACCAAGTTTGATGCCTGCTTCCATCAAAGAAAGACATTTGCAATTAAAAATATTTTAAAGAAAATTCGCTACCATAACGCATTTGCTGCGTACAGAGATTTATTTCTATTGCTTGCTCCTGTCGTATGTGGCAATCTACGCGGTGCAGCTAACTACTCTTGTCAGGCATTGGACTTTACAAACTAAAATGGTTTCAATACACTAATGAAACGTTGGAACCTGTGATGATCACTTATAAGTACACTTTGAGAAACCCAAACACCACAACACATCTTTTAAAGACCTAACGATCGTTTCGCTAACAGCGTTAGCCTCATCAGAGGATGAAAAAATTCTAAACTAATTTTATCCACACCTGTATTTATATTCATTCTTAGGTAGAAAGAAACGAGACCGAAAGTGAGATGCTAATCGAAGGCGCATCCTTTGTCTATTGTATCTCTATTGGACGGACGAGGTTATCGAACCCATTTTATTCCTCTACCTGACAGATTTATCAGTTGCTTATCTAATGTAGAGGGATAAAAAGATAATGGGCTTAAAATGAGAAGTGCCAATCTGTTAAAAGGAGTTCCGTTCTTTATTGATCTAGATTTGTTCAATTGTTGAATTGAAAAAAAAAAAGTTTTATACAAAGGTTAGTTAAAATTAAATATTCTTTACAAACCTCTTAACATTAACGTATTTGGAATAGTTATTATAATTGAACAACATAAGCGAACAGGTTTGCAAACTGTTCCAAATTAAACTTAAACAACCGAAGCGAAGATGTTTGCAAACAATATTTAATTTTAACTAACCTTTGCATAAAATCAAATATTTTTCAATTTAACAACGAGTTTTTTTAGCAAACTCTTCATGAGTAGATTTGAGACGAATTTAGAAAATGAAAGTGAGTATTTTCCTAGAATATGGTTTAGTTACGTGGACGCTATTTCTGCAGTGTTTGACACAAATACTACTTTATTAAAAGATTTAATTATAATTTGATTTAATAAAATCAGCCACGAGGTGAAAGTTAACAATAAACTTCCTTTTATAAATGTACTAGTGATTAAAAAGAATCAATCGCTTGGAGTCGATGGGTATAGAAAGGAAACCCGCCACCATAAATTACATCCTAAATGATCATACCTTTCGCAGAAAACGGCTAATTTAAATTTCTTAGTAAATAGATTGATGTTTCATTTCTGAACGCCACACCGTCTGGGATTACCATAATTAAACGTTGAATGTAACGGCTTGTCCTCCAGACACCAAAATTTATTTCAGAATTTCTCTTACTCCCGACGCGTTTCGACACTCCAAGAGGTCATCTTCAGGGGATAAATCTACAAACATAAACAATATAGGTCTGTCAGAAAAACACTAGTTTTTCCGGCGCATGCTCCGATAAATAGGACTCTCAACCAACGATCTAAGTAGTAATAAAAATGACTGGACTCAGATGCTTATCGGAGCATGCGCAATAGCTCAAAAAATACGTTCAGCTAGCATTGAGCATCCTTGTCTAACAAGTAGCGTGGCGCGATCACTCTCTGTCACTTTATTTTTCATACCTAGCATCTTTTAGGGTAGGAAACTTTCATTTGCGGTTTTTTTTATATAGGCACCTTTATATCATTAACTACAGAAAAAAATGAGCTTTAATGTGGTATAAATGAAATGAGTGTACGTTAAGAACGAAAAGTTTTAATAAAATTATACCTGTTTACACCTGGCTGCGTAGAGGTAGCGGTTAAGCAATCAGCAGCAACTATGACGTTTCAGATATTTTAAATACACTGTTGTGAAGTTGTGTAGGTTTTATTTCCGTAAGATGTTAACAAAATGTTTCTCTAAAAGTAAATTAATTATATTTTAATTAATAATACTGGCGGGTAATTTTTAATTGGCACCTGATGAAAAGTGACTTCTCCTAGTTGTAAAAATACTTAAAAATTAAATCTTAATAATCTAGACTATTAATGTACTAATTTAGCAGCCGGATCCCGTACTATAACAAATTCTTGATGGAATGTTGCGGCATTTTAATAAAACCAGAACAAAGAATCCATCTTGATGTACATTTTTTGTGGGTTTCTGAAACGTACGACTTTAATAAAGACCGTTTTATTTCAGGTTACAGGGAAATGTGTTCGCTGCCAGATGATTTGTGTGAACCAGGAGACTGGGGACATTTCTAAAGAACCTCTCACAGTTCTGTCCAGGGAAAAACAGGGTGATATTTCTTTTGGGGTTTATCTCAAAAGAGAAAGTATATCTACAAGCAGTTACGTTTCAGTTGGATCCAACGTTGAGTCGCATTCAGAGTGAAGTTTGGTATACAAAAATAATGTGCTTTTACCGTTAGCATTATTTCTGAATGGCAAACTGAGAACTGCATTAAACAGTTGACATTTTTTGTTTGTTTTCTTATTAGCCTAACCTGAAATAAATAATACTTGAATAAAATCTAACTGATTGATCAGAAATCTGAAATATAGCTAAGCATTCTTTGTTTTTTTGCAGAGAAAAAACATCAGAGATTCAAACGCCATCTGCTGACAATCTTTCTTATAAAAAAATGTTTAAGAAGTGAAAATCATGTAGATGTATTTTTTATTATTATAAAGTTTTACAATACACGGTGATGTTGGTTATTAGTGGAGATAGGCATATGCTTGAGGGTAAGGTAATGCAATATTGAATAATTATTACTAAAACCTTAAGAAAATAGTGTTGCAAATTAAATCATAACTTCCATATAGCTGTGATAATCTGTCACCGGTATTCCACCTCCACACGTTCAACGGATAGTTTAATATCAGCACAGAATACCAGATGTTTGATGAAATAGAATATTTTCTAATAAACAAACCCTAAAACGTTATATTACACGAGTTTTAACAAAAAAATATCCATTTTCACCAAATAACCCCCATTCATCCTCTATCCCCTGGAGCGATCTAACCCAAAAGCAATTCGAACCGTTCGTTTATAGGGTGCTAACTATATCCAAATTTGAAGACAATATCTCAATTCGTTAAAGTTATCGTTGCTACAATAGACAGCCATACAGACCGACATACAAAAAAAAATGTTTTTTCCCAAACCATGTTTTCTATATGTTTTGACACTTTCTACGACGTTTAAGCGAAAAAAATATATTGTGTCCGGTGCCATACTTCTACACGTATTGACGATGTGGAAGTTAAAAAGGCATAAAATATAATGGGTTGATATTTTATTTGTAAGATTTTTTTCTGTCTTAACTTGGCTTTCAACATGTTCGTTTAGCCACAGTCTATTTAGCAATAATACTTTACCAGGCTAATAATAGCTCCTTTATTTTTTATTTATTTTTTATTTCAACAACACACCACGAGGGCTTACAGTCTAAATACTATCGTACCGTAGGTGTCGACAAGGAGGAAAGAGGCAACTTGTTAATTCTGGACTTGAAGGTTTGGATGTTCGGGGGCGAAGGAAAAACATGTGCAGGCAAGGAATTCCACAACTTGGAAGTCCTCTGGACAAAAGAGCGGGCATAACAAGACGTTCTATGTCTGGTGATCTGGACAGTAAAAGAGTGCATTCGCTCTGGTCCCCTGGTAGATCTGTTGGGGGCAGCAGGTGGAGGAACTATGAAAGAAAGCCCCCCTGAGCAGTGCCCGTGCAGATATCTATAAAAGAGAGATAGGTCACCAACGGCACGTCGGTGGGCAAAGGATGGAATCCTTTGGGTGAGGGTAGGGTCACCGATGATATGTATAGCTCTCTTAATAGAGTCCAGGATAGCGAGTGTAGAAGTGGCAGCAGCACCCCAGATGTGGGAGCAGTATTCGAGGTTTGGTCTTATTTGTGAAGTATATAAGGTATAGAGATTAGCTGGTGATAAGTATTTGCGAGCCCGGAAGAGCAAACGTAATTTCTTAGCAGCCGCTTCTGCAATTGATGTGACATGTTGGTGCCAATTGAGATTTCGATCCACAGAAATGCCAACAAGTGAAAAGGACTCATTACTTTGAATAACTTTTATTGTGACGGGTCTAGGGCTGGTGTATTTCTTATCAGAAAGAAAGCAAGACTGTGATTTGGTGGGGTTGAATTGTATAAGATTTCTACTTCCCCAGTCTAATATTTTGGAGATCCACGGAGATAGAACCCTCTATGAGTCTGCGATCCTTATTTAATTGGGCTAAAGAGACAGGCTTAGAATATTGTATATTTGAGTGGAGGGTGCTGTCGTCCGCATAACCGTGAACTGGGTTGGATGTGCTAGAGATGAGGTAATTGATGTGGAGAAGAAACAAAGTAGGGGCTAAAGCTGGACCTTGAGGAACTATTGCATTAATTAGATACAGTTTAGAGGAAATTTGCTGTCCACGTACAGAGTTTTGGTGGTAGGCCATAGCAGCGCTGCGTGCCAGACCTGAATATGTCTAGAGCGACAATCTGGGATTCACCGTGTAGTTCCATAGACTTGTTCCAAGAATGGGTGACAAAGGAAAGGAGGTCGGCAGTTGATTTGCGCTGACGGAATCCGTATTTCCTGTCGTGGATTACACTGTGTTTTTCAAGAAATTTTAGTAATTCCGTGTTTATATACTTTTCCATCACTTCAGAGACGACTGACAGGAGAGAAATAGGTCTGTAGCTGCTAGGAAGCGCTTTGGATCCTTTCTTGGGGACGGGTTGTACTCGAGCAGTTTTCCAGTTACTAGGGAATATGCCTCTATTGTAAAATGTCTGAAACAGACGAGTCAGAACAGGAGCAAGTTCTCGTGCGCATTTTTTGAGAACAATTGCTGGGATCTCGGCAAGGCCAGAGGCTTTCCTGGTATTAAGAGAAGAGAGCATTTTTCATACCTTTTTAGTTTTGAAAATGATATCCGTTATTTTATATGCGACATTGGGGGCTGTTGGTGTTTGAACATTTGGAGGTGGGTTGAGAGTAGAATTGCCGGCGACCAACGAGGCAAAAGTTCAGCCTTGTCCAGGGCGGTAGAAACAATTTCATCCCCTGAGACAAGAGGTGGGAACGTGCTCTTGCAAAAATTATTCCCAATAGATTTAGCAAGAGTCCAGAAGGGTTTACTGCCGCCGGAGCTTAAGAGGACTTTGTTTTTGATGTGGTTATTAAACGAGTTTTTTGCCTCAGAAAGAATACGGACATAGCGGTTTCTTGCGTCGTTAAATGCTTGACGGTTTTCTTGACTGGGGTTGTGTAGAAGCTTTTTGTGAGCTTTGACCTTTTCAAGTCTGGTCTTGTCACAGGATTTAGAGAACCAGGGCTTTTGAGTGGCTGCTGAGGTTTTTTGTGTACGTGGAATAAATAATTCCATGCCAGCTTGGATAATTTCGATGACTTTTTGTGAGATATCAGGGGGATCAGGATGAGAGAAGCAGACAGACGCCCATGGAAATGAGGAGAAGTAATCTCGCATTTCGTCCCAGTTCGCGGAGTTGTAGTGCCAAACGATACGTGGGTGTGATGACTGTTAACCTCGGGTTGCATTGCGCAGGAAGCAGTGACCATGCCGTCGTCTGAGCGACCCAGTGGGGCGGTGACTGATATCTTATAGCAGTCATGATTTGTAGTAAGAAGGAGATCCAAGCGATCGGTGTTTGAAGATCCTAGCCATTCCTTATTATGGACATTGAAGTCGTCAAGGGTACTGACCTCGGAGAAAGGATATTCAGAAATCAGATGGAAGTTTTTTTCAGAAAGGTAGTCAACGAGCTGGACAAAGTTGTTGTCAGAAGGTGACCGGTAAATGCAACAGATAAATTTAGTTGCAGCTCTGAGATAGAGTTTTATCCATAGTATGTCTTTTCTTCCAGCATCTAAATTAGGGAGTCTGGTGCAGGGTAGATTGCTACGGACGTACGTGCGTCCATGCAACCTCGAAGAAGTAAGGAGCTCATACCCTGGGAAATTAAGGTGATTAGTGGCTGTTTTGGCACTGATTTGAGTTTCGGTGAAAAAGAGGAGTTAGGGCCTGTTAGCCTGGAGGAAATGGTAGACGGCGTTCAGGTTAGAATTTAGGCCACATATATTCGAGAAGGATATGTTAAATATTGATGCTGACTCCCCCTATACACTCCTCTCCTGGAGATCCGAATGGAGGGGTATTCTTCCTCTGAATATGTTAACATTGCCAACGAAACGATCGTAAGGTCTCGGAAATATGTGTTGTGGTGATTTGGGTATTCTCCAAGTGTACTTGTTAGTGATCAGGTTCCAGTTTTCACATTATATATATATATATATATATATATATATATATATATATATATATATATATATATATATATATATATATATATATATACAGAAATGCCGTGTTAAAAATCATGTTATAAATATTATAACTCCTGGGCTCCGGATGTTCACGCAGGTGATTTCTTTGCCGCCGTGGCGATTTTAGTTGTTGCCCTCGAATTGAGGGTCTTCCGAATGTTGCGGCAAATGTGCACTGGTTGCCTGTTGTGACTCCATGTATTTTTGCTTCTTCATCCAGAGTGTTCTCATCATCACCTGGTTATACCGTACTGATGATAGCTAATAAGCTTGAAACATGTGTATGCGGTTGTCTCCTTGCGGCCTTGCCCTTAACCTTTCTCCTTGTATAGTATACAGAAATGCCGTGTTAAGAATCATGTTATATATGTATATATATATATATATATATATATATATATATATATATATATATATATATATATATATATATATATATATATAACATATCAAAATTCAAACTGAAACATTTTTGCAAAGTCTCTCCATCGATACCTTCTATTAGTGAGTTTTTTTAAATAAAAATTTACTTAAAATGATGGGCTTGTCTATTTTTTTCCCGAAAATGTATTATAAAAAAACCTACTCACTAAACTAACTAAACTTAATAATTATTAACTATACTTACCAAGTTTCCCTCTAGTAAGTTATAGGTTATAGTAGTTAAAAAGTCCTTTAAAAAGTTAACCTTTAAATTTAAAATATTATCCACTGAATTAATCACAGTATCACAATTATTTTGTCCACTTATTAGGTAACCCAAAGTAGTAGCCATCATAATAATAATAATTGTCTTGTTAGAACATGTAAACAACAACGAAATGGTCTAATTAAAATCAATCCGACGCGCAGCACTACACCAAAATTACTAAACACATGATAGACACAGACACGCTCTGCCAAAATTCCACTGCAAGTGTGGAATTTGAAAGCGCACACCAGATTGCTTATTCGGTCGTTTTGGACGATGATACTCGATCATTTCGCATTGAAGTATCGCATTTCCTCAAGAGCGCCGAAAAATACACACCGCCGGCAACTGATGTATATATGGATATTTGGATATGGATGTTTATAGCGATAACGTCTGCAACCAACCATTAACACTATACTTATTCTGATGCTGTATTAATAGGTGCCGACTCTGCGATCCTCGATATACTAATTTTTTTAAATATAGCATAGCAAAAATTTTTTTTCCACGGCAGGCGGCAATGCGCGCGCACGGTCGCACTTATTGAGGAGCCGCCCCTGAATAAGACAAAGGAATTTAAGCTTTACAGTGGGATATTCAATTTTGTATGACAACAGTTTCGGTTAACAATGCTACCCTCTACAGATACAGGAAATGTAAACTATTTATCTTTAGAAACCAAAATTATTTATCGAAAGACTTCTCGTACAACTTGATTTATATTTATTTATTTTGTCAGTATTTGATAATGGATATTTCATGTCTCTTTTGTGACTCTAAAAACTGCCACGCGTATTTATAATGATTACCTTTATAAACTTACATAACATATAAATTTATCTACTTAAATATAATTAAATCATATAATACTCACTCAACATCTTAACAACATGCTTCGTGGCTTGTGCGTTCTTTGCAAAGTTCTTCCTTCCTTCCTCTTCCTGCGCTGTCGTTGTTTGAAGCTTCTCATCCCCAGTTCCATTTAGCACAAGAACTGCCTGCGCCGAACAGTTAGTGTAAGTTACAGCCGGTTTATAGACCCGATGTTTTAGTTTCACACTGTTGCCCCTCGAAGGCCCCACCGTAGATCTGTGAAGCTGCAGCCCGATAAGGACATAGAGAACCGTAATTAGCGACATCGGCGCCACAAAAAACAGAAAAGTGGATATTTCAAAGGCGTGGGGAATCACCGAACGTTTCACCATGCACATACAATGATCATCTACAATCCGGCCATCGGAAAGCTGTTCATATACTACCCCAAATGCCATGGCTTGCGGAATCGCCAGACACATCGCTACAATCCAAATAGCAATAACAAACTTTACAGCCCTGTTTAACTTGGACAGCGTATGCGATAGGAAAGGGTGGCATATCGCTACGTAACGCTCCACAGTGAAAGCCGTTATAGTCAGTACAGTTGCGTTTGCAGAAGTTTCAGCTGCAAACCCTTGCAACACACAAAATGCTTCTCCGAATATGTACGGATATTTCGACCACATCGAATATATTTCCGGGGGAAGTCCCGATATAAGTAGTAAAAGGTCTGATATCGCTAGGCTGAATAGATAATAATTAGTAGCAGTGTGCATGGATTTGTTTCTTGCGATGACGATGCAAGTGCTGACATTTCCTAGAACTCCACTGATGAAAGTGAGTAAGTATACAAGTGTTATGGGGATCACAACATAAAGTGGATCACGTTTCGGACCCCAGTCACTTGTGTTAAAGTTAGACCTTGTCGCAATTGTTATCTCTGGTTGAAACGTGACGTTGAAAGCGGTGTCATTCTTATAAAATATCCAGGTCTGATCAGCCACGTTCGCTAGCGATCCCTCGGTGATATCAACAGTTTGCATGACTAATACACCTCACATAATTTCTTCTGTTTCGGTCTTTCTGGCACATGACCTTGTAATCTGTAACAGACAAAAAGAGCAGATTAGTCTGTTTTCCCTAGTAGATTTAATTGTCCGAATATTGTTTTGTATTATACAAAGTTATCCACGGAACTTGTTCGCTAAAAGTTTATGTACAGCTGAGTCAACGATTGAATAAAGTTTGCCATTTATGGGGAAACTTTTGATTTATACTGTATATATTATATTATATGGTTAATAAGTCTAAGCATTTTAAAATTATTTTAGTGCCAGAAACAGGGTAGTACAAAGTAAGTATTTTTTAAGGAACACCGAGTGTATTATTGGATTTTTAAATTGTAAGTGTAATTCTAAAACTTACATAGATATACATACATATATATATATATATATATATATATATATATATATATATATATATATATATATATATATATATATATATATATACAGGGTGGCGTATTGGAAACGAAACAGACAGATTTGCGTCCAGATAACTTTTTTTAAGAAACGCTGAAACACGTCAATTTTAAATTGAGGGGGACATGTTTTGATATAAAACTCAACTTTGTCACATCAACCCCTTAAGGGTGTTGATAACAACCTCTATATTTTAAATAGGGAACATGGGTCTAGTGTTACATCATTTGAAAGCTCTTTCGTTTCTGAATTCAGCACACAAAATTTTTCGGAAGTTTTATCAACTCGTTTAAAAATTATTCACAGTTGAAGATTCAAAAACGCATTTCACTCATTCCGATAAGAAATGTGCTGAGAGTCAATGTATTGTTGGTTTGTAAACAAAAAATCGACTATCAGAACATTTCTTATCGGAATGAGAGAAATGCGGTTTATTATTTCAGTTTATCGGTCGGTTTGATACTTGATAGTACTACCGAAAATTAATTTGACAATGGTGTATTCTGCAGAAGAAAGAGTTGAAATAATTACTCCTTTTTTTAATTGATGACTGTGCCAACCGTACCGCAAATTTGTTTAATGAACGACATCCGAACAGACATGTTAACAGAAAACACATTTTGGAGTTAGTTGTAAATTTTCGACAAAGTGGTTCAATAGCCAACAAAAAACCGGATCGTGAACGTGAATTTCCGGTTAGAAATGAGACTACTGAGATTGAAGTTTTAGGACAAATTGCTGCAGACCCAACTTTGAGCATGCCAAATTGACCACTATTTCAAACATCATAAATTTCACCCGTATAAAATTTATCTTGTACAACAACTGAATGAAGATGATTTTGATTGGCGGCTGGACTTTTGTGAAGTTATGACTGCACGAATAGCTGATAACGGGAACTTACTGTTCAATATCTGCTTTTCAGGCGAGTGTACGTTTTTATTAAACTTTACAGTCAATCGTCATAATTGTCGTTATTGGGTAGATAATAATCCAATAAATTTTCACGAAGTCCACACTCAACACAGAAATTGAATGTCTGGACTGACATTTTTGGAGACCGTTTAATCGGACCCATTTTTCTTGATGGCAATTTGAGTGGCGAAACGTATTTGGAGTTACTAAAATATATCGTTTACCCTTTACTAATTGATCGCTATCAAGAAAATCAATTAGTGTTTCAACAAGATGGAGCTTCTTCACATTTTTCACAACGTGTTAGGGAGTTTTTGAACAGAGTTTCCAGAGCAATGTCAAAGCTCGTTTTGTACAAAATTTGTACTTTTGTATGGAAGCTGGTGGTCAAGAATTTGAACACTTGCTTAACTGAATAAACATTTTTGAACGTTTGGTTTTGTTTTTTAGTTTTTTTTATCGAAAAATTGACTAACTAGTGCATTTCTTATCACAATGAATGATATACATTATTGCAACTCCAACTGTGAATAATTTTTAAACGAGTTGATGAAACTTCCAAAAAAATTAGTGTGCTGAATTCAGAAAAGAAAGGGCTTTCAAATGATGTAACACTCGACCCATGTTTCCTATTTAAAATATCAGGGTTGTTATCACCACCCTTAAGGGGTTGATGTGACAAAGTTAAGTTTTATGTCAAAACGTGTCCCCCTCAATATTAAAATTGACGTGTTTCAGCGTTGCTTTAAAAAAAAATTTCTCTGGACGCAAATCGGTCTGTTTTGTTTTCAATGCGCCAGCCTGTATATATATATATATATATATATATATATATATATATATATATATATATATATATATATATATATATATATACAGGGTGGGACGCCATATACGCTTGGGTCTTTCTAACGGAACATGTTCGAATTTTAAGATTCTGTATCATACAGGTGTTCACAAAAAAGGATACATATCAAAGTTATATTTTTTAAATGGGACACCCAATATATTATTTGGTTTCCGTAATCTAGAGATAAAATAAAGGTAAGTTACAGTAGAATTCCCTATACCTAAGACCTACAGTTTTTGAAATATACAGAAATTTTCGAAAAAGCAAGCTTATTTGCAAACATTTTTTTTCATACACTGGGCCATGTAAGAAAAAATCTAACTAAAACTTTAGTAGAATGATTGTTGCATAGAATAGAAAGGGAAACATGATATAAAGTTATACAGGCTGGTCACCAACCTGCTAGTGATATTTGACGTATAATATTGAAAATAACTCCCTTATTTCAAATAGCATTGTATACCACACTTTTTACAAATCCCCATAAGAAGAATTTCTAATAGCGTAAGATCGGGTGATCGTGCTAGCCATTCTAATTGTCCTCCCTATTCACAGATTGGAAAATATTGAGTCGAGGTATTGCCGGACATTGATTTGGTAATGTGCTGGTGCTCCATCATGCTAGAACCCCATCTTTATCGCTGGAACATGGTAATTCGCTCGATCAGGATATAAGTTTGCCAAAGTTGTTGCGACATTATTTTGGAGCAGTCTCAAATAATTACCTTAATTAAAATTGCCGTTGAAAAAAAAGGACCAATAACATGGTTTCCAACTACTCCTGCTTGAGAATTAACCTTTCCAAGGTATTGCGCCTGTTCTTCTCTCATTCACTGTGAATTTTCTTTAGACCACTAGCGAAAAATTTGACGATTTGCATGACCGTGATGTGCAAAACTGCTCGTACCAGAAAAGAAAACATGTTGTAGTTAGATAACGTTGTTCTCTAACATTTACGTTATTTGTTCACAAAAAGACGTTCTTTTATCAAATTTATATTCAATAAGCTCCCGAGCTTGTGGCTACTTGTTGACTCGAACTATGTTGGTTTTCCTCCACCTCAAACATTACATCCAATTTGGTATCATTACTCAGTGCATTATAAGCTTTTTTTATATGCCTTGCATGTCCAAGCTAGCGAAAATACTTTACCGTAACCAGTCATCTATAGAATTGTTATTATACGCATTTCTGTTAAATAAGTCACTGTCATGCAGTTACAATTACACAGCAAGTTGCTAAAACATTTAAAACAAAACCAGCATTTCCAACTATGAAAAATGTTGATAACTTCCAATGTCGTCTTTGTAATTTATACCATACAAAAATGCCTGAAATTGTTTTTACTAGCTTTTTCGTTATAAAAAATGAAACGCAATTGGTTATTATTACTTCCACGTCGTCACAACGTGTGAAAGTATGTCATTGGCGACAATTTTAAGAAAAAAAATTTCGCTTAAACGTCGAAAAAAGTATCAAAACATGATTTGGGACGGAAAATTTTTTTGGCTGTCGGTCTGTATGTCAGTCTGTTTGTAGTCACGATAACTTTAGAACGAATTGAGACATCGTCTTCAAATTTGGTATACAGTTAGCACTCGACAAACAAACGGTTCGGGTTGTTTTTGGGTAAAATCGCTTTAGAGCGTGGGGGATGAATGGGGGTGATTTGGTGAAAATTGACATTTTTTCGTTAAAACTCGAGTAACATAACGTTTTAGGGTTTATTTATTAGAAAACTTTTAGTTTAAGCAAACCTCCTTTATTCTGTGCTGAAATTTAATTAGTGGTTGAATATGTGGGGGCGGAATATTCTTGACAAAGATTTCGATTTTTTTTGTTAAAATGACGTAAAAGGTCTCAAAACATATAGAAAACTTGATTCTGGAACGAAATGTTTTTGTCTGTCTGGCGGTCTGTTAATAGGCGTAATAACTTTCTAATGAATTGAGATATCATCTTTAAATTTGGTATCCAGTTAACACTCGACAAAGGAACGCTTAGAATTGTTTTTGGGTAAGATTGTTTCAGGCAGAAGGGGATAAATAAGGGGTGATATGGTGAAAATTGATATTTTTTCAATAAAACTCGTGTAATATAACGTTTCAAAAGTTAATGGGTACGGGAATATAAATTATTTTTTGTGGTCAAGTCATGCGCCCCAAACTCATTCCATGAGAATGTCTTTCTGAAGAGAATAGGTTAACACAGCTACGTGGAAGTTATGATTCAATATGCAGCACTATTTTTACTTGGACATCGTCAATATATGTGGAAGTATGGTGTCAGTGACAGAAATTTAAAAAAAATCGCTTAAACGTCGCAAAGAGTGCCAAAACAAACAGAAAACATGATTTGGGAACGAAATTTTTTTGCCTGTCGGTCTGTATGTCTGTTTGTTAGTATCCACGATAACTTTAGAACGAATCGAGATATCATCGTCAAATTTGGTATACAGTTAGCAGCCGGCAAACGAACGGTTTGGATTGCTTTTGGGTAAAATCGCTCTAGGAAGTAGGGGATGAATGCGGGGTGATTTGGCGAAAATTGTCGTTTTCCAAATTAAAACTCGAGTAATATAACGTTTTAGGGTTTGTTTGTTAGAAAACTTTTAATTTCATCAAACATCTGATATATTGTGCTAAAATTGAAGTAGGTTTGAATGTAAGGAGTCAATATTAATTTAGTTTTGGAAAAATATTACATTAGATTATTAAGTGTACGTAGAGTTTAGTTCCTCCTCTTATTATTATTATTTATTTAGTTGGGGCGATGGCCTGAATTTATCACTTATGTGGTATCACAAAAGTAAGAGAATAGCAGAATAACTCTGAAAGTTCGAGTCGCGGAGCAAAAAGTACCAGAGATGGATTTTTTCCTGACTATCTGACGGTGATAGTGGATTTTATTTTGCAATATCTTTCAAGGCTAAATCAAGGTCATATTCAATGAAATTTAAGTAGTGGTTGATAATGCACAGGTGAAATATTTCATTGTTTTGTAATCAACCAACTGACATCAAATTTGATGCACAGGTAGCTGATGACAACCCGATAGTGTAAATTATTTGTAAGGAAGATCGCTTCAGAAAAAATAGCCTTGATGGGGAAAACTGAAACTTTCCTATTAAAAATCAAGTAATATATCGTTTCAGAAGTTTATGGGTACAGGAATATGAATATTTTCTTTTTGAAGCAATGGACCCGAAATTAAAATGAAAATGTCTTTCTAAGGAGAGTAAGTTATCACACCTATGTGGAAGATATGAATCAATTTGCAGCACTTTTTCAATGTGTTGTGGCGAAGTTCGTCAATCAGATGAATTTATTTTTTATTATGTTAATTTTTGCAACAAATTTTTAAACCATAGCATTTTTGAATAGAGAATCAAGATATCCTTCAAATAATGTACCAGAAGCCCCTTCTTCCCACTTAAAAATTTGACAGTTGCAACTGTTGAATATGCGCATAGGTATGCAGGAAATTTGAAAAAAATAGGTACTAACTTGAACAAAATATGCACAAAAATATCGATATATGCAATGCATAAATAATCATAGTATACCAATAAAATAAGTTTGTAAAGGCGTAAGCTATTACTTTTATTCACAATCAATACCACATAGGACCCTAATTATATTATTTATTAATTAATCATAAATATTATTACGGCAATTATTACTATTAACAGATATTATTAAGTGGCGCTCTAAATTATCTATTTTGAAAGATTACCTTCTCTCAGTTAGTAAGTGTTTATACGAAGAAAAATTCCATTATACGTCAACTGAGGTAATTGGAGCATATTTTAAGCTTGGCAATATGGTAGGGCCTACAGTGTTTAAATCGTCTGCAAAATCTCCATCCAGAGCCTTTGCAATCTGCGTTAACTTGGTAAAACCCTCATTTTTTGTGAGTGTTTCTAATATATTTTGTCATAATTTGTTTTGCAACAGGTCCATTTGCTTTATCAATAGTTTCTTTGAAATCTTCCATTAATTTAACTGATTCAGCTAACAAAACACTTTGCTGCTGAAATTGTTTTATAGTTTCTGTAACTATTTTATAATTACTGTTTATAGAACATAACTGCTGGTTCAATTTGGACTCCTTTAATATAATTTTTGCTTGTTTCACTGACGCACCTGCTTCATCTCCAAATTCAAGATTAACCTCCGCGATTTCTCTAAAATCTTCAAAATAAAATAAGGGAGCCTCGATCCAGGTTCCCCATCGTGTGATTGCAGGTCTAGGAGATAATGGTACCCCAGGCAGAACTTCTATACATCTTTGAACTATTAAAAGAGCTTTGACGAACACTTTTTTCATTTTATTATTAAATTCATTGACTAAAATAAATTGGTGTCTAATTTCTTCTTCTACCCTGTTTAACCCGTGAGCCAGGCACGTACAATGAATAAGTTGGGATAAAATATTTTTAAATGAATTCCAGCTTTGACCATATATGAAGCAGCATCGGTAGTCAGTAATAAAACTTTATAAACTGGTACAGCATTTGGTAAAAACACGTTTGACAGACCCTCTTGAGTAAATCTTGTTATAGTAATATAAGTTGTTTTCTTCTAATTCTTTGACTGTAATTAAATAAGGTCTAGATGAAGAAATTTCAGTTAAGGCGCCTATCATTAAATTAGCAATATATCTACCATAAACATCTTGAGTTTCATCCACTACAACGTAACAAAAGTTATTTTTTATAAGAATTTTTACTTCTGGAAAAAGTTTCTAAATAGCATTTTTCAACCATATTTTTTTCTCAAAATACTTTCATCTGGTATAGAGTGTTTACAATATTTTTCCAAAAATGACTTGAAGATAGTGTTATGTAATTTATTCAGTGGAATATTAGAAGCAACCATTGCCTTGCATAAGTCAAATTTAAAGGTATCCTCTCCTGCTTTTTTTTGATGCCCCAAACATTCGCGTATTGATGCTTGGGTTGTATTATTTGAATTTCGTTTTTTACAATTTCTTTGATGCAGAGGTGTCTTACAGTGTTGGTCTATGAGATATTTCCCTGCGCTTGAAATTCGTTCGAAAAGAGATCAATATTACTACAGACATCTACATTTTTTTCGAATAAATAGAAATTTAGTATTGTTTTTATACAACATCCTTGAATTAAGTAATAAAAATAAAGAAATATATTTTTGATTTGTATTTCAGTAATTTTTTTTTAAGAACTGCAAGGTATTTTTTTATTAGTTTATTTAATTTTTTATTTCGATTGAATTTTATAATTTTCGATTATAAAAATCATTTATCGGAAAATTTAGCAAATAGATACTGGGTTGATTAATGGCGAAGGTTAGAAAAAAAAGATCAGTTGCTTAAAATAAAAGTAACTTTCCACTTTCCCGCATGGTTTACAAAAACGTTCTCATCATCTACAAAAAGCCCTGAGTGTGGCCGTACCCAGTTTGGCAATTTGGAGCACATTTTTCACAGTATAAAATAATAAAAACAACCTTACACTAACACTGTCTAAAGATGCAGTAAATTCGCTGTGCGTGCAACTAAGCACAAGCAGCACAAGCAAACTGAATAAGAGAAACAAATTATTTCAATTCTAGACACTACTGGCGTATAAATGAATTAGCTGTAATCCCCTTTAATGCCTTCTTACGAGACTTAAGATACGAATAAAATTACCCGGTGGTCAGTCCTTTCAATACATTCTGCAGTTAATATTGGGAATCCCAGACACAGTTTTTATGATAGGCGAGCGTAAAACCCTAGTCCTTTCGAATTTTAGATTTATACAATACCTACAAATTGCATTTTGCTATTTATTTCATGTTGATGTAAAGTACAAAGAAAAGAGCGTCATTACCGACAATCCTTCCAAGAATTTGTTTCTACATTTTCACCTACTAGCTACTAGTTTCATTTATGTATAGCACGTACAAAGCTAGGAGGCGGTAGATTGTGAGAACCCAGAGGTAAAGCTCACCCTGTCTAGCGCACTGTCTGATATCTGAGTGAAGCGCTGGAACTATAAAATACCAGAAATTTGGAATCTCCTTTCCGCCAGCTACATTTGAACGGCCTATAAATTTACCTTAGCAGTTGCTTACATTGAAGCAAGTATATGGCTTTTCTTATATATGGAAACCCGCAAAAGTTGTAAAATATGCAAATAATGCAATATATATATATATATATATATATATATATATATATATATATATATATATATATATATATATATATATAATATGCAATTTATGCAGAAAATATGCAAATTGCATATAATCCGAGCCCTGCTAATAATAATATTATTTATTTATTTATTTATTTATTTACTACAAATACTTAACGGGAATTATCCCAAATTAAGAGTATGAATACAATACATATCGTGCACTACAAAAATTAACATAGTAAAGTTCTACTAATTACCAAGCAGCGATGCAACGTGTCTCATCTCGGACTCACCACAACACAATATGTCTATTGACTGATGCACGCTGTTATAAATGGAGCACGATCTGTAAATCGGTGAGTTAAGCCTTACATTGGTCCTAGGTGGCGGTAGATAAAAAAAGTCGTGTCTTCTATAAACCAAAAACTAACTATTAAATAATAATAATACAGCTATTCGAGAGAAAGACTTGTGCGCAATCAAAATTTTATGAAATACTAAAAAAATATATCTTTCAACACATATATAGAGTCACACGAAGTATATTGTAGATATTCACTTTAAATTTGGCAAAATGCATGTTCTCAGCTTGACACAATACAAATTTTGGTTTTTCATGTTTTTACCAAGGACTCAAGACATATATGAGGATTTTTAGATCACGCGCATTCCTATATTCAGCATCTTTGCATCTAGATGTATGATTTATGATTGTCACAGTGTATAAATATCATAGATAGAGAAATGTATAATATAATATATGTATGTATACAATCCCAGATTCAGACAAGCATGAGTGACAAAATCAATTTGGAAGATGACAAAGAATATGGAGATTCTTTGTAAGAGATTTTTTATTTGCAAATATTATGCAAATATTACACTTACCTGTTTTACTAAATATTTTAAAATGAATTTGCGACCATTTCAAATTAAATATGTTCCAAAAATAAGGCTACTGCAAACTTTTACCTTTTATATTACGCCTTGTATAGGTACAAAAGACTTTATTTTTTCACCAAAAGGTAGCAATATAATCGAATCTGCCCCAACAAAAGCTTCTTTATTTGCAGATGCTGGTGGCAGTTATATGGAGACCCTCATAACTATAATTTGTTTTAACGTTCACGGCTTTTGTTTTATCGTCAGCAAATCCAGACTTCTTTTATTCGTTTCTCTACGGGTGTAAGTTTGGTATCGACCTTAATACAAAACGTGGTACCTATATTGAGTTTTACGTCACTGATAGACTGAATCTAAATCGCTGACCGTTTGTCAGTTTATTGAAGACGTCAAAAATATTTTTTAGTAAACAAATGCTTTGTCTTTTAAAAAACACTTTTACAAGAGCATCGGCAATTGTTTCTTAAATGGTAAAATACTGTCATATACAATGGCTCGCAAATTATGAAATGTCATCTGATAATTTCTGAAATATAATGTCTTTGGTGAAAGAATGCCGGCTCTGATAACTAATAAAAATATTTCTTTTGACGCTAGTAACATGTACAGCCTGGCCACTTGAAAACAAACAGGCGCACTTTAGGGTACTTAACGTAATTTTGTTGAAAATTGCTTAAACAGCCACAGTTGTGAATTTTAAGTCTTGGTTCAAAACATTTGGAGTTTTTTTCACATTAAAAAGAAAATCTAAAACACAAAACAACTGCAGTAGTTGAAGCGTGATGCCAGACAAAGACATAGTAGTCAGCTGCCATGCGTAAATTGGCACATACCAGGCATACATTATAATGCAACCTCAACAAGACCATACAAATAACACACGTAAGTCGGGATCGCCACAAGAAACGTACACAACCAAATTGTGGCGATTCCACGCGAATGACCGCCTTCGGGTATAGTCCGATGCTCAAGTTTACAAAATGTGCAAACAACCTAATCTGAAGGTGGGAGGGAAAATAAGGAAGTTTTATACCAGCTGCTTGAGGTAAACACCAAATGTGATAATGTCTTTTGTTTATTTATTATGGTTTGACAGTTCTGTTTTGAGACTAAGGAAATATAAAGTGGATAACCAAAGAATAATAACGTGTTCTGTTTATTTATTATGGTTTGACAGTTCTATTTTCAGTGATTGTATTACTGGTTAGGTATTATGCCCCTAAAATTGCCAATCAAAGAATATTAACGTTAATAAAAAAAACAGCAGGTGGTAGTGGCCTTTTCCTTTACGTGATTGTAAAGGATTTTTTTACGCCCGATGAGGTACCACCCCTTACAAAAAGGGGCCCGGTGAAGTCCCAACGGGCGTTTCCGGTTCTGGTGTATGAGTCAGTTTCTCTTATAAGCAAACATGATGATGGCTTCTCCTTGTACAAAAGATTCCGGAGGTAAAATACCACTCCATTCGGATCTCTGGGACAAGGGTGTACAGGGGCGCCAACATCAAGATTTAACATATCTTTCTCGAATATATGTGGCCTAAATTCTAACCTGAACTCCGTCCACCTTTTTTTCCAGGCTAATAGGCCCCAACTCCTCTTCCTCACCGAAACCCAAATCAGTGCCAAGACAGCCACTAATCACCTTAATTTTCCGGGGTGTGAGCTCCTTACTTCCTTTATATTGCATGGAGACGTGTGCGCGTACGTCCGTAGCAATCTACCCTGCCCCAGACTTCCCAATTTAGAAGCTGGAAGAAAAGACATACTATGGATAAAACTCACTCTCAGGGCTGCAACTGAATTCATCTGTTGCATTTACCGGTAACCTTCTGACAACAACTTTGTCCAGCTCTTCGACTACCTTGCTGAAAAACCGACCATCTGATTTCTGAATATCCTTCCTCCGAAGTCACTATTCTTGGTGACTTCAATGTCCATAATAAAGAATGGCTAAGATCTTCAAAAACCGATCCACAAGGGAGAGCAGCGGAGGCCTTTGAAGTCAGCACGTCTTTAGCCAATATGGTTCAGCAACCTACTTACTTTCCCCGCATCCCAACACACAGCTCAAAACCCTTGGATTTCCTTCTTACTACAAAACCTGAATGCTACAAGATATTGTCACCGCTCCCCTTGGTCGCTCAGACTACGGCATGGTCACTGCTTCTTGCGCATTGCAACAACCCGAGGTCACACAGTCATCACACCCACGTATTGTTTGGCACTACAACTCCGCGAACTGGGACGAAATGCGAGATTACTTTTCCTCATTTCCATGGGCGTCTGTCTGCTTCTCTCATCCTGACCCCTCTGATATCTCACAAAACGTCACCGAAATTATCCAAGCTGGCATGGAATTATTTATTCCACGTACACAGAAAACCTCTTCAGCCACTCAAAAGCACTGATTCTCTAAATCCGGTGACAAGGCCAGACTTGAAAAGGTCAAAGCTCACAAAACGCACCTACACAATCCCAGTCAAGAAAACCGTCAAGCATTTAACGACGCAAGAAACCGCTATGTCCGCATTCTTTCTGAGGCAAAGAACTCGTTTAATAACCACATCAAAAAGAAAGTCCTCTTAAGCTTCAGCGGCAGTAAACCCTTCTGGACTGTTGATAAATCTATTGGGAATAATTTCTGCAAGAGCACGTTCCCGCCTCTTGTTTCAGGGAATGAAATTGTTTCTACCGCCCTGTGCAAGGCTGAACTTTTTGCTTCGTTGTTCGCCGGCAATTCTACTCTCAACCCACCTCCAAATGTTCAACCACCAACAGTCCCCCAATGTCGCGCATAAAATGACGGATATCATTTTCAAAACTAAAAAGGTACGAAAGATGCTCTCTTCTCTTAATACCCTCTGGCCTTGACGAGATCCCAGCAATTGTTCTCAAAAAATGCGCACCAGAGCTTGCTCCTGTCCTGACTCGTCTGTTTCAGATATCTTATAATAAAGGCATATTCCCTAGTAACTGGAAAACTGCTCGAGTACAACCCATCCCCAAGAAAGGTTCCAAAGCGCTTCCTAGCAACTACAGGCCTATTTCTCTCATTTCAGTCGTCTTTAAAGTGATGGAAAAGTATATAAACACCGAATTACTAAAATTTCTTGAAAAACACAGTCTAATCCACAACAGGCAGTATGAATTCCGTCAGCGTATATCAACTGCCGACCTCCTTTCCTTTGTCACCCATTATTCGAACACGTCTATGGAACTACACGGTGAATTCCAGATTGTCGCTCTAGACATATCCAAAGCATTCGACCAGGTCTGGCAAGCAGCGCTGCTTAATAAACTTCCTGCCTATGACCTACCACCAAAACTCTGTTCCTGGACTGCAAATGTCCTCTACAACCGGAGAATTTCTGTTGTCGTGGATGGACATTCCTCTAAACTGTATCCAGTTAATGCAGGAGTTTCTCAAGGTTCAGCTTTAGCTCCTACTTTGTTTCTTCTGCACATCAATGACCTCCTCTCTAGCATATCCAACTCAGTTCACAGTTACGCGGACGACAGCACCCTCCACTCAAATATACAATATTCTAAGCCTGTCTCTTTAGCCCAATTAGATGACCTGACCTGACCCGACCTGGGAAGTAGAAATCTTGTACAATTCAACCCCACCAAATCTAAGTCTTGCGTTCTTTCTCATATGAGGTACACCAGCCCTAGACCCATCACAATGAACAGCCAAGTTATTCAAAGTAATGAGCCCCTTTCACTTGTTGCCATTTCTGTGGATCGAAATCTCAATTGGAACCAACAGGTCACATCAATTGCAGAAGCAACTGCTAAGAAATTAGATTTCCACTTCCGGGCTCGCAAATACTTTTCACCAGGTAATCTCTATACCTTATATACTTTACAAATAAGACCAAACCTCCAATGCTGCTCCCACATCTGGGGTGCCGCTGCCGCTTCTACCCTCGCTATCCCGGACTCCATTCAGAAGAGAGCTATACGTCTCATCGATGACCCTACTCTCACCCAAAGGCTGCCATCCCTTGCCCACCGACGTGCCGTTGGTGACCTCTCTCTCTTTTATAGATATCTGAATGGACACTGCTCAGAGGAGATTTCTTCCATTGTTCCTCCACCTACTACCCCAAACAGATCTACTAGTAAAGCCGTATGGGAAAACGATGGAAATGTATTATTCCAACTATATATATATATATATATATATATATATATATATATATATATATATATATATATATATATATATATATATATATATATATGGCTTGTGACAAGCGACATTATTGTGAAAGACACCCTGTAAGAAAATGAAAACAGAAAGAAGGACATTGAAAGAACTTTACGTCCAAGACAGTCCAACAGAGATACGGACGCGTGGCAAAAATATACAAATGACGCAGCAAACAAAATGGCTTTTCTGCCATATAGACAATGAACCAGTCAAGCCAAATTACTGAAGAAAATGGTATTAGCACCGTCTATATGCCCATAAAAATTATCGGAACCATGCTTAGACGAATAAAGTAAAGAATGAACCCTCTTTACACGTCTGGAATATATAAGATACTATGTGAACGCAGAAATCTATAACTAGGGCAAATAACAAGAATCCTATGAATAGAAAGGCTGTAGCAGCAAGAAAAAACCACGAAGTCGTATTTGACAAGACGGAGTTTCTTGCCAGAGTAAAAAAAAACTATCACCAGTTAATTAGAAGAGAGGCGTTTGAAATACAGATACATCCTAACAATCACAATCGAGATGGCGTTTTTAGGTTTAATTCGGACCTGGCTCACAGCATTTAGCAACAGAAATTATTCTGCAGGCCTCTACAACAGGACACCATACATATCATTGAAAGCCTCGGTAGTTTAGTGGTAAGTGCCTCCGAACAGAAGGGTACTGGGTTTGTTTCTCAGGGTTTCTCTTTCACTTTGTTTCAGCACACGCTGTAAAACTAACATCAACCGAGGTCGTGGCATTGTATTTGAAATATTTGAATGTCTGCACGTTCTACTCTTCGGAGGGAGCTTAAAGCCACAGGTCCCGTGTCCATGCGATGTTAGGCACGTTAAAGATCCCTACCCACCTTAAAGACAGGGTTCGGCAACATTTCCAGGTTAGCAAGGCGAAAATGCTCTCTGGTGTCGATGATTGGCCATAGTCGCGTAAATAGGTCGAAGTTAAAATAAAAAATACATGCCATTTTAAAATCAATAATGATGACATAATCTGGAATTGGCAACGGGAAGGATTACTGAGGTCCTGATAACAGGAAACCGTACATACCTGTGGAAAATCAATAATAGTAACGTCAGCTGCAACGACTCTGCTGTCTGCCACGTGGGCGTCGACCATGGCCAATTGAGCAATACAGGCGATTGTAGCATCCACGGGTATAAGAAGTGTTACTAAAGCAATGTCTGCTCAGTTGGAGTTGATCTACTGAGGAGGCTAGCAGTTATAGTGGGCAAAACGTCTAGCAACCACCAAGTGGGTTTGACGACGACAAAACAGCCCGGAAATCCTTTTGTATTTCAAGGTTCTTCTTGTTTATAGGAATCCATAATATGCTGATTTTCTACATCGCGATCGATGGCACATTGTTTTTGGTTATTGTGAAGCTTCCAGAAGTACTTTGTGGGTCTACAGGGCGAGGTAAAGTAATTATTATTCCTTTCGGGTTGCATACTGAAATTATTTCTGTGAGCTGATGTGGCCGATATCAGAAAATTCACTAATAGAGAAGTAACGATGGTGAAACTTTCGGACATTTTGTTTAAATTAGCGAAAATTAGGGCACCCAGAACCCGATCCATCCAATGTTCGTTTGAATTTTTTGTTCATAAAAGGTGAGCTTTGAAGTGTTACAAGAGGATACCTCAAAAACGGTTTATATCTTTTTTATGGATATTTGTGAAGAAATAGGGAACATATTTAAACATTTTTTGTTTCATTTGCCCCCCTTTCCTTTTTTTAATGCCGACGTGTAACGAAATGCTCTCCTTAAACTTCCAAATACTCTCTCACTTTTCTTCTGAATGAATTCCGTACATTTTACAACATTTGAGGTGCCACTGATAAGTAGGTAAACGGATTTAGTTTTTCATGATAGCTAAAGCTGTTGGTGCAATCGCAGTCAATTTGTCCTTTATAAAACCTCAAAATAAATAAGCACGGAGGGTCAAAACCGAGGACCTAGCAGGCCAGTTCACCGGACGTGCTCGACCAATCCACCTGTTCGGAAATATTCCATTCAAATGATTACGAAACTGTAGCCTGTATTGCATTAATAGGCTGAAGCTCAAGCTTGTTAAAACCACATGTCTGGGTTTATGTTTTGGTTCATTTATTGAAGTAATTATTTTCTTAACGAACTTGTTTACGTTTATTCATTTCAACGGTCTTTAAAGAAATGCGGACCAATAACTTTATTTCCGGTTATACCACACCAGACCTTAGTTGATGCTGATTTTGCGGAGCTCTTGTCCAGTGGCGATTTTTAGCCGCCCAGTAGTGTATATTGTGTCTAATTTCCTTAAAAAAAGGAAAAAAAGGAGGAAACGAAATTAAAATTATACTGAATAACCTTAATTCCTTCCTGCCCACAATGATGCAAAGTAGCTTCGTCAGAAAAAATAAATAACATTGGTTAGGAACCTGTTATTTAGCTTCCTCAGAAAAAATAAATAACATTGGTTAGGAACCTGTTATTTAGCTTCCTCAGAAAAAATAAATAACATTGTTTAGGAACCTGTTGTTTCCTTGCGTTTGTCTGGTGACCCAATTATACAATGGTGAGGTGTAAAGTGGTCTGGATAAAATTTGTATAAGTGCAATATGTTCACAACTGATTTTTGACTGATTACAGCATCTCTAACAAGCCGCCTGGTATTTACATGCCGGTCAACAGCCACCGAACCTAGAACGCCAACTGCACTATTTTCGTCAGTTTTAGTTCTATTCCGAAGTGGTAGTTTCGATTTCAAACTGCCAGGAGTACGACTCCTGGTCACCGGCCTATGAGATGTCATGTGATATTTCTGATTTTAAGGAAACCTCTCTGCCTACACTCGTGCAGATTTTCTGTAGTTTTTTCTACACTCCTTCAAAATTAGCAACATATCAACTTGCATATTAAAATTATTTTACATGTTTAACCCTTAACTGGTGACGTGGTGCTACCGGCGACCCCAGAGAATATCTAAGACCGGTTAGTTTCTAGGCGCAAGCGCAAATCTGAGCCAACGCTTCAGTACCTTCAAGTTGATCAGTTGTGAGTGTAGTGCCAATAAGTTCATGTCGGTTTTCTGCACAATATTTTCGAAATCGGTAAGTAAAAACAACCTGGGGTCTTCTAAGACCCCATGTCACTAATTATGTAACATTTTTTGCTTATGGTATTATTATTTTTTACAGAATAATGAAAAATAATCCCAAAAGAGTTCGAGTCGGAGACGACTATTTTGAAAGCACACTACTGAAATGGTTCGAGGAATGCAACGAAAGTGATACATATAAAGGACTCCCCGATCAAGATGATGGCGACTCTCATGAAGAAGAGATTGCTGAAGATATTGTACAGACTGACGATACAGCTACTGAAACAAGCTACTCTAACAGTGATGATGAGTTGCCTGCAGAAATTGATGTATCAGATCATAGCAGAGCCTTCTATGGTAAAAATTAATTCAAGTGGTCCCATTCTGAAACTGCGCGAAACAGAAGAATGCTAGCTGAAAATAATGTTAGGTTTCTTGCAGGGTTGAAGGTACCTTAAAAATTTGGGCAGCAATGCGGATCCGTATAGTATTTGAAACATATATTTAGTGATGAAATATTAGAAGTATTAAACAGAACAAAAGAAACATTAAATAAAGAAAGAACGAAATACAAGAGAGAAAATAAGTCTGAATTAAAAGACATAGACCTAATTGATTTAAAAGCTTTTTTAGGCCTGTTATACTACTCCGGGGCTTTCAAATCGAATCATGAACACTTACGATTCCATGTTTTCAACTGATGGTACTGGTCGTGATATATTTAGAAATACAATGTCGCTAAAAATATTTCTGACCATCTTATCACATTTTAGATTTGACAACGCTCAAGACAGGAAAATAAGAATACTTGGGGATAAATCGGCAGCTATCTCTGGTTTGTTTAACAAATTGGTTTCAAATTCTCAGCAGTGTTATTGTGTCGGCCATTATGTGTGCATCGATGAGATGTTGCTGGGTTTCAGGGGTCGATGTCAATTTCGTATGTATATTTATTTTTTTAATTTATTAATTAAATTACTTATTTATTTCTGACATAAATTTTACAAGGTACAATACAAATAAGCTTAGACTTGTGGCTGTATTAAATGTACAATTTTAAAGCTAAAATAATATTTTCATCCAAAGTCGTGTTTAAAAACTGTCAGATTTGACAGTATAATTGTAATTTATTCTCACTCCTCACCAGTATAGTTTCGTTAGTGGCTAACACTTCCAGTTTTGTTAAACTATATCTCCTTTCTTGTTAAGCAATTTCCATACTATTGTGTTAACAAAAACCCAGTGTAATTTTAAATTTTCTTTTCACTTAAATTTTGAAGCTTCTCTTTTTGACAGATAAATAAAATGTCTAACAAACCAAATAAATACGGCATAAGAATTATGATTTTGGCTAACGCACGAACATTATATATATATATATATATATATATATATATATATATATATATATATATATATATATATATATATATATATATATATATATACAATGCTTACATATGCACTGGAAAAAAGAGTGATGGTCGCGGCCTTTCTGAAAATGAAAGAAAATTAGCTGCGCCAACGCAGTCAGTTTTGCGGATGTGCGAACCTATTTATGGAACCAACAGAAACATTACGGCCGACAATTGGTTTTCATCTTATAAATTGGTTCAATATCTAAAAGAGCACAATTTAACATACGTTGGGACAGTAAAAAAGAATAAAAGAATGATACCTCCAGAGTTTCAACAAAATAAAACAAGAATAGAGAAGTCTGCCATTTACGGATTTACATCTGATACTACTTTATTGTCGTATGTTCCAAAAAAACAAAAAGCAACTATCTTGATATCGACTATGCATCACACCATTGACACTGGTAAAGACAGCCAAAAACCACAAATAATAGCCTTTTAGAGTTGTACAAAGGGTGGCGTTGATAGTCTGGATCAGCGGTGTGCCAACTAAAGTACTAGCAGAAGGCCAAGAAGATGGCCAATGGCAGTATTCCACGCGATTCTTGATATCGCAAGTGTGAATTCGTACATATTGTACGGTTGTTTCAAGGATAATGATAGCCTATCTAGGTTGAATTTTTTAAAGAAGCTATCGTTTCAATTATTTCAACAACACCTTAACAGGAGACTTATAAACTCATGTCTTCCGAGAGAAATGATAATTTCCATTAGCAGAATATTGCACAAACAGCTAACAGAAACTGACATTATACCAGTAGAAGATAACAACAAAAGAAGACGTTGTGGAAAATGTCCAAGAGGTGCCGATAAAAAGACTAATACGTCGTAGAAATTGTGTAAAATTGCAATATGTGCAAGTTGCACAGAAAAAAATTGTAAATACTGCATCAGTTACTAAGATTTTCAGGTATTGTGGTTTTTTCATTAACAGCCTATTTTTCATTGTTTTACTTACACTTTGAAAGAATATAGTCTCAGTCTTAATTTTTTAAAGTTTTTTATACGAATTAATGTTTTTTGAGTTTTTATTTGAATAAAAAGAAAACTATGACAAAACAGCTATATTTTCTGCTAGTCTGTTACATTTATCGTAAAACTGGTAACATTCTTTGTCAAAAGTTACCTAATTCTTATAATGTGGTTAAAAATAAAAGAATAAGGAAAATGAGTCTTACAAAATTCAAAATAATATGATTTTTTTTTAATGTCAATTTTGTTTGGGGTACTCAAAGACCCCACGTCACAAGTTACGGTACGAAAACAGCACGACACCAGTTAAGGGTTAATTGAGCCACAAACTGCCAAATAATCTTCAAAATGTCAAAATTCTCGATTGACTTATGTAAAAATAACGTGTTTTCATGGAAACAAATAATAAACATCAGTGTCCATGGCAACAGACTTGATAAATAAATTGAAAATAATTTTTGCAGTTTAACCTAATAATCTCTAATTCCGTATCCGAAAGAACAACTTTTTTGCACACAAACCTAGCTTTTTACCTAAATTCGAATTTTATTACAAAAAGTACACCACCTTATTCAAAATTTGAAGTTTACCCCCCACCCCATCAAATAGAAGACGGGTAAAGGTCAAAAATATGTTTACGTATGTCCTCCCTATTACTTCAACAAAATTTCAGAAAAAAATTGAAAAAAATTAAACCGTTTTTAAGACATCCCCTTATAACACTTTAAAAACTCAACATGTAATACAATATATATATATATATATATATATATATATATATATATATATATATATATATATATATATATATATATATATATATATATATAAATGACAGATGACCTCTTCAAATTATCTACGTGATGTGTGTCAATATTCAACATGAAAATCGAATCAATCCATTGCCAGAATTACAACAATAAAAGAACTGAACAATAACAGTAATAAAGGACTCTACAAGGAGAAGAAAACAAAGATTTGTGAAGCCAGAGAAATTATCTCTACCTCTATTTAGGATGGAACAGTCTTACCAAGTAAGGACAACAACAGCTCATAAAGAATGTTAAGATTGGATTTACAAAACGAAACGTGTTGGATTTCCAACAATCTTTTGATTCATTTCCAAAAATTTAAAAATTAGGGTAAGCAACGCCTTGTGTGAATCACCCTGTACATACTCTAACAACATTAGCACTGTACCGCCATAGGAATGTTCTGGTTCTGACCTCAGGTTAGTCGCCACAGCTAAACAAAAGAAAGTAATAACATTAGCGAGGAAATCTATTGCTTTCGAAATAAAACAGACTGAGAACACAGGACAAGGAAAGTTAGCGACAAAACCTAAAGCTTTTGTAAAGCGGAGAAGAGATTTCGTTCCTGCAAACCTTTTTTTAGAGGCTTCCAGCAGAAATTGCATTGTAAAACTTAGATACCAAATTTCATTTTAACTTAAAATTGCATTGTAAAACTTAGATACCAAATTTCATTTTAACTTATTTGAAGAGTGCATTGATTTGGTGATGGTTTGACTGATCATATATTTAGGCAGCTTAAAAGCTCCACTGAAAGTACGATTCCAATCTCATTGAATTTAGCCCACTCACAATTTTCAATTATGACATTTACACTTTAGCCGTACACGTGACGACCGGATACACCCCAGGCCTGTGGCCTTTGGGGATAGTTGAAGCTTCCTCCTAGTCTTTCATTTAAGAGATCTGCAGATACTCAGTGTTAAACCGATAAATAAAGCAGATTTTATCTGAATAATTTCGGAAGGCGATTGGATTGTGAACAATAATAATTGTACTTTGGTTTATAAAGTTGCACCAAAAAGATTAAAAACAAAATTCGAAATTTTAGCAAATATTTTCGTATATCCACCGCACCAGCGAAGGTAAATATTAAACATGTAATTTTGAACAAAAATTATTTTTTTTTAGAAGTCTTGACGCAGCAAGTGCGTTATGGTAGCGAAGTTTCGTAAAAATGTGTTTAATGGCAAATATACCTTGTTTTTAAAAGGACATTTGGTTGACAGTATAACCTATATAGTAGTAACAATGTACCACATTTCATTAAAATAGCTTTGTTGTTTCCAAAAGCATAAATATTTTCCGAAAATAAAATAAAAAGTTCCAGAAAAAACTGGTTCGATTTTCTTGAACAAAGAACCTCTTCAAGCTATTTACACACCTGCTAAGATATAGTTATTGACAAGCAGCTTTATAACCCAAAATAATAAAAAATGATGAAAATTTGCAAAAATTTCTTTTACTATAATTCACCAATTTTTTTGCCGAAATTGCCTTCAATAATGTTACGCAAAGTTATATTTTTTACAAAAATTCGACAACTTTTTTTTTACAATAACTTATTAAACATTTATTATTAAGTAAATTCAAAACAGTTACAGAAAATAAATGATTTCTACCGAAACGCTAAAAACATTTCTGCGAAATTTTTTCAAATTCAGCCACTATTTGAGAGTGCCTGTATACGGCAGCTCGATTTTTTCGACGAGCAATACAAACAAAAACCTCTCTGAATGCGTCATTTCCATGGGGCTCCGCTATCTATTGGCAAAAATGCCGTTTCACAGTTTGCGATATGTGCTTGTGCAATGTGACAAAAACTTGAAAAGTTGGAAAATAATTGAGAGAACTCAGAAAACGATGAACGATATCATTTTTTTTCCTTACAAACATGCATTATAATTCGTGAGAAAATGAAAAAAGCAATAGCATAAGGGGTGTTCTATAAAAAAACAAGAAAATGTGTATGACCAACGACTTATGGGCCAGCCTGTGATTATCAAAATAATGTGATAAGATGCAGCTCAAAACACCCTATAATTAACATATACAATTTTTGCTTATATCTTGTATATACACGAAAATATTGAGTTTTGCCGTAGAAATGCGTCGCCCTGTATATGTGCAAAAAAAAACTGAAACTTATCCCGTATATAGGTTTTAGGGGTTCTAGTTCGTGCTCATTTGAAGAAATCTTTTCAAAATTCATAAGTCGCGCTCTTCTCAATAACGAATTTTTTCTACGAAAACTTGCTAAAATATAGACTATTAAACCAAAAACTCTATCCTCAAAACTACTGCCAAAGCATCAGAAAGAGGGTCTACTTGAGAGGAATTTTCCGAAAACATTTTGGTAAAATGAAGGACAATGATGGTTAAAGCTGAAACTTAAGGCTTTGAAAAACACTTTTATTAAGACATTTCTTCTACACAATCCGTATTTGTTCCAGATTATTTGTCTAAAAATTGCAAATTTTGACGTTTGAAAGCGCGATGTTTTAAGATAAAAAATGATAAAATGTTCGAAATATTTTTTCTGTTACTTCTTGACCTTTTTGCATCAAGAAAACTTAACCGTTGTATGTAATATTCAATTGATTTTGTTATACAGCAACAAAATTTTGTTCTTGTGCTTTCCTCTGATTACCAGTGGCACCCAAAGTTTTTTTCCTTAAATGCCTATTACTTTTTCTCCTTGCAACGTAGAGATCTGAATTTCGGCGCGTAGCGTAAGTTTAATAGCAGAAAAGTACGCGCGAAATTTGATTGCCATAGACTTTTCATTTTCGGGGATACAAAAATTTTCAAAAGAAAACCCAAAAATTTCTCAGAAAAACATCCTATATAAAAATCTATGTGTATATATATATATATATATATATATATATATATATATATATATATATATATATATATATATATATATAGATCTCCTCATTAGTGAATTTTTCGTTTTACGAAAAATTTGCTAATATCACTAACAATTTTGTTAAAACATTGATTTTTCAAAATTCTTCTTCTGCTCCCATATTCTTCTCGATAACGTTATTTTCTCCTTTCGGTAATGTAATAAAATGTTTTTAATTATGTAAGGCATCAAATTTATTATGTCATACAAGACATCATAAATGTACTTAAAAGAATGCGATTTATTAATTTATTGAAATCTGAAAAAAATATATCGGTTTTTAGCGAATTTCCGTAAAGAATCTAGTATTCCGACGAAGCTCTCCTTGCAGTTGTTATCGATGGTGCTTCATTAGATGAACTAAAAATTGACGCCGGTATTCCACATAGATCCCTTTTGACTCCCATACGTTTTTGCATATAAAGAACCTGCCAACAACCAGCAAAGCAAATCAAAGCTTCGGTGATGATAGTACTCTGCGCAGCACGTTCTCATCGACTCGACCAATACCTGCTTCTAGCTTCCGATCAATGACAGTTGAAGTAACCAACTCGATAAATGACGACCTGTCTAAGATTCTCAACTGGTAATCTGCATATCTGGATATTTTTAATGCATCAAAAACAGATAACTGCCTCTTCTCTAGGAAGAGCGGCACGCAGGGCTCAGTCGTTCAGATAGCTGGCAAAATACTGCTCAAAAATCCACAATTCTACATTGGGTACCTGTAATTATTGCAAACAATATTTGCTGCCACTTGCATGTTTTCAATGTTATTAAAGCTGCACCAAAGAAACTTTGATTTCCGTTTCGTGTCGAAAAATTGTTTATATCTTAGCAGCTCTTAACACCTCGTAAAGCACAGAAACGTCCACAGTTGGAATATTGTTCTCATGTCTGGAACGCTGCCCCAAAGACAACCTTGTCGCTCCTTGGTTTTTCTTCTAGAAATGTCAATCTTGCGATTTGAAAAACGTCAAAATTGGTAACTTTTAAACAAGTATTCTAACACAAAGGTGGGTTTAGGACAACAAACATTGCAAGAAGTATGCCTAATAGGTCTTATATTTCTGCTTCAATAGCTGTTGCTCTTTATTTGACAAAAACATTGGCAGAAAATCTATGTAAAATCTATCCTTTCTATGGATCTATAGCAGCAGTCTAAATTATAAAGTTTCTGATTTCAATATGTTATAATTTTTATTTAACAAAGTGAATCTGAAAAAATTCCTCTCGTTAGCCAATAAACTGATAAACGGACAAATTATATACAGCTGGTAGTAATAGTTTGGATACAGCAAGTGCGTTATGGTAGCGCATTTTCCTCAAATTTTTTCGAATTTTAATAAACTAATCAGTCAACAGAATCCAACTCTGGTATGTAACAGAAACTTTATAAAGCCACCCTTGTACGGAATTTTATCAAACCAAATTTATTGTTTCTTAATAGATTGTCTTAGTTTTAGAAGATTTTTCGTATTTGAAAGATGCTGAAATGAACATTCGCTACTATAACGCACTAGTCGGCCTGTATACAGCTACTTGCATCACCACATGCACCGAATTGGATTCGGTCAGGAAACTTTGTGCTGGCTGTGTATGGAGAGTGACGAAATAGCAGAGCACGTACTGTGTTCCTGTCCGGCGGCGGACAGGACTAGACACCTGCTCCTTGGCAAGACAAAGCTTGCTCCGGAAGATCTGGATCAACTTTCGCCCACAAAGATTATCGACCTCTGCAGGAGGATGGTTTTATTGGACGAAATATAGAAAATTTGGCGTGAGCCACAATATACCTTATGGTCGCAGTGGAGGGACCATTATGGCCCACTTACAGTCAAACCTAACCCAACCTATAACGCACTTGCTACGTCCAGACTATTTCGCATTAAATAGTGACTCTGTATGATCATAAATATTATTATTGAAATAGTTTAATAAATTTTACACTTGCATCTATTTCTTGATTTTAGCATATATTTTTAAGAAAAAATGTGAATAACAATATTTGTTCGTATTTATTACTTCGTATAATGTGATAAATATTATCATTCAAACAATTTAATAGACCTCATATTTGCATACATTCTAACTAACTGTTTTTAGACAAAGAAGGTTAAGTTGTGGCAAAACGCCTAGTAATATCGAGAAAATTTAAAATACACTTTTTCTGCATAACCTTTCTATCCAAAAATGTAAAAAAGTAAATAAAAAAATACATATCTGAATTACAAAAGAAAAAAATGGAGATTTTGACCAAAGCTAGTGTCTCAGTGAAGTAATTAGTTTCCCTGTTTTGATAGACCACATTTTATTGTACATCATGCAAAATTAATCAGTGTCCCAATAGCAGTTTTTATACCAACAACATTTACACACTGATAACATAATGTGAAATATAATAACAGCCACGGTCCTTACAGACCAGAATTTGTTCTCTGGAAATAAGGCAAAGAAAAAATTGAACACGTAATATTTTGCCTAGGCAAAAGAGTACCCCCCCCCGTTTTCTAGGATGCTAAACACGATGCCGGTGTCAGAATTTCTCATTGGCCCAGCCCAACCCCTAAAACGGCCAAAAACCACACCCTAAAGAGGTGAAACTCGTTTCACATCATTTCCCTGAAGAAAAAAAGTCTTCCCCCCATTTTCGAGGATGGTCAGCACGATCTTGGTGTTGAATATTACTTTTGAACCCTACCAACCCCTCCACCGGTCCCAAGTCACCGCCAAAAGGGGCGATTTTTTTAATATCAGCGGCAAAACGTCTGTCCCCCCGTTTTTGAGGATGCTGAGTCCGGTGGTGGTGTTGAATATTACTTCTGATTTTCACCAACCCTGCCACCGGTCAAAACTCACCCCTGAAAGAGGCGAATTTTTTTCTTTGTTTGATATCAGCGGCAAAGCATCTGTCCCCCGTTATCGAAAATGCTGTGTACGGTGGTGGTGTTGAATATTACTTCCGATCGCCACCAACCCCTCCACCAGTCAAAACTCACCCCCGAAAGAGGCGAATTTTTTCTTTGTTTTATATAAGCGGCAAAACGTTTGTACGCCCATTTTGGAGGATCCTGTGAATAGGAAAAATAATGATACTTCTCTCCTTGGTAGTAATTGTCTTTCTTCCTCCTTCAGCTGAAAAAATATAATAGAAAACCTCTAAAAGTAGGTCTACTGTATTATGATTGATATATATATATATATATATATATATATATATATTCACATAATAAATTATGGGGAACATTTATTATGTGGCATAAAATTTCGTATGCAAACTTGTGACAGTCTCTTTTATTAAATTAACATAAAATAATTCCATGCACGCGGAGAAGCTACAGTAAAAGTAGAGGCGCGGTTGCCGGTACTCAACTTCTTGGGGGCCACACATTTATGAAGGCTGCCGGAGATGCTGAGCATTCTTCACTCTTGACCCGCGTATATTCAAATGTACTGCCAAGATTTATTAAAAAACTATCTTTCCGTACAAGGCCCGTTATAAGAAACAAAACGGATATGAGATGATTGTTGGGAATTACAGGGTTTGGAGAGATGTGAAAAAAAATCATTCGCCACCACCGTGCTCAGCATCCTCGAAAACGGAGGGACATACGTTTTGCCGCTGATAAAAAAAAATAATTCGCCCCTTTCCGAGGAGCGGTTGGTAGTGATCGGAAGTAATATTCAACACCAGTATCGTGCACAGCATCCTCGAAAACGGAGGGGAAGACTTTTTTCTACAGGGAAACAATGTGATACCGGTTTCACCTCATCAGTGGGTGATTTTTGGCCGTTTTAGAAGTTGGGCTGGCCTAAAGAGAATTTATTAGACCCTGGCATCGTGTTCAGCATCCTAGAAACGGGAGGGGGGCTTTTTTGTATAGGGAAATGATGTGATACCCGTTTCACCCTTTTAGAGGGTGGATTTTGGCCGTTTAAGGGGTGGCTCAAAGAGAAATTCTGACACCGGCATCGGGTTCACCATGCTCGAAAACGGGGGGAGGAAGTACTCTTTTGCCTATGCAAAATAGTTACCACTTTCGGATTTTTTTTCCGACTCACATCCGCCATTATTTGTAGGCAAGGAATGGACAATTCATACATTTAGAATGCTGGAGCTTCGCCCTACCCACTAAATTGGAGGAAACGAAACAAGGACCTAACACATGTCCTCAAAACAAAAAATGTCTTCGCAATGCCGCTGTACTACAGACATTTGGCCTCGTAAGACCCCTTATACCAACTCACACACAAAATTCAAAAGTCAGCATCTGCCCATTGGTGAATTTTTTTCTATGAAAATTCACTGAAAATGCTGTAATATATAGGCACTCCGTTTAATTTAAATAAGTTTTTGACGACTTCCAGAATGTGAGTCATACGTGGAATTTTTTAAAAGCTGGGCACAACTGACATGGGGAAGTACTCAAATTTTCAAAATCAACATGTACATACTTTCCCATAGAGCAATCGCGGCAGTTGGAACACACTGTATAATATAAACATTTAGCAAGGTCATAATTAAACTGAAACGCGATTTAATGAAGAAACCAGTTGAGGAATGAATTACTATTAGAGCGTAGGTGGAGTATGGACTAAGGTGGTACAATATATTGCGCGTCTCTACTACAGGGAATGTTGCTCCTAGAAAAATAAAAGCAAAAAGATCCACACCCACGTAGGCAGAAAACAAAAACAACTTAAAATTAATTGCAGAGATGACTGTACTTTTTTATTGCGTTAGTGAACACTGCCAATCGGTTGTATATAATCTTTACAGAAGCATTTTCAAAGCCAACGATTTTTCTGTGGCTACTAGTTTAATAGAGAAGCGTATTTGCACACACATGACACACTAAAACTATATCCGGTCGCAGATTTTAACATAGGTGTAGAGCCAGTAAGTAAGGAATTCTCAATTTTTAAATTGAATGTTGAATGTGCGTCAAAAGAACAGAAATAAAAGTCAATACTCTCTAAAGCTCGAGAGCGTCACGAAATTGAACTAGTTTTTGCAGTACTAAATTGATTTTTTTACGCTATATTATTCCCCGTCACAATATTTTCTGATATTTTAACAGTTTTGAATTCTTGAGTTAGTGTTTCGGTAGTCCAGAGGTAAGAACGTATGCCTCTGAACCGAAGGGTACTGGGTTCGATTTCCAGGGTTCCCCTTTTAGTTTTTCAGTATATACTGTAATAAATTAAGATAAACCGAGGTTTGGGCATTGTATTTGAGCAAGTTAAAAGTTAGCGCATTCCACCCTTCGTAGGGGCCGTAAAGCCGTCGGTTCCGTGTACATGCGATGTTGGGCACGTTTAAGATCCCTACCCTCCTTACAGAAAGGCAGGGGTTCGGCAAAGGGTTCCAGAATAGCGAGGTGAAATTGTTCCCTGGCGTCGGTAATTGACCATCGTAAAAAAAAGGTTCTTGAGTTGCCGAAAGTAACGGTGTTGATACGCTTATTTAAGTCATCATCCATATCTAAAGGCGATGCAGCTTTGTCATCGCAATCATAAACAGTGGCCACGGCAGCTCTTTTGGTGAATTTTCTTAGAAAAAAATTTCACTAATGAGGAGATCTCGATGAATTTTGAAAAAATTTCTTGAAATGAGCGCGAACTAGTCCCACTAGAACCCATGTCCAGGGTGAGTTTTAATTTTTAGGCGTTGAAAGAACCGAAAATGGGGCTTTCCTTAAAACATCAAGGTCGTGATTTAAAACGTCAAAATTGGCAACATTTAGGCAAAGAATCTGAAACAAATACTGGTCATGTAAAGAAAATGTCGCAAGAAGAGTGTTCTACAAATCCTTAAGTTTTAGCTTCAACTGTCATTGACCTTCATTTTACTATAATGTTTCCAGAATATTCATTTCAAATACACCGTTTCTCTGATACGTTGTCAGTAGCTTTAGTTAAGTTTCTGGTTTCTGGTTTCACGGTCTACCTAACATTCCTAGAAAAAACTCGTTAATGAGGGGACCGAGATTTTAAAATTAAAAAAAATTCTTCAAATGAGTGCAAACTGGACCCCCTAAAATCGATACCCGGGTTAGGTTCAGTTTTTATCTGTTTAATTCTACAGGGTGACGCATTTCTACAGTAAAGCTCAATATAATTGTTATTATGCAAGATACGAGAAAAAATGTATAGATTAAGTATAAGGTGTCTTGAGCTGAATCTTATAAAGTCATTTTGACAATCATAGGATGGCCCACAAGTCGTTGGTGATAACTACATTTTTTTTCGAACTTTCCGTTTAATATTCCATTTTTGCATTTTTCATCGAAATTTGATGCATATTTGTAAAAAAATCGAGACGCAGTAAGTGCGTTTTGGTAGCGAATTTCCATTAAATGCTTCAAATTTCAATAACTCAATTTGTTATTTACCTACGGTTTGTTGGCTAGGAAACCAATTTTCTCAGAAACATTTTAAGTTAATTTTTGGAAAATGTTTGTACATTTTCAAACAATAAGTTACTTTGATAAAATACGGTACATTATTTCTACCATATAGGTTATTCCGATAACCAAATTTGATGCCTGCTTCCATTTAAAAAGACATATTTCCTATTAGAAACTTTTTTATGAAAATTAAATTCTATAGCGCACTTGCTTCGTCCGGACTTTTTATTTCATTCTGGCTTCCGCACTTTATCAATTTTGCCAGGATTTCTAGAAGTTTACCCCCTCCGTATACCTCTTCCATTTTTTTACAGTAGGTGAGTATAATGTGGAGACCCAGTTAATCACAATGCAGTTTTGTTCATCCCACCGATGGTTATAACTTAGCGAAACGATCGTCAGTTGAAAAAGCTCCAGTTTAATGCATAGAGTTCTTTAAATTGTACTTATCAGTGCTTATTAGAGGGCTCAATTTTCACTTATTCTTCCTCTCGATTTCTTTCAGCAGACATTATTTTCTTTTACTTCTAGCACACTTTTATTCGTCTTCCTATCGGGGTACCTAGTCCTTGTCATTTATTTTCATGTCGTCTTCTCTTATCTTGTTGACCTGCTTACTCAAGTTAACATAATTATTAGCGAGAAGTGAACATTGTTTACTGAATGTTTGCTTTGTCATCACTATACAACTCGTCAGTTATTTCCTTGTCAAAAATCAGTTCTAATAATAAACGAAATAACCATTTTCAGCTATCAAAATGCAGATTTCTCCGATTAATAGTCGGTTTGCATGAGACCATTGTAGATAATTAATTTGTTTCTTCTTAACTTTTGTTACATTAATGAAATTTGTAAAAAAAATTTAAAGAGACTTGCAGTACTTACTGTTGTAATTAGGTTTATTTTCTATAATTATATTTGCAAATGTTAATATCAAAACGAGTATCCATTTCATTTATTTTAACAGAGTTGAAAAACAGTAAAAGTCAAGTTGACATATTGCTTGAACTACAATGTAAAATATTTATAAGTAAGCCTGAAAAAACACTGAGAGAATGAAAGTAACTACAGAATAATGTCATCTACAGTCTAAAGCAATCAACACCATAAAAACACAAACTTCAACACTTTCCCTTGTTAATTGAATCGAAAAACTATCATCACATGTAAATTAAAAAGGTGTATTTTATGAAAGTCCCATCTTGACACATAAAATCTTCAATCTCGTGGTTTGCAATGGTTTAGTCATAATATCAGCAATCTGATTTTCCGTAGAAACAGATTCAACCTTCAACGGATGAAGAAATGATTTCTATCGATATGTTTGGTTTGACTGTGATACTCTGAATTCTGAGCCAATTTCAGAGCTGCTTCATTGTCTATTTGTAGTCGTGGGACATAAGATAGTTTTGTTATTTATCTAAAAAGCCTACTCACCCAAATTATTTCTTTGGTTGCTTCATTGGCTGCTACTAGTTCAGCTTCTGCTGTAGAAGTAGCTACTGACAATTGTCTCTTGCTTAGCCATGAGATAGCTCCTCCTGCATACACAAGATCCTGAACTTGATCTTACTGTTTTAGTGCAACCTCCAAAATCTGCATTGCTGAAGCACTCTAAAACCCTTTTGTTCAAGTTACGTCGATAATTTATGCTGTATTCTATTGTTCCAGCTATGTATTGAAATACTCTTTTAACATTCAGTGTCTTCTTCTGTAGGATGATTTTCTAACGATCTTGAAAGAAAACCAACGCTAAAAGCTAGATCCGGTCTCGTACCAAGCATCAAATACATTAAAGTTCCAACTGCTTGTCTGTATGGAAAGTTTTGAACTGTTTGGTCAACTTTCGCTGACTGTGATGTTTCGGTGCCTTTTAACATTGGTGTTGAAACTGGTCTGCACCCATTAAAGTTGAAGCGTTCTAAAATCTTGCGTGTGCACTTTAACTGACTCGAATGAGGCCATCGGCCTGTTCGATTTGCAGTCCTAGAAAGAAAATTGCTGGCTTGGAGATAATCTTGAATTCTGATTGCAGATTATTTAAAAACACTTTTAATTCCTTCTCATCATTAGCTGCAACCATTCCATCATCGACATATAAGGCTAATATTAAACGAATTCCATGCACAATTCGTATGTAAAGAGAAGGATCTTCTTTACTTTGTTTAAGTCCTAGCGTTAAGGGAAATTTTCCGAAGCGATTGTACCAGTACCTTGGTGCCTGTTTAAGGCCGTACAAGCTTCTCTCCAGTTGGCATATTCGGTCAGTTCCGTCACATCTGGTTGCTTGATGTATATGATTTCATGTAGTTCTCCATAGAGAATAGCTGTCGACATATCAAACTGCATCAAAAGCATATCTTCACTTGCAGCTATACTTATAATAGAACGGATCGTTGCCATTCTTGCTACTGGACTAAATGTTTGACTATAATCTTCACCTCGACGTTGATTACATCCCTTTACAACCATACGTGCTTTGTATTTATCTATTGTACCATCTGGATTTGTCTTTAGGCGATAAACACACTTACATGGTAGTACTCTTGCTCCATATGGTAGTTTCATTAATACCGAAGTTTGATTTTCCTTTAAAGAATTCATTTCAATGTCTATGGCCTTTTTCCACTCCATTTTTGCCTCGATATTAATCGCTTCTTCATAGGACTCTGGATCAGCAGATGGATTGATTATGCCTTCAGCAGCCATAACGTAATCATTGAGATACTTTGGATTCTTCAAAGTTGAGGGATCTCTCAGATTTCTTGATTGTGTTTGACCATCAGAATTTTTAGTAGTACTGAATTTTTATTTTTCTTCAGCATCTTTAAACTCGTTTTCTGATTCGCAGCTTTCATCTAGCTTAACTGATACATCAGCAGCTTTCTCATTTGAAATGAAGTTTTCAAAGGCACGTCGACTTTCTTTAGACACATTCTTAGCTTTTCTTGAAAAACTACATCTCTGGATGTGATAACTTTCTTGATTTTTTAGTGACTTTTCGTAGAAAATATTCACTAATGGGGAGATCCCGACTTTTGAATTTTGAAAAAATTTTTGCAAATGAGCGCGAACTAGGACCCCTAGAACCCATATCCGAGGTCAGTTTCAATTTTTATATGTTTATATATATATATATATATATATATATATATATATATATATATATATATATATATATATATATATATATATATATATATATATTTATATATATATATATATATATATATATATATATATATATATATATATATATATTTATATATTTATATATATATATATATATATATATATATATATATATATATATATATATATATATATATATATATATATATATATATACATATATATGTATCACACCGATAACTCAAAAAATAATGGGCCGATTTTGATAAAATTTGGCATGTACCTTTCTTTTGTAAATGGCTTGGATAAGTTCGTTAGTCAGGAAAATCGGACGAGGTTTTCCTGGAAAATTTTGAGTTTTCATTCGAAAAAAATTCTTATCTCAAAAAGTAATAAGCCGATTTTAATAAAATTTGACATGTACCTTCCTTTTGTAAATGGCTTTGACAAGTTTGTTAGTCAGGAAAATCGAACGAGGTTTTCCGGGAAAATTTTGAGTTTTCATTCGAAAAAAATTTTTATCTCAAAGAATAATAAGCCGATTTTAATAAAATTTGGCATGTATCTTCCTTTTGTAAATGGCTTTGAAAAGTTTGTTAATCAGAAAAATCGGACGAGGTTTTCTGAAAAAATTTTGAGTTTTCATTTAAAAAAAATTTTTATCTTAAAAAATAAAAAATCTATGATAACCAAATTTGGTAGGTAGGTTTACGATAGAAAAAGTAAACTATACACCAAAATTTAGATTTCTATGTTACAAGAAAAAAAAGTTATAATAAAATATTTTGCGCCAGATCATTTCTATGAAAATTCACTACCATAACGCACTTGCTGCGTCCCAAGATTTTTTTGATATAAATTATATACCTCTCATCATCACCATCATATCAAACTAGGTAGCCCTTTATTGTTTTTTTATCAATTTTCTTGCGTTTTTTTAAATAGGGACGAAACAAGTATAACTTATCACACGAAAGTGTTTCATTCTTGGTTTCTTTCCCATCCAAAGTTCATATGGACTCTTACCATCAACAGGTGATGTTCCAGATCTATTTAAAACATACACCGCAGAATTTACTAGTTCTGCCCGAATAGCTTCAGGATAATTGATATGTTGATTTGAATATTTGAAAGTTCGTGCCATTTCTATGACAATACCATTGTCACGTTCACTGCAGCCATTTTGCTAAGGTGTATACGGTGCTGTCAGTTTCTGTGTTATACCATGTTCTTTCAGAATGGATCTCACATCTTCGTTATCAAATTCACTATCTCCATCGCTCAATACCTCCTTGATTGAGTGGCCGTGTTGTTTTGCATGAACAAGCATTTGTACTAATGCTTCCTTGACTTCTGACTTGTGTTTGAGCATGAAACCATAGCGAAACTTTGTGTAGTTATCTTTGAACTCAACAAAGAATATCTTTTTGCCAAACGATTTGTGAAAAGGCCCAACTACATCAACTCACCAGGAACAAAAGCCCCTCTCCTAGTGCCAAAAGGTAGGCGGTGAGCTTTACCATAGACACAGGGCTCGCAGAGGTCTCTATTTAAAGTGACATCAATACCCAGTTCCTTGGCTAGTAAAGCTTTAACGTCTTTCATGATAGAGTTGTAATAATCAACTGTCTGCAAGTGCAACATTTACATTTTGCTCAGCAGCTATAGGTCTTGTGAGAGAATGAAACAGGGTACCACCTACCTCACGTGTTCCGCATAGCACAATTTTGCCATTCACTTTTAGACAACACTTTGTAGGCGTAGATTTAAACTTCCTGTCCTTATTCAAATCTTGTGCTGCTAATACGGAAAATAGATTTTTCGACATGTCAGGAACGTACCACACATCTTGCAAGGTTAGAACGATATTTTTATCATTAACTGTAGACAAAATCTTTATAGTTCCCTGAGCAAACGCTCTGAGTTTTTCTTGTCCTGCATCTTTAATGGTACACTGACCTTGAAACTCTTTAAAATCTATGAAGTGATCAAAACTATTCGTTACGTGTTTTGTTGCACCATTTTCGATCTACCAAACTGTTGAATCACTTTCTTGTGTATGGCTATCAGAAACACAAAGAACAATTGCAACATCAAGTGCATTGCTTTGGCCATGCAATTTGTCTGGAACAGTTTTATTCTCAGGTGGCCGTCCATCTGTTATCCATTTACGGCACTGTTTGACCCATTGACCCCTTCTATGACAATAGTTTCAAACAGAGTCTTGTTTATTTGGTTTCTTGATATTTGCCTGTTTTTGTTTGTCTGAATTTGCTATTAGAGCCTCTTGTGCCAACTTTTCACTATTAGCAATTGATTTCTTTATGTTTCTTTCAAATAAACAACTGAACTGTCAGCTCATCAAAGGTTTTCTCGGTATCTTTTGTCAGAATCATCCAACTGGATCTAAATATTTTAAAGCTATCTGGTAGAATAAACAATATTTTGCAAACTAGCAGCAAGTCTGGTAGCTTATTTTCATTTCTAGCTTTAAGACCATTATTTAATTCCGTTCACAAACTTCTCAACTTTGCAATATGTGTTGAAACGTCATCTCCATGCGACCATGAGAACGCAAAGAACTCATTGCATAATTTAAATAACTGATCTTTGGATGATGCTTCAAGTTGATCTTTCAATGCTTCCCGAGTATCATATGCAGTCTCTTTGTCTATTATCTTATAAATTGCGTCAGCGACTGAACTTGTGATCATCGATTTCGCATAACTATTCGCCTTTCGATATAATTCGCTATCTTCTTTGTATTGTTTCCTTTCATCTGCAGTTGTTGAAGCGGCAAGTTCTGAAGGTTTCTCTAGTTTCTTGTCCATAACTTGAAGGGCGCCTTCATGATAATCAAGAATGTCACGCATTTTTCGTTTTCACATTGGCCAATCCGACTCGCCAATTAAAGGTTTGATGTGCCTCTTGAGATCCATTGTCTGGCTATTTTAATGATACTTCACACAAATCACAAACTAAAAATATATACTCAGCCTGACTTATTAACCTTTAATCCACGCAGTTTGGAGTTACTGAACCCATAACCTGTTGTAATTAGATTTATTTTCTATAATTATATTTGCAAAAGTTAATATTAAAACGAGTATCCATTTTATATATTTTAACAGAGTTGAAAAAACCGTAAAAGTTAAGTTGACAGATTGCTTGAACTACAATGTAAAATATGTATAAATAAGCCTGAAAAAACCACTGAAAGAATGAAAGTAACCACAGAATAATGTCATCTATAGTTTTTAAGCAATTAACACCATGAAAACACAAACTTCAACACTTACCTACTACCAAATTTAAATTTTCTCGTTTCATAGAAAACAGAAATTTCTTAAATTAATGGCTAACTAGGACCTTTAAAACCGACCTTCAAGATCCATTTGCATTTAAAGAATAAATTTTAATAATATTCATTACTAATATTGTACAATTCTTATGAAAATTCACTACTATAATGCACTTGCTGAGTCCCAAACTTTTTTAAAATTTACGTTTTAAAATGAAATAATTTCACTATGTGAAAACTGGAATCTGTGATGAGCACTGATAAGTACAATTAGAGAACCCAAATCACCACAACACATATTTTAAAGAGCTTAGGATCGTTTCACTGACCACGTCAGCGTCACCAGAGGATGAAAAATTCTACAGAATTTCTACTTCTGTAGAATTTTTCATCACGATCGTAAGCTCTTTAAAATATGTGTTGTGGTGATTTGGGTTCTCCAATTGTACTTACGAAATAATTTTTTAATTAAACTTACATTGCATATTTTTTAAAATTAAAATCGATCAACTCTTACTTGATACACGGATTTTTTGAAAGTCAGTATATTTCTGTGGCAATTCTTGATGCGTTCCATAATATATCGAAGATAGGACGGTATACATGGAACATGTTTCTGGCATAATAAATTTGAAACGTTCAATTCTGTTACTTTGTGAATCGAATAAACATATTTCGTTTTTAGATTTAGAGAACATATCAGTTAACTTGGAAAGATAAACTTTCTTCTGAAGATAATCATTGTGAAAATTTAGGCTGATTTTTGTCTGCAAGCTATAGAAACAAAAATATCGTTTACTGATATTATATATCTTAAAGTTGCAGTCAGTTAGGTATATAAAATTATTCGTGGACAGGAGAGTAGGTGGCACAAACTTTGTCAAAGCTTTATTGAGCAAACTTTCTCGTGATATTATAAAGTATGGAAACCTAAGATAAACTAGAATATGTTCATCATTCAACGTTTTGGTATTTAAGCTCCTTATCAACTATAACAGTTTCCCGAAAAGTTTTCCTTATACATCACATTAATCATAAATGTCCTTCCGCATATATTAGTTAAAAAGGTGGTATCATATTCCCTGGTTTTTAAAAGCAGTACAAAGACAAACATTGTGTCCTTAAAATAACTGTGGCATCTTAAGCAAATATACCTAACAGTTAATTTGTTTTTCTAATTTTCGAGAGTTAACGGATTCCTGACGCATTCCTGACGCATTCCTGGCTGGTCTGAAAATCTACATGAAACATCACTTTTTAGGTTGATGCCTAGTAACTTGCGTCACAAGGGAGCCCAAAAAAACAATGATATAAGATAAAACAGATACCTAGTAGTTCGTGAGGTGATCTACTTTTACGGATTCACGAGCGTGCACAATCCCTCTAGCAATTTTAATCAATCTACTATGTAAACAGTAAATGTAATAAAACAAGACATATACCTAATTGCAGTCTCTTTAAAACACCGTATATCTGAAACAGTTTTGTAGCTCACTTTTAGATGCTCTGTTTGTTTTTCATGACATATTCAACCCAGGAACAATGCTTTTCTTGATTATTTTCTTTCTTTAGAGTCACAAAAAATCACATAGTACAAAATCACATAAATGCTCTGGCTTTCTAAGATATAAAATTAAAGACACAAAGACGATTTATTTTAAGATCTGAGAGTAGACAATTTAAGACGTCGGCATCGGAATACAATAGCTTCACTTAATCTCATTTTAAATTATAAGTAGGTAGGTTGAGGCTTAAGTGTACATCTTTTACATATTTTCTTAACTTGCCTTGAAAATAGTGGGGTACGAGAAGCCGTGTGCCAAATACAGACCAAACTATTCCTCACATTTATTACCGCGAAAGGTGTTTAGGATATATATATATATATATATATATATATATATATATATATATATATATATATATATATATATATATATTATAATATAATATTGTCTTTATTAATTTTTATATTATATTTTATACTAATATTTTATTTTATTTAATGCCACACTGTTGTGCGCCAATTATAATACAAATTGGCTTTATTTTTATTATTATATATTTTTTATATTATATTAATTTACTGATATTATGTTAATTTAATGTTTTTATATTTCTATTTATTTATATGAAAAAGTGATATTTATGTTTTCTATTATTAAAATGATATTGATGTTATAGATATTTATATGAAATGTACTTATATTAGAATGATCACCCTTTAGATGGGTGTGTACCCTTTTTTGTTGTATTTTACAGTTTGTACTTTTTGTACAGTTTACATCATGTTTTATAGGTGACTCTGTATATTTTGTAATGTAAAATTGTATCTGAATAAAATGTTTATGCCTCTTGGTGTTGAAATTTAATATGTGTATATTTGTATGTATTTGTCATTACCAGCTAGCTCAGTGTTATATGGGTTGCCTACCCTTCTACTATATATTTATGTCAAATAAATTGTAATCAAAATATCTAATATACTTACGTAATCTCAGTGGTAGGTTCTGCTAAAATAGGGGAAAGGAAAATAGCCTGCAAATATTTATATTAATCTTATTTTTATCTTATTATGGGTTTTTGTTTCAAAGAATTATGTTTTTAGCAAATTTTTATAACAACTTTTATTGACAGAGTTTTATAAATTTTAGAGCTAAACCGATCCGTTGTTATAAATTTTCAAGCTTACTATTAGATTACAATGATTAATATTAATAACCGAGTTTTCGACTGCTTTTCAATTGTTTGTAATAACAAATATGGATCCTGACCTGCATTACTAACTCCCTCTACGTTCTTAAATTTGAATTATGGTAACATAAAAATAAGATTTCTATTTATGCATTAAATCTTATTTTACCATAAACGCTTTTGATTGACGTTTAATCGACAGAAAATATACTGTCTTTTAACTAAATTGATTGCCTCCTTGAGTTGATTTTGATAAAAATAATTAAATCTCAAACCTTGGTTCCTCGCTACTGGTGGTGGGTATCCTTTAATATAGGTATTCTTGATATATTTACTGTTTATCTTATAATTTGTTACGTTAAAAACTTGATATAACCTCTGCTATTTGTTTTAGTGGCAAATTGGATCTTCTTTACAACATATATACTTTAAAATATTTATATTTAAATGGGAAGCAAGAATGGCGCTACTCTGGCGTCTGAATTTATTTTACAACCAACAATAAATCATAACAAAAGCGGAAATGTTGCCCAAATTCATTTAATATTTGATATCAAGGCATCCTTTCTTGACATTAATTAATACATATATTGACATCTGTTCTTCCGGTAAGTTTAAAACATCCTTCTTCTTAAAAATGACATTTGGCCTAACCTTACTTTTTTAACCTAATCATAGTCAATAACAAATTTATAAATTAATTAAGTTTCTATGCTGCAATCTTGATTGAAAAGTTCCACAACACAAACACTGTCTTTGGTAAACTTCAGTTCATTGTTCACATAAATAAAAATAATAAATTTACATCTAAATACATCATAGAAGGGGTTTGTTTTGTTCATTATCTTTAGGTAATTGATTTTATAACATAATTCTTTGGTATTTATTTCATGCTTAAGAGTTTAATCTATTTGCAGATAGGTTTTTGGCTCTTTTAAATTCATTTAAACTGAAATGCTTTCCAAATTTGCTAGTTATAAATTTTAACATTTTAATTAATGACCATTTTAACAAATTATGGCATTATATCTTTCATTGCTTATCCAAATAACACTGACTAACAATAATGGAGAATATGCTTGTATATTAATGTTATTATTTTGTTTTCTGTTTTAGTGTACAGTAAAATATGTAGAACGATGTGGATATGTATACAATATACAGATAACCCATATGCATTACGTGTTAACCGTAAGTATTTTACTTACTACTGACCAGTGGTACTACTACTACCCCCCATTACTAATCTGACCCCAATTTTGTAGATCTGTCAATCTACATTATTACAACAATAATCGAAACTTAACGTTATCATACTAGTTTCCGTCAGGGTTTTCATTTTTGTTTTTATAACTTTATATGGCCTTTGCAATTCTCAGCACAATATATATATATATATATATATATATATATATATATATATATATATATATATATATATATATATATATATATATATATACAATTTACTCTTTATTCAGAATATCTAATTTCATGACAATGAATACGTCACAATACAAAGCACAAAGTCAGCATAAATCGCCGATACACGTTCTGCCAATTTTGTAAATCCTATGGGAAATTTTCTAAGTGAAGACTGGAACCTTTGATGAGCATTGATAAGCACAATCGGAGAACCAAATCACCACAACATACTTCAAAAGACCTAACGATCGTTTTTTAACAAATTTAGCTTTATCAGCGGATGAAAATACTCTTGAGTTCTACTTCTACATGTATTTATAATGACTTTTAGGTAAAATCGAAACCGACACTGGAATTTTTAAGTCGCAACGGCATTTTTTATGTATTGTATCCTTAATTGCCGGGCGAGGTTATTGAACCTCTTTTATTACTTTACCTGACAGTTTTGTGATCACCTAATGATATTTTCCTTTGTCGGAAATATCTGTATTCTTTTATTATCTCTCGGGCGCACTTTTGTCCGTATTTATTTTATAAAGCTATTTAACAGATGACTGCTCATTGGAGGCGGTGCGAGGTTCATACATTTTTTATTACAACTATATATATATATATATATATATATATATATATATATATATATATATATATATATATATATATATATATATATATATATATATATTTTCGAAGGCGTTCAATTGTCCCGGTTTTCATTATTTTAGATGCTCCTCATCGGTCACTATTATTAAACATTAATCACGTGGTGATTATTATTAAAAATTATTGCATTTACTATTGTAGGCTAAGTAATTTTTAATGCTTCCTCGTATATTTAAGATAACAATTAAACCGTTTTGTTGCCAGAACAAAGCCAACAGACATTATCTGAAGTAGGCAAATCCTGTCAAGTTTAAAGGGTTTTTGTATTTACATATAATAATGCCGTATATATCTAGTTGAATTTCTGTGTATTATTTCTTTTACACAAAAGATACAACTAGGCAAATACAGGACTTTCATTAATTCCCAAACCCCACGTGACCGCTTAAGTTAGGCAACTCGGCATACACGGTTGTACAACCTGAATTAATGAAATCCCTAAGATGCCAGTGTTGTCTCATATTTCCTTTGTCGTTTCATAAAAAATATAACAATTATAATAAGTTGAAACAGTAAATGTCTTAAATGTATTTATTATTTAGTATTTTTTACAGCAAGTGTGTTCATGAATGGTTTACTGTTATTGATTGTTAAAAAAATTAATTAAAAACATAATAAAATATTACTTTTATTTTTTATAGATATCAAAATTTTTTAATGTACGTAAACAAATTGAGGTCCGATTATTTACACTTCTAATTTACGGTTTTAGGAATGTGTACTGTGTTACATGTAATGTAGGGCTTCGTTCCATGCGATGTCGAATATCGTCAACAACATAACCTTAACATACCTACACTTTTAACTTACGTAAAAACGCAATGAAAATGCTAAGTTTTGATAAAAACAGTTTATTTTTATTGTCCAACAGATAGGAAATTATTTAAAGAAGGTAAACACTGGTCGAACTTGGAAAATCCACAATATACATACAAAATAACCGTCGAAAGGGAATTGAGCGCCAATGGACTGAACTGTCAATTGTCAAGTGATTTAGTAACTTTATGGTCCCTAGTATAGTGGTTTTTTTGGTTGCGTTTTGACTGACAACTCATAAAATCATATTTCACTAAGAGAGAGACAGAATCCGGTGACGTGGGGTTCGGGAATTAATGAAAGCCCTGTAGAAGTTTTGCATTTTCCCAGTTTCTTGGAAGAAGGGATATTTTGTGTAAGCATTTAATTTCTTATTATTGACTAATCATAAGGGCCACTGCGCCTTAATTATATTTTATAGTTATTATATGGTATATAATATCTCTGTACAGCATTGACAGAAGCAATAAGTCGCTGCATGCGGAAGTAGCGTTTTAGTTCGTATTCGATAATGGGTGAAATAATGGTTATCCTTTTAGTACTCAGATTTACAGAACCTACTTACTAGTAATGATTACTAAGTAGCGAATACAAAGTAACGAATACCGAATCAAAAATTAGCGACCATACATGAAAAATGACCGAAATGATTCTTATATCTGCTGTCTAGGACTAACCAGCGATTACTAAATCACTGTCACATTATTTCCTTGATAAAGAGGTCAGTGTACAAATATGCAAGGCAAGGTGCATTTTAACTATTGCAAGAAAGCATGCTGATTTCGCTTTGTCTGTCTCGTTAAATACCTTTATGTCAGTACTGTTTAGTTTTCTGTGATACATGATCTGCCGGTCGCCTAGGGCACATATAACACGGTGAAACAAATGGTGGAAGTGATAAGCTTACTTGTATAACAAATGACAGAACAATTATTATTTGCAAATTCGGAGAAAATTAAGTTTAAAGGGACGAAAGACGCATTCAAATTGCTGCAAATTTGGAATTACCCATTTCTCATGATTTTTAATTTATCCCTCCAATCCTAATTTACTGTATCTGACAACGTTGTTAGACTGCGTTCGTGCTGCAGCTCCATCGTAACACGACGACCATGTAGATACTAAAGCCATCTATTGCTTTCACTGTTTAAAACTGTCACAATGATAGATGCATTTGTTACCAATCGTGTAGCTACTTTATTTTGTGTGACTTTTCGTGTAGAAAGTCGACCTTTAAACAATTTATGAAATTACCGCCTACCTACCCATCCGCCTTGATTTATTGTCATTAATTGTGTAAGAAAAAGTAGTAATTGAGTTATTTGTGTGAAATATAAATGCGCCGTAGTTCATATTGCATAAGTAATTAATGTGACAAAAATAAAAACAATAACAGAGATGTAGCCTTCTTTAGTTTTCCAAAAGATCGCCTGCTTTAAGTAAAGATTATTAATTTATTACAACTATTACCGAAGTCCCTAGAATTATCAGAGTTTCAATGAAAAATACAATTTAATTGCAGAGCAAAGCAGTGGATTAGGGTAGTTAATAGAAAGGGCCTATTGCTGGATGACCAATACATCAAATCCCACTAAGTATACAGCAAACCTTTTTCTTGGATCAATTAAGAAAACTTGTCAATAACAACCAAAAACTGAAAGACGTTTCTCGTGAAAGATTATAAAAATAATGTAATAATAAATAATTCAACATCACTAGTTGTGCTTAAAATGTTATTGTTACTGCTTATAATAAGAGTGAAAAAATATTTTTACAGTCAGTGCAGTGGAAACCTCCTTTATAGTTTCAAATTTACCGCCACCAGTTTTCAAATTTACCGGGTCTATTTCATTCATTTTAAGAACTTAAAGCGCTATATACATGTCAACTGTTAATAAGAGTCAACCCAAAAGCTGGTATCTTCATTAGATTTTATAAATGCATTTTAATCATTTTTGTGTGCATACAGTTGAAAGTAATTTTTTGTGATAAGAATATTGCTGTGAAATCAAGTTTAGACGCGCTCTAAATAACTTCTCTGCTTTTCAAGTTGTTGTTTCCATAATGTTAATTAAGGCCTCCCTCAATTATACTTATCTTGTGCTTATATATGTAATATAAAAATAAAAATAATTTAAAATGCAAGTGAGCTTATTTAATTTATTGCTGTATTCTATATTATCTGGAAAAAACATTATAGACGAGGTGGAATGTAATTTGGGTAAATTAGCAGTTTACTGCATGGAGGGTTTTTACAAATTTTTTCAGAAACATGCTTATAACGCCCTTTGGAGGCACAAGCCACAAGACAAATTTGTTGCGAACGACCCCCAAGAAAGTTAAGGAACCAAGAATGAATATGGGTGCTGGGCGGGGAGGAAATATGAGAAAAAAGTGCTAAAAACACACTTAATCGGACTTTGAAAAGATGCGTTTTTTATATTTTTCGGCAATACCTCCTTTAAACCATGTCTACCCTGCACAACACCCATACTTGCGCCAGGTCACGTAACTTTCTTGGGTGTTGCTCCCAAGAAATTTTTGTTGTGCATTATGCTTTGAAGGTGGTTGTATGCATGCACAAGGGAAAGAAGAACCCACCGTGTTTTTGGTGAGGGTGCAGAGACCCTCTTCATCCTGGGGGTTTTTCTTCCACTTCTGCATGCATACAATCACCCTAAATGCATGAATCACAGGAATTTTTTAATGTTCAGCTTTCTAGTTTATTTTTTTGTTGAGTATATAATTTGCTGTTTATCAATTGCTTTGTTTGAGTTTTTATCCAAATTACTGTATAAATATTTATCTCAGAGATCATGATTTTTCTTGCCCTTCCTTGCCTTATTGTTTACTGTTCCTAATTAAACATAGCAATTTTTTATAACGTTTAATATAAGGCTAAATGACTGTTATATTATATACTACTCTTATGAAAATTCAATACCATAACTCACTTGCTGCGTCCCGAACTTTTATAGTTTGCATAAATTCAAATATCTTAATTCATTTTAACTGTATTCCACTGTAAAGTTGTATGATAGTAAACTGCTTCAATTGATATGCTTCTTTTTGGTCCCCTAAATATGTGACTTGTATGAACAATTACTATCCTGAAGTAGACTCACCCATATCTGAGACCTCTTGCTCGGCTGATCACTTGTCAGAGCATATGCCCTGGATTCCTTTTTAGAGAAAATCAAGTCACGTTACACCTTAAATAAAATAAAAACTGTTAACTGTAATATAATTTGAGGAATGTGCATAGCATCGTACTAGAAATTAGGGGAGAAATTCCATTAGATGAACAGGCGCTAGTCGATGGCCCTGATACGATTACTTCCCGCGCTTAGCCGCAACTGCACATTCCTGTCAGCATCCTGCATCAACTTTCAAGTAAGTGTTTGTTAATTTACTCAATATAAGACCTGAATTATTTTGAAAGCCACAAAATCGTTCATGAGGTATTTTAAGAAAAAGCATACTCTTGGGTACAGTAGCCGTTGTTAATAAACAAAAATATTTCGGGGCGCAGCAAGTGCGGTATAGTAGTGAATTTTCATAAAAACTATACACTATTGGTAGGGCATATTACCAAAATTAATACTTTAAATTATATAAACAGACTTTGAAGATGGGATTTAAGAGCCTCGGTGGTCCAGAGGTAAGAACGTGTGCCGCTGAACCTGAGGATACCGGATTCGATTTCCCAGGGTTCCCCTTTCACTTTTGCAGTACGTAAGATCAAACGAGGTTGTGACATTGTATTTGAGCAAATTAAATATCTGCAGGTTCCGCGCTTCGGAGGAGGCGTGAAGCCATCGGTTCCATCACCAGACAATGTTAGGCACGTTAAAGATCCCATTTTCCTTACAGAAAGCCAGGGCTTAAGCAAAATTTCCAGGATATTGAGGTGAGACAGCTCCTTGGCGCCGGTGATTGGCCATAGTGGTGGAAATATACCGACGTTAAAAAAAAGATCGGTTTTAGAGGTCCTAACATGCCTCATTTGAAAAACTTTTCAAAAATGTTACCATCGATATCCCTATTATCATAACAATTAGTTTCATCTTGTGTTCTAGCTCCTTGTGAAAATAAAACTTTAAATGACCAGAACTCAATTTTTATTAGCTAGAAAAAAATTTGGTATATCTAGGTACTGTAAGTCTAAGTGAGTGGTGGACGAGCCGCCACCCAGTTGCGGAACCAAGTAGTATGTTGTCACGCCAGCTCCAAATAAAACAAAGTGTTAAAAAATAGAGACTGTATACAACTAACTAACAATTTAGTAAATTGTTAGCCCTGGCTCATTTATACCCTAATATAGGGAAAAAGTATGTAACGCTAGATGCATTCTCGCAACAATTAGAACCGTAGACCGGTCTCATTAGAGCTCTCTAGTACGGCATACTAATTGCAGCGAAAATACACCTATAAAATAATACGACTATAGTGTTGAAGCTGACTACAATAGCCGTATTACTTCATAGGTGTATTTTTGCTGCAATTAGTATGCCTTACTGAAGAGCTCTAATGAGAGCGAAACCGGTCTACGGTTCTAATTGTTGCGAGAATGCATCTAGCCTTACATATTTTGTCCCTATATTAGGTTAGAAATGGGCCAGCTTAACAATTTACTAAATTGTTAGTCAGTTGTATACAGTCTCTATTTTTTAACACTGTGTTATTTGGAGCTGGCGTGCCAACATACTACTTGGTTCCGCAATTAGGTGGCGGCACGTCCACCACTCACTTAGTGTTGAAAGGCTGACTACTATAGCCGTATTAATTTTAGGTGTATTTTCGCTGCAATTAGTATGCCGTACCGAAGAGCTCTAATGAGAGCGAAACCGGTTTACAGTTCTAATTGTTGCGATATTGCATCTAGCCTTAGTGCAAAAAATTACAGTAGTCTGTGTAAACATTGCAAATTTCATTAATGTTACAAAAGCTTTCCAGAAAAAACTTAATTCATGTTTAGAAAAGGAATGTATCTGCCAAATTATAAACAAGTCTGGTATGTTCCCTTAATAATTGCCATATTTCGTTTTAGTCAAACTAATGGAACCGGTATTTACAACAACAAAAAGTTTTTTTTTAAAACAAATTCTCTATTAGCGAATCTTTTTAATAAAATTCACTAATATCAACAATACAAAAATGTCTGCCAAAATATATAATTTTAGACTCAAACTAACAAAGTTATCCAAAGGTTTTAAAGAAAAATGAGATCTTGGTCCAAACGTATGAAATCGGGACACTGTTGTTTCTACCAAATATTAAGGTTACTGAAACAAACAGAATGTAACAGGCAGCAGGGGGAATACGAACCAGGGCCGCCAGCGTATCACTAGAGCATTCTACCACTCAAGTACATATGTTAGCTACCCAATTGTCTTTTTACGTGGTAGTTAGAAAGACGGTAGCTTGCTGCCCCAAGAAATTTTACATTATATTCTAGAAGTAAATGGAAGCAAACAGCTAAATATGGAATTAACTAAATTGTGACTAGCTGGCCGGTCTTTGTAGCACATTTAACTGTTTCGATCTTAAATGACGACTTATTTTCAAATTTAACGACAAAAAACAAACTGCTTTAAAATAACTTTCATAGAGACGTAAGTCCATTTCTTTTATTGCTTCGCACCTTCTCATATTCTAATCATATGACACTTATGAATGAAATACATGTCACTGAATTTACAAAAAATAATTTTTTAGACCATTTCTTAGAAAACGGCTAATCTATTGCGACAGTTGCAAGTTAACTTTCGAGTTAAAACGATTGACATTTTAAAGCAATTTAATATAGTATTACAAAAATACACTTAGTTATACATATAAAATACAAATAATAAAATGCTGATAGCAACATAAATGTAATACAAAATTACGTAGTACGAAATGACTCAGACTAAACGACAAGAAGTAATGACTAGCTTCGTGTTAAGCCCTTTTATATAATTATGGATGATGCGTTCTTGGATGCAGATGTCTATCTCTGCATCAGCTATTCTATTGTTTATTGATGTCTTAGTTGGATCAGCTCCGTCGTATATCCATGAGAATGCTACCTTTCCGTTTTACTGTCTATTGTTTTACACTATATCGCCATGTCTTAATAATGGGCTATTGTTCTCGAGGCTGGTGCGTACTTTGAACTACGTTTTTTTAAATCCAAAGCCACTGAAATATTGCAAACTTATTCCTGGATATCATTTTAGACGACGAGTGTTTATAAACTAATTCGGTTATAAAAATTGTCAAATCATGGTTTGGCAAAAATATTTTTATAAAAGCGATATGCCTCAAAATATATTTATTGCTTTCCTTAAACCATGAACTTTCCACTATATACTATATTTTGTGTAAAAACTTTAATTTGAGCCGTTCATCAAGCTACAAATATTTTAGATGTTTTGTTGAATTTTTAGTTTCATGTCATCTTCCCTTTTAATAACGCATTTGTAGACAGACAATTTAATCGGTTTTCGGGATTTTATGGCCCAGATTTCTTAATCGCTAGCTTAGGTAATATGTTTTGCGCATGTTGTTTTTATTACTTGATTATCGTTAAATGATAATTCATGCATGCAGTACCTATCTATCAATCTACACATAGCAGCTGCCTACTCAGTCTTTGTCAAGCATTAGACTTTAGTCGTTTTAATCCATGTTTTTCAGATTCTATTATTAATTTGGAGAAAACTTTAAATTTTATTAACTTTATTTATACGACGTAAGGATACATGTAAAGTATCATTACAGTTCCTCTAACACTTTTAAAATAATAGCATATTTAGAATATTTTTGTGATTTATAGAGGGAAAACATCTGTTACAGTTGATTTACTAACTCGTTAAAGATATTAACAAAATGAAGATATGTGCCAAGTTTTGTTCAAATCAGTTGAGTACTTTTTTAATTATTGCTCGCATGCATACATATAATACACATAAAAAATTGAAACGGACCTTTGATATAGGTTCTAGGGACCCTACTTTACACTAGTGAATATTTGAATGACCCTGATCTGACCCTAAAAGTGTGTTATGTTAGCGTATTTTTATAAAAATGCTATTACTACTACAACCAATACTACCTGCCACGCCACAAGGCTATTTCCTCACAATATTTTTTCATGCACTTCGGTTCTGACATGCCATATTCGGTTCGTCTCCATTCATCCACTGTTAGAATGAAATTTGGTCAAACATTATCTTTATAAAGACTATCGCACGTAACTCATTTAACTTGACAACTTGAGTACATGCGTTAAAAATTATTTTCAGGAGCCCAAAACGGGAAACCAGAGTAGTGGGAGTTTTTATATGATAAACACAATTATAATTTTGCAGACAAAAGGTCAAAGTGCTAAAAAATATCAAAACATCGAAACTATGTTCTGCACCCTAAAAAGATAAAACTTGAATGCGTATTATAGTGGACAGACTTACGCTTAGGAGAGTAAAGTTTTGGCTATTTTTTTTTTGTTCCCTCAGGGCTCGTCCGCGGCCTTGCCGCCCCGATAGCACCGCAACCCTTGAGTTTTGGCTATACTTTCTGCGTTAAAAGTTGTCCACCTCACAAGCAAACTTGACGTGTTTCAGGTTTTTTTTTCGACATAATGTTTTCCTGGCAGTTGTGGTTGCTCGATTTCAATGGGACACCTACATACATATATATATATATATATATATATATATATATATATATATATATATATATATATATATATATATATATATATATATATATACCGTGTTCAAGATTATTTACACTTCGACGTTTCGGTTGCGTTTTGGAGCCATTAAAAAAAATGTATATCGTAGCTTTGTCAGGTTACGTCAATCGTAGCTTGAATCTAGAACCTCAACCTGCCTACAGCCCAGGTCTCACCACGAATCGCTTCAAAAATCTGAGGGATATTATACCCAGAACTGAGAGACAAGTGATTTAAGGCTAGGCCGCATAGTACCTTTTTTGTCGATTGCGTTTTGTGTGTGTGTGTGTTTTTTTCTCTAACGTCGGTCTATTTCTGCGATATGGCTAATCACCGACGCCAGGGAGCAGCTTCATCTCACTATCCTAGAAATTTTGCTGAACCACCGCCTTTCTGTAAAGAGGGTAGGGATATGATGATGATAAAAGGTTTTGCAGTGAGTAGACACGCTGTCGATTTCCGCTTCGGAAAAGTGCCATTATCAGTGGTTTCTGGCTAAATATAATTCGATGTTTTGCTTCACTCTGAGGTGTTGTTGGGTTCTCAAGACATAGTTTCAGACTTAGATTAAAAGTGTTTGTGGTTTGTCAGTAATTAGGGTGGTTTTGAAAACAATTTTATACTTTGCATCAATTCCTAAATATAGATCTACCATTGCAATAACATAGTGCTTTCAAGGAATGAAACTATAGAAATTAAAAGTATTGCTAATGTTGAAGTACAGGAAGGTTTACAAGATGAAGCTTTTCTTAATGAAATGGCCAGTAAAATTGCAAGTATGGTTGTTGTACAACTGAACGCCAGTATAGAGGAAATTATGGTCAAATATATAAAAAAACTGAAGGAGAATATGCAGGTGGTGCTTGAAGAAAATAATATGTTGATGGAGAAAATGGAAAATACCGAATAACAGAACAAATGCGACAACACAGTCAAAATCCACATTGTTGATGAGATTGCTGGGGAAAATGTTAAGAACACTACTATAGAAACCTTAAGACAGAAATTAAAGATGCAGGTGAGAACGAGCGGGACAGATGTTTTGGAGTGGGACAATCTTCTGGTGCCAACAAACCTAGGCACATTATTGTTAAATTTGAGTGTGAAGAATTGTGTGCTCATGTTATAAAGAACAGACAACTTCTTAGAAACACGAGTGTCTTTATTGCGGAAGATCTCACAAAGCAAAGGCTGAAGTTGATGAGTGAAGCTAAAGGTATGTTTGGAAAAAAGAACGTTTGGGTGTGGAAAGGAAGGGTCTACGTAAAGAAAAACAACTAAAGATTGCATATCAAGGGACCTTCACACCTGGAAAATGTTAGAATGGAATGAAGCGGGAAATGTAAAAAGATAATTACGTTGTAATTAGGTGGTTATATACTATATTTTTAGTTTTTATCTTTGAAAATAAAATGTGCAATTGTGTTCAGTGACCAAGATTTTATTTTATCTGTAAAGCTATAAGATTGTATCAGGTAAAATTATTTAAATCATTCAAAATTTGTTGCTCTTGCTGTTAAGTTTGATTGCGGACAAATTATTTCTTGGTTCATACTAGATTATAGGAAATTATAATATTGACTGTGGACAAGTAATTTTTTTGGTTTGTAAGAAATTATAGATTTTTAGTTTTATTCTTATTCAGTTAAACTTTCCTTTATTTATAATTAGGTCTCATTTACTCTTTCATTTGTATATTATTGTAGCTCATATACTAGCTATCGGTATTTAGCTGACATCTAAAAAAAACTGTGCATAATATCTTGAGATTTATAATGCGGCCTTGCAATTTGAAATATTAGTCAATTAGTTGATGGTAACTGTTCCACTATGAGGCAGGATAATTTAAAGGTTGCTTACTTAAATGTGAGTTCCTTGCGTCCCCATGTTTGTCAGCTTGCAGATTTTATTAATCGGCATAATATTGATATTATGGCCGTGTCTAAAACATAGCTTTTTTCATCTGCAAGTTCGACTGACGTCCATGTTGTGGGTTACGAGTTTATCAGGACGGATTACGACTCCAAGGGATCTGGTGTGGGTTTTTGCATAAACCGGTCCATAGATTGTAACTCTTATCTACTATTTCAGATTCGGAACATCTTTGCGTCAAGGTTTCTATGAATCGTATTAATATTGCCTTGTGCGTCTTGCACCGAAAACATGAAATCAATTATAATTGCTTCAATGGCGAGATTAAAACCTTATTGTTTCAGTTTCTAAAGGTGATCAACGATGTAATTTTCATTGGGGATACAAATATAATATGTTTGCAATTGATATGTGAGCCCACATGACAGAATTCTTTATTGGATCATGCCTTAACAAATAATGTTGAGTCAATTTTTGATTCTGGCGTTGATTGTTGTAATATTTCGGATCATGATGGGGTCTACATCATTCTGGATGTGAAAAACCTGAACTATTGCCTCGTTATGTAAAATCTAGGAACTTCAAACATTTTGATACGGACCTTTTCATTAACGATTTCGCTGCGTCTGAAATGTGCACGATTTGTCATACTGGTGACACTGATAACAAAATACACATTTTTAATTCAGTGTTGACACGACCGTATAGAACATTTAAGGTGACAAAACCACATTGCCCTTGGTTTAAGGATAACATAAACTTCCTTATGGATTTGAGAGATAAAGCTAAATCGAAATTTTGGAGAATATCTAATGAATCGGACTGGCAATCGTATAAGGATGCACCGTATAGAACACTTAAGGTGACAAAACCACATTGCCCTTGGTTTAAGGATAACATAAACATAAACTTCCTTCCTATCTAATGAATCGGACTGGCAATTGTATAAGGAATTGCGCAATTTTACTTTATCGGTGATAAACAGAGAAAAGAAGGCCTATTTCTGTGAGAGTTTTAGAAATACTAATAGTAAGCATCTATATAAACAGCTGAGACTGCTGCTTGATATCGATAAAAAGTGTAAGAAGGATATCTCGGCTGAATTTTCAAATGTTGATGAAATAAACAAATATTTTACTGAGCCTTTAATGGAAATTGAGTCATTAAAAGACGATATTATTTTCTTTTATAATAATAATAAACATGAACATTTTGAGGCTGAGTTCAATATTGCTTTAACTGATAAAAATACTATTGTTAAGGTTCTTAATTCCATAAGTTCTTTAGCTATGGGCTACGATGGTTTAAACGTTTATCTGATCAAATACCGTGGTGATCAAGTTGTGGATTATATTACTCATATAGTAAATTCTTGTATACTGTCTTCATATTTTTCAACATTATGAAAAATAGCAGATGCCGTTGTGCTTTCCAAGAAGTCAACGGTAACAACTTTGAAGGTTTGGCGCCTTGTTAGCATTTTACCTATGGTGTCGAAGGTTATCGAGAGGATCGTGCAGATGCAGCTTTGTGAGTATGTTAACAAATCATCGATACTGTCAGAAATTTAGTCGGGTTTCCGTAAGGGCTATAGCTGCACCACAGCACTTCTAACAGTTACGGGTGATGTGACTCGCACAACAAATGATGGTAAACTTACTGTGCTGGTTCTGTTAGACTTCTCAATGGCATTCGATACCGTCGATGCTAAGTATCTTGAATTTTATTGAGTTTTCCACGGCATGACGGAAGTTTTATTATTATTATATTTAACGTACCCAATATCGCATGACACAGGACCGACGGTTTTATGCCCCCTCCGAAAGGCGGAACATGCAGACATACAACTTGCTCAAATACAATACCACAGCCTTGGTTAAAGTTAATTTTACAGTATGTCCTTGAAAAGTGAAAGAGGAAACCTGGGAATCGAACCCAGTATCTTTCGATTCAGAGAAACACTATCTTACCACTGAGGCTCTTACTTGTCTATTGCTTTTACAACTTTGTTAGAGAGCCAGACCATATTGTTTTTTCGGGTAATTGTTATTTACCTTTCTTCCAGAATTTTTTTGATGTTCGAAAATAAAAAAAAAACAATGTTACTGGAATTTGGCGTCCACTGTTGCTCTTATAAAAACTACAACACACAAAAAGTTTTTAGAGAGAATATGAAAATTAATTATAAAAATTCCCTATCATAATGTACTTTCTCAGTTCAGACCTGTTTTTCAATAAAAAAGACCCAAAATTGGATTCGTGTTGGAGAACTCCATCCGGATTCATTGATATGGTTGTCAAAGTATTTTTGCCATTAAAAAAATCGTATATTGCACTCTTAAATGGCAACATGTAGTATAACGAGCGACAATCTGTTGTTATTTCTGTCATTAGTTTGGCTTCACTGCTTCCATTTTCACAAATTACCAAAAGAAAAAAATAAGTATCCTATATCAAAGAGCTTGTTTATCCCGTTTTTAACCTTTCATTAATTAGGTGACTTCACTTCTTTTTATCTTTTATACAGCTCAAACTGTCAGATGCATTAAATTGCTTCTGAACATGTTTACAAGAAATAGCATAGGCCGCTGTTTATACCGCTAATTTGAAAATTATGACCAGCTTTAAGAAAAAACTACTTTGAACATGTAAATGAATTTTGAACAGATTTCTTCAAATGAGCGCAAGCTAGTTCCCTACAAACCACTTTGGCGGTCAGTTTCAGTTTGTGTCTGTTTTTATATATACAGGGTGGCACGTTTCTAAGGTAAAGCTCAACATATGCGTTATTATGCAAGGTACGTGACAAAATTATATACGTTAATTATAATAATGGCCCATACCTCGCTAATAATACGAGCTTTCTTTCCTTGACACTTTATATTATTGCATTTTTGCATTTGCCATCGAATTGCTGTGTATGTTTGTAAGGACAAAAACTGATATCGTTTTCAAATTATTGCAAATGTTTTGATGCTTTAAACGTTTTTGGTGCATATAAAAAAAATTGATACCGCGTTTTTACCAACACAGGTTCGCTATAGGTAAATTACCTACCAAAATTTAGCTCTGTAAGCTAAAAGACAAAAAAGTTATGGGCATTTAAAGAAAAATACATTGTAGTTTTCCCCAATACGTCGCGATTTAAAACGTCAAAATTGGCAACATTTAGGAAAAGAATATAAAATATACATGTTTTCAAATAATCGCTAACTGGGACTCTAAAACCATTCTCCAAAGGCCATTTAAATTTGAAGAATTAGTTTTAATAATATATCTTACTAATAGTGTACAATTCTTACGAAAATTCACTACTATACTGCACTTGCTGCGTCCCGAAATTTTTTATTTATAGTATACATTCGAATGCTAAAATTTAGCGCTTTTGAACGCAACTTTGTCCGGGTATTAGGAAAAAAACGGTCCATAATTATTAGTTGATTGTACATTGTACACAGCTCTATCTATAAAATTTTGTGTAAACTAGAGCTATCGTGACAACATACTACCTGGTCCTGCACGGAAATGACGACAACTTCCATTGTTTATATTTTAATCTACGATTTATTTAAATAGCATAGCAGTACAGATAACGTCATTTGTCTTTGTCCAACATTGTAGATATTGAATTACAGAACTTGAAGTGATGTATAGGTTTATTTTATGATTAATTTTGAATAACTTTATTTTCCTTTGATCAAACGACTTGAAAATTGATACACAACCAGGTCTGTCTATGTTCTTTTAAGTTGTAAATATTCTTTTCAATCACTTAAGACAATTTGAGAGATAATGTGTTTTCAAAAATATTTTTTAAAATTTTTACTAAGAAAAATTGGGCGTTAAGATTTGATGAACGAACTCATCCAAGCCATTAGCAAAATAATGGTAATGTCCAAATTTGCTCCAAATCAGTGAGGTATTTTTTGAGTTTTGAAATTTGAATTAGATTATGATATTCTGGAAATCGCTCCTCCTTTGTCTTAAACTGAGATGTTGAGAAAATGAACAAAATCAATTAATATACAGGGCGGTTTATAACTGATGTAATAAAATGTATTAAGAGTAAACTACCTTCGTTTATGAAGATACCGCAAAAAGTTATTAACAAAAATTGTTTATAATTAAAAGTTATGACAGGCTCTCAATTTTCAAATAGATCAGCCTACTATGATTTTTTTTTAGCTGCGACTGACTGACGTTCGAGCTTCTGTGATTAGGTGTACTTTAAAAAAATACTTGAAACTGTATTAAAAAAATCTTTACCAACCCAAACTTGGGGTAGGTTTGCTTTCATCTCAACCAATAAAAAAAGTAAAGTAAACGCACAATTGGACATTCGCAATAATTGGCGAGTTGCATGGCTACTTGAGCTCTGCCTTGTTTGTTTCCCGGGATACTACTTATTTGGAAAATTAAAACGTCAATTTTATTTGTCACGAACGGCAAGCTTCTGTATTTAAAAATGTTAACAGCAGAACAAAAAGTGTTTATAGTGCTATGGTTTGGGTGAAGAACATTCTTATCAGGGAGTGATAAGAAAATTCCTTGAACGCTGGCCAAATTATTCGGTTTCCGATACCGGTGTAAAAAAAGTTGTTACAAAATTTATGCGTACTGGGAGTGTTTTAAGACAAAATTCGACGTAAATGAAGAAGACAATGCTGCAGCTGCATTAGCTTTAGATTCTGTTAGGCGTTTTCCGAAATTATCATTAAGAAGAAGGGTATTAGAAATTGGCATTATTAGCAAATCGCATTTGCAACAAATTTATCGTACCAACAGGGTAAAACCTTTCAAAGCAAAACTTAAACACACATTGGAAGAAAATGACGAGTCAAAACGATTAGATTTTTGTTTATGGTACGGCGAGCAATATCTACAAAATCACAATTTTGGCAGAAGTATTATTTTTTCAGACGAATCCACTTTCACCACTAATGGGGTGGTAAATTCTCAAAATGCAGAGCATTGATCTATGGAGAATCCAAATTATAGAGTTAATTGCAGAAGACAATGCCATTAAAAAGTAAATGTGTGGTGTGCTGTTTCTTACACTGGGATAATTGGGCCATATTTGTTGAGCGGAATATGAACCAGAACAGTTATCTGGAAATGCTGGAAAATATTCTTCAAGACCATTTGCATAACATGTCACTAGAAGATAGACATACAGTATACTTTCAGCATGACGACCACCCAGCACATGCAACAAGAATCGTTCGAGAATGGTTAGATCGCGAATTTCCTGGTCGGTGGATTGGTCGATATGGGCTAATACCTTGACCTCCCGGAAGTCCCGATGTTACCTTAATGGACTTTTATTTATGGGGCTATCTCAAACAGAAAGTCTACGTGGCTCCATTCAATAACGATTTTGATTTGTTAAAACTGAGGTTGAGAGAGGCGATTGACGGTATTCCAATTCAACATTAGCAAAATGCCTACAAAGCTTTCACTAAACGGGCTGAGTTATGTGTATCGGTTGGTGGCAGCACATTTGAATAATTTCTCAATTTTTCGTTGTTCGTTTTGATTTTTGTTAGCAATAAGCGTTTTGTATTTTACTAATAAATTATTATTTAACATTGCATGGTTACTTACTTTGCGCACCTGCGTTCAGAAAACCACAGGTAAAAATCTCCATGTTGATAGGGAAGAAATGTTATAATTTACTTGAAAATTCAAAGTAAGCTGATCTGGCTGAAAATTGAGAGCCTGACATCAATTTTACTTTAAAACAAGTTTTGTTAATAACTTTTTGCGGTATCTTTATAATAGAAGGTAGTTTACTCTTAACACGTTTAATTAAATCAGTTCTAAACCACCCTGTATATTAATTGATTTTGTTCATTTCCTCAACATCTTACTTTAAGACAAAGCAGGAGCGATTCCAACAATATCATAATCTAATTCAAAAAATTTTTGTCACTTATACCTTACCCACACTCAATCCGTGGGCACACTATATATATATATATATATATATATATATATATATATATATATATATATATATATATATATATATATATATGTATGTATGTATGTAGGTAAACATTTTAACTGACCATGGAAATGGGATCCAGAGGCCCTAGTTCGCGCTCATTTGAAGACATCTTTCGAAACTCTCACCATCGATACCTCTCGACTAGTGAATTTTCTTAATGAAAATTCACTAAAAACCTGACCTTAAGTAACATGTTCACATAACCCTTGGTATGTTTATTGCATTAAATCATTAGGCTGTTAATTTAGGACGGAAACGAGATTGCTTTAAGTGGAGGAGAATTCTAGGATAATGAGGAGTTGAAAATAATTCTGTTCGACCACCCTTGATATTGGAAGACCAGAATTTTATAACGACGTTCCTGTTCATCTTATCTGTCCCTCATTACGTATACTGTCCTGTAAATTGATATACGATAGACTTAGCACGAACAATCCCGATATACAGAATATTATTACTTCTACATCGTCAATACGTATGGAGGAATCGCATCGGCGACAAAAATTTCAACATTCTTTTTTCACTTAAACGTCGTAAAAAGTGTCAAAACATATAGAAAACATGATTTGTGAACGAATCTCTTTTTTTTCTGTCGATCTGTGTGTACGTCTGCTTTTAGCCATGAGAACTTTAGATTGAATTGAGATATCGTTTTCAAATCTCGTATACTGCTAGCATTCGACAAACGCACAATTCGGATTGTTTTTCGGTAAAATATCTTCAGGGGGTAGGGGTTGCATGGGGGTTGATTTGGTGAAAATTAAAAAAATTTCGTAAAAACTCGAGTATTATAACGTTTTAGGGTAGGTTTATTAGAAAACGTTAAATTTGATCAAGCATCTGGTATTCCATGCGGAAACTAAATTAGGAGTTGAATGTGTGGGGGTGGAATATCGGTGACAGAAATTTGGATTTTTTTTTTTGCTAAAACGGTGCAAAAAGTTTCAGAACATATAGAAAATTTGATGCTGGTACGAATTCTTTTTGTCTGTCGATCGGTCGGTCTATCGTCCTGTACGTCGGTCTGCTAATAGTCGCAATAAATTTCGAACGAATTGAGATATCATCTTCAAAATTATGGGGGGATAAATGAGGGGTGATTCTGTGAAACCGACATTTTTTGTTTAAAACTTCGGTAATATAACGTTTCAAAAGTTTATGGATAGAGGAATATGAATATTTTCTGTGTGGTCAAGTCATGGACACTAAATTCATTTGATGAGAATGTCTTTCTGAGGCTAGTAGATTGTTACAGCTATGTGAAAGTTATGATTCAATTTGCACACTATTTTTGCTTATTTCAAAATGGATTTTAAAAACTATTAAAATGATAACACTATGTTATTTATTTATTTCTAAATAAAATTAAATTGATAATCTGTCATACAGTTTTAAGTTTGGTGGCTTTGGAGAAAAAAATGTTACGTATTTTGTAACCAATTAAAATAGTGTTGTAAATTGAATCATAACTTTCACATAGCTGTGATAATGTATTCTCTTCAGAAACACATTTTCATGGAATGAATTTGGGGCCCATGACTTGACCACAAAGTAAATATTTGTATTCAGTTACCCAAAAACTTTTGAAACGTTATATTACTCGAGTGTTATTGAAAAAATGACAATTTTCACAAAATCACCCCTTATTTATCCCCTACCCCCTGAAGCGATCTTACCCAAAAACAATTCGAACCGTTTCTTTGTCGGGTGCTAACTGGATACCACAGACCGACAGACTGACCGACCTTTAGACCGACAAAGCGACAGTCAAAAAAAAATTCGTTCCAGAACCTTTTCTATATGTTTTGAAACTTTTTGCATTCCAATTACATGCTTCAACTTGAGGAGGAAACAGTTATGTTACCTTCATATATATATATATATATATATATATATATATATATATATATATATATATATATATATATATATATATATATATATATATATATATATATATATATATATACAGGCTGTTTCAAAAAACATGCACCATCGCTCGTGGGGCAATTCCTTACTAAAAAATAAGAAAAAAAGTTCCTGTGCACATAGGCCCGGAAACGCATGGTTTCCAATATACAGGGAGTTGTATTTTATTTTTTTTTTAAATTTTTTATAAATAATTTCAAAACCACTGGATTGATTTTAATGAAACTTGGAACTTGAAAGTGTATTATGAAAGTGCATATTTTCTAGTGAAAATCTACTTACAACTGCGTCAGTGGCGTGCGTACGGGGTAACTGTAAAAATTCATTTGGGGAAAAAATATGTGCGCCACTGTCTTTTTCCAATTTTGATACATCAGTTATGAAGCTTATTACATAAGCCACAAAAGCTACCTCTCGGTATTTTTTCGTTAAGGGTATCCCTTAGGAGATATGATTAATTTTATAAAAAGGGGCAAAGTACCGATTCGTTGGAGTAATGAAAACAGTAATCGTAAAGTGCCATGAAACTATAATTTTTGACAGTTCTCTAAATTCTACAATTTTGAAGTGCTTTGTAGGCGTCAAACAAATCAAAATGCTAGACAAGCTGTGAGAGTTTATCAGGAAACTTATCCGCAAAGAAGAATTCCTGACAAAAATATTTTCCCACGTATTGTAAGACATTTGAGAGAAACTGGTTCTTTAAAACCTTTAAAAGCTGACTCTGGACGCAGAAGATACCGCCGAACTGTACGAGTTGAAGAGGCAATATTAAATAGAGTTGAACGTGATCCTAGTACAAGTACGAGAATTATTGCCACCGAACTGGGTAATATTTCGGCATCATCAGTTCACAGAACTCTGAAGGATCAAAGTTTATATCCCTATCATTTTACACGTGCCCAGGAATTTCTACCTAGAGACTTTCAACCAAGGGTAATGTTTTGTCAGTGATTCTTAAACAAACTTAGGCACGACCAACATTTTTCTAAACGTGTACTATTTACTGATGAGGCGTCATTTACGCGAAAAGGTATCGTAAATTTTCACAATTTACATACATGGGCCGATGAAAACCCACACTCTCTAAGAGTTGTAAATTCGCAGTATCAATTTTCCATCAATATTTGGGCTGCTATTATTGAAAATCACATAATTGGTCCTGTTGTTCTACCGAATCGTCTTGACCATGAATCATATTTAAACTTTTTACAAAATGATTTGCCGTTGTTACTACCGCTTTTTATGAGAAATGGTACAATGTGGTTCCAGCACGATGGTGCGCCCGCACATTTTGCAGCATGTAAGAACATATTTAGCCAACACATACGGTCACCGATGGATTGGTCGTGGAGGTCCGGTGTCATGGCCACCTCGATCTCCGGACCTGAATCCTCTCGATTTTTATTTGTGGGGTCATTTAAAAGAAATAGTGTATAAAACACCAGTAAATACACGAGAAGAATTGTTGGGAAGAATAGAATATGCATTTGAGAGCATTAGAGAAGATCAAAATATTTGCAGAAGAGTAAGAAGATCTTTGCGCAGAAGGTTAAATAATTGTAACGACGCTAATGGTGGTCACTTTCAACATTTTCTTTAGCTTTGTTATTAAAGTCAATTGAGTAATGTACAAAAAACAAGAGTTTGGAAAAATCATGGTGTCTTTACGATTACTTTTTTCATTTTTTATTTTTATTTTTTATTTATCATTTTTTATCAATGTTTGTAATATTCATTTCAATGTTTACACTAATAAGTTTTACGTAGGTTAGTTATTTGCACGTTTATTGCTGTAATGTTTACTGTATGTTTTGTTGTTCATATTCTTATGGTTGCAGTAAACATATATTATTATTATTATTATTATTATTACGCCGACTAATCGGTACTTTGCCCCTTTTTATAAAATTAATCATATCTCCTAGGGGATACCCTGAACGAAAAAATACCAAGAGGTAGCTTTTGTGGCTTATGTAATAAGCTTCATAACTGATGTATCAAAATTGGAAAAAGACAGTGGCGCACATATTTTTTCCCCAAATGAATTTTTACAGTTACCCCGCACGCACGCCACTGACGCAGCTGTAAGTAGATTTTCACTTGAAAATATGCACTTTCATAATACACTTTCAAGTTCCAAGTTTCATTAAAATGAATCCAGTGGTTTTGAAATTATTTATAAAAAATTTAAAAAAATATTAAAATTCAACTCCCTGTATATTGGAAACTATGCGTTTCCGGGCCCATGTGCACAGTAACTTTTTTTCTTATTTTTTAGTAAGGAATTGCCCCACGAGCGATGGTGCATGTTTTTTGAAACAGCCTGTATACAGGGTGTTCAAATAAGGACACGGACCGGCTGTATCTCGAAAACCATCACAGCTGCAGTTTTCGGAAAAAAATTAGCATAAGTAAAGTGGCCATGAGAAAATGTTGGAAATTATTTTCAGCTTTCTAAATCTGCCGCTAGGTGACGAAAATGCCATGGCTTACTTAAATTCTTTAATTTCTCGAGAATCTTGACGCATAACATAAGCTGGTTTTAGGTAATTTCTAATCAACGTTCACTTATCTACAACTTCTGTTTAAAAAAAATTTTCTTATGGACCAGTGGCGGAGGTAGGGGGCGATAATTTTTTTTTACAAACAAATGCCTATAACTTGATAACCAGTAGACATAATTTTAAGAATTTTGGCTTGTTAGAAAGAGCTTTCATAAGGAATTCCAGGTATTAGTATTTTAAATCTGCAGTCACACATGCACAAAATACAGAGGGCGCTAGGGTAGAGGAGTCTAGTTTTATTAAATTTTACGAAAATTTTCAAATGGCAGCATAGTATTATAATATAACTATCAAAAAGTGAATGAAGTTAGAAAGAACTCAGTGAAAACCCAAAACAAATATGTTTTTCCGTTTCAGAGAAAACTCGAATTTTATGTATTTTGGTGCTTATTATGCCATTTCTCAAAATTGGATATGAATATAGCAAGATCTCTATGGAATATTTGTTTTCAGGCATCGTTATACAAATTAACATAGTTACCAATAACAATTAATCACTTTAATATGAAATAAATTTATTACCTTATCATAAAACTAAGATACAAGAGCCAAGAATCGATTTTAAGGTTTTATTCGTAAATTAAGTGATTATATTATGAAATCGAAACTATATGAATGTAAAAACCTAAAATTTATTTAACATTTTATTATTTACAAAAGTTCAAACTGCTGTCCTTTTTTTATGTATACATTTAACTAATCTCTGACGAGTAGAGGCAATTTGAAAATAGACTGTGTATGGTTAATGCGTGAACACAGAACACTCCCTTGCGAGAATAGGAAATGTTGACACTGTCGAACGTGACAGTTATCTCGTCAGTGATTGTGATTGGACTAAATCGCGTAAGTGCGACTCGCGCATACCGGCACACAGAACCACAGAGCAGGTTCATCTATGCTCAGAATATAATGTGCCATGTACCGGCATCAGAATGTTGAATGTTTTACATCTGTACACCCTACGCACTAAAACAATACGATATATATTATTTGATTATATCCTAGAAGGTGTCTACTGTAAACTAGAATATCATGTCTGCCAAGTGGACACGGACACTGAATGAACTTAAACTTCATTACAATCATTATACAAATTAACGTACTTACCAATACCATTTATGTAATCACTTTAAAATAAAATCAATTTATTACTTTATTATAAAATTACGATACAGAAGTAATGTAGAAGTCATGAACAAATTAATTTATATTATGAAAATAAAACACTTTTCATTAGGCGTTTAGAGAAAATGCTCAGTATTTATTTTGAAAATTCATTCCATACATAATATCTTTATGATAATATAGTAATAAAAACAACCAATGTCTAAAATCATTTAAACACCTGTTAATGCACATGTGAAATACATATGCAGTTTTGTACTTCAATCAATGTAGTCCATGTGTTGTCAACGAAGGTAAGGAAATTGAAACAATTTGTTTTATAAACGTCAAAATCCTATGTTCAATTTATTACTGATCTTATTAATTATTTGTAGTGTTTCTGTGTGTTTTTTATCAATAGTTGGTATTTTACGTTTTCAGGATGTCTTATTCTAACGAGGAAGCATTTGATATGCTTGAAATTTATTTTATATTTTTTTGGAATCCTGTTGTCGCATCACGAGAATATGCTTTAAGGTGCCCGCAAAGAAGACATTACTCAAGAGAGGTGTTTATTCGCAATGCAAGATATATGCAGGAAACTGGATCTGTAAGACGCACCAGAAGAGAAGTCAGAGCTCGTAGGATTAAAAATGAAGAAAACATTACTAATGTGATTGCTCTTGTTACTGCTAATCCACATATTAGTGTACGACAAATTTCTAGAAACTAAGGTGTGACCGTAGGTATGTATACAATGTTTAAAAGACCATAATATGCACCCATATCACATAGTATTGCATCAGGCGCTAAATGAAACTGATTGTGACCACAGACTGAATTACTTCCATTGTATGCTGAGTATGCTAGAAGAAACACCACGACTTCTATCACACACATATGGTATGGACAGATGAAGCAACATTTTCAAATTGTGGGAAAGTAAATCTCCATAATATGCACTATTGGTCGGACAGTAATTCCCATTGAATGAGAGAATTAGATCGGCAAAATCGATCGACTCTAAACGTATGGGGTAGTATAGCTAAAGGAAAAATTGTTGGACATATTTCTTTGACGGACCACTTAACGGAGATCTGTATTTTTTTTTTAAACTCAAAGCATAAAAATGTTATTGGAAGACATTTCTCTAGAAACAAGATTAATAATGTTGTTGCAACACGACGGGTGTCCAGCACACTTCGCGCAAAGTGTACGCGAATATCCTAATGTTCAATTTCCAAATCGGTGGATAGGAAGAGGAAGCTTATTTTCATGGCCACACAGATTACCTGATTTGACTTGCTTAGATTTTTATTTATGGGGGAGAGTGAAAGATTTGGTATATCAAACTCGACCAACAACTAGAGAAAATATGATGGAAAGGATATAAGTTGCTGTTAATAGCATATCTACGACTGAAGTTCAAACAGCGGTAGCCTCTACTCGTCAGAGATTAGTTAAATGTATACATAAAAACGGACAGCAGTTTGAACATTTGTAAATAATAAAATGTTAATTAAATTTTAGGTTTTTACATTCATATAGTTTCGATTTCATAATATAATCACTTAATTTACGAATAAAACCTTAAAATCGATTCTTGGCTATTGTATCTTAGTTTTATGATAAGGTAATAAATTTATTTCATATTAAAGTGATTAATTGTTATTGGTAACTATGTTAATTTGTATAACGATGCCTGAAAACAAATATTCCATAGAGATTTTGCTATATTCATATCCAATTTTGAGAAATGGCATAATAAGCACCAAAATACATAAAATTCGAGTTTTCTCTGAAACGGAAAAACATATTTGTTTTGGGTTTTCACTGAGTTCTTTCTAACTTCATTCACTTTTTGATAGTTATATTATAATACTATGCTGCCATTTGAAAATTTTCGTAAAATTTAATAAAACTAGACTCCTCTACCCTAGCGCCCTCTGCATTTTGTGCATGTGTGACTGTAGATTTAAAATACTAATACCTGTAATTTTTTATGAAAGCTCTTTCTAACAAGCCAAAATTCTTAAAATTATGTCTACTGGTTATCAAGTTATAGGCATTTGTTTGTAAAAAAAAATTCTCGCCCCCTACCTCCGCCACTGGGCCATAAGGAAATTTTTTTTAAACAGAAGTTGTAGATAAGTGAACGTTGATTACAAATTACTTAAAACCAGCTTATGTTATGCGTCAATATTCTCGAGAAATTAAAGATTTTAGGTAAGCCATGGCATTTTCGCCACCTAGCGGCAGATTTAGAAAGCTGAAAATAATTTCCAACATTTTCTCATGGCCACTTTACTTATGCTAATTTTTTTCCGAAAGCTGCAGCTGTGATGGTTTTCGAGATACAGCCGGTCCGTGTCCTTATTTGAACACCCTGTATATATATATATATATATATATATATATATATATATATATATATATATCATGGTATTCTAGTAATTATTAAAGTGTAACTATTGCAAGTGAATTGAGAGAATGCAGTTAGTTCGAGGTTCCCTAGAATATCACATTTCTGTCAACACAAGCATGGCTAGTCGATAATATAAAAGGAAAGCTGATGCCAGTGAGTCTCGCGGGAAAAATTCCTCAAAAGTAAGAAGTGGCGGGACATGGTTTGCCCTTATTTTTGTTATTAGAAGTTAGTCTACTCTTAGTTTATGCAGCACAAACATTTTTTTTCGATGTTATATTGACTTTGAAAGTGTTCGTTTAGCCACAGTCTATTTAGCAATAATACCTTACCAGATGAATGATTGTCTCCCTTTATTCATTTTTAAATGTGAGGTACACAGATTAACCAACTCAAATGACATATTGCAGGTTCAGAATCATGAATGTTTTATTTTCTACCCGTGGACCAGGACTAGTTAGATTTCCCTTATGATTTAAAAATAGTAGTATTAGTTAACGCTATATTTGATACTTGTCTACAAATAACTCGAAACATTAAACGATAAAGTAGCCGTATTTCTTTTTTAACATTTTTAGTATCATTTACTTTTATTTGATTAATGACTTATGTTGTTATAAATTACTTTAAAAATGATGTACACAGTGAGACTGTTATTCACGTCAATGGGATCTATCACGACGACAGTTTTAGAAAAACTGGACTGGATCACTAATAGGCATGTAAAACATTAGGGAGGGCATTAAGTCTTGTTTATAAAATCATTGTCCTTCATTTTACTAAAATATTGGAAGGAAATTCATTTCAAATAGGCCATTTCTCGGACGCTTTAGCAGTGGCTTTAGTTATAGAGTTTATGGTCTAATTGTCTAAGTTTTTTAGAAAAATTTCGTAGTAAAGCTCAATATTACTGTTATTATAGAAGATACCAGCTACAATTGTATACGTTAATTATAGGGTATCTTGAGCTGCATCTTATTAAAAATGATTTCGACAATCACAGGTGGCCCATAAGTCGTTGGCGAACCAAATTTGTCTTTTTAGTGAATTTTCGTAGGAAAAATTCACTAATGGGGAGATCCCGACATTTGAAAGTTTTGCAAATGAGCGCGAACTAGGCTCCCTAGAACCCATATCCGGGGTCAGTTTAAATTTTTATATGTATATATATATATATATATATATATATATATATATATATATATATATATATATATATATATATATATATATATGTATCATACCGATAACTCAAAAACTATTGAGCCGATTTTGACATGTACCTTCCTTTTGTAAATGGCTTGGATAAGTTTGTTAGTCAGAAAAATTGGACGAGGTTTTCCGGAAAAATTTTGAATTTTCATTAGAATTTTTTTTTATCTTAAAAACTAACAAAGATATGATAACTATATTTGGTAGGTAGGTTTACAATATAAGAAGTAAACTACACACCAAAATTAATTGATTTCTGTTTTATGTTACAAGCAAAAAAAGTTATAATAAAATATTTTGTGCCAGATCATTTCTTTGAAAAATCACTACCATAACGCACTTGCTGCGTCCAGACTTTTTTAAATTGAACACCTCTTTTATTATTGCATTTTTATTTTTTCGATCGAATTGTATTGCAAGCTTATTTTCGAGTTATTTCAATTGTTTTGCACCTTCTCACATTTTTGGCACATATCAAAAATTGTGATACGGCGTTTTTTCCAACAGAAATAGGAGTCCCATGCAAATGGCGCAATCAGAGAGGTTTTCGCTTATATTATTTCATTAAAAAATTGAGATGCAGTATACTCGGCGCTTTCAAACAGTGACTGCATTTTAAAAAAAATCGAACCGTCGTAACTAAATTCTTCAAATAGAACAGCCTGTATTTTGTGTTTCAGAAGTAAAGAGCATAGTAATAAACATTATTCTAAAAAAATGTTTTCGGATTTTCGTGAAAAAATTATTAGTAAATTGTTATGCAAACAACTTTTTGGGAGTTTTGTCGAAAAGATTATTTGATGAAATATGGTAGATTGTTTCTACTATTTAGGGTGCATTGGTAACCAAATTTGAATTTGATGCCTGCTTTCATTAAAAAAGAGCAAATTTGCTATTACAAACATTTTTATGAAAATTCACTACCATAACGCATTTGCTACGTCCAAACTTTTTTAAATTGTATTAAATTTCGTCATGTATTTTATTACACTTAATAAAGATCAAGAACCAAGATCTTTTATTAAAATTGCCATAAAAGAAACTCATGTGTTACTGAACAGTTAGAGGAGTTTGGTAGTTACAGAATACGTCTTTCAAAATTTTGAAATGTAATTCATTGTATTCTACGTAAAACAATTTTGGCTAAAGATATTGGATGCAATCGACCGAGTAAAACTAAATCCAATATCCATTAGGTGTTTTGCCTAGTGCATTATCGTAATTGAACCATTGAGGTGTGCTTGAGAGGAATGCTATTGGACTAGGATGAAGCTAGCAAGCAACGGCCATGTGATGGAGAATTGTAAGAGAGATGTCACTTTACCAAACATATGTGATATATTAGTCGAAAAATATCGCCGCAAAATAATAGGGAAAATTCTTTTCAATAATACGGGTCAATGAACAGAGGGTTTAAAGTCATAAAAGAAAGTGGTCTCGGTAGGGGTTCCAGCATATTTAAAATACAGCACGTGCTTCCAGGTACGTAGGTATATCAACATTCAACATAAACGATTCTTGAGAAAGAGTGACTCCCAAATCTTTATGAAGTCTTATGTAAGACACATGTTCCAGAAAAATTTGAGGTGAAAATACTTTTTAAAAAGCAAACAAATTAGTCACTTCAATAAGTTCTTTTAAAAAGGCAAGCTTTTATCATTTCAATGTATTAGTTTCATTTATACAAGTATACGTAATATTTATCAACAATAATATTATATAAGGCGTTTACTTAACATTCCCACCCCACATTCCACCGTTCTTTTCAGAGTTAGAAACTCATGCAAATAAGGGATTGTAGGGTATTTTGTAAATTGTCTAATCATAATAATAATATACATGGTGTTTTATAAAAGTGGACCCAATCAAACATATATTTTTAAATAGAACACTCTGTATTTTTTTATTTTTAAAACTACATTATATTATGCACACATTAATGCATAATGTCGAGATTGCCATGAAAAACCATTTGCCTTGAATTGTTTGACATTTCTGACACAACAAAATAATATTGACACTGAGTGAGTTTAACTATTGTAAGATGCTTTATACTGAAGAAGAACCTAGTAATATTTCCGAACTATAGGCGTATATATATATATATATATATATATATATATATATATATATATATATATATATATATATATATATATATATATATACAGTGTGAAACACACTTATGGAATAAAATTAATTATTAAGCAAAAAATAGTTAATATGTAAAACGCTGAGACACGTGAAGCTTAATTTGTCGAACATTATCTTATAATCATAGTTAAAAAAATTAAACTCCCACCATTTTACCACCACTACTTTATCATTTTTTTCAAAGAGCAACCCTAGTTCTTTTCATCACAATTCGATGGATCACTTTTTAGTGAATTTTCTTTAAAAAAATTCACTAATGAGGAGATCTCGACTTTCGAATTTTGAAAAAATTTCTTCAAATGAGCGCTATCTAGGACCCCCGGAACCCAAATCCGAGGTCAGTTTCAGACTTTATATGTTTATATATATATATATATATATATATATATATATATATATATATATATATATATATATATATATATATATATATATATATATATTTATGTGTCACACCTATAACTTAAAAAATAATGGACCAATTTTGCTCAAATTTGGCACATACCTTCCGTTCGCAAGTCGATGGATAAGTTCGTTAGCCAGGAAAATCCGCCAAGGTTTTCCTGGAAAATTTTGGGTTTTCTTTCGAAAAAAATCGAAAAAAATTTATATCTCCAAAATTAACAAAGTACGGGCAACCAAATTTCATACGTGGGTTTATATCATTAGAGGCAAGTGATCTACCAAAATTTAGATCTGTAGGTTAAAGGACAAAAAAGTTACAGGCATTCAAAGAAAAATAAATTTGGGTTCTCCTCAAAACGTCAAAATCGCGACCTTAAACGTCAAAATTGGTGAGTACCTTTCTTTTGCAAGTGGCTTGGATGTGTTCGTTATCCAGGAAAATCCGACGAGGTTTTCCCGGAAAATTTTGTGTTTTCTTTCGAAAAAAAATTATATCTCCAAAATTAACAAAGTAAGGGCAACCAAATTTTACACACATTATAGGCAAGTTACCTACCAAAATTTAGCTCTGTAGGTTAAAAGACAAAAAAGTTATAGGCATTTAAACAAAAATAAATTGGGGTTTTTCACAAAACGTCAAAGTTGCGATTTAAACGTCAAAATTGGCAACATTTAGGAAAAGAACTTGAATCTAATACGGGCTATGGAAATAAAATGTCTCAAGAAGAATGTTTTGCAAACCCTGAAGTCTTAGTTTCCACCGTCATTGTCCTTCATTTTAATAAAATGTTTCCAGAAAATTCATTTCAAATAGACCCGTTCTCTGACGCTTGGCAGTAGTCTTAGCTATAGAGTTTATCGTTAATAGTATATAATTTTTGTAGAATTTTCGTAAAAAAATCAATAAAGCTCAATATATCTGTTATTATACCAGAAATGAAAAAAAATTGTATATATTAATTATAGGGTGTCTTGAGCTACATTTTAAAAAATTATTTCTACAATCACAGGGTGGCCCATAAGTCGTTGGTGATACAAATTTTCTTTTTTTTTTAATCAAACACGCCTTATGTTATTGCATTTTTGCATTTTCCATCGAAATATAATGCATGTTTGTAAGAACAAAAATTCTGGACGCAGTAAGTACGTTATGGTAGCGAATTTTGATCAAATGCTTAATATTTGAATAGCTCAATTTGCTATTAACCTATAAGGTTGACCAAAAAACGAGTTTTTTCGGGAACACTTTAAGTTTACTTTCGGATTTTTTTTTACATTTTCAAACAATAAAGTTATTTTGATGAAACATGGCACATTGTTTTTACTATATAGATTATACTGGTAACCAAATTTGATGCCTGCTTTCTTAAAAAAACACATTATTGCTATTAAAAAATAGTTTTATGAAAATTCACTACCATAACGCACTTGCTGCGTCCCGAGATTTTCTGAATGCGGAGATATCCCATATGTATGGTATTATATTACAGTTTTCAATAGAGGGTGGAAATTTAATACCGGAATATTAAAAACTATACAGTTTACCCTGAAATTCAAATTTCTAAACTAAACTTAATAAAAACGCCCCTTTCCTATAATTAATCTTCATGCTGTTCTTCATTGACTTGCACACAGCGAAATAATCAGCTCTGGAATTCTTCACTGACTCTTATCTTAAATTTATTTTCTTGTCTTTTATCAAAACGTATCATTAATCGTTTCTTATTAACTACCAATTTTTGCAGTGTGAAAAGTGAAATTTAACAGTCCTGTTTTATTTTGTGGTGTATTGTGCTGAATGCACGGTCTCCTAATAATTTGGTCGTAATTTTGTTCCGATAATTTCAATTAGTTTTTGGTCTAATAATGCGATACTTAACTCAAACTCTGCAAACAGAAATATTAATGATATCTGTAAAACACAGGCACAAGTTGTTAACCTATTTAATGAAAAACATCCAGATTTGACCCGACTAACCCAGGGAACTGTGTCTAAGATACATTCACAGTTTCGAGATGATGGACACGTTAAGCCACTGCCTAGGAGACCCTAGTTTGTTGGAAAAGATGTAAAACTCAATATTTTATTGAGTTTTCAACAAGAACCAAGAACTTCTACTCATCAAGTTGCACGTGAAAATCATGTTAGTCAATCAAATGTTTTAAAGTGTCTCAAAAACGAAAAAATACATCCCAATAAACTACAACACGTTCAAAAGTTGACGGTGATTCTCATAAAAGACTGCAATTTTGTGAACAACTGCTGGCCATGTTACATAGAAATGTTATATATTGCTGACGTTCTTTTTTCCGCTGAAGCAACATTTCTTTTGAATAGCGATGTAAACAGGAAAAATTGCAGGTACTAGGCTGCCGAAAACCCCCACTGGATGCGAAAAACACACACTCAGCGTCCCCAGAAGTTGAACGTTTGGGCTGGGTGATCACGTAGTTGGACCTGTTTTTATAGAAAATCTAAACGGTCCAAGATATTTATAAATGCTCAGAAAACAGGTTGTCCCAATGTTAACAGAATTGTATCCAAATGTAATGGAACCTAATATTCCCTATGAAAGGATATGGTTTCAACAAGTCGGTGCACCGCCCCACTTTTCTCTTCAAGTACAGGAGTATTTACACGAAGTCGTTCCAAAAAGGTGAATTGGAAGAAGACGTTTCATAGAATGGCCCACTAGACGACCAGATCTTACACCTCTTGATTTATTTTTATGGGGATACCTTAAAAACAGAGTGTATAAAACGCAGCCTGCTGATTTACATGATTTGAAAATAAATATAACAACAGAAATTACGAACGTAACGCCTGACGTGTTGAACAGAGTTAGGGAAGAATTCCAGAGCAGATTATATCGTTGTGTGCAAGTGAATGAAGAACATTTTGAACATTTATTATAACAAAGTGTCGTTTTGTTAAGTTTATTTTCGAAATTTGAATTTCAGGGTAAACTGTTTAGTTTTAATATTCCGGTATTAAATTTCCACCCTGTATTGAAAGCTGTAACATTAGACCATACATATGGGGTATCTCAGAAAAATGTGATCCATCGGATTTTGATGAAAAAATATAGGGCTGCTATTTAATTTAAAAAAATGATAAAGTGGTGGAGGTAAAATGATGGGAGTTTATTTATTTTTGACTATGATTATAAGATAGTGTTTGACAAATTAAACTTCACATGTCTCAGCGTTTTCCACAAAAACTGAATAATGAATTTTATTCCATAAGTGTGTTTCACACTGCATATATATATATATATATTTATATATATATATATATATATATATATGTATATATATATATATATATATATATATATATATATATATATATATGTGTACAGGGTATTTGGCGAGTCGCGTTCATTAGACGTTTACGGTCTACTAGTCGGAATTCTAAGGATCATATTTGGGTTTGGCCATAAGCATTTATAAGGAATCCAGTGAAATTACAAGAAGTACATTGCCTTTCCGGTTAAAACGAAAGTAACTTGTAGTTCGTCATTTTAAATAGAACACCCTATATCTTTTTGCATTTTTAGATTCCGCATCGAATTCGCGATCAAACAGTATAAAAGCATTATACGTCAAAAATGCGACGCTATCGAGTTAATTCGAATTCTTCGAAAGTTTTCAAAATGCCACTACTCTGTTTGATAACACAAGACGTATCTACGGTTCTAATCAAGATCGTAGATTCTGCCTCGGTGATGAGACTAAGAAAACTAAGAAAGCTGGTTCTAAGTAAAGTGTATTTGATATTTTCAGTAACCTATGTAGAGCGATCTATACTAAATGCCCAACTAGCACAACCTAATTCATACATAACTTTATAATTTCAAATGGAATACCTTATCTTTTTCTACTAAGTCCTATTGCACATTAAAGTCTCTTTTAAATTTGTGAACACTTTCCTATATCTATATCTTACCATATCCAAAATAAATTGAGTGTTGTTTTACATGCTGCAAATATTCAGGTATCTGATCATACTTAGTTGCCTATGACAAAAAATGTCAAATAATTTAGCTGACACTTCGCAGGACGTATAATTGTAACAGCTTTTGAGTTTTTTGAAAGTTGTTAATACTTCCCTATAACCCTATCTTACCATTTTCGAGATATTGATTTTTACTTTATAATATGCTGCACATAATTAGTGAATTTTCTTTAAAAAAAATCACTAATGAGGAGATCTCGACTTTTGAATTTTGAAAACATTTCTTCAAATGAGCGCTATTTAGGACCCCTGGAACCCAAATCCGAGGTCGGTTTCAGACTTTATATGTTTATATATATATATATATATATATATATATATATATATATATATATATATATATATATATATATATATATATATATGTATATATACGTTTATATATTTATGTGTCACACCTATAACTAAAAAAATAATAGACCGATTTTGATAAAATTAGGTGAGTACCTTCCTTTCGCGAGTGGCTTGGATAAGTTCGTTAGCTAGGAAAATCCACTGAAGTTTTCCCGGAAAATTTTGTGTTTTCTTTCGAAAAAAATTTATCTCCGGAATTAACAAAGTAAGGGCAACCAAATTTGGCACGAGGGTTTATATCGTCATAGGTAAGTTACCGACCAAAATTTAGCTCTGTAGGTTAAAGGACAAAAAAAGTTACAGGCATTTAAATAAAAATAAATTTGGGTTTTCCTCAAAACGTCAAATTCGCGATTTTAAACGTCAAAATTGGTAATATTTAGGCAATGAACCTTAAAATAATATGAGCTATGGAAAGAAAATGTCTCAAGAAGAATGTTTTACAAAGCCTGAAGTCTTAGTTTCAATCGTCATTGTCTTTCATTTTACTAAAATATTCCCAGAAAATTCATTTCAAATAGACCTTTTCTCTGATCTTTGGCAGTAGTGTTGGCTATAGAGTTTATCGGTTAATGGTATATCATTTTTGTCGAATTTTCGTAAAAACTCTTTAAAGCCCAATATATCCGTTATTATGCAAGGTACGAAAAAAAATTGTATACATTAATTATAGGGTGTCTTCAGCTACATCTTAAAAAAATATTACAATTACAGGCTGGCCCGTAAGTCGTTGGTGATTCAAATTTTCTTTTTTAGGGAATTATCTTTAAAAAATTCACTAACGGGGAGATCCGTGTTTATATATATATATATATATATATATATATATATATATATATATATATATATATATATATATATATATATATATATATATATATATATATATATATATATATATATATATATATATGATGTCACAGAGTGACGTAATTGCCATTAGAAATCTAATTAGTTAACGGGGAAATAGATCCGTACCATCTGTATTTAATTTAAATTATTTTTGTTATTAAAACATTCAATAAAGTATAATTTCAAGAAAACGTCGCGAGATCGGGGGAAAGGTAAGGAGTATAGCGGGTTGAGGTCGCCGAGGCGGGTCCTGCGGTATGCGAAGCGTGGAGAGCAGGGACGGATGGGCTGGTCCACTGCATACCTACGGGCACCTCGTAGCGCATAGATTGAGAACCGTGCGAGAGCCAGGAGATCGACTGTAACGCGCTCGACAAGTTAGTTCTTTTTCAGCAGTCGCAGGGGCCGTCACGGAGAGTAACCAGCCACCGTCCGCGTCTTGATTCTTGGGCTTTGGTTTTGTTGTGTGTTTCAGTAGCGGATTCAGCAGGCCGGCCGTGGGAGTTAGTTCTCTTTCAGCGAGCGCAGAGCCAGCCACCGTCCGGGTCTCGATTCTTGGTGTTTGGTTTTATTGTGTATTTCAGGCCGGCCGTTGGAGAGTACGCAGTGATTCGTTAGGTGCACCAGCTTAGTAGAGTTAGCAGCTGTGGCAAGTGGAGAACGCCGTCTTCAGCAGGCTGCTTATTTCCGCTTCGTTTGGGTAGGTCGCTGTCTCTATAGCTGTACGGTGGAGGGCCTGTATGAAAGGGGTTTCCCACGGATCGACGACTCTCTCTCTGGCGGCGAACACCTAGGCGCGCTTGGTGGCCTTCGCCAGAGGTGACGTTAAAAGTCCAGGTGTGGAAAAGATATTGAATGTTGTTGTGTTTGTTAGTGGTTTTATTTCAGAGAGACGGCCGCAAAGGAACTTCGGATAAATAGGTCCATCGTTCGCTTCTGTCTGTATCCGCGGAGCGACCTGGGGGGACCGGGGCTCGCGTTCCTGGGCTGGAGTCTTCCGGAGAGCGCGAGAGCATTAGCAAAGCGGCCGACTGCACGTTGATTTGAACCCGGGGTGCGGTCTAGCCACGGTCAAATCATCCCAAAGCGGTCTCCCGTGGCGCAGCTCTCGTGCTCCTGGATCTGGACGACAGCAGGGATATTTCGGGCTGCAGTAGGTCTCCACCATTCCTGGCGATCGAAACAGTCTGGCGATACCCGGTATCCCGACCGTCCTGAAGGCACCGTCTGGAGGCTGTGTTTTCTTTTTGATAGTGAGGACTTCCTTTATTTTGTCGAGGGGAAAGTTCCATCTCCCTAGGGAGACACTTCCTCCGGTCGTAGAGAGTCTGTATGACTGCAACACATGCTTGAAAGTCCGAATTCCAAATCTAGAACAAGCCGTTAGCTGATCTTGATATTGCACCAAGAGTTGGCTTTTTCACATATTGCATGCCTGCTTAAACCGAACACCTGTCCGTTGCCTTGCTTTGGCGATCCTGGGACGCTTCTGCCCGCTTACAAGCCGCGAGTTTACTACCCCTATTCGTGATACCGTCCGTATAACTCGCGAATATTTCAGTTTCTGCCTCTGGTCTCTAATAAATTGATTTGTTGTCAATTAAGTTAGTTTAAACGTGGGGTATACCGGGAGAATCCCTTGTGTAAATATTTCTTTGTATATATTTTGTAAATATTTCCCCACCAATACTTTTGTAAATAGATTATTTGTTTTATACGGTATTTCATTTAAAGCTTCCCAACCAATCCACCCCAACGTAATACGTAACATCCTGATCTCTAATACATAGGCCATAATTAAGGAGTCCCGAGGGACTTCGCCTGAGGACTTAGGTGAACCCTGTCTCCACTGAAGTTTACCCCGGGTCCGTGTAACTGTAAATAGCAACCGAGGACAGATATATAGTCCTGGGGGAGCGCAGCGTCTTCCTTTAAACCCACACTGCTGGCGCCTGAGCAAATCCCGTAAAAAGCCGTACTGATAAGGTTATCCCGTGGGAACCTCCCCATATCAGGGAAAGATAACCTTATCCCGATTTGACCCCTCACAATATATATATATATATATATATATATATATATATATATATATATATATATATATATATATATATATATATATATATATATTGTATACTTTTAAGTGCAATTACGACCAAAAACGAGGGCTATACTTTAAAGAAAGTCTCTCTGTACTAAAACTCGATATATTTCGCTCGGAGTTCTGAGCATCTTCAGGAGTGTAACTAATTGTAAAAGCAAGGTCAGAGCATTGAAAACATGGAAATTCTGCCACAAAGACATGCAAAAAAACAACAATGCAAAAACATCTTTACATTACATGTAACTTCACGCGAACATTTCTACTTTCAAAACATTCAAAGCTAGTCATGAAAAAGTATAAAAAAGTGTCACTAATGTTAAAAAAAGCTTTGAAAAATTCGCGTGTAACAAAATGGGGTTAGGGGTACCAAAATTTAGGTCTCTAAGTTTAACGACAAAAAAGTTACTGGCAGCTAAAGAAACAAATTTTGGAGTTTTCCTCAAAACGTCAAATTCGCAAATTAAAACGTCAAAATTCGCAATGTTTAGGCAAAGAACGTGAAACAAATACGGATTGTGAAAAGAAAATGATGCAAGAAAAGTGTTCTGCGAACTCCTAAGTTTCAGATTCAACCGTCACTGCCCTTCATTTTACTAAAATGTTTACAGAAAATTCATTTCAAGTAGACCCTTTCTCCGATGCTTTGGCTGTCGGTTTAGTTAAGTTGATGCTTTCGCTGTAGGTTTACTGAAGCTTATTGTTTAACGGTCTATAATTTTTAGCTAATTTTCGTGGAACAAATTCGTTACTGCATTTTAGCATTTTTTATCGAAATATGATGCATGTTTGTAAGAAAAAAATCTGGACGCAGTAAGTGCGTTTTGGTAGCAAATTTTCATTAAATCCTTCAAAATTCAATAACTCAATTTGCTATTAACGTAAGTTTTGTTGGTTAGGAAACCAACATTTAACTTTATTTTCGGAATTTTTTTTATGAACGCAGCAAGTGCGTTTTGTTTGCGAATTTTCATTAAATGTTTAAAATTTCAATAACTCAATTTGCTATTAACCTGAGGTTCACTGGCTAGGAGATCAGTTTTCTCGGAAACATTTAAAGTTTATTTTCGGAAAATTTTTGTACATTTTCAAATAATTATTTTGATAAAATATGGTACATTGATCCTACTATATAGGCTATACTGGTAACCAAATTGATGCTTGCTCGCATTAGAGCGATATATTTGTAATTAATAACATTTTTATGAAAATTCACTTCCATAACGCACTTGCTGCGTCCAGAGTTTTTAATATAGGACTTATAATAGGATAAACCACTGCGAACATAAAACAAATAATCAACTTTCCAGAGGTTCAGGAAAATTACCGTAACAAATATTCTGTTACGCCTGCAGACAATATATCGTACTATCAAACTTAGTTATTGCAAGTGTTTCAACTTCACGGGCATTCCGCAGCCTCTCTTGTGTTTTAATTACAAAATATATATTTCCTCAATTAAACTTTACAAAGACACACTAATTACTCTTTACCTTTGTAGTTTAAATTTCCTGATTCTGATATATTTCAAAAAGCTAACCTCACTACAAATATCATGTTTTCTGCACACAAAGACCACAAATTAACAAAGTAGTCAGGGCAAAGTAATCGCAGTTAATTAAATGAGTAACTACATGAAACAATATATCCTAGAACTTAACTAGTTATACAGATTACCTGTTTCTTTTGTGTTTTTGTTTCTTTAACGTCGGTCTATTTCTGCGACTATGGCCAATCACTGACGTCAGGGAGCAGTTTCAGCTATCTATTGATAAAGACGCCGTATCACAATTTATGATACGTGTTTGAAATATGCGCCAAAAACGTGAAAAGTTGCAAAACAATTGAAATAAGTCAAAAACGATGAAAGTTATCCATTTTTTTCTTACTAACATGCATTATAAAACGCAAAAATGCAATAACATTAGGGGGTGTTCAATTAAAATAAGAAAGTGTGTATCACCAAAACTCATGGGCTACCCTGTGATTGTCAAAATAAGTTTATAAGATGTAGCTCGAGATAACCTATAATTAACGTATATACTTTTTTTCTCATATCTTGTATAATAACGGAAATATTGAGCTTTACCGTAGAAAAGCGTCATCCTGTATATGTGTAAACAGACAAAAATTGAAACTGACCCCGTATATGATGTAATGAAGCAGGCATGTTTAATAGATTTAATATATTTTTTTTATATAAGTCGCGCTAAAGAAAATAGCGTCAAAAGTGGCTATTTAATAGTAAACAACACTAACGTGTTTGTTTACGTTTATACGTTTTGTAGTAAATAAAACCGCGTTGAAATAATATTAATATAAAAGTTCACAGCGAGCGTCGAGACACGAGCGAGTTGCTGGCTGGCGCATGGGGCCGGACCGCGGCGGTGCTGGTCGAGGGTCGTTGCCCGGGCTATAAATAGAACGGACACCGGCAGATCCGGCAGAGAGAGCGAAAAGCCGTTCGCTTTACTCTCGCAAGCCGGTGCAGCAATCTCGGCGAGGTTGTTTCATCGACAACGGTAAGGTGGGGGCGCGTGACGCTGCGAGCTGGCTGCGTGCGATATTGGAGTGGTCGCATACTAGTCAGAGACCTTCCAGTCTTGCACCAGAGCTAGGAGTAGTAAGTCACGGCTTCTGGACAGGATTGTTTGTTTCGCTTCGCGGATCGTGTATTGTGTATACCGTGTAGGAGAGGCGCTGTGCCGTTTGTCAGGTAGGCCTCTTCTGCGACTGTAGGGTGCAGCTGGGTGCATCCTGGGTTTAGTTTCGCGGTGTCGAACTATGTTGTCGCGGGTATATATATAGGGTGGTTGCTGTAACTCGACTGTAGTACGATGCGAAGCGTTGTCAGTTAAACATCCTGGACGTTTCGGGCGAGTTACGAATTGGGGACTAATTTCTGTCGCGTGCGTCATTTTTATTTATATACAGGGTGGTTGCTAAGACATGACTGTAGAATGGTGGGAAGTGTCATTAGTTAAACACTCTGGCCGGTCGTAAATTAACTGAAGTAGGGAACAGGTCGCTTCGCGTGCATTATTATCGGGAAGAAGTATATACAGGTTGGTTGCTGCAATACGACTGTAGAATGGTGCGAAGTATTGTCAGTTAAACACTCTGGACGTCGGCTAAGGGAACAGGGGAGTTAGTTAGCTACATTAGGTAAAGGGGCGCCTAGCTGCATTTCTGTGGAAGCGCATGGCTTGTGCTTTTCGATTTGGTGCGCCCGAATAACCTGGACATGTCGCTCGCTTGTCTCTGCATTCTTTTAACACGCTAATATTCATGCGTCCTTATAATGCACCGCCTGCTTCATTAATTTCACCCATTTAATAACGTAACATACTTGTTTATTTGTGTCTTTTAATTGTTACTGCTATTGTTTATTCTGCTATATAGAAAATGATTTGCGCATGGTGTAAATGATTTTATTTGCTATGTTATTCGCACTCACGTGTAATGTTTGTGTCTATTTGTAGATAAGTTATTTATTATACTATTTTAGTTAACATTCGCCTTATTGACTGCACCTTAGTAGCGCCTTTGCATTTTGCATGTTTATAGTGCTTTTAAGTAGCTATATGAGTACTTGTTAGTATAGTACGTTTCTATTTATCTGCTCACATCTTATTAGTTAGGAAAATAACCCAAGGTAAGTGAAAGTAAGTAATTAAAGCCTACTTAGCTTTCTTACATATACTGGAGTCACAGAAAACTGAACTCCTGGTGTTTATTTTCTCCACTTAAGCTACCACGGGACAAGGCTGTTATTAAACAGTAAATTGTAGCGTGTTACGAAGGCTCTAGCGGATGTCTTCACGGGGATCGTACCCCGTCCTAAATCTAGGGAACAAAGATGGCGCCCGAGGAAAGTAAGTTATGGTAATATGAAAGGTAAAGGGGTAGAGAGTCAAAGATAACCTGTTACAATGAGTTTTTGGGGTTCTCGTTTGCGCTCATTTGAAGAAATCTTTTTAAAATTCATATGTCGTGGTCTCCTCAATAACGAATTTTCTCTACGATAATTTGCTAAAATATAAACTAGTAACTTAGTGAAGACTAGTAAATCATAAACTCTATAGCTAAAACTACTGCCGAAGCATCAGAAAGAGGGTCTATTTGAAATGGATTTTCCGAAAACATTTAAGTAAATGGAAGGACAATGATGGTTGAAGTTGAAACTTAGGGCTTTGCAAACCACACTTATTACAACATATCGTCTATGTAATCCGTATTTGTTCCAAATTCGTTGTCTGAAGATTATAAATTTTGACGTTTTAAATCGCGACTTTGGCGTTTTAAGAAGAAAAATTTAAAACTTTTCATAATATTTTTTCTGCTAGTTGTTGACTTTTTGCGTCAAGAAAACCTAACCGTTGTATACAATATTCAATTGGTTTTGTTCATCACACAAAATATTTCATCTTTGTGCTTTCCTATGATCATCAGTGGCACTCAATTTTTTTTTAAATGCCTATAATTTTTTCTTCTTTAAACTTAGAGATCCGAATTTTGGCATGTAGTGTAAGTTTGACAGTAGAATTGTCACAGCTCTGTTATTTTCGGAGATATAAAAATTTTCCGAAAGAAAACCCAAAATTTTCCCTGAAAAACTAGTCCGAGTTTCCTGACTAACGAACCTATCCCAGCCACTTACAAAAGGAAGGTACGTACCAAATATCATCAAAATCGGCCCATTATTTTTTGAATTATCGATACGACATCTATCTATCTATCTATCTATCTATCTATCTATCTATCTATCTATATATATATATATATATATATATATATATATATATATATATATATATATATATATATATATATATATATATATATATATATATATATATACGCCTATGACGATCAAATTTGCAAGTGGCTTGGAAACGTTCGTTAGCCAGGAAAATCTGCTCAGTTCAAATAGACTAAACAATGCTTTGTTTAAATTAGATAGTCGGATTGCCCGGTCCGTGCCAATTCTGAGCTGACCTTTAATGTATCTAATTTCGATATATATATATATATATATATATATATATATATATATATATATATATATATATATATATATATATATATATATATATATATATATATATATATATATATATATATATATATATATATATATATATATATATATATATATATATATAAACATAAAGACAGATCTCGTCATTAGTGAATTTTTCGTTTTACGAAAAATTAGCTAAAAAATGCCTAACCACTGCCATTTTTGTAAGGAGGTGAGGGCGGCAGGTGCAGATATTAAACTCGCTCAAATATAATGCCAGAACCTCGGTTGATGTTAATTGTTCAGTATGTACTTAAAATGGGAAATGGGAACCCTGGGAATCGAATCTAGTTCCCTTAGGTTCAGAGGCATACGTTCTTACCACTGAACCCACGAGGCTCTTAATTATTGGCTCCTCCATATTGTTTAATAACCGTGGTCTAATCACATTTGTGTAAAATCGTCCGGAAGGTCCCCTGGACGTGCATCCGTGCATTTCAGTTTGTCCTTAATAGAACCTTTAAAATAAATTGGTATTATAAAGAAAGTTAAGAAAAATTGTTGAAAGAAAGTCAAATAATAAAAAGAAACATACATTTGTATATATAAAAGAAAATTATTGTTATTTATATTATTTATATAGTTAATTTTTTTTCTAATCTACAGTTGTAAATACCCATAATATTTGTATCTATTAATTTGATAAATCTATTATTATTATCATAGACTTTAGCGTGAAGGGATTTCACACACCCTCAAAAGGGAATATTCACTCATCCCAGATATCACAGATACCAAAGAGACTGGCTCAGATGGCGTCCTTTCCAAGTTAGCGGGCCCTGAACGACAACGCGACACATTCTCATCTTCCAGGAATCTCTGCACGGTGTGGGCAGTTGGAAGTATTACCGGCTTCTGTATAACTCTATAAAGATGCTCTCTAAGACCCAGTCTCTTAATGCTCTTAATGATTCTTAGGAACCACACCAGTTGACGACATGACTATTTGAATCACTCGGACACTATTTGCACTCCACAGTCTCTTTACTTGTATCTCAAGGTCTCTGTACTTAATGATCTGGTACTTTATCTCTAGATTATTAATTTGTGGAACGGCCACACCAATCAGCGTCACTTGGTTGCAGAACTTGTCCACTATTATTATATCTGGCTTGTTGTGGGCAAATCGTTGATTTGTGGGCACGGTCCGGTCCAAGTACAACCTGTATCCTGAGTTCTCTAGAACAGGCTCAGGAATATATATATATATATATATATATATATATATATATATATATATATATATATATATATATATATATATATATATATATATATATATATATATATATATATATATATATACACCGATAACTCTAAAAATAATGGGCCGATTTTGACAAAATTTGGTGAATACCTTTCTTTTGTAAGTGGCTTGGATAAGTTTGTTAGCCAGCAAAATCTGCCGAGGTTTTCCCAGAATATTTTGTGTTTTCTTTAGAAAAAAATTCATATCTCCGGAAATAATAAAGTAAGCGCAACCAAATTTGGTACGTCGTTTTATATCGCTATAGGTAAATTACCTACCAAAATTTAGCGCTGTAGGTCAAAAGACAAAAAGTTATGGGCCTTTAAAGAAAAATAAATTAGGGTTTTCCTCAAAACGTCAAAGTGACAATTTAAAACGTTAAAATTCGCAACATTTAGGCAAAGAACTTGAATCTAATACGGGCTATGGATAGAAAATGTGTCAAGAAGAATCTTTTACAAACCCTGAAGTCTTAGTTTCAACCGTCATTGTCCTTCATTTTACTAAAATATTACCAGAAAATTCATTTTAAATAGACCCTTCTCTGATGCTTGGCAGTCGTCTTAGCTGTAGAGTCTATCGTTTAATGGTATATAACTTTTGTCGAATTTTCGTAAAAAATTAATAAGGCTAAACATATCAGTTATTCTACAAGATATGAAAAAAAAGGTATACATTAATTATAGGGTGTCTTGAGCTACATCTTAAAAAATATTTCTACAATCACAGGCTGGCCCATAAGTCGTTGGTGATACAAATAAATTTTTTTTAGTTGAAAACGCCTTATGTTTTTGCATTTTTCATCGAAATATTATGCATGTTTGTAAGTAAAGAAATTCTGGACGAGGCAAGTGCGTTATGGTAGCGAATTTTAATGAAAGGTTACATATTTGAAAAGCTCAATTTGCTATTAACTGACCAAGAAACTGAATTTTTCGGTTACACTCTAGGTTTACTATCGGAAATTTTTGTACGTTTTCAAACAATAAAGTTATTTTGATGAAACATGGCACATTGTTTTTACTATATATGTTATACTGGTAATCAAATTTAGTGCCTGCTTTCTGAAGAAGGAAAAAACACATATTTGCTATTAAAATTTTTTTTATGAAAATTCACTAGCATAACGCACTTGCAGCGTCAAGAAATTATTTTTTATTTTTTATTTCAACAACACACCACAAGGGTTTACAGCCTAAATACTATCGTACCCTGGGTGTCGACAAGGAGGAAAGAGGCAACTTGTTAATTCTGGACTTGAAGTTTTGGAGGTTCGGAAGAGGAGGAAAAATATGTGCCGGCAAGGAATTCCACAACTTGGAAGTCCTCGGGACAAAATAACGGGCATAGCAAGATGTTCTATGTATGGTGACCTGGTCAGTAAAAGGGTGCATTCGCTCTCTTCCCCTGGTAGATCTGTTGGGGGCAGCATGTGGAGGAACTATGTAACAAAGCTCCTCTGTGCACTGCCCCTGCAGATATCTATAAAAGAGAAAGAGGTCACCAACGGCACTTCGGTGTGCAAGGGATGGCAGCCTTTGGGTGAGGGTAGGGTCACCAATGAGACGTATAGCTCTCCTCTGAATTGAGTCCAGGATAGCGAGTGTAGAAGCGGCAGCAGCACAACCTAATTTCTTAGCAGCCGCTTCTGCAATTGATGTGACATGTTGGTGCCAATTCAGATTTCGATCCACAGAAATGCGAACAAGTGAAAAGGACTCATTACTTTAAATAACTTGGTTGTTCATTGTGATGGTTCTAGGGCTGGTGTATCTTTTAGGAGAAAGAAAGCAAGAATGTGATTTTGTGGGGTTGAATTTTACACGATTTCCACTTCCCCAGTCTAATATTTTTTGGAGATCCACGGAGACAGAACCCTCCATGTGTCTGCGATCTTCATCTTGGGGACGGGTTGTACTCGCGCTGTTTTCCAGTTACTAGAGAATATGCCTCTATTGTAAGATGTCTGAAGCAGACGAGTCAGGGCAAGAGCAAGTTCTGGTGCGCATTTTTTGAGAACAATTGCTGGGATCTCGTTAAGGCCAGAGGCTTTCCTGGTATTAAAAGGAGAGAGCATCTTTCGTACTTTTTTAGTTTTGAAAATGATATCCGTCATTTTATGCGCGACATTGGGGACTGTTGGTGGTTGAACATTTGGAGGTGGGTTGAGAGTAGAATTCCGGCGAACACCGAGGCAAAAAGTTCAGCCTTGTCCAGGGCGGTAGAAACAATTTTATCCCCTGGGACAAGAGGAGGGAACGTGCTTTTGCAGAAATTTATCCCAATAGATTTAGCAAATTTAGCATTTAGAGTCCAAAAGGGTTTGCTACCCTTAGAGCTTAAGAGGACTTTGTTTTTGATGTGGTTATTAAACGAGTTTTTTGTCTCAGAAATAATGCGGACATAGCGGTTTCTTGCGTCGTTAAATGCTTGACGGTTTTCTGGACTGGGACTATGTAGAAGTGTTTTGTGAGCTTTGACCTTTTAAAGTCTAGCCTTGTCACAGGATTTAGAGAACCAGGGCTTTTGAGTGGCTGAAGAGGTTTTCTGTGTACGTGGAATAAATGATTCCATACCAGCTTGGATAATTTCGGTGACGTTTTGTGAGATATCTGAGGGGACAGGATGAGAGAAGCAGACAGACGCCCATGGAAATGGGGAAAAGTAATCTCGCATTTCGTGCCAGTTCACGAAGTTGTAGTGCCAAACGATACGTGGGTGTGATGTCTGTGTGACCTCGGGTTGCATTGCGCAGAAAGCGGTGTACCATGCCATGGTCTGAGCGACCGAGGGGCGCGGTAACTGATATTTTATAGCATTCAGTATTTGTAGTAAGAAGGAGATCCAAGGGATTTGAGCTGTGTGTTGAGATGCGAGGATTGCTGAACCATATTAGCTAAAGCGTTGCTGACTGAAAAGGCCTCCGCTGCTCTCCCTTGTGGATCGGTTTTTGAAGATCCTAGCCATTCCTTATTATGTACATTGAAGTCACCAAGAACAGTGACCTCGGAGGAAGGATATTCAGAAATCAGATGGTCGGTTTTTCCAGAAAGGTTGTCAAAGAGCTTGACAAAGTTGTTGTCAGAAGGTAACCGGTAAATGCAACAGATGAATTTAGTTGCAGCCTTGAGAGAGATAGTTGTATCTATAGTATGTCTTTTCTTCCAGCTTCTAAATAGGGGAGTCTGGTGCAGGGTAGATTGCTACGGACGTATGCGCACACGCCTCCATGCAATCTAAAGGAAGTAAGGAGCTCATACCCCGGGAAATTAAGGTGATTAGTGGCTGTTTTGGCACTGATTTGGGTTTCGGTGAGGAAGAGGAGTTGGGGCCTATTAGCCTGGAGGAAATGGTGGACGGAGTTCAGGTTATAAGTTAGGCCACATATATTCGAGAAGGATATGTTGAATTTTGATGTTGGTGCCCCCTGTACACCCCTCTCCCGGAGATCCGAATGGAGGGGTGTTGATATGTTAAGATGTTTTTTTTAAATATTTCAACAACACACCACGAGGGATTACAGCCTAAATACTATCATACCGCGGGTGTCGACAAGGAGAAAATAGGCAAGTTGTTAATTCTGGACTTCAAGGGTTGAAGGTTCGGAGCAGAATGAAAAACATGTGCCGGCAAGGAATTCCACAACTTGGAAGTCCTCGGGACAGAAGAGGAGGCGTAACAAGATGTTCTATGTCTGGTGACCTGTACAGTAAAAGGATGCATTCGCTCTGTTCCCCTGGTAGATAAGTTGGGGGCAGCAGTTGGAGGAACCGTGAAAGAAAGCTCCTCTCAGCAGTGCCCGTGCAGATATCTATAAAAGGGACAGAGGTCACCAACGGCACGTCGGTCGGCAAGGAATGGCATCCTTTGGGTGTGGGTAGAGTCACTGATGAGACGCATAGCTCTCTTCTGAATAGAGTCTAGGATAGCGGGTGTAGAGGCGGCAGCGGCACCTCAGATGTGAGAGCAGTATTCGAGGTTTGGCCTTATTTGTAAAGTATATAAGATATAGAGATTAGCTGGTGAAAAGTACTTGCAAGCCCGGAAGATGGAACCTAACTTCTTAGCAGCCGCTTCTGCAATTGATGTTGTTCACGGAGTTATAGTGCCAAGCGATACGTGGGTGTGATGACTGTGTGACCTCGGACTGCATTGCGCAGGAAGCAGTGACCAGGCCGTGGTCTGAGAGACCAAGTGGGGCGGTGACTGATGTTTTATAGCATTCCGGTTTTGTAGTAAGAAAGAGATCCAAGGCAAGGGATTTATGCTGTTTGCTGGGATGCGAGGAAAGCAAGTAGGTTGCTGAACCATATTGGCTTAAGAATTGCTGACTGCGAAGGCGTCCGCTCCTCTTCCTTGTGGATCGGTTTTTCGAGATCCCAGCCATTCCTTATTATGGACATTGAAGTCGCCAAGGATAGTGACCTCGGAGGAAGGATATTCAGAAATCAAATGGTCCGTTTTTTCAGACAGGTAGCCGAAGAGCTGGACAAAGTTGTTGTCAGAAGGTGAACGGTAAATGCAACAGAAGAATTTAGTTGCAGCCCTGAGAGAGAGTTTCATCCAAAGTATGTATTTTCTTCCAGCTTCCTAATTGGGGAGTCTGGTGCAGGGCAGATTGCTACGGACGTGTGAAGAAGCTCATGGCCTGAGAAACTAAGGTGATTATTTGGTGTTGGTTTGGGTTTCGGTGAGGAAGAAAAGTTGGGGCCTATTAGCCTGGAAGAAATGGTGGACGAAGTTCAGGTTAGAATCTAGGCCACATATATTCGAGAAGGATATGTTAAATATTGATGCCGTGGCCCCCTGTACACCTCTCTCCAGGAGATCCGAATAGAGGGGTATTTTATCTCTGGAATCTTTTGTACAAGGAGGAGCCACCATCATTTTAGTGAATTTTCTTTACAAAAAATCACTAATGAGGAGATCCCGACTTTGAATTTTGAAAAAATTTCTTCAAGTGAGCGCTAATTAGGCCCCCTAGAGCACATATCCTGGCTTGGATAAGTTCGTTAGCCAGGAAAATCGGCCGAGGTTTTCCCGGAAAATTTTCTGTTTCCTTTAGAAAAAAATCGTATCTCCGGAAGTAACAAAGTAAGGGCAACCAAATTTGGTACATCGTTTTATGTGGCCATTGGTAGATTACCCACAAAAATTTAGCGCTATAGGTCGAAAGACAATAATAGTTATGAGCATTTCAAGAAAACTAAATTGGGGTTTTCCTCAAAATGCCAAAGTGACAATTTAAAACGTCAAAATTGGCAAAATTTAGGCAAAGAACTTGAATCTAATACGGGCTATAGAAAGAAAATGTCTCAAGAAGAATGTTTTACAAAACCTGAAGTATTAGTTTCAAACGTCATTGTCCTTTATTTTACTAAAATGTTTCCATGAAATTCATTTTAAATAGACCCTTTCTCAGATGCCTGGCAGTAGTCTTAGCTATAGAGTTTATCGCTTAATGGTATATAACTTTTGTCGAATTTTCGTAAAAAATTAATAAAGCTCAATATAACCGTTATTATACAAGATACGGAAAAAATTCTATACATTAATTATAGGGTGTCTTGAGCTATATCTTAAAAAATATTTCTACAATCACAGGATGGCCCATAAGCCGTTGGTGATACAAATAACCTTTTTTTTGTCGAACACGCCTTATGTTATTGCATTTTTGCATTTTCCATCGAAATAGAATGCAGGTTTGTAAGTAACGAAATTCTGGATACAGCAAGTGCGTGATGGTAGCGAATTTTGATTAAATGCTTCATATTTGAGAAGCTCAATTTGTTATTAACCTATAACGTTGACCAAGAAACGGATTTTTTCGGTTACACTTTAAGTTTACTTTCGGAAATTTTTGTACGTTTTTAAACAATAAAGTTATGGCACATCGTTTTTACTATACATGTTTTACTGGTAATCAAATTTGATGCCTGCTTTCTGAAAAAAAAACACACACATATTTGCTATTAAAAACATTTTTATCAAAATTGACTACCATAACGCACTTGCTGGGTCCCGAAATTTTTGTTTATAAAGGAAACCGACTCATACACCAGAACCGGAAACGTCCGTTGGGACTCCACCGGCCCCTTGATGTAAGGGGTGGTACCTCCTCGGTCGTGAAAAAACCCCTTTACTATCACGTACATCACGTATATTACAAAACAATAAAACTTAGATTGCCATCCGAAACGACATCTAGGTGTAAAAATCTAAATGCAAATAGGTAGGGGAACGTTTCGGTTGGATTCTTGTTTTTTATTGCAATCTTATATTACAAGTCGTGGCAGTAAAACTTCTTAAACTGCTAGAATGTGCTAATAAATAATTATATTCTTATCAGTTTAATCGATCTTACTAAACTTTCCAAACAGAATTTCAAATGATACAATCACGTGTTCATTTGTTAGGGAGATAAAACTTTACACGAGGAAAAAAATCTGTTTTATTTTGAAATAGATAGCAAATTAATTTTCATCTTGGTAACAAATGATTGTAATATTTATAACGTGCGTTATTTATAACTTCACAAAATTGAATATACTGAGGCCGTATGAATGCTCGAGGCCAAAAATGTAGTTAAAGAAAAAGAATATACTGACATAGATATGTTTCTCTTTCAACTTGAAGCAACAACGTAAGTTATAGGAGTGGTACAGTCAATTCACGCCACAAATGCTTAACAAGAGTGATTGGTGGTTGCTTATTGTTTGAAAATGTACAAAAAGCTTCTAAAATACACTTAAAATGTTCCCGAAAAAACTTGTTTCCTAGGCAACGAATCTTAAGTGAGATGAAATTTGAGTTATTCTAATTTAAAGAATTTAATGAAAATTGGCTACCAAAATGCACTTTCTGCGTCCCGAATTTCTTTTCTCAAAAAGATTTATTTTATTTCGATGAAAAAGAGGTGTTCGATTAAAAAAAAAGATAATTTGTATCACCAACGACTTATGGACCACGCGGTGATTGTAAAATTAATTTTATAATATGCAGCTGAGGACAACCTATAATTAAGATAGGTATACAATTTTTTCTCGTATATTGTATATTAACGGAGATATTAAGCTTTTTTCTACGATAATTCCCTAAAAATTATAGGCTAGTAAACCATAAACTCTAATTGCCAAAGCATCAGAGAAAGTGTCAATTTGAAATGAATTTTCTGGAAAGGTTTTAGTAAAATTCATTAAAGTCTGGACGCAGCAAGTGTGTTATGGTAACAAAATTTCATAGAACTGTTTTTAATGTTAAACATGTTTTTTTTTAAAGAAATTCATGAATTATACTAGATAGTGTTACCTCTATAGTACCGTATTTAATCAAACTAACTTTGTATTTGAAAAAGTGCAAAAATTTTCCGAACATAAATTTAAAATTTTCCAAAAATAACTAGTCTGACTTTCCTGGCCAACGAACCTATCTACGTAATTTACACAACGACTACACCAGCCAAGATATAATTATGCACAGAAAGTTTTTTCACAGAAACGAAAAAATGTTTACATGCAGATTTGTAAACAATCTGTTTCAGGATAATTCGCCATTTTTTTTACAAAGATTGGCTAAGTTATTTGAGAGCGGTCTGTATATGGTATCACGATTTTTCTGAAGAATAATATAATTGAAAACCTCCTTAAATGCATCATTTTCATGGAACGCCGATTTGCATTGATAAAAATGCCGTATCACAACTTTTGATATGTTCCTAAATATAAAAAAAATTCTCGACGCAGCAAGTGCGTTATGGTAGTGAATTTTCATAAAAATGTTTTTAATAGCAAATATGTGTTTTTTTTCAGAAAGCAGGCATCAAATTTGGTTACCAGTATAACCTATATAGTAAAAACAATGTGCCATGTTTCATCAAAAGAACTTTATTGTTCGAAAACGTACAGAAATTTCTGAAAGTAAACTTAAAATGTAACCGAAAAAATCCGTTTCTTGGTCAACCTTATAGGTTAATAGCAAATTGAGCTTTTCAAATATAAAGCATTTAATCAAAATTCGCTACCATAACGCACTTCCTGCGTCCAGAATTTCTTAACTTACAAATATGCATTATATTTCGATGGAAAATGCAAAAACATAAGGCGTTTTCCACTAAAAATTTTTTTATTTGTATCACCAACGACTTATGGGCCACTCTGTGATGGTAGCAATAATTTTTTAAGGTGTAGCTCAAGACACCGTATAATTAATCTATACAATATTTTTTCATATCTTGTATAATAACGGATATATTGAGCTTTATTGATTTTTTACGAAAATTCTACAAAAATTATATACCATTAAACGATAAATTCTATAGCTAACGGTACTTCCAAGCATCAGAGAAAGGGTCTATTTGAAATTAATTTTCTGGAAATATTTTAGTAAAATGAAGGACGATGACGGTTGAAACTAAGACTTCAGGGTTTGTAAAACATTTTTCTTAAGACATTTTCTTTCCAGAGTCCGTATTAGATTCAAGTTCTTTGCCTAAATGTTGCGAATTTTGACATTTTAAATTGTCACTTTGACGTTTTGAGGAAAGCCGCATTTTTTTTTAAATGCCCATAACTTTTTTGTCTTTTGACCTACAGAGCTAAATTTTAGTAGGCGTCTCACCTATAATGACATAACCCAGCGCACCAAATTTTGTTGCCCTCACTTTGTTAATTTTGGTGATATAATTTTTTTTGAAGGAAAACCCAAAATTTTTCGGGAAAACCTGGGCAGATTTTCCTGACTAACGAACTTAACCAAGACATTTGCAAAAGGAAGGTACTCACGGAATTTAATCAAAATCGGCCCATTATTTTTTGAGTTATCGGTGTGATACATATATATATATATATATATATATATATATATATATATATATATATATATATATATATATATATATATATAAATATATATATATATATATATATATATATATATATATATATATATATATATATATATATATATAAACATATAAAAATTGAAACTGATCCCAGATATGTGTTCTGGGGGGCCTAATTAGCGCTCATTTGAAGAAATTTTTTCATAATTCAAAAGTCGGGATCTCATTAGTGAATTTTTTTAAGAAAATTCACTAAAAGTTGAAAAACAATTGAAATATAATAATACTAATAATATTTATTTGGCATCAAGAAATTACGTGGCGTGTCAGATAAATAATATGTATACACATAAACACAGATGTTCAAATATTTAAAATACAATAGTTGTAAAGAACACCACAAAAACAATAGGAAGAAGCCACAAACAAATCAATCTATGTACAAATATATAGACAACTAAACAACACAAAATAAACTTAAAGTCCCTAAGGAGCTGTTTTGATAACTCTCATCAACCAGTCTCAAAATACTCATCCACTGAATACAGTGTCGTCCGCAGCAGAAGTCTCTTAACCTCTCTGGCAAATCGTGATTCGGGCATTTCCCTCAAATCACTTGGCAGTCTGTTATACAGCTTCAAGCCCAGATAATTTGCACCCAATTGCGTTCTAGCCAGTCTATTATATGGTATGCTAAAGTTAACCTTCTTTCTGGTATCATAGGTATGTAATTGTTCATTGGCCAGAAATAAGTCTTTGTTTTGATGCACATATTTTAAGCAGGCAAAAATGAATACCGATACTACGACGGTGAGTATACGCTCGCGCTCGAACAACCCACGGCAGTTAGTCTTCCAAGACACGCAAGGCTTCTTTCTGTTTCAGGAGTACTTGCTGCAAGCCTGGACTACACCCCCACAAAACCACACCATAACCAGCGACAGACAAGTTGGAAAAATATACTCGAAAACGATGCGTGATATAAATGTTTTCTCCTTACAAGTATGCATTAAAATTGGATCCAAAATCCAATAATGCTACAATAAATGGACCATTGAAAATCAGGTGGCCATGCTGACAAAAAGTTTTGAAAAGTATTTTCTTGCTGACTTCAAGTTAATAGCATGTTACGAGTGGGTTAGGGGACCCATTTCAAAATACTCCCGAAGGTCTCTCATCGGCCGAGGAAGAAATCTTTATAGACTTCACGGCAAGTAATGAAATCAAAACACAATTTAGTAATTAACAACGATTTAAGTTTCTGCACTGAAAACAAGAGTATTTCGTTTACTATTACCATTTCCAAGATCCTATTTAACCGGATTGTCTGCGGTGGCTGCTTTGAAGACAAAACATAGATCTCAGATAAATATATAGAAATAGCTGAGAGTATCAATTTCTAATAGTAAACCTTCTTTCGAAAAATTTTTCTCTGCAAGAATTCCAAGGGAGTCAAGCTCTCCCTACCTACCGAAATTCAGATCTCTAAGTTAAAGGAAAAAAGTTAGAGGCATTTAAAACCAAATTTGTGCCACTGGTGCTCTGAGGAAAGCACAAGAACAAAATATTTTGTGTGATAAACAAGACAAATTCAATATTACCTACAGCGGTTAAGTTTTCATTAAAAAAAGTCTGGACGCAGCAAGTGCGTTATGGTAGCGAATTTTCGTAAAAATGTGTTTAATGGTAAATATGTCTTGCTTTTTAAAACAGAGACATTTGGTTAGCAGTATAACCTATATAGTATTAACAATGTACCATATTTTACTAAAATAGTTTTGTTGTTTCAAAAAGTGCAAATATTTTCCGAAAATAAACTTAAATAAAATAAAAGTTCCAGAAACAACTGGTCTGACTTTCCTGGCCAAGCCTATCTAAGCCTGTCCAAGCTATTTACACAACTACCAAGATATAATTCTTCATACACAACTTTAGGAGCAAAATTGAAAAAAATCAACATTTTTTTTAAAGTAATTGCCTTCAGTAATGTTACACTAAATTATAGTTTTTACAAAAATTCGACAACTTTTTTTTTACAAAAACTTACTCAACATTTATTATTAATTACCAACATATCACAAAAATCTTACAAAAAAATGATTTCTACGGAAGCACTAAAAACATTTCTGCTAAAACTTTTTAAATTCAGCCACTATTTGACAGTACCTGTACATGGTTGCTTGATTTTTTCCACCAGTAATACAAACAAAGAGCTCTCTGAATGAGTGGTAAAAACGTCGTATCACAATTTGTGTTTGTGATATGTGTCAAAAACGTGAAAAGTTGCAAAACAATTGAAATAACTCAAAAACGATGAACGATATCATTTTTTTCCTTACAAACATGCATTGTAATTGGACAGAAAATAAAAAATGCAATAACATAAGATGTGTTCTATACAAAAGAAAATATGTATTACCAACGTCTTATAGGACATCCTGTGATTGTCAAAATAGGTTTATAATATGCAGCTCGAGACACCCTATAATTAACGTATATAATTTTTTCGCATATCTTGTATAACAACGGATATATTGAGCTTTATCGTAGAAATGCGTCACCTGTATATGTGTAAACAGACAAAAGCTGGAACTGACCGCCAAAGTGGTTTGTAGGGAACCAGCTTACGCTCATTTAAAGAAATCTGTTCAAAATTCATTTACATGTTCAAAGTTGCTTTTTTGAAGAAATCATTTGAAAATTCACACGTCGCGGTCTTCTCAATACCGATTTGTTTCTACGAAAATTTGATAAAATATAGACGATTTAACCATAAACTCTATAGCTGAAACTACTGCCAAAGCATGAGAAAAGGGTCTACTTGAAATTGGTTTTCCGAAAACATATAAATAAAATGAAGGGCAATGATGATTGAAACTGAAGCTTAAGGCTTTGTAAAACACACTTATTACAACGTTTCTTCTACCTAATCCGTATCGTTGTCTGAACATTGCAAATTTTGGCGTTTCAAATCGCGACTTTGACGCTTTACGGAGAAAAATTATATATTTTTTTTCTGCTACTTCTTGACCTTTTGGCGACAAGAAAACTTAACCGCTATATATAAAATTCAATTTGTCTTGTTTATCACACAAAATATTTTGTTGTTGTGCTTTCCTCGGATCACCAGTGGCACCAATATTTTTTAATGCCTCTTACTTTTTTTCTTTTAACTTAGAGATCTGAATTTCGGTAGGTAGGGAGCTTAACTCCCTTGAAATTTCTGCAGAGCAAAGTTTTTCGAAAGAAGGATTACTATTAGAAATTGATACTCTCAGCTATTTTTATATATTTATCTAGGATCTATGTTTTGTCTTCAAAGCAGCCACCGCAGACAATCCGGTTAAGTAGGATCTTGAAAATGGTAATAGTATACGAAATATTCTTGTTTTCAGTGCAGAAATTTGAAGCGTGGTTTATTACTAAATTGAGTTTTGATTTCATTACTTGCCGTGAAGTCTATAAAGATTTCTTCCTCGGCAGATGAGAGACCTTCGGGAGTATTTTGAAATGGGTCCCCTAACCCACTCGTAACATGCTATCAAATTGAAGTCAGCAAGAAAATACTTTTCAAAATTTTTGGCCAGCATGGCTAACTGATTTACAATGGTTACAAAAACAACTTTCACATGTTGGTCTTCAGCCTTGTAAGTTTTAACAAATTTACCTCAAATTTCAGACATTTATGGGTTTTTATTTTATATTTCTTCTCCATCATTCCAATTTTCCAGAAAGCGAATTAATTTTATCACTCGTATCCAACACATATATGTATTTGCTTCTTGGCGTTGAAGATTCAAGGTATTTATTTTCTCATATGTTAAGCAAGTAGCTCAATTTCATCACAAATGAATCATCTCGAAACTTCCCGACTTCCGGTCGATTTTCCTCTTTTACAAAAATGGTGACTTCATCTCTTAATTTATAAACACCTTGCAAAAATGTCCCACGTGATAACCATCTTGCCTCGCAATAAAACTGTAACGCTGAATGTACCGCACCCATGTCTTTAGAAAGTGCAGAGAAGATTATTGACTTTAGTGGCCTCATTTTGATATATATTACCACGGTTACCACAGTCGTTAGCACGATATTTCGACCAGAATTCATTTTTTGGAAGCCAGAGATTCTCTGTGGATCATGAAATCTGTCCAGATACACCGTGGACATTTTTTTCACAAATGCTTGTATACTTTGGAATCTTCTAAATATTATACAGTCACCATCGGTGCATATTCTCAAATTTTCCACTCTATGTGCGCCTCGTTTAAAAAGGCATTTAGAATAACATATTATGCAAGTGCGGTTGCTTTGAGTTCTATTGGTTTACAGAACAGTAGTTCTTCTACTGCTCATGTACCATCACAAAATCAAACATAGGCAATTAAATTATCATCTTTATTGCTATATGTTGCCTCATCAGGCTGAAATGAAAAAAAATGTCACGAACTCCCCGAAAAGCTGATCCTGTACATCTTCAGCTATATCACTAGTTCTGCAGGCGACACTATTATTTGATTGAGTTATGGACAACTATGTGAAAACTGGAACCTGTGATGAGCACTAATATGTACATTTTGAGAAACCCAAATCACCACAACACTTATTTCAGAGACCTTACGATCGTTTCGTTGACAAAGTCAACATCTTCAGAGGAAGACAAGTTCTAACCTAAACAACTAGCTACATGTATTTATATCGCGTCAAGGTAAACGAACTAGTCCGAAGTAAAATTGTCGTCCAGGAACGATCGTTTGTTTATTGTGTGGTGAAACTACGAGGTCGAAGACCTGCTTTTAATCTTCTGGTCGACATATTTATGAGCCCTAATCTAATATACGGATAATAGCTTTAAAGGAACCGAGTTATTTAAAGAACCTGCACGTTCCCTTTCGATCTAGAAATTTACTATGTGGATATTGGATCACGCCGACAAACATCTGGCTAGATAAACAACATCAACTCCGCTAATCTTTTTTAAATAGAAAAACTAATACCGAGTGTTTGGCTCAACATGTTAACACTCTAACAAAAGATAAATACTTAAACTAAAATACCACATACAAACTGTATTTATATTGATGCTAATTCTTCGTGATAGTATTTATATTAAATTCATAGATACAAACAAAACAAACAGATCTTTAAGTCGAGACAAACGTATAGATTAGTATATGTATAAACCGGCCGAGTTATTGACATAATTTATTATTGTACAGACAAATACGGAGTGTTTAAGCGGTCAAATGCAAAGTGAAAATAAAGGGCTAGAAATTAAAGGTGCCGCACGATTCAATGAAGTTTTGTTCCTAATAGACCTTAATATAAAAATACTTTCTAATGAATTAAGCATAGTTTGATGTCTAACGTTTTTGACAAGTTTCAAATTTTCTTTGTCAATGTGGTAATTATTATCCCATATATGTTGTGCCACACATGATTTGTCCACCGTGCCATATCGTAACTGTGCGAGATGTTCACAAAATCTGATGGCTATGTTTCTCTTAGTTTGACCCACGTATTTAGGATTGCAAGTTGCAAAGATTCCGATACCGATATTTAATTTTTATTACTATTATTATTGTTCTTATATAGCTATACAGTAAATTATTTTTACGTAGCACTGGTCACTTTTATAATACTGGGTATTATTTAGTTAAACATCTCAGCACTTAGGTGGACGTAATGTACCCAAAAAAATTACCATTAAAATTCAGTACAAGTTTTATAAGCTATTAAGCTCACTGATGGCAAGATCGGCAATTATTTTAGGGCACAGAATTTATCTAGGTTATTATATTGAAGCTGTAACGCGAGGACAAGTATTAAAGAGCCGTAAAAATAATCTAAAAATGTTTAAAATATCGTCCTTGCTGAAAATGCGAGAGATGTGAATCTTTGTTGGTACATATTTCTTTCATCAAAAATTCTAATTCCGCCCGTTCATTGTCTCGTTTAATTTAATCTGCTATTTTATTACTGAGCAGTGATGAAATCATATTACTTTCACGTTTATCCTTGAGATATAAATACTTTTAATGTTCTTATTATGTTTATATTTTATTTCAAAAATGTAGCAGATAAAATGTTTCTAATCTGGTTGGGGTATACGATGCCACACCTGATCGAAGTTGGGTTACAACAGCTATGAATCTTAAAGTTTTTGATCCGAATTTAATTAGCTGTATTTGACTCACGGACTTAATCGGGGTGCTTAAACTAAACACCAAATTCTGCTTGTTAACGAATTACTTTTAAAAACACAGGATGCAGAAAGTGCCGTATGGTAGTGAATTTTCATAAAAATATTTTTAGCAGCAAATATGTCTTTTTTACTGAAAGGAGGCATCAAATTTTGTTTCCAGTGTGACCTATATAGTAGAAACACAGTGCCTTATTTCATCAAGAAACAACCTTATTGTTTGAAAATGCACACTAAGTTTCTCCAATAAACCTAAAATGTTCCTGAAAAAACTGGTTTCCTGGCTTTAAGGTTAATAGGGAATTAAGCTATTGAAATTTGAAGCATTTTACAAAAATCGCTACCATAACTCACTTGCTGCGTCCCGGATTTCTTTTGTTATAAGCATGCATTATATTTTGGATTGAAAATGCAAAAATGAAATAATATAAGACGGGTTAGGTTTATAAAAAAGGAAATTTGTATCACCAACGACTTAGGAGCCATCATGAAATTGTCGAAATAATTTTATAAGATGCAGCTCAATACCACCATTAATTAACGTATACAACTTTTTTTAGCAATGGCAATATTGAGCTATACCGTAAAAATGCGCCACCTTGTATATATGTAAACGGATAAAAACTGAAATTAACCCTCAATATGGGTTTTAGGGGTGCTAGTTCGCCCTCAATTGAAGAACCCTCTTCAAAATCCAAAAGTCGCGGTCTCCTCAATAGCGAATTTTGTTTTCGAAAATTCGTCAAAAATTATAGAGTATTAAACCATACTAGTGGACCTGTGCAGTGGTGGAAATTCGACCATCATTCATTCACTTTTTAAGTTTGAACGTTGTTAATGTTTTTTGTCGTAGATTATTCCTATATTGTCTCAGTGCGACTGTTTGACCACAGAGTTTCATGTGTTTGACATTTCACGTATCAATCAATGGTTAGCTTAGAACGAGGGAATCCGACTGTCTAATTAAAACAAAGCATTGTTTAATCACTTTGCAACACATATTATACATGCATTTTATCTTTTTGCACTCCCTTTCCATAGTTTGAACTTGAACTATGCCAAATCTCACACCCCTTTGTGTGCGCAATGTGCTTGCAATGGTCTGCAAAGTTTTTTCTTTACTCTAACTAAACAGCCAAATCATCAAAGAAAGGTTCTATTTGAAATTAATTTTCTGCAAATATTTTAGTAAAATAAAGAAGAGGCTAAAGCTTAGAGACTGACTTAAGGGTTTGTAAAACACACTTCTTGCGAGATTCTGTCTACATATCCCCTATTTGTTCCAGGTTATTTACCTAAAAGTTGCCAATTTTGACGTTTCAAATCGCGACTTTGACGTTTTAAGAGGAAACGCTATACAATTTTCAAAGTAATTTTCCTGGCATTTCTTGACCTTTTTGCTCCAAAAAACCTAATCATTGTCTGTAATATGCAATAGATTTTGTTATCCACGCACAATATTTTGGTTTTGTGCGCTTCTCTGATCATCAGTGGCAACCCATTTTTTTTATTTACATACCTATTTTTTTTTCCAACTTAAAGATCTAGATTTTCGTACATAGTTATATTTTTATAATGTAAATCTGCGTATCAAATTTAGGGCAAAACTGGGCCTATTTTCACGGATTACGAACTTCTCCAAGCCGTTTGTAATGTACTCACTAACTTTGATTGAAATCGGCGAATAATTTTTTCAGTTATCGGGTTGACCAGCGTCCAGAATTTATGAAAACTCGACGTTTTGGTTCCTGTTTTGGAACCATTTTCAAGAGGTATAGGAAATATGTAAGGACATGAACTGTAAGGCCTAAATCTGCTTATTCCTTATAACGGTGAACAAAGGTAGGTTGGGTTGTTGTAGCTCATTACGGGGCCTCAATCTGCCTACTCCCCAAATCTCGCCGGAGATCGTTTCTAAGGTCTCAGTGTGTTCAACCCTAGGCCTAAGAGAGGTCTGGCAGTTCACTGCAATTCTTGTATTGTATGTACCGTTTCGTCTACCTGCTTCTTTATCAGTGAAATTAGTCGAGTCACGTCAATTAAGTCAGGGGCTTTCGTCACGGTACTTAATGGATTAAGAGGATTGCAGGTATTCGTTAAGTCCAGTAATAGGGAAATTAAATTCTCTATGGAATTTATTGTCTTTACGTGTTTGTAATGAAGGATTTGTAATAGGATTTTAAGTAATCGGAAGACGAAGACCATCATCTCTCTCATTTAAAAAATCGGGACGTTGTTCGATCTCGATCGCTCCGCGGATAATTCTGGTTTTGAAGTTGTGACCCGGGGCTATTGTTTTGGCATTGTGGAAGTCTATTTTGGGTCCTGTATGAATATGATGCATGGACCTCGTCGATGAGGAGTTATATTTTCTGACTACGAGAGTGAGTTCATATATTTTATTGTAGATCCGTCTATTTGTTTGTCCTAAGTTCGGGAATAATCGGAAAAAGGAATTTCCTAAACTCCGTGAGATCCGTCTGGAATCGTATCCTTCTGAGTTTTTATGAGATTTGGCAGTTTTTGTTATGTTGTGAATATGGTTTTGATATTACGGGTTCTACAAATTCGGCTTATTTTGTCGGTGACATCTTTAGTGTGTGGTAAAAACGCTGTGTGTTGTTTTGTGAACTCTGTCTATTCTTGCTGTGGTGTAGTGGTTTGTTGTTGTGTGTTTCTAATGTTTCGTAGTATGTGATTGTTGTCGTATCCGTTTTCTAGCAATATCTGTCTTAAAAATGTAATTATGTCTGTTTATTATTGTTGTCCGTTGTTAGTGTAAGGGATTTTGTTAACTAGTGTTCAAACCACGGAATTTAGTTGCGATGGGTAATGGCGAGATTGGGCGTTAAGATAACGACTAGTATGGGTTGGTTTTCGGTACACAATGTAAGAAAATCCTCTTACAGGGTTTTTAGTAATGCGTACATCTATGAAAGGCAAAGAAAAAATATTTTCTATTTCCATGGTGAACTGGGTGTTGATGTTATTAAGGTAAGAAAGGAATTCGCCCAGAGATTCTTTACCGTGTGGCTAGACAGCGAAAATGTCGTCAACGTATCTTCACCAGCAGGTTGGTTTAAGTTGGGATGAATTGAGGGCTTGTGTCTCGAAGTTTTCCATGAAAATGATAGCCTATGGAGGAGTGAGTGGTGAACCCATTGGAGAACTTCGAACTTGTTTGTAAAATTTGTTTTGCAAAAGGAAATAAGTGTTAGATGTGTAGTGTTCTAGAAGGGCTAAGATATTGTGTGAAATATTGTGTTTATTTTTGAGAATGTCAAAGGTTTAAGATAGAGGTCTATTAGTGAATAAGAAAACTATATTAAAGCTAACGAGGATGTCGTTTTGAGAAGTGGTGATGTTTTGGAGAAGGTCAATGAAATGGGTGGAGTTTTTGACATGATGTAGCGTTTTCTATTAATGTTTGGTTAGATGACTAACGCACAACAAAAATAAACAGACAGAATTAAACTGACAGACATTGCTAGAAAACGGATACGACAACAACCACATACTACGAAACATTAAAAAGGCACAACAACAAACCACTACACCACAACTAGAACAGATAGAGTCCACACAACAACAAGCAGTGTTTTTACCATCCACTAAGGTGGCATCGACAAAATCAGCCGAATTTTCAACATGTCGTCAGCTTTCAGGCTTGACATATCAAACGCTTGCCAGTCTCATTACTTAATTTACAGAAAAAAAATTGGGGCCAGATAAATTCTCTGAAAATTCAGTACCATAGCGCACCTCTTATATATATATATATATATATATATATATATATATATATATATATATATATATATATATATATATATATATATATATATATATATATATATATATATATATATATATATATATATATATATATATATATATATATATATATATATATATATATATATATATATAAACATATAGAAATTGAAACTGACTCAGGATGTGGGTTCTAGAAGTCCTAGTTTGCGCCCATTTGAAAAAAAAAAGTTTCAAGATTCAAAAGTCGCGATCTTCTTGTTAGTGAATTTTTTAATGAAAATTCACTAAAAATTACAACAGGATTCATTAAAGCCCCACTAAAAATGCAGATTTGTTGTGTAAGAACTTTGTACTAGAGCCTCTAGATACTAGTAGTAAATCAACGCAAGGTGTCATTTTCGAAGCGGTAGAATTAATTAAAATGCGTTTTGTTTCAGAAAATGCTAAAGTTATGGCAACCAAATATGGTACGCAGGTCAATATTATAGCAGTTGTTCTACATGCCAATATTTAGATCTCTAAGTAAAAAGAAAGAAAAGTTATATGCATTTAAAAAAATTGGGTACCACCAAAGAGGTTGTAAGGGATAGAGGTAACAAAGGTGCAGTTTTGCAATACAAGAAGCCTGTACACTTTTCCAAACTGGGCGGAGTTCGGTGACTTGAGTGGGAGAAACGTCAGGGACGTATTTAGGAATTTTTAGTTTGGTTAGAAATAAAACTGAAATTATTCAATCATTGAAATGTAATGCTTATTCATGAATTTCTTAAGCTTTTGTATAAATAGGTAACCTAAAAAGGTTCGGAACGCAGCAAGTGCGTTATGATAGTGAATTTTCATAACAATATTAAATAATATATTTATATAAGCTGTAAGATTTAGCCTTATATTAAAAGTTATGAAAATTAATTTATTTAATTAGGAACAGTAAAACAAGGTAAAGAAGGACAAGCAAAAACATGATCTATGACATATATTTATAGAGTAATTTGGATACAAAACTCAAACAAAGCAATTGATAAACAGGAAATATACTCTAGAAAAATACACTAGAAAGCTGGAAAAAAAATCCTTTGGTTGATGCATTGAGGGTGATTGTATGCATGCAGGAGAAGAACCCCCAGGAGGAAGAGGGTTTCTGCTCCTCACCCAAAAATTCGGGGGGTTCTCCTTCCCCTTGTGCATGCATACAACTACCTTCAAAGCATAAAGCACAAGAAAAATTTCTTGTGAGCAACCCCCAAGAAGGTTGCTGGACCTGGGCGAATATGGGGTAGACAGGGTTTAAAGGAGGTATTGCTGTAAAATGTGAAAAACGCATGTTTTCAAAGTCCCTTAATTTTCTTGGGGGTTGTTTGCCAGAAAATTTGCCTTGTGGCCGAGGAAGGTTCTAAGCATGTTGCTGGAAAAAAATATCTAAAACCCTCATGCAGTCAACTGCAAATTTACCGAAATTACATTCTACTTCGTCGCCTATAATGTCTTTTTCAGATAATGTAGAATACAGAGCTAAATTAAATAGGTTCACTTGCATTTTCATTTATTTTTATATTACATTTATAAGCACAATAAGCGTATAATTAAGGGAACCCTTAATTAACATTGCAGCAACACAAACTTGAAAAGTGGAGAAATTATTTACAGTATGTTAACAGTTATAAACTTGATTTCATCATGTTACAGTAGTATTCTGATAATACAAAATTACATCTAACTGTATGCACACAACAGCTGGTGTGTTACGAGATGTGATGAAACGCCAAACTGACTGTACCACAGCATTAGCATAATATTATTATGCTGCCACATTATCATATCTCTCTAGTAATGGTATCATGTCAAAAACCTACACTAGAGGCTAAATTTCCAATTTCTTCTTTGTTTATGGTGTCTGTTTCTACTGTCCTAAATTTCCAATTTGATATTGTCAATAAATAACACTACCACACAATGACAAATGACAGCTGAGCTTCAGCACAGACGCAGTCTAACAAAGTTGTCGGATAGAGTAAATTATGATCGGAGGGATACCTAAGTTAAAAATCATGAGAAATGGGTAATTCGAAATTTGCAGGTATTAAATACAGTATTTTTTAACTGACTGATAAAATTAAATTTTATAAAATGTTTTCTTTATTATCAGAAGTTGTAAAAATTTCATATGTTTATACATGAAAGGTTTAACTACATGAAATTTCTGAAGATCGGGCAATCCTGGTCAGCAACATCTTGACATCTGGCAATGGTTGTAACTTCCATTGTTTAGATTTTATCTACAATTTATTTAAATAGCATAACAGTACAGGTGCTGTATTGCTCTGCCTTTGTCCAACATTGTAGATATTGCATTACAGAATTTGAAGTGATGTCGAGGATTATTTTATTATTAATTTCGAATAACTTCATTTTTCTTTGATCAAAAGACTTGAAAATTGGTACACAACCACATCTCTGTATGTTCTTTTAAGTTGTAAATTTTCGTTCCAATCACTTAAACAATTTGAAAGCTATTGCGTTTAAAAAAATATATTTAATTTTTTGTTAGGAAAAACTATGTGTTAAGATCTGATGAACGAACTCATCCAAGCCATTAGCAAAATAAGCGTAATTCCAAAATTTTCTCCAAATCAGTGAAATATTTTTTGGGTTATTGGTTGGATAAATTGTTGGATGAATATATTGGATAAAGTTTTATATTCAAAAGGTTAGATAAATAATAATAGTTTTTATTTCAACAACAGAAGAAAATACAAAATAAAGTACATTGTACTGTTTACAAATTAATGTTAACATTCCTTGTCTTTTTTAAAGAAATAGAGATTAATTTCATTGATTGCTGTTGCCCTTACTTCATGAAACTGGTCCATACTTCATACAGACTTGGAGACTACTTCTCTGGCTTCACTGTTGGTTTTCGTTTTTGTAGGTGAAGGACGTAGCCAGCGCGTAAGCTAACTGGAGCAAGTGGCCCTTCTGAATTCTAGATGTTCTTCAACGTCTCTGTTACTGGTTTTGCTGCTTGATAGTATCCTCAGACAGAAAAAATTTGAATTAATACGAAATCATGACAATTACAAATAAAGATCTGTTGCTATTTTATGATGTTATAATCAAAAAAATCTTTAAAAGTGAAAATAAAATAAAACAAATATGACGGATGACGCCTTTAAAATGTCTACGTGATGTATATCAATATTTAACATAAAGATAGAAGAAACCTATAACAGTAATAACTATAATAACAATTACAACAATAAAATAACTAAACAAACACATTAATAAAGCAGACTATACAATGAAAATATCGACACACATCATGTCTTATAACAACTTTTTGGAAAAAATAGTTAGATTTATGTTGTCTGATTTATTTAATTAGGAAGAAGAATATCTCAGAAATCCTAAATATTGTCGTGTATATGCTTGTTTACTTCTAAAGCTTAAAACAAGTCTAGTTTACACTTGTCATGACAAAAATGTTGTGGTTTTATGCCGTTATTTACTGTGGGTCTATGTTGGGTATCAATAATATGTTTTGCAAATGTAGATTTGTCAGCATGGTTATTTCTAAATGCAAAAATATGTTCTTTGTATCGGGTGTTAAAATTTCTAGAAGTTTGATCGATGTAGATTGCGTTACGTGTGCATTTCACAAATTTTGAATACCTATACAAATACAAAAGTAGCTTTTAAATCTTATAACATGACGCTTGATTTATTAGATTATTTCAAATAATTGATTGGAAGTATTATCACAGATGATGGTAAGTGTAGGAAAGGTCTGAAGAGGATCGCGATGGCAAAATAAGCATTCAATAACCAAAGTACTGTTCTCACTAATAAACATTTTAACCTGTCCATGAGGAACAAATGCAAGTCGTACGTGTATGGAGTATGGTAATGTATGGGGCGGAAACTTGGGCTGTAGTTAAGCAGGATATGAAGAGAATATAAGCTTTTGAAATGTAGACAAGAAAAATGTCAAAGACAGTGCAGGTTGATAGAAAGACGCTTCAAAGTTTGCTAGGAGAGGTGAACGAATAAAGAGGCTTGCTCAAAGAAATCGAGAGGAAGCTAAAATTTATTGGTCATATTATAAGACATAATAACTTCCCGATAACATTATTTGAAGGACATACGAGTACTTGAAATGTACACTGAATTATTGGCCCTTAAATAAGAGAAGTTTGTTATAAACAGCCCTTAAACTTCTACTTTTATCAAATAGATTTTTGTTATAATGATGTATTCTAATAGAAACATACATAGATGATATTAGTTTAATTAGATGGCCATAATGGCAAGTCAAAAGATTTTGTTCTCGAAAGTGAACTTCAAGTTTTTTAAATATGCTGTTTTGGTTTATTATAGTTTTTAATATTCGCATGTTTATTTCCTTTACATTTATAATCACCGCAGATTCATTTAAGTATGTTTGAAGAACTTTTTCTGCAATAGTGCAAATAGATATTACATCGTCAGATGGGTATGTGAGGAGTTGACCTTTGTCTTTCTGATCTATAAACGATGTTAATAACGCAGACCTCTCCCCAACAAGTTCACCCGCGCATTCTTCGCATCTCAGAGCTTTTGTTATTTTCCTTACTACATAGCCAGATATATATGTCACGACTTCTTTCTTAAACTCTGATATATTCATATCTAATATTTGAAGAACTGTGTCGTCGTCAAAATTATCTATTTGACTCATGTCTTCATCTGGTTCTTCAGATATTCGTTCTCGCCCACAAGTTTTATTTATTACCTCAATGGGTGACAGAATAGGAATTGCTTCCAAAGGGATACAATTTCCTTTAAATGAATCTTTTAATTCAAGATGCACCATCATCCTTTTATATGCACTTTTAAATTGCTTTGCTGATGGGTTATTGTTATAGCCTCCCATGGATCTAATTTGCCCAAAAAAAAAGCTCAATATGATCCTGACTGATTTTGTAAGTGGGAAAATACAGCAAAAAATTATTGTCGGCAATTAAAGTTTTATAAACAAATTGCAAACTTTGTATGCAAAATAAAAAGCCAATTATACCCATTTTTCTACCACTCTCACACAGAAGCGTTCCATCAATTATCCTAAGTGACGTTAAATATTGTGATAGCTCTCTTAAAAATACATTAATGTTTTCAAAATTTTCTGCGTTTATTGCTTTCTTAAAATCTGAATTGTTTAAATTTCTAGAATTAAGAATGTCAAATAAATTGTTTATAAGTCGGATAAATTTCACAGTTCCCTCACATTCTTTGAACTCCTCAAGATGTAAAACTTCATTGCAATATTCCAAAGAATGTGCCACTGAGTGGCTAAAAAGTTGTGTGGCTAATTTAACCTTCATTTTTTGATTTGTATAAAATATATGCGATTTTCTTAATTTATTTGCCAAATGAACGCCCTCCTGATCCTGTAACTCATTTAATTTTACTAAATAATCCCACTTTATATTTTCCCCATTCTCATCAATTATTAATTTTTTATCGCCTAATGTGTTTCTTATCAGTTTGATCATATGACATGGATCAAAAAAGACTGCAATTTTCCTACCTGAACTAGGATCAACAAACGTAGAGTTAATGTTCCTCCAATTCAAATCGCAGCCAAGTTCTTTTGCTAACGTTAGGTTATTTGTTGCCCCATCAAAAGTTATTGAGACCACGTATATGCCCGACTCATTTAGTAGCGTTAAACACTGTAATACCAAATTTTGTTTTTGTGTACCCCTTAAAGAGTCGATTAAAAAATATCCAAGAGGAAGCTTCCATGATTGATTAATGCTAACAAGCATAAAAACAAGAGCTTCCTTGGCTACAGGGTTACAATCGGTCTCAAGATTTGTACCAAAATCTACAAACCCATAATATTTTACCCCATCCCATTCTATATGTTGGCGAATTGCCATCTCATCTATGACTAAAGAACATATAAGTTTTCCATCTGTGCTTTCTGATTTTGACTTTAATAAGTTGAACACCTCTGACGTAAAACCAGCTTCCCCATTAACGCTTTGATACCATCTAGATATAGTTTTTGGATGAGGAAGAGCCGAGTTAAATGTGTTTCTGACAAAACTGTAAGCTTTGGGAGAGTAATAATGCAGCGTAAGAGAAAAAGCTTTAAGTTGATTTTCATACTTATGTTTACGACCTAATTGTCTTTGTAAAAATTCTTCATTAGGTCCTATTTGCATTAATGTTTCTAATGTTTCGTCGGTTACTTTACCTTTTAGTTGTTTGATTATATTCGCAAGGGTTGCTGTTCTCTTCTTATAATGATGAACACTACTGCTGAGCCGTTTAATTTTTTTTCGTGCATCGAATAACTGCTTCTTCAGTTTACGTTTGCGCGGTGTAACAACCTATAAAAAATGTTCAATGATAAACCATTTATTTTCTCAAGTAAAATGAATATATAAACAAAATTTCCAACAACACATTTTGGTTAATAGTGGTTGAGATAAATTGCAAAACAGTTGTTTCTAACTTATTTAATCATGGACTATACAAACTTAAACACCATATAAAATGTGATGGAATAACATATTAGGTTTTTTAAAATTATACTGATTTCATAAACGGCAAAAACTGAATTTAACTCACCATTTCCTTCAAAGTGGGTGGCATTGAAGGTGTTTTCATTTCAGCAAATCCTAAACTACTAAACGATCTTTGCGGTACCTCTACAACAGTTTTCTCTTCATAAAAACCAGCACTTGTTGATGGCCGAGAATAATCCATTACAGGTACATTGCTACCAGACCAAGTACTAGTTGACGGGTCAGCTGCAAATGGCACATTGATAGCAGTTATATCAGTCATTGGCTGCTCGCCAAAAACGACTTGTGTTGATGGCTTGTTTGTTACCTGCATAAATAAATTTGAAACGAATACCATTAATGTAAATTTGCAGGGCTAATTAAATTACGATAAATATCATAACAATATATTACGTGAATGTAATTAGTAGCATAGTTACTAGAGATGAGCGATATATAGCTACCGGTGATTTAATCGCTTCTATTAAAAGATCGCTGTTAGCAGCTCTTATTAAAACACAAAACAACAGCGATTGTGAAAACCGAGATTTACACAAATCATTAGAGTAATTATTTCTATGAAATTCATCTTATATTAAAAACTCCATGACAAACAGCAATTGCTGTATTCATAATACACGCAATCGCAGTTTGTGCGAGCGAGTAGAAGTATCTGTATACTTTCCTTCTCGCCAGTATTAGAATACAACATTTCTCCTTTTCTTATAGGTAGAAAACGAAAAACTCATGATACAAATAACGCGAGATATGATAATGAGACTATCTATTTTTAGAACCGTCACGCGCATGGCGTCATGTGGTGAGTCCAATGCAATAATAATATGCTGTCGTACAGTGGAGTTTGACGTTTCATCACAACCCCTTAACAAATTAGGTATTTTACTGATATTTGAGTGCATACAGCTGGAATTAATTTTTTAAGATCAGAATACTATACTATGATTATGTGACATGATGATCAAATCAAGTTTATGAATGTTAACGCCCCCTGTAAATGTCTACGAACGTCTTCTCTACTTTTTAAGTTTGTGTGTGTATCACCAATGCTAATTCAGGGCTCCCCTTAATTATTATACTTCACTTATATATATATATATATATATATATATATATATATATATATATATATATATATATATATGTAATATAAAAATGGAATGGAATGTAACTTCAACCACATTAAACTGACGTATAGAAACTTTTTGATTGCGAATGACTTTGTGTTAAGTGTGTAGTTGGCCTTCTATAACGTTACTCACCATGTGATGTCATAGGAGGGGACGGGGCATATGCGCAATATCATATATCTTGTAAGTCATTATATCATGGAAAAACCTGCTGAATCTAAAATTAAAGCAGCACCGAACTGTAGCATATATATGCCTTCCAACTTTTTCATTATATTAAAATAAAAATAATATGTAGATTTCTCTCATCGTATATTCTTGTAATATGCTAATTTTATAGAACTTCTATTAATAGTAAAAATCTGAGTAGTTTTAAAATTAATATAATTTAAAAGCTATCTGAAGATCATATTGTGGTTTCAATTAAGCGGTTAACACTAACACCTTGTAAGTGTTTAAAATAATAGCATACGCACATGCAGCATTGTAAATGGCTAAACCACAATCGCAGTAGCTGTTTAAAGTCCCTGTTATTTAAAAATAGCCATCACTGATAGCAGTGCCATTGAAAAACCGCTGTTTGGCTATATATATATATATATATATATATATATATATATATATATATATATATATATATATATATATATATATATATATATATATATATATATATATATATATATATATATATATATATATATATATATATATATATATATATCACTAATAGTTACATAAATTAATAACCTTGATTCAGTACTTACCAATACAGGTATAGAACTTTTTTTTAAGTATACTGCAAAAGGTGATTTTTCTAAATCATAAGATTCCTCGGTAAAATGTAAATTGCACACATTTGAGTTCATAAAAATATCTTCATCGCTTAAATTTAATGCTCGTTTCCAAGCCTCGTATCTTTCACCAGCTTTGGGAAATCTGAAAATAATATCTCGAATTATCTACTTTATCAGTGACTGAACCTCTAGAAAGATGCAGTAATAGATAAAACGAAACTATTCTACTTTTTTTCTGCTTCTACTGGAACTACATAGGTAAATACATCTAATTCAAATAATAATTGCCAAACAAAATGCTTAATTTCATTACAAATATTCAATAAATAATGCATTATTAAGATTTTATTTCTTAAAAAAACACAATTGACAATAATAAATGCTAAAGATTTAACAAAAGCAATACAATGTGTAAATACGGACCTGTGAAAACCAATAAACATTTGGCGCCAAACAAGGAAACAGAAGACATGTAAACAACTTACCGAAATAAATGCACAGTTGCTTTATCCTTTTCATAATTGGCACTTTTATTGTACATACAGTTCTTCACAATACACCTTGGCATTTTTTAACTTTTACACTCTTAAAACACTGCTAAAAAACGGCAAAACACACAAGATAACCTCTAATCGCAAATCAACAAACACTTCAAATACTTGTTGACAGCTGACAATAACTTCAAGAGCGGTTGGGGGAACGAATCAAAACAAAACACATTAGCGCGTTATTCAAAATTTTGTTTGTGATTGGACGGTGACAGGAGTGGGAAATCGACAGGCTGCAAACTCGGCTTTGTTCCCTCTAACATATACAACCTCTTTGGGTACCACTGATGACCAGCGAAACACATAAACCCTAAATGTCTTGCGAAAATAACAAAACCTATTGTATATAGCAGAGAAATATTAAGTTTTTTTGGCGCAAAAGGTCAAAAAATAGCAGAAATTAAGCTTTGAAAATTTTATATTTTTTCCTCTTATAACGTCAAAATTAACAACTTTTAGGCAAATAACCTAAAACAAATACGAGTAATGTAAATAAAAGTGTCGCAAGAAATGTCTTTTTCAAAGCATTAAGTTTTAGCTTCAACTCTCAGTGTCCTTCATTTTACTAAAATTTTTGCAGGAAATTAATAGAACATAGACTGTTTCTGATGTTTTGGCAGTAGTTTTAGTTACAGAGTTTATAGTTTATTAGTCCATAATTTTTAGCGAACCTTGATTGAAAAAACTCGTCATTGAGGAGACAGCGACATATAAATTGATTTCTTCAAATGAACGCGAGCTAGCTCCCCTAGAACTCACACCCGGGATTGATTAGAGTTTTTATCTGCTTACATATATACAGAGTGACGTATGTCTATGGAAAAGCTCAATATATATATATATATATATATATATATATATATATATATATATATATATATATATATATATATATATATATTCGTTATTATACAAGAAACGAGGAAACATTGTATAGTTTTTTAAATAAGGGGTGTTTTGAGCTGCATCTTATAAAATTGGTGATACAAATTATCTTTTTTTTAAGAACACCCTTATATTATCGCATTTTTGCATTTTCCATCGAATTATAATGCAGGCTTTTATGGGAAAAATTTGCTAGCGTTTATCGTTTTAGAATTACTTCAATTGTTTTGCAACTTTTCACATTTTTGCCACATACCAAAAATTATGATACGGGCTTAGATAGCGAAGTCCGATAAAAATGACGCATTCAAAGAGGTTTCTGTTTATACCACTCGTCGAAAAAACTTGACACAGTATACTGCCCTAGCCCAATTTTTTTAACCAGAACAGCCTGTATTTTGTTGCAGAAGTGAAGGACATGCCCTGTGCTGTTTGTGAAACCCTTCCAATACCTACAGAATCTAGTTTTCCAAATATTTACATTTAAAATCGCATAGCATGATTCATTTAGAAATACGTGTTACATTTTTTTCAGATTTTTATTCAATTCTAATAACCGATCAGATTATGTGATCATTTAGCGATTTTACAGAAAAAATGCTATAATATTTGAATTAAATTTGTCACAAAAAAGGTAAGAAATAAATAATAATAAAAGTAAGTTAAAGAGGTTCGTTGACCAGAAAAATCGGACACGTTCTTTGGGAACATTTTATGTTTATCTTCTAAACATTTTTGTACTTTCTTAAACAATAAAGTTATTTTGATTTAATTTAATTTTGCTTTAATTAAAACAAGACATATTTGCTATTAAACATATTTATTTTTGAAATTCACTACCATAACGCACTTGCTGCCTCCAAAATTTTTATGAGTTTTTTTATGCAAACATTAAATTATGAGTTTTCTTAACTTAAATTAGCAGCCTGGCTTAAACAGCATAATATGATTGTATTATTTCTTAGGCAGTCGTACTAAACTATTATACGCTTGATATATAGCGACTGTTTTCCCTTTCTGTACTCGTTAACGCCTAAAATATTTTATTGGTATAATTGCGGCTGGCATAATAATGTATTTCAAAATGAAATACGTGCAAGATAGAAACGCTTAAAGGTCGGTTGTTTACTTAATGTAACGTAAAAACTTTTATAGCTCGAACATTAAGAAATTAAACTTACAGCATTAAACTGACGGTGAAAATATCTGATGGTGAAAATATAAATAAAATCCCCCCCTTATGATAGCGAACTTTCACAATTAAAAAAATAATATCATATTTAAAAACTCTGGACGCAGGAAGTGCGTTATGGTAGTGAATTTTCATAAAACTATTTTTTAATAGCAATAATGTGTGTTTTTTAAGAAAGCAGGCATCAAATATGGTTACCAATTTAATCTACATAGTAAAAACAATGTTCCATGTTTCATCAAAATAACTTTATTGTTTGAAAATGTAAAAACATTTCCGAAAGTAAACTTAAAGTGTTCCCGAAAAATTCGTTTTTTGGTCAACCTTATAGGTTAATAGCAAATTGAGCTATTCAAATATTAAGCATTTGATCAAAATTCGCTACCATAACGCACTTACTGCGTCCAGAATTTTTGTTCTTACAAACATGCATTATATTTTGATGGAAAATGCAAAAATGCAATAACATAAGGCGTGTTTGATAAAAAAAAAAGAAAATTTGTATCACCAACGACTTATGGGCCACCCTGTGATTGTAGAAATAATTTTTTAAGATGTAGCTTAAGCCACCCTATAATTAATGTAAAAAGATTTTTTAATATCTTGTATAATAACAGATATATTGAGCTTTATTGATTTTTTTTACGAAAATTCTACGAAAATTATATACCATTAAACGATAAACTCTATAGCTAAGACTACTGCCAAGCGTCAGAGAAAGGGTCTATTTGAAATGAATTTTCTGGAAACATTTTATTAAAAAGAAGGAAAATGACGGTTGAAACTAACACTTCAGGGTTTGTAAAACATTTTTCTTGAGACATTTTATTTCCATAGCCCGTATTAGATTCAAGTTCTTTTCCTAAATGTTGCCAATTTTGACGTTTAAATCGCAACTTTGACGTTTTGTGAAAAACCCCAATTTATTTTTCTTTAAATGCCTATAACTTTTTTCCTTTTGACCTACAGAGCTAAATTTTGGTATGTAGCTTACCTATAAGGATGTAAACCCGCGTATAAAATTTGGTTGCCCTTACTTTGTTAATTCCGGAGATATAAATTTTTTTCGAAATAAAACACAAAATTTTCCGGGAAAACCTGGAACGATTTTCCTGGTTAACGAACTTATCCAAGCCATTTGTAAAAGGAATTTATTCACCAAATTTAATCAAAATCTGCCTATTATTTTTTGAGTTATCGGTGTGATACATATATATATATATATATATATATATATATATATATATATATATATATATATATATATATATATATATATATATATATATATATATATATAAACATATCAAAATTTAAACTGACCCCAGATATGTGTTCTGGGGGGCCTAATTAGCGCTCATTTGAAGAAATTTTTTCAAAATTCAAAAGTCGGGATCTCCTCATTAGTGAATTTTTTTTTAAGAAAATTCACTAAAAAAGTCTCACGCAGCAAGTGCGTTATGGAAGTGAATTTTCATAAAAATATTTTAAATAGCAAATATGTGTTTATTGTAAAGAAAGCAGGCATCGCATTTGGTTACCAGTATGACCTATATAGTAGAAACAATGTACCATATATCATCAAAATAACTTTACTGTTTGAAAATGTACAAAAATTTTTCGAAAATAACCTTAAAACGTTCCAGAAAAAACTAGTTTCCTGGCCAACGAACCTTATAGGTTAATAGCAAATTGACCTATTCAAATTTGAAGCATTTAATAAAAATTCGCTACCATAACGCACTTGCTGCGTCCCGAATTTCTTTTCTTACAAACATGCATTATAATTACGTGGTAGAAATTAGATACATTAAAGGTCAGCTCAGAAATGGCACGGACCGGGCAATCCGACAATGTAATTAAAACAAAGCATTGTTTAGTCTATTTAAACTGAGCAGATTTTTCTGGCTAACGAACGTATCCAAGCCACTTGCAAAACGAAGGTATTCACCAAATTCATCAAATTTGATCGTCATAGGCGTATTATTTTTTGAATTTTCGGTGTGACACACACACACACACACACACACACACAGATATATATATATATATATATATATATATATATATATATATGTTATTCCATTTGGTCTTTCCACACTGTGTGTAACATTTTTCTCCAAATTAACTTAGATAAAAAGTCAATTTTTTATTCCTCCTACTTTTTAGTGAATTTTCTTTAAAAAAAATCACTAATGAGGAGATCCCGAATTTGAATTCTGAAAAAAATTCTTCAAATGAGCTTAAACTAGAACCTCTAAAACCCATATCCGGGGTCAGCTTCAATATATATATATATATATATATATATATATATATATATATATATATATATATATATATATATATAACATATAAAGTCTGAAACCGACCTCGGACTTGGGTTGGTTCCAGGGGTCCTAAATAGCGCTCATTTGTAGAAATATTTTCAAAAGTCGCGATTTCCTCATTAGTGAATTTTTTCTAAGAAAATTCACTAAAAGATTAGTAAACTGGTAATAGAAGCTGAAAAGAGTCTAGATGCAGCAATTGCGTACTTTGTCCCTATATTAGGGTAGAAATGGGCTAGGGCTGACAATTTATTAAATTGTTAGTTGGTTGTATACAGTCTCTATTTTTTTAACACTTTGTGTTATTTGGAGCTGGCGTGACAACATACTACTTGGTTCCGCAATTAGGTGGCGACACGCTCACCACTGACTTAGTGTTGACAGGCTGTCTACTTTAGCCGTATTACTTTATAGGTGTATTTTTGTTGCAATTAGTATGCCGTACTGCCGAGCTCTAATGAGAGCGAAACCGGCTACGGTTCTAATTGTTGTGAGAATGCATCTAGCCTTAGCATAGATGATATATTTTACAGGATCTTTCCGAATATAGCTAGTAGTGATATAAATATCAACATTAATAACAATAACCAAAAACAGCGCAGCATTATAAATCTTGGAATCGATTTTGAAATCAATCACAGGTAATCTCGACTCCGAAGACGGTGAACACATATATCAGGCATTATAAATATTAAAGAAAGACCAAAACAAAATTCATGAACTAATGAGCTCACAAACATCGCTAATGATGGAGGCCATTTCAGAATTTAATCAAACTAGGTATAACAAAATTGAGTCATAATCAGGACACAGTAGTAAAATGAATAAACGAATTAGATACACTATTTATAGCCTAAAGAGCGAACCATTAACTCATTACCACAGAATAGTACACTTGAAATTGTTACACAGATATGGTATTAATTAAATAACGTCCAAGAAATAATTATGTCAACAGAAAATTCCATTACCTTTTCAAAATAGGAATATTTCATACATCCATATTAAAACCCAAATTTATAATAAAAAACTTGTAAAATACAAAATAACGTAACAAATTCAAGACTAATAACCACAAATGATCTAAACCTATATTAAAATATATTTAAAACCAAAGGGGTTCAAATTGACTTAAAAGTTATTTTTCAGTTAGAGATACCATTAGTAGACGAATGAGACAACACATATTATCAAATATACACCTTATCTATACCCAAAATTCACTATGCATTCACTATGATAATTCCCAGAACCAAATACCTGATTCTGGGTAGCAAACAGTATGCTTACCGAAATGAAGAATGTCAAAATTTAAAGAATCAATTATACTTTTGCGAAAACGATAACCCAGCTGCACTCGGCGACCAGAATCCAATCAAAAACCAATAGATAATTGCAAACAAGAAACAGTCAAAATTAACAAGGCCATCGTCTCAAAATAGGCGAAGGTAACATGAGAAAACATGAGAAAACATTTTTTATTAGCCCAAAGAAAAGGGTTGAGGTCATACATAAGTGGTGGTAAGCTCCATATTAACGGTAAAGTTTTTTTGGCCACGGATCTTCTGGAGATGGAAACTAAAAACGAAGAGGAAGTTGCTGGTAATAATATGGATTCAAGCAGTGCTCCTGCTACGCCTACAATCCAAGGAGGGATAGCTAATCAATCTCTTTGGGGAGAAGTATTAAGGAACGTACTCAGAAGTAACTCTAGTAGTGGTGCTACAAACAAGCCAACAGACAGACGTACACCCTTAAGTAAGATTAAAGTTACCAAAAAACAAACAGGTTAGAGCGTATTATTCTCTAATTTATGTTTCGAGTTTATCTGCCTTCCATTCCTTGCTCTTGGCTTACGAACGTTGTTTATTAATGCTAGGCTTAAGCTGATTTTGAATATTGACGTTAAGTTATAAATTTAAGTAATTTTTGTTGACCACCACACATTTTGTGCGTCTTCTGTTTCCATACTAGGATTATGATAATTTTAATTGTTTACATGGGGTTACAGACTGTTGTATTTTTTTTTTTTTTTGACCGTTGATAAATTGTATGCTATCATCTTGTTATCGTCGTAGCTATCGTAGAGATATGCATGTGTACGAGTGGTTTAATAATTGTGCCCTGATGTTTGTGGTGTTTATGTTATTGATTTTATAATGTCTTAGTTTGTGTGTTTTAGACTGATTAGCTATTTACATTTGCCTTATGTTTTTGTAATTTGTACTTTTGTACGTTTAGACATTTACATATTACATTGTTATTTTTATATAACATTTGTTTGATAGTACTATTTTATAGGATGGTTATTTGTGTTTATGACTTGAGACAACTATTTTTAGGATATTATTTGACTTGCTTGTCATTGTGTAATTTTGTTTGTGCCTTATTTTTTGTTTTAGTTTTCCTTTCTTGGACACGTTTTGACTTTGAACAGTATGGATGACGCAAACCTTACATTTTGCCACTTAAACGTGCGTTCTATCTGCAAGGACTTTGATCTCTTCTTGGATTTAATTGCTAAGAAAAATTACTATATTATTGGGATTTTGGAGACCTGGCTAAGTTATAACATTAAGGATTCTGCAGTTAGCATACCTGGGCACAGCCTGGTCAGAAAGGATTCGACGGGGAGAGGCGGTGGTGTAGCTATGTATATCAGAGGCACGCTGAAGTTTCGTGGCCTTATTACCTCATCTGATGGTCCTTTAGAACAACTGTGAATAGATTTGAAATTTAAGGGTAAAAAGGTTTGCTTTGGTTTACTGTATAGACTTCCAACGAACCTGTTCAGCACTTTTGACCACTTTGAGAACATTTTGGTTGGTTGTCTCCCTGAATTTGATACTGTCTCATTTGGTGGAGACCTTAATGTGGACCTGCTTGATGTTAACTGTTCTACTCTTCTGGAGCATCTATTTTTGAAATATGGCTTATCTCAGCAAATTAGGGAGATTACGAGGATTGCAGGTCGCAGCGATACATTGCTGGATGTTATCGTCATTTCGGAACGCAATTTTGTACTGGGTTGTGAGGTTATCGGTGTGGAAACATTTCAGATCATTGTCTGGTTGTCTCCTGCTTGAAATTTTGTAAGCCCAGGCCTCCTGTCAAAATTTTAACTTACAGAGCTTTCTCTCATTGAAATGTGTTTGGATCACCTCCGGTTATTAAATTTTGATGCAATATACCTTGTAGATAATATTGACCAAATTGTAAATTACTTCAATGAGAATATTTTAAGACCATCCGCGGTACTAGCCCCCCTGCAACCTGGCTTGCAGACAATAACTCAGGGCTTATGATGCGTCCCTTTATTCTAAGTATAGAAGACTAAAGACATATGTTGCCCATAATGATTACTAGTCCATGAGGAACTTCTTAAATTCGTGCATTAGGGCAACAAAAAGGCATACTTGAGCTATAAGTTTGACAGTGATCCCGAGAACTTTTGGATGACATTAAAGCTCTTACATGTCCGTGCCGTACCTCGGATGAGTTTAATGAATTCTTTGTTAATGGAATTCCCGACTTTAGAGCAGATGAGATTGTTATTGATAAACGTTTTCCAGGCATCAGTGAAGAATTTGTACTGGTTGAGTCGTCTATAGACCCAGTCGCGTTTGACTTGGAGTCACTAAAATCTAACGCGAGAAGTGCAGTTGGTATAGATATAAAAATGCTGTAATTGCTTATGCCATATGTAGGTCAACATATAGTCTTTATAGTTAATTTCTGCCTGACAAGCGGAGTCTTTCCGGAGGCTTGGAAGCATGCACTGGTTCTGCTATTGCCAAAAGAGACGAGCTCTGTTGACTTGTGACTCTTGTCCTATCAGCCTTCTGCCAACATTATCTAAGATTTTGGAAAACATAGTTAAATTTCAGCTTTCTAAGTTATTGGTTGGCCACAATATTCTTCCGTCAACACAGTCTGGATTTAGGGGGATCACAGTACTGTTACTGTGCCTTTGAAGGTTACAGACGACTTGTATAGAGCGGCTGATAAGGGTGAACATTCCTGTTTAATACTGTTCGATTATAGCAAGGCTTCCGAAAACCATAGATTATAGAGCCCTTTTAATTCAGTTGAATTATGGTTATAATGCTCTTGCACTCAACTTTTTCACTAGCTATCTTACCAATAAAACTCCGAACGTAGTGGTAGACTCGTGTGTTTATAATCCAATTTCTGTAACCAGAGGCGCTCCTCAGGGCAGTATTTTGGGTCCATTGTTGTTTTCTGTTTATACAGCCAATTTTTCTAGCTTTCTAAAGCATTGTGATTCTCATCAGTATGCCGATGACTTTCAGCTATACTGTCATTTTACCTCGAAAACAATGTTGTTGGTTGTTAAGGGCATTAATATGGATCTGCAATCGATTTTAGAGGTCTCTGAGCCACACGACCTTATTCTAAACGAAAGAAAAATTGAGTTGTTAGGGTTGGGAAAGCAGAGGGCTTTAATTACTGGCCACACGTCATTCTCACTGGTGCTCAATGGAAGTGTATTACGTCCCGCAGACAGCTGTCGAAGCCTGCGTCTCATCTTGGACCCTAATTTAAGATTTAGGGCGCACGTGAGTAAGCTCATTAGACACTCGTTTAGCATACTAAAAGCTCTTTATATCCTTAGGTAGATATTGAACAGTCGCGAAGCTAAAATGTTGTGAGTGCCTTATACTTAACTAACTACATATCATACTGTGACACAGTTTACTGGCCAGTCATTTTTGCAGCGATAAGGTCAGCCTGTAGAGGCTTCAGAATGCTTGTCGCATATTCTGATATGGCTTGAGAAAGTTTGATCGCGTTTCCTATACATACAGGTCATCTCGATGAAAACGTTAGGGTGAGATAGATAGACAGATGGCATATGGCGTGGATGGTTTCTCAGTTAACCAATGTTGAGGTGCCTACTTGGACAATAAATTGGTTAGAGGTTGTGATAGGCATTCCAGGATGACTAGTTTTCGCGGTTTGTATATGATCCCTTAAGCATCGTACGTCAATGTTTATGCAAAAAGTTATAACTTTTCAAAGGTGTATAACAGTCTGCCACAGGAAGTGAAATCCGCAACTAGTGTTGGGATTTTCAAGAAAAAACTGAAGACTGTTCAGTTTTGATGTGTTTTGGGTGCGGTTTTATTCTTTATGCGTGTCACTGGGCTTTCTGTTTTGATCCGTTTTGTGGCTTTGTCAGTTTTTGTATTTTGTGTCCTTTTAGACTGCTGTATGGATTTTTTTGGTTTGTATATATTTAGCCCGCATTTATCTTAGTATTATTTTATTTTAGACCTGGTGCATATTATAGTTATACTTGTGTGTACTTTAGCTTTAGTTTCAGTTTTAATTACAAAATGGTTGGATAAAGAAACAGCTTTTCTGAATCTCGCCATTTTTTCTCTCTTAGAGCTAACATAATCTTCATAATGGCAAATTATGTTTGTGATTAATTATTAACGCAATAAAGTTATTATTGTTATTATTATTGTTATTATTATTATTATTATTATTATTATTATTATTATTATTATCATTATTATACCCCCCCGCGCGCGACGTTGGCGCTCGGCTCGGTGGATGGGGATGAAATTCATCATATCCCATTATGCCGATATTATCAGTAGAGTCTGACTTTCGGTGCTCCAACACAGCCGACGTGTTTGAGGTCGCCACTTAACTGAGAAATTTTCGTACTATGTGGCATGTTTGCAGCAGAACCGCCCTCTGCCCCACGTTGAGGATGTTATTTGGTAGTCCGCGTTCCTTTATATTTCCCATGAAATTTTAGGTGACTATTTCTTTCGCCGACATTACGAAGGGACATATAGCCACCTTCTGGAGTTTCCATACGTTTTTTATTTCATATGCCAAGTTTTCATACTTGGTGATCTTTTCAATTTCAGTTTTCTGAATGTTATGGGACAGCGGTACAGCAATATCTATGATCTTAGCAAGCCTCATCTGTTTGTTTATCAGGACAATGTTTGGCCTATTGAAGTCCACAATGCGGTCCGTTATCACGGGTCGGTCCCAGTACAGGAGAAAGTCCGCCGACTCCAGCACCGCCTCCGGAGAATACTTGTAGTAGACTGGTGTTGTTGACGGGTTCAGGAGGCTATATTTCAAAGCAATTTGTTGGTGGAAAATCTTGGCGAGCTGATTATGCCTGCCTAAGTAAGCTGAGTCTGAGAGAGCAGGACATGCTGCCATGGCGTGTTCAATGGTCTTTCCAACAGCTGCGCATTTTCGACATTTATCAACCACTTCTAATTTTAGGCAATGCTTCTCGTAGTTCTTAGTTTTTATAACCCTATACTGAATGGCCATCACAAAACCCCCCGTCTCCGGGTAGAGTTGCCCCCCAACCAATCACATAAGCGAAGAGGTTTTATCAACATTATTTGCCTGCAGGTGTCTGGGGTACCTTCCATGCATAGCGTGGTCACTCCACTGGACTATACTGCCCTAGTCAACTGGGACGTCCAACTCATAGTTGCGCTGACCCAGCCTAAGTGGAGTATAATCTTTATCCTCGCACACTACCAACTTAATCAGTTCATCATGCGATGCAAAAAAATGTTGTCGCATGTTTGTTTCCTGCTTAAAGCAGAGGTGCTTTATATGGATTAATCCTCTGCCGCCTTCTTCCCGAGGTGTGTAAAGTCTTCCAACAGATGAGTTGGTGTGAAGGCACCGGAATTTCGTAAGAATCCTTCTCGTGAGTCTGTCGAGTTCATCCAAGTCGGTGTTAGACCACTTGACAACTCCAAAAGAGTATGTCAATACTGGTACCGCCCAAGAGTTGATAGCAGCACAGAGGTTACCTTCGGAAAGCTCAGTATTTATGAGCTTTGTGACTTGCTTCCTACATTTCTCCTGAAACTCTTGATTTAGCCGGCTATGGTCCACCCGCTGGTTTTGAGGACTCCCTAGGTAGCGGTATGTCTCTTCAGGCGGTAGTTGCTCAATATCGCAGAAAGGCTGTTGGTTACCTTCGACTGTCCCTCTCCTGACGTTGATTATAGCACATTTGTCGATTCCAAACGACATTTTTATATCATTGTTAAGATTTTAACAGTATTAATCAGTGAGTGGAGCTTATCTTGTGTCTCAGAGTATAATTTAAGATCATCCATGTATAGTAAGTGGGATATTATTCTTCGGTTTTTCATATTGAGTCTATACCCGGCTCTAGTTTTGTTTAGGACAGTCGACATGGGGTTCAGTGCCAAGCAAAACCACACCGGCGACAGGGAGTTCCCTTGAAAGATGCCCCTATCGATCTGCACTTTTCCACAATTTTTATTGGTCATCCATATGTTTGTTCTACAAGTACTCATGATACGTTGAAGGACGTTTCTGATCCTTGGGCAGATCTTGTAGATTTCAAGTACCTTATTTAACCAATCGTGGGGTACAGAATCAAATGCTTTGCTGTAGTCAATGTAGCATTATTATTTATTTATTATTTATTGTGTAAAATAATCTTACAGCGCATCTTACAAATAAGTTTCATACTTGTTCTTGTAAATAATGCAATTTTCCTTAGGTTTGGTGTCAATGTCCACGCTTCAATTTCTGACACCAACATTTCAAATTGTGGATTTTTAAATTAGGTATTCCCGAGGTATTCCATGTTAACATATTTCAACAAACACTTTACACAGTGAAATTAATACCCTACACAGTGAAATTAGTACATAAGAATAATATCTCATACACCAAACCAATATAAGCTAGTCAAAATGATTCGGCTAGTTTTAGTAGTACAGCGTCTATTGTTAGCTGGTGCTTTCAGCCCAAGGACTCTCTAAGACATTCCTTCTGTTCCTCCTCGAAGATGTTGTTTGTCAGACAGTGTTGATATATGTTTTCATTAATCAGGGAAGTGAAGAACTTGTAAAGGACTGACAGACAGGTTATTGGCCTGTAGTTTTTGGGTTCCTTTGCATCTCCTTTTTTGAAGAGCATAAAAGTATTTCCTTCAATGAGAAATATAATTATTATTATTATTATTATTATTATTATTATTATTATTATTATTATTATTATTATTATTATTATTATTATCATTATCATTATTATTATTATTATTATTATTATTATTATTATTATTATTATTATTATTATTATTATTATTATTATTATTATTATTATTATTATTATACATTTCAACTGTTTTTGAGATATTGAATTTTTAGTTTGTTGAAGGAGCTTTCCAATGATATATCACATTTCCGTGAAATATTCATTTTATGGTGGTTTTTAACAGACAACAGTTTATTTACCTAGGTATTCACACACAATTTTAATAGGCCATCATAATTATAAGTTTGACAAATGTACCCAATGCAATAAACGTTGAGGTAATTAATGTAGGTAAAAATTGAAGTACAATATGCACATAGTCAAACTGTTCAAGGTTTGTGGAATTTCTCTAGGAAAGACCAGAATCCTTGCATTGATAATAGAAGACAACTAGGCGAAGAAAAACAATAAATTATTTTTTTCGAGTTCTTATGGAAAAATACAATTCTGTAGATTAAATTTTCGGTCTGCAGCATGCATATAGATAATAACTAAGGGCTAGGTAAGTAAATATTTATGTACGTGAATAGTGCGTTTATAAAATTTAGTAAGCTATAAAACAATCCAACTAACTTGTTTAACAACCTGGGTTGTTAACAATTAAACTCTCAGTTATTCGTCAAATGTTGTTTACCTGTGGCATTGCTACCTTATACTGTTCCTAGTTTTTATCATTTCTGCCAATATATTTTACATAAATTTTCAAACGAAGAGAATCTTGACATGCTAGAATGCTATCTTAAAGCACCTATAAATTCGGTAGCCGCTTCGGACTGTGTTTTGGTGATATATCCAGAAAGGTCGCATCCTCACAGAACTTTGTTTAGAAGAACTGTGAGCAATTTATTAAATTACGAAAGTTTCGAAAATAAAAGAGGTGATTATAACACGGATGACACCGAACGTGCGAATAAGTTCCTTAAATGTATAGCAAATGATCCAAGAATATCATTAGGAGCGGCGTCGAGTCAACATTATCATTTTGCATCCATGCCGACAATAGGCATGGATGCAAAATGATAATGTTTTGTATCCTCCTACTATGTCGAAAAGCATAACTATTGGACAATTGACAGTCCCTTTATTAATCTTACTTTAAAAGGGGTAGACATTGATCCAATCCAATCCATAGCAGGTGGTAGCGGAATTTTCCTTTACGTAATAGTAAACGATTTTTTTCACGCCCGAGGAGGTACCATCCCATACATCAAGGGGCCGGTAAAGTCCCAACGGGCGTATCCGGTTCTGGAGTCGGTTTCCCTTATAAGCAAAAATGATGATGGCTCTTCCTTGTACAAAATATTCCGGAGGTAAAATACCCCTCCATTGGGATCTCCGGGAGAGGGGTGTACAGGGGGCGCCAACATCAAGATTTAGCATATCATTTTTGAATATATGTGGCCTAAATTCTAACCTGAACTCCGTCCACCATTTCCTCCAGGCTAACAGGCCCCAACTCCTCTTCCTCACCGAAACCCAAATCAGTGCCAAAACAGCCACTAATCACCTTAATTTCCCGGGGTATGAGCTCCTTACTTCCTTTAAATTGCATGGAGGCGTGTGCGCATACGTCCGTAGCAATCTACCCTGCACCAGGCTCCCCAATTTGGATGCTGGAAGAAAAGACATACTATGGATAAAACTCTCTCTCAGGGCTGCAACAAATTTCATCTGTTGCGTTTACCGGTTACCTTCTGACAACAACTTTGTCCAGCTCTTTGACTACCTTTCTGAAAAAACCGACTATCTGATTTCTGAATATCCTTCCTCCGAGGTCACTATTCTTGGTGACTTCAATGTCCATAATAAGGAATGGCTAGGATCTTCAAAAACCGATCCACAAGGGAGAGCAGCGGAGGCCTTTGCAGTCAGCAATTCTTTAGCCAATATGGTTCAGCAACCTAATTACTTTCCTCGTATCCCAACACACAGCTCAAATCCCTTGGATCTCCTTCTTACTACAAAACCTGAATCCTATAAGATATCAGTCACCGCCCCCTTTGGTCGCTCAAACCACGGCATGGTCACTGCTTCCTGCGCAATGCAACCCGAGGTCACACAGTCATCACACCCGTTTGGCACTACAACTCCGCAAACTGGGACGAAATGCGGGATTACTTTTCCTCTTTTCCATGGGCGTCTGTCTGCCTCTTTCATCCTGACCCCTCTGATATCTCATAAAACGTCACCCAAATTATTCAAGCTGGCATGGAATTATTTATTCCACGTGCACAGAAAACCTCTTCAGCCACTCAAAAGCCCTGGTTCTCTAAATCATGTGACATATATATATATATATATATATATATATATATATATATATATATATATATATATATATATATATATATATATATATATATATATATATATATATATATATGCGTCGTCTTGAGTAGTCGCATATTCTTTGCTCCCGCTAATAGGTGATAAAATGGTGGTTTGTTAACTAAATAAAGTGGTGCAAGCAATAGATCTGTCCATAATAACTATCTAGCTGGAGTTTTGAGATAGTGCTGGTAAATAATACTGTAAAAGTAGTGAATATTGGCCATTTGTTCTAATAACGCTACCGTTTGCTTCTGGTTAACGGATTTATATGGTTCAACCACGTCGATAAAATGCCTGTGACAAAATCACAGGATTATGAAATTCGTGCAATTTCCAGTGAGGTTTTTGAAAGTAGGTTAGCTGACCATAAATTTATTGAAACGCTAACTAACAAAATAGCTGAGGTGGTGGTGTCAAAATTACAACCAATCATCGATGACCTCCTCCAAAGATATGCCAAATTAGAGGGTGAAATGGTTCATGTTGAGAAGGAAAACGAAAAATTAAAAAGTGTAATAGAAGATATGGAACAACACATGAAGAACTCTAAAAAAGTTAGAATTTATGGTATTAAAGAGGAAATAGAAGAAAATACAGGGGAAACAGCATTGAAGGCTATTAATGAAAAAATACCCATTAAACTCAACTCTCAAGACCTAGTCAAATGCTACAGAATTGGACCTTCCAATGATAGTGTTGAAGATAGAGCCAAGTCAAGACCCATTCTGGTTGAATTCGTGAGTCAAAATGTATGTAGTCAGCTGTTGTACCAGAGAAAACTATTCAAGAGTTGTGGCATTGGAATATGCGAAGAGCTTACAAGGGCCAAACTTCTTCTCTACAATAAAGCAGTGGAAAAACTGGGTCGCACAAATGCTTGGGTTTGGAAAGGTAACATCTATGCTAGGATAAAAAATAAAAAGATAGTTATAAAAACCGCTGAATCACTGGATAATATATGATGAACGGGAGCAGCCTCGACAAATTCACTTTGTTTGTTTGTTCCTCAAGTAAAATTAGTTATCATATACTTTTGTTGTATTTTATTGGACTTGTACAGCTATAATTCTCAACGGAAGATAAACTTGGTTTTGATACGGGTATTTCGTACATTTTATTTAAGGTTTTGTTTAACTGATTCATATCTTTTTTAATATCAACTGTGATAGCACGCTGATAGGGTGTTGGAACTCTTTGGAGTATTTATAATATCGGTTTAAAATAATTGTATTTATTGTTTTTACTAAAATATTGTAAGGGATTTTCGACTTTTGTTGGCGAGTTTTCATTGATTTCATTTTACGTTTTATGTCCTGTTTCGTTTGCAGAGGTGGGAAGTAATTACTCTAGATAGATACATGGCGGAAGCTAGTGATTTTTTTGAAATTGTTGATGAATCTTCAGGTCTTCCCGATGCTGTCTATAAAGAAATAGGCGAGTATACTTGTGAATTAAATTATCAGGGAATTCGGTTCAATGTTCTTCAGATGAATATACGTAGTGTCAACAAAAATTTTAACGAGTTTTTAATTATGTTAGAGTCTTTGAAAGGTGCTAATCTAGATTGCATAGTATTGACAGAGACCTGGCATGTTTCTAATTGTCTGGATTATCAGATCAGTGGTTATGAGTTGATATACAATGATAGTCGTTTCACACAGAATGATGGCGTTATGCTTTATATAAGAAATAACCGTCCTTTTCAGGCGGAAATAGAAATATTATCTGAAACTGGGCTCATCAAAGTTTCTACAAATTTATTGCAATATAAGATTAATATTACAGCTATTTATAGATCACCGTCATCTAATGAGTACACATTCATTCATGAATTAAATAATTTTATTAAGGCCCGTGATTATGGTGATATAGATTTAATAATAGGTGATACAAATTTTGATATTTCCAACCTAAATAATAGTAGTAACTTGACTTTTATAAATATGATAGAATCTCACGGTTACAGCCCGTATATAACTAAGCCTACAAGAATCACAGAGGCCACACAATCGTGTATTGACCATGTGTTTGTTCGCTCAAACCAGAGATTAAATAATAAGATAGAAAGGGGGATAATTACAATGAAGCCAACAATTCTAACTACAAGCATAACAGACCATTTTTCCACTGTCTTTGAGATTGCAGCATTGGATAATAATGCTCGAAGTCTCGATTCTGATAGTAATTGTTTGATACAGAACCGCAATTTTTTTACCAAGCTTAATGAAGATTTGTTGCTCCAATCCTTGCAAAATGAAGAGTGGCTTGATGTGTTGTCGGGCACTGATGTACAAACTATATATGATATATTTATAAATAAATTTCTAGTATATATACGCAACGCCACTGAATTCATTCCATATAAAAATGATACTAGTAATAATAAAAAGAAGAATAGCTGGATTACTAAGGGTTTGTTGGCTTCACTCAACAAAAGAGATAAACTTAGAAAAAAAATGGTTGAAAAATAAAAATAATACAGATGTTTATCAGGAATATATAACTTATAAAAACACTCTTTCATCCATTATAAAAACTACTAAAAATAATTATTACAAATCTAAAGTTATAAAAGCAGGTAACAATCCAAGAAAAGTATGGAATGTTGTTCGGCAAGCTAGCAACCATCAGGGGTCTCGTGTAAAATTATCATCGTTAAGATCTAGCAATGGAGAAATATTAACTGATAGTACTCTTATAGCCCAGTCATTTAATGAATATTTTGCAACAATAAATGACCATACTGCTTCTAGAAATTCAGTCCCAAACATTGGAAGTAGAAATAATCGAGATAGCTTATTTCTTATACCTGTGGATGATAATGAATTAATTAGTGTTATCTCCTCTTTAAAAAAACATTGCTCTCCGGGAACTGACGGTGTGACTTGTAAAGCTATACAGGTTTCACATGATTATATTCTTGAACCTTTAAAACATATAATTAATAAAATTTTTGAAACTGGCGATTTGCCAACACAGTTTAAAGAATCAGTTGTTATCCCAATACATAAGAAGGGAGATAAATTGGATTTTTCAAATTACCGCCCAATAAGTTTGATAAATAACTTTTGTAAAATTCTGGAAAAATGTGTAAAAAAACGGCTGACTCATTTCTTGGCAGAGCATGACATATTACACAGTAAACAGTTTGGATTCTGTGAGGGTAAATCTACGGAAGCAGCACTGCATGAGCTGGTTTCGGAAATCTTAAGTGGATTTGATTCAGATTCTAAGATTCTTGGAGTATTTTTGGATCTGCGCAAGGCATTTGATACTGTTAATCATACCAAACTGATTATGAAATTAGAGAATATCGGTATAAGGGGAGTTGTTCTGAAACTGTTTGAAAGTTACTTTACAAACAGAATACAGCGAGTAAGGGTGAATGGTATGTTGAGTGACCCTATTGCCATAGGTTGTGGAGTGCCACAAGGTACAATACTTGGCCCGATCTTCTTTCTTATTTACATCAATGACATACTGTTGGAATATAGTGAGTACTGTACAGTGATATCTTATGCCGATGACACTGCCATTCTGATTAAAGATTCTTCCTGGAATTGTACATATTATAAGGCAACTGACATTATCAGGAACTTGTGTAATGCATTAAAAAATGATTGCCTTTATATTAATATTCAAAAAACTAAATATATGCATTTTTCCCCCACAGTTGCCGGACTGCCTCCTTCCTCGAGAAACATCGTTATCAATGATACGGAAACTATAAATTGTGTTAATAGCTTAAGGTATTTGGGAGTGGAGCTTGACCGGCACCTAAAGTGGCGGTGTCATGTAGAAAAAATCAACTTAAAAATAAGAAAATTAATTAGAACTTTTTATGAAATAAGACATATATAAAATTATGAGAATTTACTTGCGGTTTACAGGGCACTTGTCGAGTCGACTTTGAGATATGGTATAACATGCTGGGGCTCTGCTTATGGTACAACTTTGTCGCCTCTCCAAATTACACAGAACTTTATACTGAGAATTATGCTTAAAAAAGACATTTCATTTTCTACAGAGTTGCTTTACGGGAGAGATATATTGGACATCAGGGGGCTGTATATTCTAACAACCATTCACCATGTACACAGAAGTAAAAAAGTACCAAGTACTGCACAACACTCTTATCTTACTAGAGGTGTGAGTAGCAAATCTGTTACGTCTTCTTATCACAGAAAAACGGTATCTCAGCGGTACATATCATTTTTTGGTCCAAAGTTGTACAACAAACTTCCAACTTCTATTAAAACTATTAAAAGTAAATACAAATTTAAGAGAGCGCTAAGATCTTATGTTGCTGATAATTGTGTTACTTTAAAGAATATTATAAAATAATGTAAAGTGGGGCATATGAGAACAGGAATAATTTGTAGTAATAAATATGTGCACGAACATGGCAGGTGCATTTTGTAAGTTGGGTGAGTGTTTTCGGGGTTTATAAGTATTTGGCGGACTGTGGAGAGTGAGGGAAAAATGCGAGAGAAAGATAGGGTAATGGAGCATAGGGGAGGAGGTGACAGTGTAGAGTGGGAGGATGTCAGTAAGGGAGAATGTCAGAGAAGAAGAAAAGAGAGTCGGTGGATGTGAATGTGCTGATAATATGGTGGAAAAGATGTGGTGTGAAGTTGTTCTATGGTAAGACATATGAGTATTGAACTGGAGTGTTTCAAATTGGTATCTGTTGTTTCTACATTGGACAGCGTCGGGGGGGGGGGGGGATGAAATTAACTATGGTGTGGATGGCGTGTTTTAGTTTTGTTTGTTTTTATTTCATTTTAGTTTTTGCTGATTAAGTCGAGGAGCCTATTAAGCGGTTTTGCATTTGTTGTTCTTTAAATAAACATTAGTAGACAAGAGTAACGCAATATAAAATAGGTAGGTTATAATGTCACGGACAAGTGTATACTTATGTGACATAGATGTATGTATCTACTTTGTAAGCCTGGTTGTTTAATATTTGTGTTTATCACTAAGTTACCGCCCTGGGCAAGGCTGAACTTTTTGCTTTGTTGTTCGACGGCAATTCTACTCTCAGCCCACCTCCAAATGTTCAACCACCAAGAGTCCCCAATGTCGCGCATAAAATGACGGATATCATTTTCAAAACTAAAAAGGTACGAAAGATGCTCTCTTCTCTTAATACCAGGAAAGCATCTGGCCTTGACGGGATCCCAGCAATTTTTCTCAAAAAATGCGCACCAGAACTTGCTCCTGTCCTGACTCGTCTGTTTCAGATATCTTACAATAAAGGCATATTCCCTAGTAACTGGAAAACTGCTCGAGTACAACCCATCTCCAAGAAAGGATGCAAAGCGCTTCCCAGCAACTACAGGCCTATTTCTCTCCTTTCAGTCGTCTCTAAAGTGATGGAAAGGTATATAAACACCGAATTACTAAAATTTCTTAAAAAACAGTCTAATCCACGACAGGCAGTATGGATTCCGTAAGCGCAGATCGACTGCCGACCTCCTTTCCTTTGTCACCCATTCTTGGAACAAGTCTATGGAACAACACGGTGAATCCCAGATTGTTGCTCTAGACATATCCAAAGCATTCGACCAGGTCTGGCACGCAGCGCTGCTTAATAAACTTCCGGCCTATGGCCTGCCACAAAAACTTTGTACCTTGACAGCAAATTTCCTCCAACAGGAGCATTTCTGTTGTTGTGGATGACCATTCCTCTAAACTGTATCCAATTAATGCAGGAGTTCCTCAAGGTCCAGCTTTAGCCTCTACTTTGTTTCTTCTCCACATCAATTACCTCCCCTCTAGCACATCCAACCTAGTTCACAGTTACGCGGACGACAGCACCCTCCACTCAAATATACAATATTCTAAGCCTGTCTCTTTAGCCCAATTAGATGAGGATCGCAGACTCATGGAGGGTTCTGTCTCCGTGGATGTCCAAAAAATATTAGACTGGGGAAGTAGAAATCTTGTACAATTTAACCCCACCAAATCTCAGTCTTGCTTTCTTTCTCACAAGAGATACACCAGCCCTAGACCCATCTCAATGAACAACAAAGTTATTTAAAGTAATGAGTCCTTTTCTCTTGTTGGCATTTCTGTGGATCGAAATCTTAATTGGCACCGACATGTCACATCAATTGCAGAAGCGGCTCCTAAGAAATTAGGTTTCCTCTTCCGGGCTCGCAAATACTTTTCACCAGCTAGTCTCTATACCTTATCCACTTCACAAATAAGGCCAAACCTCGAATACTACTCCCACATCTGGGGTGCAGCTGCCGCTTCTACACTCGATATCCTGGACTCTATTCAAAAGAGAGCTATACGTCTCATCGGTGACCCTACCCTCACCCAAAGGCTGCCATCCCTTGCCTACCGACGTGCTGTTGGTGACCTCTCTCTCTTTTATAGATATCTGCACGGGCACTGTTCAGAGGAGCTTACCTCCATAATTCCCCCACCTGATGCCCCCAACAGATCTACCAGGGGAACAGAGCGAATGCACACTTTTACTGTCCAGGTCACCAGACACAGAACGTCTTGTTGTGCTTGCTCTTTTGTCCCGAGGACTTCCAAGTTGTGGAATTCCTTGCCGGAACATGTTTTTCCTTCTCCCCCGAACCTCCAAACCTTCAAGTCCAGAATTAACAAGCTGCCTCTTTCATCCTTGTCAACACCCACGGTTAGATAGTATTTAGGCTGTAAGCACTCGCGGTGTGTTGTTGAAATTAAAAAAAACAGGTATCCCTAAAACGGGCATCCAAAGAATACTGAAGCAAAGAAAGTACTACCCATACAAAGCAACAATTGTTCAAGCATTAAACACCGATTGTCATCGTCGAATGGTTGACTTTTCTCGCTGGTTTAATCCAACATGGAAAGATCAGTCAGATTTTTCATCATTTGGACTGGTGAAACACGATTTACAAATTGTTGAGTTTACAATAAACATAATTTGACGACAGAAAAAAAGGGTCCAGGCAAGTTTCGGAACTAATGTATGGTAACCCATCGTAGTATTTCATTCTTGTCTAATTTTTGGTACCTTTACATGAAAGATGAAATGCGCGGATTGTATTTTCAACATGATGGATGTCTAGCTAACAACACAAGAAACGTTCTTAGATAATTGGAACACAACTTCAATGATCGAGTCATTTTAAATACTGGGCCAGTTTTCTGGCCTGTCCTCTCACGTGACGTCAACCCTACACATTATTATCTGAAGACGCTGTACTATTCAATTTGATCCGCAACATAGTTTTGGATATAGTGAAGAAAGAAGAAAAGGGCAGTTTTTCATGAAAAACTTGAATATTTCTTTTTGAAAATGCTATATCTTTATACCTCGTTAATTGATTTTTACAAAACTTAACTCATATATTGCCATACTGCTGCAATCTAAGCTTTTGCGAATCTAAATTTGACTGAATCAAAAAATGCCTCATAATGTATTCCCTGTTGTTAGAAAAAAATGTTGGAATTATTAAGTTCAATAGAATAAACAAAGATAGATATATTTTTTTTTTTTAGTTTTCAATAGTTCTTGTAATAAACTTGTCACACCATTTGATTGACATATTATTGACAGACAGACTTCACATTTTTGTGTGTGCATTGTGTAAGATCAGCCACTTAACCTTCATCTGGGAGCGTGCACGGTAGATTACCGTCATTGGCATTAAAGTAAATAAAATTAAATATAATCGCTCTCTGGTTGTCTATTGGAAGGCGAGAGCAAGATGTATTCTCTAGTTCAACATTTTGACGCTAGATGCCATCACCTTTGCTGGGCGATCTTTGACTTCAGTAGTCGTTCAAAGTTTGAGGCGCGTACTGCGGTAGTTTACCGTCAAGCGCCCAAAGACGTGATTTTTTTTTCAACGGAGTCAAAACAATATGCAAGTAACAATTTTATTCGCTTTTACTTGTAGTTACTTATTCAAATTTTATTGACAGTAATCATTTACATTTTCGTTTCATTTTCGATTACCTTTCATATACTGATAGGCAATTATTATTACCCAAACTTTGCTATCTGGAGCAATTGAGTAAGGACCTTCTAATGATATAACATTATTGTCTTGTTCACATTAGTTGTTTACCTTGATTACGTATGTACTTACCTATGTGTCTGTGGTAAGAATGGTTTCATCTTCTTTCAGGTATTCTACTTGATTGTAGAAGTAAAATGATTCTGGCTCTTTTAGACCAGGAATCCAAGAAGAGCAAATCGATGATCCACAAGATTGAAAAGAGATTCACGTGGATGAACACATCAGTGACTCCGAGATTGAACTAGACAACGCTCCTTTTTTCGAGGAAATGGCTGACCACAGTGAACAACGTGAGACCGAAAGCATTTTATTTTTTATTGAAAAAGATAATGGATACATTGTGGGCTAGTAAACCTCTCTCGATTACCGCAAAAATAATGTCAAAAAACCATTCCTGGCCCGAAGGGAGAGGCTAGAAGATGCAAATCAAAACATGAATGTTTTCTTTAAATCATTTCTTAAGAAATGATTGATGACATAGTCAACTATACAAACATTTTTATTGCTAAAAGGCTAGCTGAACGTATGGAATTGTCCGAGACTCCGATACGCGAGAGAGACTACAAGCTGACCTCAAGGTCAGAAATAAAGGCAGTTTTTGGATCTTTGTTCCTAATTGGAGTAAAACGCGGCAACCGTGCTGATTTTTCAGAATTTTTTACAAAGGACGGGACAGGATTGACAATTTTGAGAGCTAATTTGACTTAAAGACGATTTCGCCTGCTATTCAGATCTCTTTGCTTTGATGATATTAGAACTCGTGAAGGCCGTGTCAAATTTGATAGACTAGCTCCAATTCGAGAGTTTCTTACAAAATTTATTGGCAATTATCAAGCAGCATACAATGTAAGAGAGAGTGTAACTGTTGATGAAATGCTGGTGGCTTTTCGCGGACGCTGCAAGTTTATTCAATACATGGCTCAAAAGCCGGCCAAGTATGGATTGAAAATTAACGCCTTTTGTGACTCACAAACGTTTTATACATATAATATGCAGGTGTATTGTGGGGTTCAACCACCTGGGCCTTAGGTGACCTCCAATAAACCTGACGATATTGTGAAGAACTTGACTGAACCTTTTTAACGGACGAATGGAAACGATACCAGAGATAAATTTTTTAGTAGTTATCCGTTGGCCCAATATTTATTATCTGTTGGCTTGGCATTTCTAAGCACACTATGAAAGAATAAGACTGAAATTCCATCTAAGTTTGTGTCCGAAAATAAAAATCTTGTTCCTGGCAGTCATTTATTTGGTTGTAATGACGAATTAACTTTGATCTTTTTCGCTACAAAAAAGAATAGGGTTTTGTGCCACCGTCAACATTGCATGACGGCAATCAGGTCGATAATGAAACGGGTAAACCGATTCAGATAATGGATTACAATGCCACGAAAGGAGGAGAGGACACTGCTGGTCTTATGTGTTCGCGAATATCCACTTCCAGAAGAACTAACAGAGGGCCAATGGTCATTTTCTTCAGAAATCTTGATATTGCCGGGATCAACTCGATGAGGATTTATCAAATGAATAATGCTAAGGAAACCTTTCCAAGACGTGATTATCTCAAAGACCTGAGCATGCAACTGATGGATGAAAATTTGAGAGAACGAGCAAAAATCCCAAACTTGCCAAAATATTTGTCTATTTTCCTAAAAGAATACAGAGAAGAAAAAATCAAAGCAGAAGCAATACAGAGGCCGTTCCAAATAGACGTCGTTTTTGCTTCATTTGTGGGTCAAGAAAAAAGAATATAACGAAAGTGTCTTGCCATGCTTGTGGTCAGAGCTTTTGTCAAAAACATTTCCAGCATAGATATCACAATTGTGCAATATCAAACAAAACATCAGGACGAAGACGAAAACAGAGATTATTAGGTTAAAATAATTGTTTAGAGTCGTAGGATCGTTTTTAGTTTTTCGTCAGTAAAAATTGTTATTAATTTCTTTAGATTGGTGTTGTAACTTAAAGGATACACTTTATTTTACTTTATACTTATTACATTATATACTTTTGTTGAGTTCATGTACTCCTTTATTCTATACTTACCATTTTTCTTAGTACCAATGGATACACCAAACAGTGTAAAAAATTTTAATTATTTACGAGTCAACTTTTTATTACGGATTTATAAAATAATGAATTTTTAGTGTTGGAATATGTGTACTAGAAGTCTTTTAACAAGAATACCCAAATTCGAAACATTTAGATGGCATATTATAGTTATAATGAGGCGAAAAAGCGAGTGCGGTAAATTACCGTCAGGCGCCCGCCTGTGCTACGATGAGGGACGCCCCGGATGAAGGTTAAATGTATTATGTGAGTTTGTACAGAGAAAAGGATGTCATTTGAAGGTTATCTATCGTCCACACACTAAATTTAACATAAATAAGTTGAAACAGGTCTAATGGAATGCTTAGCAGAAAGTGAGCTACGTTGCGTTTTACAAAACTTAGGAAAATTCGCTGCTATAATTCACTTGCTGCGGCCAGACTTTTTAATTTTATAATTTTATTAAAAGTCAGTTTCAAAGAGTACTCTCGTTAGCAGTCTTGGCTTTTAAATGTTTGGAACTAATGATAACTTAACTAGTTTTTCTTTCATATCAGGTCCCTTATCGGTAATATATTTTATGTGTAAGTTATTCTCCAATCAGTTATCGGAGAACGCGAGAAAACTTTTACTCTGATTAAATACAAAGATTCGATATTGATAGAATCTGGGCTACGATGTCGACAGGGAACCGTAACCCCGCAACTCTGTCCGCTTGTTGCATTATCTTATCTTTTAAAAAAGCTACCGTACCAGTGGTGGCAAAATAGGAAAACCTATTTATTGAAATAAATAAATGTTCGGGACGCATCAAGTGCGTTATTGTAGTGAATTTTCATAAGAATAATATACTATAGTGATTTAGCCTCATATTAAAAGTTATAAAACATTACTTTATTTAATTAGGAACGGTAAAAAATAGGGTAAAGAAGGGCAAGCAACAACATGTCCCCTAACATAAATATTTATACAGTAATTTGGATACAAAACTCAAACAAAGCAGTTGATAAACAGGAAATATACTCTACAAAAAATACACTAGAAAGCGGAAAATAAAAAATTCATGCATTGAGAGTGATTGTATGCACGCAGAAGGGGAAGAAGAACCCCCAGGAGGAATAGGGTTTTTGCCCCCTCACCCAAAAACACAGGGGGTTCTCCTTCCCCTTGTGCATGCATAAAACTACCTTCAAAGCATAAAGCACAAGAAAATTTTCTTGGGAGGAACCCTCAAGAATATTACTGGACCTGGGCGAATATGGGTGTTGAACGGAGCAGACAGAGTTTAAAGGAAGTATTGCTGCAAAATGTGAAAAATGCATCTTTTCAAAGTCCGATTAAGTGATTTTTTAGCATTTTACACTCAGATTTCATCCCCGCCCAGAAACCTTATTCATTCTTGGGGCTTTCTTAGGGGTTGTTTGCAACAAATTTGCCTTGTGGCTTCTGCATCCAATGGCGTTCACAGCATGATTCTGAAAACAAATTCTAAAAACCCTCGTTGCAGTAAACTGTTAATTTACCGTAACTACATTCCACATTGTCGCCTACAATGCCTTTTTCAGATAATATCAAATACAGCACTAAAGTAAATAAATTCACTTGCTGTTTCACTCCTTTTTTATTTTCATATTACATATATAATAAGCATAATATTAGTAAGTATAATAAAGGGGGCCCCTTAATTAACATTCGGGCTACACAAACTTAAAAGTAGAGCAGACATTTAAATCGTGTCTTTGTGCACATAAAAATTAGTCAAATACATTTATAAAATCTAATAAAAAACAACAGATTTGCGATATTATATTAAATAAACCAATAGGAATACATTTCGCGGTTATTTCGCAATTCGCGAGTGTATGAATCTAGCTTTTGTCCAAGACTACACTGAAGTCTGGTCGACGCCGAAAGCAAGCACCTTTTAAATTAAGCTCGATTGACTTGGGCGATTAACAAACGTAGCTACGTCTAATCTTAGGCGGGAGACTGTACCTGTTTGAAGCTTACAATATGAGAAATACAGAAATACGCTTTAAAATGCTATTTACTAAACTAACTTTAAAAAAAACTAACCTGCGAAGTCATCGATAATGAAAATGATGGATCTAATAACTTATCTATCAGTATCGTTTTCATTTTGTGAGCAAGTTTTGACTTCCAAAGAACATTGTCGCATGCTAAAATTTAGCGCTTTTGAAATCAATAATTGTCCCAGTATTAGCAAAGAAATGGGCCAGGTTTGACAGTTTACAAAATTGTTAGTTGATTGTACACATGTCTTCATCTATAACATTTTGCGTTAACTAGAGCAGTCGTGACAACATACTACCTGGTTCCGCACCGAGATGGCGTCCCCGTCGTACATTTATTTCATCTTGCAATACTACTTGTAACTTCCATTGTTTAGATTTTTATCCTCCATTTATTTAAATAGCATAGTAGAACAGGTAATATGGTTTTTTTTTCGGAAAATTTTTATATCTCCGGAAATAACCAGGTTAGGGCAACCACATTTGGTACGCGTGGTCGAATCATGTGTGTCTATGTTTTGTTTCTTTAACGTCGGCCTATTTCCGCGACCATGGCCAAGCACCGACGCCAGGGAGCAGTTTCACCTCACTATCCTGGAAATTTTGCCGAACCCCTGCCTTTCTGTAAGGAGGGTGGGGATCTTTAACGTGACCAACATCGCATGGACACGGGACCGACGGATTTACGCCCCCTCCGAAGGACGGAACGTGCAGACATTCAACTTGCTCAAATACAATGCCAGAACCTCGGTTGATGTTAATTTTACAGTTTGTACTGAAAAAGTGAAAGGAGTACCCTGCGATCGAACCCAGTACCCTTCGATTCAGAGGCACACGTTCTTACCCCTGAACCACCGAGGTTCTTGGTCAAATCATAAAAAGCTAACTATGTACCAAGGTTAGGTCTGTAAGCTAAAAGACAAAAAAATTATAATCATTTAAAGAAAAAAAATGTGTTTTTTCTCAAAACGTCAAACTCGAGATTTGAAACGTCAAAATTGGCAACATTTCGACGGGCAACCTAAAGCAAATACGGGTTATGAAGAGAAAATTTTGCATGCAGAGTGTTTTATAAACCCATAAGTTTTAGCTTCAACCGTCACTGTCTTTCATTTTACTAAAATATTTCCAGAAAATTAATTTCAAATAAAAGCTTTGTCTGATCAGTAGTTTTAGTTTAGTTTATGGTTCAATGGTCTATAATTTTTAGCTAATTTTTGTGGAAAAAATTCGTTAATGAGGAGACCGCGACTTGAATTAAGAAAAGATTGATTTAAACGAGTGCAAGGTAGTATCCATATTCGGGGTGACTTTCAGTTTTAATCTGTTTATATATATATATATATATATATATATATATATATATATATATATATATATATATATATATATATATATATATATATACAGGGTCATTGATGGTCGATGGTAGGTTAGACGTTTATGGAAAACGGGACGTAGGATTAATCTAAAAATAGGTATAGAAAACTATTAATAAAAAATGATCGTAAAGAAATTTAAATTCTAAAAACAAAATAATATACAGGGTGTCTCATTAAAAATAAGAAAGTTGTTACTACTTTTGAGTAGAAGTGGCAACACCGCCAAAATAAAAATATTTTAGAAAGACAGGTCGTGCCTATTTATGGCAGTATCCAAATTTTGAAAATGACCCTGTATATATATATATATATATATATATATATATATATATATATATATATATATATATATATATATATATATATATATATATATCAGCACGCTACTAGTAGCACAAAAAGTACAGCAAACAAATAAAGTGGATATTTAAAAGTGATTACAGTGTAGTGCAACATTCCAATATATATATATATATATATATATATATATATATATATATATATATATATATATATATATTAATTATAGGGTTTTGAGCTGCATCTTATAGAATAATTTTGACAATTACCGGGGAGTCGTTGGTGATACAATTTATCTTTTCGAACATCCTTTGTATTATTGCATTTTTGTATTTTTTATCGAAATATAGTTCATGTTTGTAAGAAAAAAATTCGAAATGCATAAGTACGTTTTGGTAGCGAATTTTAATTAAATGCTTCAAATTTCAATAACTCAACTTGCTTTTAACCTAAGGCTGGGTGGCTAGGAAACCAGTTTTCTCGGAAACATTTTAGGTTTGTTTTCCAAAATGTTGTGTATATTTTGAAAAAATTAAATTATTTTGATAAAAATTAAAACTGACCCCGGATATGGGTTCTAGGGGGCCTAATTCGCGCTCATTAGAAGACTTTATTTCAAAATTCAAAAGGAGCGAATGTTTTAAAGAGAATTCACTAAAATGAGGATAACTCTAGTACGCTTCAACGCCGCCTGATTTTCTCTGAGTCTTCTACTGCCCCCCTGAAAGCGTCCAGGGTCCATAATGGGGGGTTGTCGCATACTTTGAGAAAGATGTGAAAAATGCTAGGTTTACAGGCATGATATACATTGACGCTTTCTTTTGGTGATATTTAAAAAGCTTAGGGGTTGATGTTCTGATGGTAAAAATACGCCTAAATTTCCTCCCCTTGAAAGCAAGATTTACCTCTTCAAGCGATTTTTAACAAAATCGCGAGATAAATGGTGCCCAAACAATGGCCTGTTCTAATACAAAGTTGCCTTCCCACAGTAAGAACCGCTGAGTCAGCCGTAAACGGAAAGGAGCCCACAAGTATGTAGGCTCAAAGAGCAAGTTGGACGGAATATCACTGTGAGAGTCTACATCAGCAGATCCTTTGTTTCATCCAGAGACAATAAGTGGCACGCCTGGAGTGAAGTGTATAAAGAGGCTGCTCACAGGGATACGCCCGTTCATTCTTGTCCCGAGTTAGTACTCTGCACATCGCGTGCTAGACATTAGATCACATGTAGGTTGATCGTCATATTTTTATTATATTGTATTATTCATTTTTTGTATTAAGTAATTAAGTATTGATTATTTAACGTATTAAATAAATTGTTTTAAAAATTCAAACGTCTTAACCGTAAAGTTAAGTCGCGATTAGTGTCCTAAAACTCGCCTGTTTCATTTTAAAGTGGCCACCTGTATTTCAGTACTTAAAATCTTGTATTAAAAATTACGTGTGCATAGCTGTCTGCCATAAACAAACATATAACGACAAAAATTGTCATCATTGTTGCTTAGGTGCACAAAGCGCAAATAAAGCTAAGGATCTACAGTTAACAATATTTCTACCCTCCCTATTTTTGTGGTGTGCTCTATGGGTATTGTTTGCCCAATTCTTTGTTGTGGTTTCTACTAATTTATTACCAGCGAATGACTAGCTTTAAGGGAGACATTATTTCTAATCGCATATAAATCAATAGGTTTTTGCTGAATCCCTTTAAACTGATGTTTTATGCGTGAGAGCCTCACTTTAATGTGAAATTGAAAGATAAATGAGACCAGTTCTGTGATTTATGACAGTCAAATCGAAATATGCTATTTTCTGGACCATTATATCACTTATCGTTGATCACATAATTCAGGAACGAAACTAGGAACTCTCGATTTCCTTTGCCTCCCTTCCACTAAAGACACTTCGGTTAAAATTTATAGATGTTCACGAATAGGCCTAAGAAATACCGAATAAAAAAGCGACCAGATTGAGCAGCTTGGTGGCTCTAATTTTAGTTGCTGAAATTTATTTAGTATTCAAATCAGATCACTAAATAAATAAAATAAATAAATAAAAGGTCTGGGCGCAGCAAGTGCGCTATGGTAATGAATTTTCATGGAAGTCGTCTTTTAAATTTTTTAACAAAATAATATATGTGCCAAAAACGATGACGTTTGTAAGTAATATTTATTAGATCTTGTTTAATACACAAACATGTTGGTCTTGTGTCCTCCTCTGACCTTCAGTGGTATGCATTTTTAGTGAATTTTCTTAGAAAAAATTCGCTAATGGGGAGATACCGACTTTTAAATTTTGGAAATTTTTTCTAATGAGCACGAACTAGGATCCCTAGAACCCATATTCTGGGTCAGTTTCAATTTATATATATATATATATATATATATATATATATATATATATATATATATATATATATATATATATATATATATATATATATATATATATATATATATATTGCTATGGTATTTATTTTAGTATACCTGCAAATATTTATTTTAGAGCTGAGAACATATATCTTAATCATCAGGTTGGGTTCATTATAATTACAGATAGCTTCTACTAATTAAAATTCATTAATATGTGCTATTTAAATTATTTTATTGATTTCTACTTGATCAAAAATTAACTTCGCTTTGCACAGATGGCTATACAACAATTTTACTGATTAATTATTAACGAAAAACAATACTTCTGGTTAATTACAATCTGTTATACATTCCATTTAATTCATTACACAAATTTTACGGTGTCTAGGTGACACACATTAAATACAAACAGAAACATTTAAAGCATTCATTACATAAACATAAATTGAAAAATCCTATTAAAACATTCAGGTAACATTATAAATAATTACACAATTACCGGTTAAACATTGATATAACATAAGCAATATACATCGACAATTCTACAGAGATCACAGTCTCTTTCTGTTCATTTCAAACAAGTTTTTGCTTATTGAAATTTATTGGCACTCAATCTTTAATTGGTGCTGTTAAAATGGTGAAATTCAAACCGCACTGATCAATTTAGGAAAAGAAAACACTTACTGAAACATTTTCCATTGGATTATATATTGTTTTTCCATTATTACTGTCCATTATTAATTATTATTATTTTTCTAATTTGTCCATGCCATACTTTACTGCACATTTATTGATTATTAATGGATTTAATTTATTAACATGTTGATATATTCCATATTCGTAGCACTCTGGAGGTTTTTTTTAATAATCTCCCTTCGATGCACTCTGGAATCTCTTATGTCAACTTGCATAATGATGACGATGATCACATGATCTGGTGAAATGATGCCGATGAATTCACTTGATGAAAAGACCCCGGACACTCCCGGACTGTTACTTTTATTAACTTTCTTACAGGTGAAAAAACGCTATTGTTCATCAAACCACCTGTGTTTGAGCTTTCGGTGAAACCTTTAGTGTCTTTTCACGTTTTTTTCTTGCGCGCACATCTATACTACATAAAGTTTTGTTTTTACAAAAATCCTCTGCTCTTTTAATACATCGAGCCTTTAGGTAGCTTGGTCATACCTATTTTTACACACAATAAATCAACAGAATTGCATTTATTAGCTACAATCTCATTCTCCCTACAAAAACTGAAACATTGTTCTTGGTTTCTTTACGGATATTTCTAGAATATAATTTTTTTATTTTTTTTATTACTCGAATGAAACTTAACATCGAGGGTTGCTACATGGGTCACTGACATTCATGTCGGGCGTTGACATCTCATGCTACACTCTTTCGTTGCTACATTAGGGTGTATACATTTATTTTATATATACTAGGATGTATAAATTTCCCGTTTTCCCATTAAAATTTCGTAATCTTTCCTATTATTTGCTATCTATAGCAATATATATATATATATATATATATATATATATATATATATATATATATATATATATATATATATATATATATATATATATATATATATATATATATATACAGATCTCTCTGAGGCCTGGGGTTGAACACTGTAAGACCTTACAGACGATCTCTGGCGAGATTTGCGGAGTAGGCAGATTGAGGCCCCGTAATCGAGCTACAACAACCCAACCTACCTTTGTCCACCGCTCTAAGGGGTAGGCTGATTTAGGCCGAAACGTCGAATTTTCATAAATTCTGGACGCGGTTCAACCCGAGAACAAAGTATGTCTCATACATATATATACACACACACACACAAATATATATATATATATATATATATATATATATATATATATATATATATATATATATATATATATATATATATATATATATATATATATATATATATATATATATGTGTGTGTGTGTGTGTGTGTGTGTGTGTGTGTGTGTGTGTGTGTGTGTGTGTGTGTGTGTGTTTGTGTGTGTATACAGGGCTTTCATTAATTTTCGAACCCCACATGACTGGATTCTGTCTCTCTCTTAGTGGAATATGATTTTATGAGTTGGCAGTCAAAAAGTACCAAAAAAAAAACACTAGACTAGGGACTCTAAACTTACTAAATCAATTGACAATTGACAGTTCAGTCCATTGGCGCTCAATGCCCTTTTGACGGTTATTTTGTATGTATACAGTGCATTTTCCAAGTTCCACCTTCTTCAAATAATTTTCTATCTGTTGGACAATAAAAATAAACAATTTTTATCCAAACTTAGCATTTTAATTGCGTTTTTACGTAAGTTAAAAGTGTAGGTATGTTAAGATTATGTTGTTGACGATATTCGACATCGCATGGAACGAAGCCCTACCAAATCTGTTTGTCGGTAATTTGCCCAAACAGGTACATATTTGTTACATGTTACACAATACACATTCCGAAGTTTAAATAATCGGACCTCAATTTGTTTACGTACATTACAAAATTTTGACATCTATGAAAAATAAAAGTAATATTTTATTATGTTTTTAATTGATTTTTTTAACAATCTATAACAGTAAAGCATACATGAACAGAGTTGCTGTTAAAAATACTAAATAATAAATTCATTTAGGACATTTACTGTTTCAACTTATTATAATTTTTATATTTTTTATAAAACCCCAAAGGAAATATGAGACAACACTGGCATCTTAGGGATTTCATTGATTCAGGTTGTACAACCGTGTATGCTGAGTTTCCTAACTTAAGCGGTCACGTGGGGTTCGGGAACTCGTGAAAGCCCTATATATATATATATATATATATATATATATATATATATATATATATATATATATATATATATATATAAACACAAATATTAACGGACCTTGCTTTTGGGTTCTATGAACCCAAATTCGCGCTGAACAAATTTTTCCGAAAGCTTTTCATCCTGACCTCTCTAGAAGTGAATGTTTCTTAATGGAAACTTGCTAAAAGAAAATTTTGTATCACCGACGACTTATGGGCCACCCTCCGATGGTAGAAATATTTTTTAAGATGAAGCTGAAGACACCTTATAATTAACGTATACAATTTTTTTCGTATCTTCTATAATAACGGATATATTAAGCTTTATAGATCTACGAAAATTCGCTATAAATTATATACCACTAAACGATACACTCTGTAGCTAAAACTACTCCCAAAGCATCAGAGAAAGGGTCTATTTGAAATGAGTTTTCTGGAAATATTTTTGTAAAATGAAGGAAAATGACGGTTGAGCTGAGACTTCAATTTGTGAAACATTCTTCTCGTAAAAATTTCTCTACATAACCCGCATTAGTTTCAGGTTCTTTCCCTAAATGTTTTGTGTTTTAACTTATACACGACTTTGAAAACGTAATTTAGTAATTTACATTTAATGATATAAATCTGCGTACCAAATTTGATGCCTTACTTTGTTATTCCTAGAGATATACCAATTTTCCGATATGAAACGCAAAATTTTCAAGGCAAAACTGGGTCAATTTCCCTGATTAACGAACTTATCCAAGCCACTTACAAGATGAAGATACTCACCAAATTTTATTAAAATTCGCTCATTATATATATATATATATATATATATATATATATATATATATATATATATATATATATATATATATATATATATATATATCTAGCTCCCTAGAACACATATCCGGAGTCAGTTTCAATTTTTATGTGTTTATATATATATATATATATATATATATATATATATATATATATATATATATATATATATATATATATATATAAACACATAAAAATTGAAACTGACTCCGGATATGTGTTCTAGGGAGCTAGTTCGCGCTCATTACAAGAAATGTTTTTAGAATTCAAGAGTGTCGATCTCCTAATTACTGAATTTTTTAAATAAATTCCCTAAAAAGGAATAAAAATAGTCAAAAAGCAAATTCCACTACTGGAAGTTGAGTATTGAAAACCTTACTAATTTACACGCATTACTGGCATTTTAGATTTCCTCCTTCAGCTAGATGGTGGGCAGTATTTGATAAAATCATATTGTCAAAACAAATATAGTAGCGCGCGCTACCAAATAAAAAACTGCTTAAAGTTTAAGTAAAAACATATTATGTATTTTACATACTACCAGTTTGCACTGAACTGGTTTACTTGCAACTTAGATAGCAAACGCTTGGCAAATTTTAAGATGTTTGCATCTGTATTAACCTTATTTAGAAGAAACAAGTTGGGGACGCAGCAAGTGCTTTATGGTAGTGAATTTTTTAAATGCTTCAAATTTGAATAACTCAATTTTCTATAAACTTAGAATGTTTAGTTTTGGTTTGTAGTAAGGTCTTTCTAAGGCAAGATATCCACCAAACTCAATTTAAATATCTTAAAAAAATTGAGTTTTGGCACGTAGTAAGGCCTCTTCAAAGGCAACATATCCGTTAAATTTCATTAAAACAGCTTTGTGATTCTCGTGAAAAAATTTTTTCGAAAGAAAACTCAAAATTTTCCCGGAAAACCCTGTCCGATTTTGCTGGCTAACGAACTCGTCTAAGCCATTAATAAAAGAAAGGCACTTGCCGAGTTTCATCGAAATCGGTTAATTATTTTTTGAGTTATCGATATCGATATATATATATATATATATATATATATATATATATATATATATATATATATATATATATATATATATATATATATATATAATAAACAAATAAAAATTTAAACCGACCCTTGATATGGGTTCTAGGGGTCCTAGTTCGCGCTCATTTGAAAATTTGTTTGCAAAGTCTCACCATCGATACCTTTTTAAAATAAAAATTCACTAAAAACTGTGTACGATTTCATTGACAAAAATTAAAAATTGACAATTTAGTTTACTATTATAATTGAGACGCCCTAGTGACGCAGGATGTCAGGTGTCAGCCTGTTAAGCGAGAGGTCCCGGGTTCGGTTCCCGGGTGGGCCAACGAGAAGTTGACATTGTCTGGACAATTGGTAAAGTTAATTAAGAATTGGGACTGAATGTGCTAATGACCTGAGATGCTACAGCCATTGATATTAATAAAAAAGACTATAATTGCTATTTTCTGAAACAGAGAAACGTAGGTATTTAACTAAAAGTTAAAAAAAATATTTCATTGTTAAAATAACAGCTGCAAAGTTATCTCACTGAAAATTAATCTAATCACTGCTGCGACCCGTAAAATATAAAATCATTATAAAATTATCGAAGTTGGGCGCACAAAAAACTCACATCGTTAGATAAGCCAATTTCAGCATAATCCGACAAAGGAAGAAATATTGTATGTTGCCTCCTAAATTCATGCATATAAATTAGATTAGAGCTTTTAAAACACATATTTTACATTGCCTGGGTGAGCAGATGATATGTTACAATGGAAACCCTTTTAGTAAAAGACTAAATCAATATGTCGTTATTGGGGTTCTTATCGATTTTATATCAGAATGTAAAGAAAAATGACTTTGTTATACTTAAATAGCTTCAAAACAAGTTTTTAATATAATAAGTTTAAACAAAATATTGAATGGCATCTAATATGCCTCGTTATTGTAGTGCGAGAGAACCTCGGTGGTTCAGGGGTAAGAACGTGTGCCTCTGAACCGAAGGGTACTGGGTTTGATCCCAGGGTACTCCTTTCACTTTTTCAGTACAAACTGTAAAATCAACATCAACCGAGGTTCTGGCATTGTATTGGAGCAAGTTGAATGTCTGCGCGTTCCGCCCTCGGAGGGGGCGTAAAGCCGTCGGTCCTGTGTCCATGCGATGCTGGGCACGTTAAAGATCCCCACCCTCCTTATAGAAAGGCAGGCGTTCGGCAAAATTTCCAGGATAGTGAGGCGAAACTGCTTCCTGGCGTCGGTGATTGGCCATGGTCGCGGAAATAGGCCGATGTTAAAGAAACAAAACACACACACACACACACACATTGTACAGCGCGTTCCAAAACCTTTTGTTCATTTTTTTAAAAGTCCGGACGCAGCCAGTGTGTTATGGGTGTGAATTTTCGTAAAATGTTTTGATAGCAAATATGTCTTTAAAAAGAAAAGGCATCAAATTTGGTTACCAGTATAACCTATATAGTTAAACAATGTACCGTGTTTCATCAAAATAACTTTATTGTTTGAAAATGTACCAAAATTTTCCGAAAATAAATATAAGGTATTCCCGAAAAAAACTGGTTTTCTGACCAACGGACCTTAGTTTAATAGGAAATTGAGCTATTCTAGTTGAAATCATTTAATGAAAATTCAGTACCATAACGCACTTGCTGCGCCCCGAATTTATTTTGTTACAAACAAGCATTATATTTCGACGAAAAATGCAAAAACGCAATAATATAAGGCGTTCGGTTAAAAAAAAAATTATATCACCAACGACTTATTGGCAAACCTGTGATTGTAAATATAATTTTACAAGATACAGTTGAAGACCGATTATAATTAGCCAACACAATTTTTTCTGGAATCTGGTATAATAACGGGTATTCACTAAAAAATATAGAGCATTAAACGATAAACTCTATAACAAAAGCTACTGCCAAAGTATCAGAGAAAGGGTCTATTTGAAATGAATTTTCTGGAAATATTTTAGCAAAATGAGAGACAATGATGGTTAGATCTATAACTTAGGAGTTTATAAAACACTCTTTTTGCTACATTTTCTCTACATAAAGTTTCAGGTTCTTGCCTAAATGTGGAACAATTTTGACGTTTCAAATCGCGACTCCTACGTTTTAAGAGGAAAATCCCACGGTTTTCTTTAAATACCTTGAGCTTTTTGTGTTTTAACTTACAGATCGAAATTTTGGTTCATATTTTTTTTTACAATATAAACCCTCGTACCAAATTTGACTTCCATAACTTGGTTATTTCCGGAGATGAACTTGTCCAAGCCACTTACAAAATTGATCCAAATCGGTCCATTATTTTTTGAATATATATATATATATATATATATATATATATATATATATATATATATATATATATATATATATATATATATATATATATAAATCGAAACTGACCCCAGATGTGCGTTCTAGGGGGCCCTGAAATTTTTTTCTCAAAATTCAAGTCGCGGTCTCCTTCTTAGTGAATTTTTTAAAAGAAAATTCGCTAAACTAATAAAAAAAACAAGTGTGCTTTAAATATAGAAATTAACGACAACATTCAAAGGAGGGAGCCTTGGATCTTTTTTGTTAGTTGTTTGATAGTTGACAGAATAAAGCACTTGACTTTACAACAACATAAACATATTTTGTGTTTAAAATTGATTAGATTTAGTTCTATAATTGTAATGGTTATTTCGTCGTCAGTTTAATGTCAGTGTTTTTACCAGTCAAAGTTTAACTTCATAGTGGTTCCGTAAATGGAAAAATAATGGGTCAGTTAAAAAAGGAAATCAACTGATAAATTGGGGGAGATCAGCAGGCAATCCTGAAAATGGAAAACTGGTGAGACAATCAATTTATCGTAGTACAACTCGATCAGTGAGATGACATGCGGCGTTGTTAAATTTATCTACCACAAGTAACCGAAGAATTCTGCACAAGACGAAATTCCATTAATACAAAATAGCAGTAGTTCAATAGTTAACTGAACGCGGTAAACAAGCGCCGCACAGAGTTTTGTCGGCATTTTTTTTGGAGTTAAGAATAAATAACCAGATATTGCACAATGCCCTTTTCATGAGTGAAGAAGCTCACTTTACTTTACACGGCCTGACGAATAAAGATAATTTCCGCTACTGAGCTAGAGGAAGCATATGTTAAATTTATATAAGACTTTTACATTATCCAGAAGAAACTGTTTGATGTGATGCATCATCATCAAGCATGACGCAAGATCTGAACCTGTCCCGCATTTTTTCAAGAAAATAGTAAAACAGTCAGAGTCATTTCTAAATGGTACACACATAGGCTCTAGATATTTACTATACCGCAACTTCAAGAAAAAAGTTACTTTTTCCATTAAGGCGTCGCCACCTGTCAGATTGAAAGACAAAGTATGACGATCTGGCTAGAGAAATTTTCAAACAAACTCATTTTTTGAAATGATGATCTGCATTAATCTTTTGTGAACGACTCTTTTTTCCTAATAGTTTCCCAGAATGTTCAGAGTTTTCATTTAGCCTGCTTTCTTTTTGGGGGTTATCTACCTATGTTCTGGGGTGTTAAGTCAGCCCTCCAAGATATTTTAGCCTTTTGCAGAACTCAGCCATGCAGTCGCATAGCAAGTGAATGAAGATTGAAACCTGTGATGAGCACTGATAAGTACAATTTGGAGAACCCAATTCATCACAATACAGTTTTTAGACCTGATGATCGTTTCGCTAACAATGTTAGCGTCATCAAAGGGATGAATAAACTAAGCGAATAAAAACTAGAACTACTATTTATATGTTAGTCCCACTGTTGTTGTTGTCAAACACACTAATTATCAAGATAACAGTTCGAACAATGGACTACACAGAACCGGGCCTACTTATTTATCGAAATATTTTGTTAAAGTTTTTAACGATATACATACTATCTTAAGAATGTAACTGACGGGACTGCCTGACATTTTTGATCAACTTTATATTTGATTTACCTATATGATGATTATTAGCCCAAATGTCCTGAGCAGTATATGATTTATCAATAGTGACCTATCTCAGTTGCGCTAAATGTTCTTCGAATCTAGCTTCAATAGTTCTTTTATTTGCCCAACATATTTGAGCTCAAAATCCTTACAACCTATTTCATACATTACCGACACTTCCGTGGTTTTATCTTCATCGTTTGGGTTACCTAGCATTGGTTTAATGTATTTTTTTTTAGAAAATGTTAGATATAAATTGGTTTCTAAAAAATGCTATTGAAAATCTTGTAATTGGCGGTTCAAATGGTGCACAGACAACGGTTTTCTGTTTCATCGTTTCTGAAAGTCATAGATTCCGCTACCATTTTCTTTGTTCCATGTTTATTGACTAATTTTTCCACTAAGTAGACAGAGTAATCACTATATTTAGCTACATTTGCAATATATTCAAATACACTGTATTAATCTATAAACCAGAAAATTCAAACTAGCTGTTTTTGTGGTATTAATGGTTTTCTTTCTGTGGATGTCAAATTTTACATCGTCTCTATTTTTTATGACTAATACATTAGGAAAAGGTAATTTGTTATTAGTTTATATTTTCTGGGTAATATTAATGAAGTCAAATTTACTACTTAATTTGGCAATAGAAGCATCTACTTTGCATAAATTTTTATTAAATACTGCAAAAACATCGTCCACATAACAAAACCACACTCTTGGACAATAGTCATTTCCATTTGTAAGGTCTGTTTCAAATCTTTTCATGAAAACGTTTTCAATAATTGGTGATTAGAGGGTTTCACATTGCTGTGCCCTGGGTTTATTCAAAAACTTCATTGTTAAACTGAAATTTAAAAAAATATTTGCTGACTTCAACTTGATAGCAAGTTACAAATGGGTTAGTGACCCATTTGAAAATACTCCCGAAGGTCTCTCAACTGCCGAATAAGAAGTTTTTATAGACCTCACGGCAAGTGGCGAAATCAAAAGACAATTTGGTAATAAACCACTCTGACAATTTTGGACAGGGTTCGATGATCAGTTTTCTGCACAAAAGCATTTCGTATGCTACTACCATTTTCAACATCCTACCTTTGCTAAACCAGATTTTCTGCGATGGCTGCTTTTAAGACAAAATACAGATCGTGGCTAAATATATAAAAAGGGCTTAGAGTGTCAATTTCTAATATTAAACCTTCTTTCGAAAAACTTTGCTTTGCAAGACAGGCTCAAGGGTGTCACAAATAATTATTAATCTTGTTTTTGATTTAATATTGATAAGTTCGTCATTAAATACATTCTGCAGTACTGATGAAGTCCTATATAAGTGTATTTTTTATTTTTCTTTCAGTAAATTGAATAATTTTTTAATAATATATGTTTTTTCAATATTCCCGTGCCTTCCATCTAGTTTGCTCCCCCTCCCCTAGGGGGGCGCACCCCACAGGTTGAGAATCGCTGACCTACTGTGGTGAATATGTCATTCCTATCGGTTCTTATAATAATGCATGGCTATAAAATTTTGCAAATTCACTGCAGAGTTTTGTGGCCAATGAGCAAAATTTCCATAGCCAATTGCCTTCATGCACACAGCCACATGCATACTCACATACAAACACACAAAAAATCTGATATTTTATAGTTTTGCATTTCTTGAATCAGAAAGTTCTGAAACCGATCTCCGTGGAAGTTGTTTTTGATACCACTTGAAAAATAGGTTTTCCTGTTACAATATATCTTTTTCGACATTATCAAATAGATATAATAAAGCATTTTATTACATTATTATATTTCTATCGTACATGTAATATTTATCTAAAATTCTACCTGCCTTCCTCATAAACTTTTATGGCTTATAATTTGCGTAGAACTTTAGTAATAAAGCATCAAATTACCTCCTGAATCCCAACTATTCCTGTCTACAGTAGTTTCAAGATTTCAATTCCAGATGTTCAGTCTATAAAGCGGAGACATGTTAGATGTCGAAGCATGCTCTCCATGGAAGACAGTACATGAATGTCCAATTAACTGAAATAAAAAAACTTTTATGAGTGTACATACAATAATTTTCTACTTATTTAGACCTAGATTTAAATTACAAGCTTGTCTCGTGATTTGTTCACATTTTGAATTTAACTCTTTTTAGCAAATTTTCGTAGAGGAAATTGCTAATGAGAAGATCACGACTTTTCATTTTTACATTTTCTTTAAAAAGCTCGAACTATGACACGGAACCCATATTCGCGGCCATTTTTATTCCCACTTGGAAAACATCGGAATTAAAACAAAAGAGAAGAAAAGCCGAGATACATCGACTTTGTTTTCGGCGACACATGATAACGTAAGTTTTGATGTTTTGGAATCAACCCCTTAAGCAGAGCTTAAAGCACCTTTAGATTTTAAATGACACCCTATATTCGCTATTCTACAAAGGTCAATATACGACTATTTTATTTTGGTTTGGATATGGCAATAAAATCATCAATTAAATAATAAGACAGAATATCAATGAATATAAGAATGATAGTTAAGTAAATGTTCAAATTGTTTTTCCTTAACTTCCATACATTAATAAAATCTTTGCTCCACTTCCGAATGAACATTTCGAAGCATATCGGGTTATCTGACGACATTTTTCAACAATTCGCCGGCGAACCTTCTCAAGTGAGTTTGGTCATGTTGTATAAATTTTCATTCGAGTGTCCCAATAGATAAAAGTCTAAGAGTGGTAAATCTGGCGATCTCGAAGGCCAATTAATTGACTTTGAGATATAAAGGTTTTCTTGAGGAAAACACAAAAATTTCTGGGAAAACCAGAGCGATTTTCCTGGCTAACGAAGTTATATATATATATATATATATATATATATATATATATATATATATATATATATATATATATATATATATATATATATATATATATATATATATATATATATATATAATTTAAACAGGCCTTTGCTTATGTGTTCTAGGGGGCCTAGTTCGCGCTCATTTGAAGTAAGTCAAAACTCAAAAATCGCGATCTACTCATTGGTGAATTACCTTTTCGGTCAAAAAGGCCATTATGAATATCTCAGAAGGTCCTTTTTGGTTGAAGAATCCGCCGAGCAGTTTTGAAAGAATGGTCAATAACATTTTTCGCGAATTCTTAGATAAATTCCCATACACAATTTAGGAAAGCAAACCTAAAATTACAGCTTGATAGCTGTGAATTTTTGCGTAAAGGCGTAGCGTTTCTCGGTCATGTAATATCTCCTGACGAGATAAAGCCGAATCCCAATAAAATTATTGCTATCCAAAATTCTCTCTTTTAAAAACTCAGAACCAAATAAAATCGTTTTTGAGTCTGATTGGATATTACAGAAATTTATCAAAAATTTCACAAAAATCGTCAATTCCTTAACTAGACGTCTCAAAAAAGACAGCTCTATGAACATAGATGGTCCCCCTATACATCAACGCTTTTTAACACACAAAGGAATATATTTTTATTTCTCCTATACTTGTTTACCCTAACTTTGGAAAAGAATTTTGTTTAACAACCGATGCTAGCAACACAGCAATCGGGGCAATTTTGTCTAAAGATCAAAAGCGCATTTAATTTTATTTGAGAGCTTTAGATAGTGTAATAAAAATTATTCCACCATCGAATAAGAATTGTTTGCTAAAATGGCGTCTTAAATTAGAGGAATATGAGTTTGATATTAAATATAAGTAAAGAAAAGAGAAGTTTGTTGCGAACGCCTTCCTACACAAGAAATTAACGCTCTGGAAGATGACTCATTAGACTTTATGTCACTACCAAATAATTCCGAAGATTTGCAAAAACTTACAAATAAAGATTTACAAAGTCTCTGTATCGAATTGCCTGTTTCGCGAGACCCCAAAACAGACGCTATTGTGCACCCTTCTCAAGAATACCCTGCAGGATTTATACCTTTACCAGAAATAAGCGATTACTTAAAATTAATCTGTAGCAATGCTTAATTAATAGGCTTTCATCTTAACCACGTATTTAAAATTTTAGAATTTACCCAGCTTAATTTGATTGCATTTAAGAACACTATCTTATGTCAATTGAAAATCCCAAATCTTAAATCCAACGTCTGGTACTGATTACCACATTTTACCTGTCCGTTACCAAAATGATCTCCTTGTACCTTCGACATCTTATTATATAGAGACTCCCAAAAAGAACTTGTGAACCAATGAACACTGCTCTAGAATTAAAGAGGCCATAATATGCAAAGACGAATTCTTTGAAGAGGACTGTTTCCTGGATTAGCCTAAAAACTTGCCGAAGTAGTCAACCCTTCTTACTCAATATAGATTTACAATGGTAGCCTCTTAGTAGTAACCAATCAACCTCAATATTCCACATAAGAGTGTACCCAAAATTTAAAAAAGCATCGACTAGAAGAAACCAGTGTGCTGATTACCGTATTCGAATGCAGGATAATAATTAACTGAAATACTTAGGAAGACTCCTGTCAAATTATAACCTGGGGGCAAGGAACACTGATTTCTCTCGATAGATCAACGGCGAAAATTCGATATAGACCAATACGTCTCAATGACAACGCCAGGTTAAAACAACATCTTAAGAAGATCCACTCTACCAGTATACATCCGCTGATACACAGTACGCACATAGGAATAAAAATCTTCATAATTTTGTTTCTTGTGAGTTTAGTGATAATGTGTTACAAAAAAGTAAGCAGTTTTCCGAAAATCAAATGTAACCGAAATATCGAGGACGTTATTCAAGCTGATGATGCATGAAATAAGTTAGAACGAAAGCTTCTGGAGTAATATAAAACACGGGTAGGGAGTCAACAACCATCCGCAGTTGCATATTATGTTGTTTAAGGAGCGGAGTATATTTTAAGGAATAAACTCGTCGAACCAAGCGAATGTAGACATAAGTAACGGTGTAATTATTACTTTAATAAACTCACAAAGCTTAACAATGCTACAACTAACTAACTGAATGAATTTTAAACACGGACTGTTTACATCGTGAATCTTAATTGAACAGTGTTGTAATGTTTCTACATAATTAAAATCACAAATGTCGCGTCTTAACATCTTAACAATTTAATTGACAGTCTCCTAATGTTTATCAACAAATACAACTTATAGCTTTTTAATCAGATTACGTTCTTCCTAAATTTCCGACTTCAGCAGTCCTGCGTTCCTTGTACGCTGCAATTTTACCTTGTTTACTATTTAAATAACAATGTAATCGTTTCAATGCCAATGTTATCGATACATTTATGACCTACAATTATATGCAATATTTACATTACTTAGTGTAGAGAATTTTCCTAAAACTAATTTTACTTATTATTTTACTGTTCTTAATAATTATGTTTCCACGCTTGCTACTGCCCTTCTGTATACCCTATTGTTCTCTGAACATATGTAATTTCAATTCAGGGTAAAAAAAACACAGACTGGGACTTTCCTAGAGACAATTATTGTTACAGACACTTGCGTAATGTTCAGTTCCCTGTGATATTCACATCTTATCTTATTTTTTATTATTATTATTTTAATTAGTGTGTGTGTTTATAAACCTGAACATAACACTTTTTATGAGGTTCCTATAATTTTGGAATATATATATATATATATATATATATATATATATATATATATATATATGTATATATATGTATATATCTTGTATACAATGTAAAAGAGTTGCATCAGCATTTTCCGATAACTGCTGACAATTTTAAAAAACCCTTAAATACGTCGAAATACCTACGAGGGGGACACTTTTCTTTCATTCTTACAGAATTTGCAACATTCAAACCCCGGCGGAGATGACTTTCACCCCCGCCATTAAAATATGTAGGGCAGGTAAATTTTTACATTATTGGAAAACTCTTTTGATTCTCTATTTAAAGCTGCAATTTTAAAATCTTCTGGTTCTTTTTTTTAATAAAGCTTGTTTAAAGTTTTGTCGGATAGCTCTTAGGGTAAGGGATATATAGAGGAATTAGACACTATTGGGTCACCCGGTATATATATATATATATATATATATATATATATATATATATATATATATATATATATATATATATATATATATATATATATATACGTTTTTTTTTGTTATATCAAAATTTGAAGTTTAAAATTTGGAGAGTTGCCAATTTTTTTTAAATTAAGATTTTTTTAAATTGTTTAAATACTCCACAAGACCAGAGACTTATTTCTCTTGTCATGTTTTAAAATTTTGGACCACAAAATATACTAGTACTATATATAAAGTTCATCAAATATCTAGAAAAATATTGAGTAACTTAAAACCAAAACATTTCAGTCATACAGAATTGTCTCACATACAAGTGAAGTGGGTAAATATATCAGATATGTCTAACAAATATACCGGGTATCATTTAAATATGCCATCATTGTGTGTTTATATAAGAATCACCACTAACTCCAAAATGATTAACTTATAGGTGTAGGGAACACTAATGTGGTTTAAAGAGCAATGATAAATATAATTTATTGAAGGCATAATGTAAAGGTGTTCCATTTGAAATAAGCTAGTTATCACATTCTGAACTTTTCTAAATATGGAACCAATTTTCAGAATAATCTGCATATGAAACTCACTTTTGCATACATGCTATACAAATTTGATATTTCTTTGATGAATGGTGTATTTTTATTTTATTTACAATCATCTACACGATGAGTTACTACCTGCAAATTCGTTACGATTTTTTTCGAAAATTTAAAAAATAAGAAATATCTCTGAAACTGTTGAATTTATGTATAGCAAATGTCAACTAAAGTTAGAGTAAAAATTAGCGACAAATTTAAAAATGCAATAATATACAGCGTTCATAATTCATAGCAGTGTCCGATATAATCGTAAGTCGGCCATTTTGGAAACTATCATCAGATGGTGATAGTTTCTATGAAATAATAGAGTATCATAGAAAACCGAGATACGCGAATTTTTAGTGCTCAACTTCATATAGTTGAGGAAATAATCTAATAAGCCACTCACCGTGAAGGACCTTGTGTGTATATATAGATAGGTATTTCAAAAAACATGTGCCATCGCTCGTGGTTAGATTGCTTACCTAAAGACTCTTTTCATACATACGTAGGTCCGATTTTGCATCGTTTCGTAGCTACAGGGTGTTAAAGAAGTTTACATTTTTTTTTTGGTTTATTCCAAATTTCTCCAAACCTACTGTAACAATCCTAATGAAATTTTGAGGATGTTAATTATTTCAACTAGTACATATTTTACTGCTGAAAAGTAAGGACAGCTTCATCAGGGCCGTGCGTATGGGCTATCACTGCAATACATTTCTTTAAAAAATCTGTGCGCTACTGACGTTTTGTTTTCTTTGCACAGTTATGTACGCCCTTTTAGTGCCTGTTAAAAGTTACTTCTCGATATTTTGTTGGCGTCGATCTTTTGTATGAGATAAATGCAATTATGTTGGGTTATGTAGTGTATTGAATTTTTGTTTTACATTATTAAGGTCCTTAATTTGAACTTTTACTAGCTAAAAGTACCGGAATGGAATCACTGAAAGTGTTGAAAATGGCCTCCTGCAGCTTTTTACAAACTTTCAATCGTTGGTGCAAAGATATTCTTACTTTGGCACTAATGCGAACTTGGAACAAGTGTATGGAACTACACGGTGAATCCCAGATTGTCGCTCTAGACATATCCAAAGCATTCGACCAGGTCTGGCACGCAGCGCTGCTTAATAAACTACCGGCCTATGGCCTACCACCAAAACTCTGTACGTGTACAGCAAATTTCCTCTCTAACCGGAGCATTTCTGTTGTCGTGGATGGCCATTCCTCTAAACTGTATCCAATTAATGCAGGAGTTCCTCAAGGTTCAGCTTTAGCCCCTACTTTGTTTCTTCTCCACATCAATGACCTCCTCTCTAGCACATCCAACCCAGTTCACAGTTACGCGGACGACAGCACCCTCCACTCCAATATACAATATTCTAAGCCTGTCTCTTTAGCCCAACTAGATGAGGATCGCAGACTCATGGAGGGTTCTATCTCCGTGGATCTCCAAAAAATATTAGACTGGGGAAGTAGAAATCTTGTACAATTCAACCCCACCAAATCACAGTCTTGCTTTCTTTCTCATAAGAGATACACCAGTCCTAGATCCATCACAATGAACAACCAAGTTATTCAAAGTAATTAGTCCTTTTCACTTGTTGGCATCTCTGTGGATCGAAATCTCAATTGGCACCAACATGTCACATCAATTGCAGAAGCGGCTGCTAAGAAATTAGGTTTCCTCTTCCGGGCTCGCAAATACTTTTCTCCAGCTAATCTCTATACTTTATATACTTCACAAATAAGACCAAACCTCGAATACTGCTCCCACATCTGGGGTGCTGCTGCCGCTTCTACACTCGCTATCCTGGACTCCATTCAGAAGAGAGTTATACGTCTCATCGGTGACCCTACCTTCACCCAAAGGCTGCCATCCCTTGCCCACCGACGTGCCGTTGGTGACCTCTCTCTATCTTTTATAGATATCTGCACGGGCACTGCTCAGAGGAGCTTTCTTCCATAGTTCCTCCACGTGTTGCCCCCAACAGATCTACCAGGGGAACAGAGCGAATGCACCCTTTTACTGTCCAGGTCGCCAGACATAGAACATCTTGTTATGCCCTCTGTTTTGTCCCGAGGACTTCCAAGTTTTCGAACTCCTTGCCGGCACATATTTTTCCTTCTCCCCCGAACCTCCAAACCTTCAAGTACAGAATTAACAAGCCGCCTCTTTCCTCCTTCTCGACACCCACGGTACGATAGTATTTAGACTGTAAGCCCTCGTGGTGTGTTGTTGAAATAATAAAGAAGGAAAGAAAGAAAGAAAGAAAAAAAAAATATATATATATATATATATATATATATATATATATATATATATATCTATATATATATATATATATATATATATATATATATATATATATATATATATATATATATATATGGAATAAAATTACACATTATGCATTTACGGTAAGCTTAAAGCTTGTATTGTACTTCTGCATAATTTAAGCTGTGTTTAAGTCAAAATTATTTGACGTTTGCATCCAAATACGACAAATTTCTAATTTTGCACACCAAAGTTTTTCCTTTAACCATCTTCCATCGATAACATACAAGTTGTGCCCGCTTAGGTGTTCTTATGGTAAATATGCTATGGTATATACATATATATATATATATATATATATATATATATATATATATATATATATATATATATATATATATATGGAATTAAATTACACATTATGCATTTACGGTAAGCTTAAAGCTTGTATTGTACTTCTGCATAATTTAAGCTGTGTTTAAGTCAAAATTATTTGACGTTTACATCCAAATACGACAAATTTCTAATTTTGCACACCAAAGTTTTTCCTTTAACCATCTTCCATCGATAACATACAAGTTGTGCCCGCTTAGGTGTTCTTATGGTAAATATGCTATGGTCAGTGTAGGTAATAAAAGTATATCTTTATTTACTAAAATATGTATCATGTAATATTTTTGCTAATGAAAGAAAACACAAAGTTACCACTCTCAGTGCTTTGTCATTAGAGAATACAATGAAAATTCCAGGGATTCCACACGCGTCAGCCATATTTTAACGCAGCCCTGATTAAAGCGTCATAAACCTCCAGCGCAATTGTTTGTGGATCTCAACAACTAACTACCCTTTGAGAACGCCACAACGATGAAAGCCCCATAAGTTTCTTGAAAACTCACTGAACTCTGGCAAAGAATACAGATATTTGAACTTCAAAGACTATTATAAACAGTTTTTTAGTTTTATGAATGTAAAAAATATACAATATACGGGTGTATAAAGATGTATTGTAATCTGTTTAGCCGAAAACCTTCCGGTAAGCAAAATTGAATTTATTTCTTTGGGAACAACTAGATTTGTTAATTTAAGGGTAAATAATCAACGAGATCACTAAATTCATTTTGTAAAACTAATAGGTAGAAGTTTTTAATCAGAATTGGTGAAAATTCATATGTGCCTAACCTATGATTTCCGATTATTCCATACCAAAACGTGATGATCTACAACTTATACAAATTTAATGAGGGCCTTAACTTACTAAGATCTGTTCGCACAAAACATGGGGTGCCGTCGTCGAAATTGCACTGATATTCAATAGGTCGGTTTTAGACTATGGGTGTATACATTATTATATATCTGCCTCAAAAAGCAGTTTATTGAAAATAGATCGAATACCATTTAAAACCATCAGATTTTGCTTAACAGCTATGAAATCATTTCCCCGCCAAGCGCTTCTAGCTAAAGCTAATGAACCCCACTTCAGATAAGAGGGCATTACCTGGTAAATCAGTATGTGTTGAAGCTGTGACTTAGTAATAAAAGCCTGCTAAATTTAATTAGCTTTATTGCTGCAGAGTACCTAATTGATAATTATTGGCTTAAAAAACCGATGCCTTCAATAGCAGAATCATTTATTCATACCAGTATTTTACAGTTCCAACAGAATACTACTGAAACACTGTCCTGAAATTATTGCCAAACCACAAGTGAAAATAATAAATTTATGGTCCCTAGTGCTGTAGTCTCTTTATTAGAATGGTATGCGATTGTAAATGTAAATAATTCCAAAACTAGAGTCTGTAGGTATATATAAAACTTGAAGCAGATGGCATGCCCTTCACTTCTGAAACAAAAAATACAGGCTGTTCTATTTGCAATGATTTAGTTACGGCAGTTTTAATTTTTTCAAATTGAGTCATTATTTGTGAGCGCCCTGTATACGGCATCTCATTTTTTTTCGACAAATAATATAAACGAAAACCTCTCTGAATGCGTCTCTTTCATGCGACTCTGCTCTCTATTGGTAAAACCGCTGTATCGCAATTTTTGATATGAGCCAAAAGTGTGAAAAGTTGTAAAACAATTGAAATCACTCGAAAACGATAAACGCTATCAAATTTTTTCCCCAGAAATATGAAAATTAAATGAAAAATGCAATAATATAAGGGGCATATAAGCATTTACCGTAGAAATGAGTCTTCCTGTATATATAGGGCCTAGTTAACGCTCGTTTGAAGAATTTAAATCAAAATTCAAAAGTCGTGATCTACTCATTAGTGAATTTTTTTTGAAGGAAATTCACTAAAGTAATAAAGACAGGATACACTTATATTAAGACGAATAGGGTGTGCTACGAAATGTAAGAGAAGAAATAAGTTTACAGAAAGAATTTGAAAGAAGGAATGTGAAATTTATTGGTCATATTCTGAGACGTAATAACATCCTGAGATTAATTTAAGGACACATGACCTGTAAAAGAGGAAGAGGTAGACCAAGAAGAAGACTTTCGGAAGACCTAGCACATCTAATGAAGTGTGAAAGTTATAGTGAAGCAAAGGGAGCTACTGGAGGCAGAGAATCATGGTTCCGCTGTCAAGGGAGACAATTTTTAAAAGTCTCGACAGATCTTAAGCAAAAGTAATAACTTGTGTTAGCATGATCTAAAAGGAAAACTGGAAAAATTTGGCTGCAAAATTGAAGACCTGTTTAAACTGATAGCAAAAACCTATGTGTAAATGGATGGAATTGTTAAGTGAACTAATGATACTCAAAAAATTATCGCTAAAAAGAGTAAACATATGACTGGTGTTAAATAAATTTGATATCAAAATTAAGAATGAACTAGATCACGACCAGATTCAGCTGGGACACTAAAGAAACTAGGCTGGTACTTAGGACAATGGGGTGTAGGATTGGGAGAACCACAGGGAAACCACAATTGATTTGCAGACTTGGGAAAAGCATTTGATAATATAACTTGGGAAATATTGGAAAAGAAAAGTCCTAGATAAAGTGCGGAAAGTAAAACGAAATGACGAGAACTGTTAGAGATATGGTTCTGGTCACGAAAATCAGGCAACGCTGCTTCTATGAGGATAATTTTATGCATCGCTCGTTATAATCTCAATTAGTTGCATTGAAGCCTAACACAGCGTGGCTTTAACACAAAAATGGATGCAATTTTGTAACTACATAACTAACTGACATCAAAATAATAAGATATTTCCTCGCACAAACTATCACGTTGAGTTTTGAGTCAGATGTGTGACAGACAGAAATTGCAGATAATTGCTATTTACAATAAAAGCTTTTAGTGTGGGCCTTGACACTTCCCTTTCGTATCTAGTATCGAAAACATTGCAACACCGATTGCCCTTGTGGTCAAAGGATCTGACCGGAAACGGGAAGTAGATCTAATCTGTTCCAATCCCATCATACAACTATCTGATGGGTACAAAGCGAGAATAGATATACGGTGAATATGGATTATCAATAATTTAACTGTACTTATAGAGAGTGTGTACCGAAAACGTTAAATTATCTGTGTTTTCGAAAATGGTGGGAATACGTTCACAAAGTTCTTCATAGTAGTGCCCCACTTAAGTAATCTATTACTTTCACATCGTCACAACGTGTGAAAGTAGCCCATCGGCGAAAAAAAATTCAAAAATTATTTTTTTGCTTAAACGCCGTAAAAAGCATCAAAACATATAGAAAACATGATTTGGGAAAGAAATTTTTGTTTGTTTATCGGTCTGTCGGTTTGTATGTCTGTCTGTTTGTAACCACGATAACTTTAGATAGAATTGAAAGAATTGAGATATGGTCTTCAAATTTGGTATACAGTTAGCACTGGACAAAGGAACGGTTCGGAGTGTTTTTGGGTAAAATCGATTTAAAAGCTGGGGGATGAATGGGGGGTGATTTGGTGAAAATTGACATTTTTTCGTTAAAACTCGAGTAATATAACGTTTTAGGGTTTATTTATTAGAACACTATCAATTTCATCAAACATCTGTTCCTGAAAAAAATTTACAAACGAGGAGATTCCGAAAAATTTCTTAAAATGAGCTCGAACTAGGCCCCCTAATATCCATATCGGGGGTCAGTTTAACTTTATATATATATATATATATATATATATATATATATATATATATATATATATATATATATATATATATATATATATATATATATATATATATATATATATATATATATATATATATAAGGTGAACAATTTACCAAAAATTAGGTCTGTAAGTTTAAAGACAAATAAGTTAGAGGCATTTAAAGAAAAAAAAATTGACGTTTTCCTCAAAACGTAAAAAGTCGCGATTTGAAACGTCAAAATTGGCAACATTTAGGCAAAGAACCTGAAAGAAATGCGGATTATGTAAAGAATGTTCTGCAAACCCTTAAGTTTTAGCTTAAACCATCATTGCCCTTCATTTTAATAAAATATTTCCAGAAAATTCATTTCAAATAGACACTTTCTCTGCTGCTTTGGAAGTAGTTTTAGTTTAACTTATGGTTTAACGGTCTATAATTTTTAGCTAATTTTCATAGAAAAAATTCGTTACTGAGGAGACCGCGGCTTTTGAATTCTAAAAAGATTTATTCAAATGAGCACAAACTAGGCCCCCTGGAATCAATATCTGGGTTTACTTTCTGTTTACATATAAAGCTCAATATAATTGTTTTTATGCAAGATACGAAAAAAAATTGTATACGTTACCTATAGTGTGTTTTAAGCTACATCTTACAAAATTATTTTGACAACCACAGGATGGCCCATAAGTCGTTGGTGATACGCTGATTTTTTCTTGAACACTCCTTATTGCATTTTTGCATTTTTCATCGAAATATGATGCATGTTTCTAAGAAAATCGAAACGCAGTAAGTACGCTTTAGTAGCGAATTTTCATTAAACGCTTCAAAATTCAATAACGCAATTTGCTTTAACCTCAGGTACGTCAGCTAGGAAACGAGTTTTCTAGGAACTGTTTTAAGTTTATTTTCGGAAAATTTTTGTACATTTTCAAACAAGTTATGTTGGTAAAATATGGTACATTGTTCCTACTTTATAGGTTATACCGGTGACCAAATTGATTCCTGCTTGCATTAAAGAGACATATTTTCTATTAAAAACATTTTAAGAAAATTCACTTCCATAACGCACTTGCTGCGTCTAGATTTTTAATAAAACTCGAGTAATATAACGTTTCAAGAGTTTATGGGTACAGGAATACAAATATTTTCTTTGTGGTCAAGTCATGGGCCCTAAATTATTCGGAATGTCTCTCTTAAGAGAATAAATTATCACAGCTATGTGGAAGTTATGATTCAATTTAAAGCACTATTTTTTTCTGGTACTTTTGGTTAAACCATGTTGATTATTTTAAATAGAACAGCTCGTATATTTTTATACTTTTAGATTACACGAAAATTTTTAATACCACATAAGCAATTTCTTTTACAAAAATACGCCACTTTGTTTTACCAAAATTCGCCTAAGTAATGTTGCACAAAAATTATACAAATAAAGTTGATCTGCTGTCGTACTGTGTACGCGGAAAAATAGTTGTAAGTTCAAAGTGTTGTTACCTCCTTCAAAGAAAAAAGCTTTAGAGAACGAGACCCGTGGTATATTGTGATTGACCTCAGGTGGATATAAATCTGCTCAATGGTGAGGTCACAATTGCCTATAAGACCCTACCCTAAAGTAGCTATCCATCAGATTGGCAAATTTATTAAGATTAGCAGCACTTTTTAGGAGGTTGACAGATCTGGATGTAGTTTGATACTAACGTTCTCTTCCTTTGTTTGATTCGCACTACTCAGAGTCCTATATTTGTGGGCTCTCCAGACTAGTGCCAGGTTACATGGACATTTAGATATCTAGATAATAGTTAGTAAGGATAATTGTTTGCGCCGACGTCAAAAGAAAAGTAGATACTAGGGAGGAATTTCTTTTCAATTAAACAGACATGTTGATGTAACAAAATATTGAATTTATTCATATAAATTAAATTTGAATTAACGAATATAATGAAATAAAAAATTGATAAATTTCAAATAAATATTAATTGCACACAAATAGGGATAAAATAAACAGCAAGAATTTCAAGAACAAGAAATTATTAATGTACATACATGTGCCAAGACAATAAGATAAAGATAGTTGTGTATTACTAAAATGTTACTGTCAATTACTTAGGGTATCGCTCAAAAATAAACATAAATGATTAGGTAAATTACTTGACGTTTGTCAATCAATTGCTGGGTTTTCTAGTGAATTAACTGGCCAGTTTTTTGAGTGAGGCTCCAAAAAAAGGAAAGAAAGAAAATCTATTTAATATATTTCTACGTGAAATTTCTATATTATTTATGAAAACTAAGAGATATTAAAGAGAATGTATAGGTTAGGTATCTTACAGACAAAATTTGCTAATTACAATTTAAAAGAAATTTAAAACTGAGTGTTTAAATTTACACAAATTGACAAAATCTTAGAGATTAAACAGGAAATATATAGTTTTGCTGACAGCACCTCTCTGACATTGTATAAGCTCAAACTTGATTACGTGATTTTGAAAGTTCAGGTTATTATAACTTCAGATGTTAGATTTCGGCAAGAAAATTCTGCTGATTCAGAGAAAAGATTTGTTTAGACTCACCAGTATTCTGGTATTAGGTTACCTGGTGACCCTGTGAAGATGCTTTCCAGGTGGGATCAATCATGAGTGCCTGACACAGATTCCAGACTCCAGTAAGAGCGCAAAAACTGGGGGAAAACGACTGGGACTTCTCATCAGATTTTATTGGGCCGGTGTATGTTATTGCTCCAATATTACAAGACCATTTGACACCTATGTCGATGTTCTGAATTCGCTTGATGAAAACTTTGCGAATCGCAATTAAAACGTGATTTTGCTTAAGTAAAATCACTGCCAATCTACTTAAGGTTCGATAATATCCGGGAATTATTTCTAACTGCGGCAAGAAGTAAACAGCTCGGAACAAAAAACCACGAGTTAGGTCGCGCCTTTTATGCTGAATACGATGTTTAATCAAACTCGAAAGTCACTCGAATCACTCAGAACAATCACTGACAATAATTACTAGGTAGTACAGATAACAGAAAGAACATTACAACCCCGTTTTAAGACAATTTAATAGCCACCGAAAACTGACTGTGTTCACTCTATGAAGGCTCAGCAGAGAGTCCTCGCTAATGTGTCGGGTTCGGCAACTGCTAGGTCGCTGCACGCAAAAATTCTTACTGTGACGGTTGATGGCTGTGCGTGAACTCTTTCTAGCCTCCATTCTTCGAGTGAGATAAAGCGATACCTCCAATCGGCGGCTTTTTTGACAATTCTTCCAACCGTCTCCCGTGACGTCATACGGAAAATTACAGAGCCAGTAGCAACAACATTTATTTCTTGGAAATATTCCTTTCGCAAAATGCGATGCATCATTTACTAACAAAGCCATATTGCGTCTTTAGATATTTGACTTTTAACGTACACATTTAAAATGCAGTACGGTATTCAGGATAGTTAAACATTGGCGACAATTATGAAAATAATTTTGAAACCAAAACATGAATTTCCTTACAGATATTGGATTGTCGGCTCTTAATTAAATCTCTTACGCGTTTATTTCAAATAATTAAAGCAGTAAAGAAACGTAATCGTTACAGTGTGAGGAGGTACTGATTTAACTGTAATTTATTACATTTGGATTATACGAAACGATTCTGTAAGTACTTCTGTCTCCAATTATCAGATAAAATACGGCAGTGAGATAAATTCAGTTTGAAAATATTGAGCTGGATATTTAATATTGGAATCTACCTTTTTTCGTCTTGCATTCCGATAGGTAAAAGGTAAAGGTAAGATGCTTACTGGCAATTAGGCCATTGCTGACCCTTTTTGCTCATCTAAACTAACCTACCCTCCACCTTGAGCTCGATCTCAACGACGACAGTGATTTTGAAAAATCATCCGCCGCCGGTGAGGCTCGAACCGTCGACCCCCGAGTCCGTATTGGAAAGTCTGAATCGACTTTCCCGCACGGCCACGGAGGCGCTTGCATTCCGATAAGTCGATTGAGAACTATTTTACTATACACTCTCCGAAATAACTGATGATACCGCTGGAGAATGCAGAGCGGCGAAAGTGAAATTACAGATAAACAGCTAGTAGAGACTTTAAAGAGGCGTCTAAAGGACCCGGAAAGTAATCTATTCAGCAAAGTTGATGAATTAAATAGTAAAATATTGTTATTAGAATAGAAAAATAGGTTTTATGAAAACGAAATTAGAATCACTAGAAAGAAAAATGAAGAAATGAGGTTGGACATAGGGATCTTGACCTAAGAGATTTTATTTTGTCGAAATTCAAGAGGAGTCTTAATGTTTAACTTATCCAGAGTGATATTAGTGACATATACAAACACTAATGAAAAACATCAGTATGAAAATAGGCCAATAATAGTTGAATTTACAACATTCATAGACAAGCATTCTATTATATCAAGGATAAGCAAACTGAAGGTAACTAATATATTTATAAAGAACGATCTAACCCGTAAAGATAAATGAGCAGAACATACTTCTAAAACATCGGAAACTAGCCGGGGAAAAGAAACGAAAGGCTTATATAAAGAGGGGTTTATTGTATGTTGGTGATGATCGCTACAAGGCAGGCGAACTCGGAGATATTATGGTGTTAAGCACTTTAACGGAAGAATCTTGATCAAATAGTGCCCCATCTACACCATCTGCAAATCAGAAAGGTAGAGGCACGATTGTTGGAAGGAATGGTGTTCTGTCCAACACGCCTAGAAAAACAGTCCCAACAAAAACCACAAGGAGGAATTTGAGAAATATTTCCACTGATAGTAAGATTAGCAAAGAGCAGGGACCCAGCGTTATATCCGGTGCTAAACAGCTTACAAAGCCTAGGTAAAAGTACTGCAAATCGCGCATCATTTCTGTTGCCTTAGCATTGGCCTCATTTTTTGCCATCTGCGATTATTTGTTTTTTCTATAGTTTTTTTTTTTTTTGGCTGTAATAATCTAAATTTATTTAATTTTAAATTTTACAGTCTAGTTTGTCTGGTGTGTCTTTGTGCTTGAGTAAATTAAATACCTGGATTATATTTATATATTTGCTGTTGCATTATGCTTATATTTTATTTGTATATTTGCAGCTGATTACTATTTTGAATTGTGTGTTGCTTGGATCATTTTCTTAACATTTTGTCTATAGAAATCTTTTCCTTGATCTTACCTACAGAGACCTGATTAATTTTAGTTTAGTTTTTATTGTTAGTAAATTTTCTTACAAAAAATTTACTAATGGGGGAGATCTTGACTTTTGACATTTTTTTCTCATGTGCGCGGACTTAGACCTCTAGAACCCATATCCGGAGTCAGTTCCAATTGTTATATGCTTATATATATATATATATATATATATATATATATATATATATATATATATATATATATATATATATATATATATATATATATATATATATATATATATATATATAAGGTAAGTAACCTAAATATGGGCACCCCTAAGCATTATATCAATTAATAACTTTATCGATTAAGATTAAGCCAAAGAAAAAAAATGGTTTGCTCTTTAGGTCAGAACGAATACAAAATCATACACAGAATTTGAAAAATATGTCTTTATTCTGAAACAGTCACCCATAAAAAAATTAAATCAAGTGCCCATATTAGGAGCATCAAGTTCTAATTATGGGCACCCTAAAAGAAACTTAAGAGAAATTAAATGATCCAGAAAATATAGTTATTAATAATTCTTATTAATCAAAAGAAAAACTTAAACACTTGTACATGAACTTGAACATTGTAAAAAAGCTTAAGTTAGATAACGAGTTAGATAACTTAAACTTCATTCACTCTCTTCGCATGACGGGCACCTAAAAAAGGGTATGACATCTTTGGCCATCAGCCCACAGCACTCTTCATGAACCCAAGTCTGGCAAACAGTACACTGCCTCATGTCTTCTTGTTTATCTTCTTTACAAAGGGGGCAGTACCATGATTCCTTTCGAGGAGTTACAACGCCACTGCACGTAGCTCTATCTAAATTGGCTGTTTGTTGTTTGGACTGAGGCGCTCTTTTTTTGGCAATTGATGGTTCCTTTTGACTTAACTTCTTCTCCGCAAACAACCATTTAACAACTTTGACAGCTCGATAGTTTATTGCCTTTTTGGGTGGTGCTTTAGACTTGGCAGGTAGTTCTGGTGTTTTCAATATTTCAGTAAACGATCTAGACTTGTTAGCCTCCAACTCTTCGTCCGATGATTCACTGGTTTCAGAAGTCGAAGATTCGGATGGTTGCCATTCATTTTCATCGTCAGAACTGTCGTCATCTGAGACACGTCGAAGCCGTTTTTGTTTTTGACGAGGATTGTTAGTTGAAACCCTTGGAGTAGATGTACTGGGACCATCAACCTCTTGTTTTCTTGTTAATTCTGAAGCCATCGTTTGTTGGACAGGATTAGGACTACTAGGAATTGTAGTTGCAGGGGAATTTGCATTGTTTTGGTTCTCTAGGGGTCTCTCTGACAGTGTTGAAGGTGCAAATGCCGTTTCTGTAATAATCGTCGGGTCAAAAGGGTATATACCAGTTGCTCGAAATCCTGCAGACACGTTTGAAGGGGTTGTTGCCTTTGGCCAAACTTTTGAAAATACATTACCAAAACTAGATTTTGTTAATTTTCTACCAGGATTAAGACTCCAATACCTCTGCAATTCATCGTCCCAGTGGTATTCAAAAGAACGAAATACCGATTTGTCCATTGGCTGCAATTCATGCGTGCAGTTACTCGGAAGGCATAACAATGTGATTTCATGAGTGTCTGCAGCCTCAACAATATTTGCATCGAGATGGGATTTTGCTCCATCAAAAATCAGAAGGACTTTTCCAGGAGGTTTGTATTGTGCAAAATGTGCAATCCATTTAACAAAAGTATCACAAGTCATGCTGCCTTTTGCAGTCATGAATGCTTTGCACCCAGGTGGTAAATTATCTGAAAATTCAGGTTTATTTCTCTGGCCTTTAAACAAAACAACAGGTGGAATTATCTGACCAATAGCATTTCCACAAGACACAACAGTCACATTTTCGGCATGTTCTGGTGCCACAAAGGGTACCCGTTTAATTCCTTTGCGAGTTAAAATTACAGGTTCCTTATGAATTGTTAATTGGCACCCTTTTTCGTCCATATTAAAAATAAGCTGAGGTTTATCCATAACGTCTAACTCGGCCATCACAGTCCTTAATGTCTTGAAATAATCCTCAACAATAAATCTGTTTAGTTTTGCAGCTCGTGCTGGATTAACGTTTTGAGATTTTCGGCGAGCAACCTCAGGATGTCTTCTTAAAAATAATTTAAGCCATTTTCTACCAACCATTGAAGAATTATGTTTTGTAGGTGGAAAGGGGACGTTGTTTTCGCTGCAGAACGTGTAAACACTTCTTCTTAAAATTTTAGATGTAAGGGGCATTCCTATCTCAGCAAGTCTAAATATTCGAGAACACAACTCGGTTTCCTGGGCGTCAGTTAAAAAAGATTTTCGACCCAGCCGTTTAACTGTATTACCACTCCAAGCATGGCGTTGCAAAGTACTTCGTGGAATATTAAAATTAATTGCTGCACGTTTTATCTTCATTCCTCCTTGAATTGCAGCAACTGCTGCTTTGAGGGAGTCAGAACTCCACTGAGCTCGCTTTTGTGGAGACATATTCTGAAAAATAACATCGTGTTAGATAAAACATAACCAAACGTCAGCAAAAGGTATGTCCCAAATATGGGCACAGCATGTGTTCTAAATATGGGCACTGCCCATATTTGGCAGTCACTCTAGTGCCCATATTTGGGACATGCCATTTTCTACAAGTTTTGAAACACATTTTCATAATACGGAAGTAAACCTAAATATCTATTGTACAGTCTCAAAGTACAGTTCCTCAGCTTCAATTTTATATATAGTAACAATTAATTTCGCTACATTTTCTTTACAAAATGAAATAAAATCTACTTACCGAAAACTACAACCTCACTTTCCACATTCGACGACTTCTGACTAGAAACACCCGGTGGCGCCCTCTATCGACTAATGGCCGAATTTTGATTATGACTGAAGTTGTACGAGATACCTGTAATGCATATGCTGCCATCTTTTATTAAAATTGGTTACAAACAGTATTTATTCACTAGTGCCCGTATTTGGGGGGGTGCCCATACTTGGTTAAGGTACCTTATATATATATATATATATATATATATATATATATATATATATATATATATATATATATATATATATATATATATATATATATCACACCGAAAACTTAAAAAGAGAATGGGGCATTTTCGATAAAATTTCGCACGTACCTTCCTTTTGTAAGTGAGTAATTTTGGAAACAGGAAAATCGATCCAGGCTTTCCGGGAAAATTTTGGGTTCTCTTTCGGAAAAATGTTTATTTCCAAACATAAAAAAGCTATGGCAATCAACTTTAATACACCAGTTTATGACTTTAAAAGGAAACCATATACCAAAATCTAGATTTATATGTAACAGGAAAAAAAAACGTTATAAAAATATTTGGTGCCAGATCATTTATATGAAAATTCACTACTATAACTCACTTGCTACGTCCAGAATTTTTTCTTTAATTATGTCTTGATAATTGAATTAATTTTGTATGTGACATTGTACGCCTGTACATACTTAATTTAATATTACTGTTGTTTTCTGTATTGTCAATCTCGCGATTTGTTATTGCAAATAATATGCTTTTAAATTTGTGAGATTTAAGCAAGTTTTTTAAATTTATGGTTGACTGTTTGTTTTGGTTGATATTTTAGATTTTCAAAAGAACTCTCCCCGTAAATAATAATTAAATTCAAAAAGCCATTGTTTGAATAATTGAAGTGTGCCATTATTGTGGATAATACTCTCTTTTATTAAAATAAAACTGACAAACGTACTTTAAAGTACAACCATTAGTTTACTGTCGCAAATTTCGAACATTTATTGTGAAGCGATAACACACAAATCTCTTTGTTCTCTAATAATGCTTTACGCTTATGAAATTTTGGACGAAACACTCCATTCTTAGAAATTTTTTAGTAGTATGATGATAATGTAACACGTTGATCTGTGTTTATGTGGAAATCTCTTAACAACCACAAGACATCTTCTGTTAATAATTCGATTGTACTTCTCGTAAATAAAGGTTATATTCAAAAGTCGTCACATATTTTATTTATGTCGGAAGATGACGTTTAAAATTTTCATCTCCTATGCAACCTGATAAACTGACTAATAATTATTTCTTATCACAAATAATGTTTAGATATCTTCAAATCGGTGGGACTTAGGTATAGGTAATGCTGATACCAATAGAAAGAACAATAAAAAGTACATAAACTAACGTTATAAAATATAGGGTGTTCTGTTTGAAATAAGAGAGTTATTAGGTTTTAAAATTGTTGCGATTGACCGGTCTATTTCGGACACCCTGTCTCACTTGTACTGGCTTTAGTGAATTTGGAATTATTTGTGGGATTTTATAATTTGCACTTTCGAATTTCAACTCTTCAAGTTGAAAAACAAGAGAGATACAGGTGTGTAAATGTGACAATGTTTTTTAAGAAATTTTTGAAAAAAGTCAAATATATTGAAAATGGTTGAGAAAAAGAACATAACATGTTAGTGAAACCTACCATAAAATTTAACGCGCAATCTAAGTCCGTAATAAAAAACACCATCTTCCATTTAAAATAAGAAAGTTGACGTTTACTTCCGGAATAACCGAAAGTCCCATACTAATGTCAATATTTTCAGTGAACTGGAAATTTTGAGAAACTCAGGTGCGTGAGTTTTCACAAATAAATTATGAGCGGTACTCCAGAAACGGCTAATGCAAGGTCTACGTGGGACATATATATATATATATATATATATATATATATATATATATATATATATATGTATAAACACAGATCTCCTCATTAGTGAATTTTTCGTTCGCGAAAAATTTACTAACAAGGAAATAGGTGTTTTTAGTGAATTTTTATTAAAAAAATTCACTAATAGAGAGGTATCGATGGTGAGACTTTGCAAAAATTCTTTCAAATGAGCGCGAATTAGGACCCCTAGAACCCATATCCGGGGTCAGTTTGAATTTTTATATGCTTATATATATATATATATATATATATATATATATATATATATATATATATATATATATATGTATCCGTCTGATAACTCAAAAAATAATTAACCGATTTAGATGAAACTCGGCAAGTGCCTTTCTTTTATTAATGGCTTGGACGAGTTCGTTGGCCAGGAAAATCGGACGGGGTTTTCCGGGAAAATTTTGAGTTTTCTTTCAAAAAAAATTTTTTTTTCCGAAAATTTCGATAAAATTTGGTCTACATATTGCTTTGGGAAATACCTAACTATGTGCCAAAATTCAGCTTTCTAGGGTTACAGAAAATTGAGCTATTCAAATTTGAAACATGTTTAAATCATAAGTATATGGTTGCTGTTGGTTATTTATATTTCTATTGACCGCAGCTTCAAAATCTCGTATTATTCAATGACTTTGTAGTTCTCATTCTCACTTTTATTGACTAACATTTCAATTCTTGGTGCTCAATGGTTTTATATTTTTACGTTTGACCAGCAGATGTCGCTCACTGTAAACATTGTTATTATTAATAAATGCATAAGTCAATTCGTAGCGTGTGGAATCGGTAACGTGAAAATACTAGGCGGTCCAAGTCGCAGATAGAGGTTCCATCGCAGTTGCAGTAAGATCCTCCATGCCAGTTCGATGCAGATGAGATTTATATCTACCGTGGTTAAATCTTATTCTAATTATGGTAGTTGAAGTTTTTCTTGGTAAATTGAGATCTTTAATTTGATTTTCTAAAGACAATTGCGAGTAGAGCAAGCTATCTCTGTTATTTGATTTTAGTGAATTTTTATTTTTAAAAAAATCACTAATAGAGAGGTATCGACGGTGAGACTTTGCAAAAAATTTTTCAAATGAGCGCGAACTAGGACCCCTAGAACCCATATCCGAGGTCAGTTTCAATTTTTATATGTTTATATATATATATATATATATATATATATATATATATATATATATATATATATATATATATATATATATATATATATATATATATATATATATATATATATATATATATATATTTATATATATATCCGTCTGATAACTCGAAAAATAATTAACCGATTTGAATGAAACTCGGCAAGTGCCTTTCTTTTAATAAGGGCTTGGATGAGTTCGTTAGCCAGGAAAATCAGACGGGGTTTTCCGGGAAAATTTTGAGTTTTATTTCAAAAAAAAAATTTTTTTTCCGAAAATAACAAAGCTGTTTTAATGAAATTTACATGTATTGCTTTGGGATAGACCTTACTAAGTAACAAAATTTAACTTTCTCAATTTATCAAAAATTGAGTTTTAAAATTTTATATTTTCTTTCAAAAAATTTTTTTTCTCCAAAATTTACAAAGTTATTTTAATGAAATTTGGTGGATATCTTGTCCTAAGAAAGACCTTACTACATACCAAAATTAAATTTTCTAAGTTTATAGAAAAATTTGTTATTCAAATTTGAAGCATTTAATAAAAATTCACTACCATAACGCACTTGCTGCGTCCAGAGTTTTTTATTATTAAGAAATAGGCTTAGTAGTAATTGAAAGTTAAGTACACTTGGAGAACCCAAATCACCACAACACATTTTAAAAGACCTGACGATCGTTTCACTAACCAAGTTAGCGTCTTCAGAGGATGAAATATTCTAAATACTGAAAAAACTAACATCAACTTATATTCCGGATCTTAGGTAAATAGATCGAACTGAGATGGGAAACTAGTCGCAGGCAAATTCCACGGTGTATTGTATTTTTATCGCCGGACAAGGTCTTTGCACTGTCCCTACTACTTTATCTAAAAAGTGTCCATCTGTAATAGTTTTGAGAATGTTCAACGACAGATAAATTAACATAGATTCCTTTGGCGGCAATATCTGTATTTTTATGTTATCTTTAGAATGTGCTGAAACGTGGGAATTTTATTTAACAAAACAATCGATCGGGTGACTCGTAATTGACGGTGGTGAAGCGTTCATACATTTTTTTGTTGTGACTAAATTTCGCAATATATACGCTTTCGAACGCGTTTAGCTGTCCTGGTTTTCTAACATTTTTTATTAATTTCAGATAATCTTTATCAATGCGATGATTATTATCCCAAATGTGTCGGGCGACGGAATACTTATCTACAGTACCGTAACGCAATTGAGATAAGTGTTCTTTGAATCCAATTCCAATCGATCTTTTTGTTTGTCCGACGTATTTAAGATTACAATCTTTACAACTTATTTCATAAATTCACGACATTTTGTCCGTGCATCCTTGTCTTTTGGGTTACCTAGCAAGTTTTTTAAGGTATTTGTTGTTGAAAATATTAGCTGTAAGTTTACTTTTAAAAAAATGCTGCCTAGACCCTTCGTGATTCTAGGTTCAAATGGTAAGCAAACAAAGTTTTCTGTTTGTTGAATAATTTTTCCACTAGGCAAGCAGTGTATCCGTAATATTCGGCCACGTTCTTAATATAATTGAATTCTTTGGTATATCTACTTTTGTTTAAAGAAAAATTAATTAACCGAATTACTAAAAAAATTCAGACTGGCCATTTTTTGTGCGTACGTATGATGTGAGTCGTTCGGGATTGACATCGAATTCTAAAGTGTATTTATTCTTGATTACTAGTACATCTAGAAAGGGTAATTTATTATTAATTTCTAATTCATGGGCATCCACTGAGCAAACTTTAACGTATTTAGAACAGTTGCTAAAAATGAATAACATAGATGAAAATGTCTGCAAAAGATATTTAACTCTAAGAAACCTTTGCATCAAACAAAATATTTTTCAATTCAAAAATGAATTTTTTCAACAAACCCAAGGCACGGCAATGGGCAATCCGCTATCGCCATTTATTGCAGACCTATTCATGAGCAGATTTGAAACAGATCTTGAAAGTGAAAGTGGTTATTTTCCTAGAGTGTGGTGTCGTTACGTGGATGATATTTTCGCGGGGTTTAACACAAATATTTGCAGAATAGAATATCTTATTGCCAAATTAAACAATAAATTTGATTCTATAAAATTTACCCATGAATTAGAAATTAATAATAAATTACCCTTTCTAGATGTACTAGTAATCAAGAATAAATACACTTTAGAATTCGATGTCAATCCCGAACGACTCACATCATACGTACGCACAAAAAATGGCCAGTCTGAATTTTTTTAGTAATTCGGTTAATTACTTTTCCTTTACACAAAAGTAGATATACCAAAGAATTCAATTATATTAAGAACGTGGCCGAATATAACGGATACACTGCTTGCCTAGTGAAAAATTATTCAACAAACAAAAAACAAAGAAAATGTTGACGGAATCAACTACGTCCAGAAGAGAAAAATCGGAAAAAAACTTTGTTTGCTTACCATTTGAACCTAGAATCAAGAGGGGTCTAGACAGCATTTTTAAAAAAGTAAACTTACAGCTAATATTTTCAACAACAAATACCTTGAGAAACTTGCTAGGTAACCCAAAATACAAGGATGCACGGACAAAATGTCGGGAAGTTATGAAATAAGTTGTAAAGATTGTAATCTCAAATACGTCGGACAAACAAAAAGATCGATTGGAATTAGATTCAAAGAACACTTATCTCAATTACGTTACGGTACTGTAGATAAGTCTTCCGTCGCCCGAAACATTTGGGATAATAATCATCGCGTTGATAAAGATAATCTGAAATTAATAAAAAATGTTAGAAAACCAGCACAGCTAAACGCGTTCGAAAGCGTATATATTGCGAAATATAGTCACAACAAAAAAATGTATGAACGCTTCACCACCGTCAATTACGAGTCACCCGATCGATTGCTTTGTTAAATAAAATTCCCACATTTCAGCACGTTCTAAAGATAACATAAGAATACAGATATTGCCGCCAAAGGAATGTATGTTAATTTATCTGTCGTTGAACCTTCTCAAAACTATTACAGATGAACACTTTTTAGATAAAGTAGTAGGGACAGTGCAAAGACCTTGTCCGGCGATAAAAATACAATACACCGTGGAATTTGCCTGCGACTAGTTTCCCATCTCAGTTCGATCTATTTACCTAAGATCCGGAATATAAGTTGATGTTAGTTTTTTCAGTATTTAGAATATTTCATCCTCTCAAGACGCTAACTTCGTTAGTGAAACGATCGTCAGGTCTTTTAAAATGGGTTGTGGTGATTTGGGTTCTCCAAGTGTACTTATCAGTGCTCATCACAGGTTCCAACCTTCACTTAGTAATTTAAAGTGACACAGCAAAGTAAATTTGTAGTGAATGTATGTTATGCCACCACCAAAAAAACGTTACATATCAAATTTTATTATTTTTAAATGATAACTCTCTTTATACCACGCTTCATGATAAATAACATTTGGGGATTAAACTGAACAACGCAGCTTCAAATTCTTGCTGCGTGGTTTTTATCATGATGCGATAGAGTTTATGACAAAGTCTGTTCATACGCTGTATAAAAAATTTATGTTATCAAAAAAACACCAACCTAATCTGTATCTACTGGGGTGTGTTTAGCATGATAAAAAGGGCCTGGACGCAGCAAGGTGAGTTATAGTATCAAATTTTCATAAAAACCTTTCAAATACTAAAAATCTCCGAAAAGTAAAAAAACGTGTCTCCGAAAATAATTAATTTGGTTTGACAAAATTCCGTACACATGTTGCGTTTATAAAGGTTTTGTACATACCAAGGTTAGAATGCATTGATTGAGAGAAAAATAGTTTATTAAAATTTGAAAAAAAAAGCTTATGAAAATGCGCTGTTCTAGCGCACTTTCTACATCGGAAATATTACTACCAGTTGTATATTTGTTGTTTTGTTGGCCGTTTATCGATTCATTGACTAATAAAAATTTCGGGACATAGCAAGTGCGTTATGGTAATGAATTTTCATAAAAATGTTTTCAATAGCAAATATGTGCGTTTTTTTTACAGAAAGCAGGCATCAAATTTGATTACCAGTATAACATATATAGTAAAAATAATGTGCCATGTTTCATCAAAATAACGTTATCGTTTGAAAACGTAAAAAAAAATCCGAAAGTAAACTTAAAGTGTAACCGAAAAAATCCGTTTCTTTGTCAACCTTATAGGTTAATAGCAAAGTAAGCTTTTCAAATATGAAGCATTTAATCAAAATTTGCTACCATAACGCACTTGCTGCGTCCAGAATTTCTTTATTTACAAACATGCATTATATTTTGATGGAAAATGCAAAAATGCAATAACATAGGGCTTGTTCGACTAAAAAAAAATATTTGTATTACCAACGACTTATTGGCCACCCTGTGATTTTAGAAATAATTTTTTAAGATGTAGCTCACGACACCCTGTAATTAATGTATATATTTTTTTCATATCTTATATAACAACGGATATATTGAGCTTTATTGATGATACCAAACGATAAGCTCTTTAGCGAAGACTACTGCCAAGCATCAGAGAAAGGGTCTATTTGAAATGAATTTTCTGGAAACATTTTAGTAAAATGAAGGACAATGACGGTTGAAACTAATACTTCAGGGTTTGTAAAATATTCTTCTTGAGACATTTTCTTTCCATAGCCCGTATTAGATTCAAGTTCTTTGCCTAAATGTTGCCAATTTTGACGTTTTAAATTGCCACTTTGACGTTTTGAGGAAAACCCCAATTTAGTTTTCTTTAAATGCCCATAACTTTTTTGTCTTTAGGCGATTTACCTATGGCGATATAAAACGATGCACCAAATTTTATTGCCCTTACTTTGTTACTTCCGGAGATATGAATTTTTTTCTAAAGAAATCACAAAATTTTTCGGGAAAACCTCGGCCGATTTTCCTGGCTAACGAACTTATCCAAGCCACTTGCAAAAGGAAGGCATTCACCAAATTTTATCAAAATCGGCCCAATATTTTTTTGTTATCGGTGTGAGATATATATATATATATATATATATATATATATATATATATATATATATATATATATATATATATATATATATATATATATATATATATATATGTGTGTGTGTGTGTGTGTGTGTGTGTGTGTGTGTGATTTTTTTAAAGAAAATTCACTAAAAAGAGGAAATATTTTTGAATTTATTTAATTAAATAAAACATTATAAGACATTGAAATCACAAAATCTATAATTTAAACTGTTGCTGTAAAATCGCAGAAAGAGCCTATTTCATATAAATCTTCTGCAAACATTTTAGTCAAATGAAAAACAATAGCTATTGAAACTGAAATGTAAGAACTCGTTAAGCACATTTCTTACAATGCAGATGGTCCAAAGTTCGGCCTCGTTTCAGAATGTTTTGTTCAAAAATCATTAATTTTGACGTTTCAACAAGTGTAACGTTTCTAGAAGATAAAGCATACAATTTGAAAGATTTTTTTTGGTATTTTTGTCATTTCTGTGCCAAACAAACTAAGTCTCTGCCTGTAATATGCAATATATTTTGCTAATCACATATATTATTTTGGTATTTTGATCTGATTTGACCTTCCCTGCGACCAATTTTTTTTTCAAAGCTGGGTACCTAAATTTTGGCATACAGTATGCGCTGTATACAAGCTCCTCACAAAGCAAATTTGGTTAAAATATATTTGCTATTTTCGAAGAGACAAACATTTTCCGAAAGAAAACGCATAATTTTTCAGGAAAAACTAATCGGATGTTTTTGGCTAAAGAGCTTGCCATTATCAAAAGAAATACCTGTTTGCCTTAGTTGCTTTAGTTAAGAAAAAATCACTTGGTATATCTGATTGGGGTAACTGGATATTCCGACAAGCACAAACTAAGGACGTAGAGTTTTTTTTTTGGGTGAAAAACAGAAGAAAAAATAAGTACATTTGGAGAAACCCAAATCACCACAAGACATATTTTTAAAGACCCAACGATCGTTTCGCTAACAACGTTAGCTTCATCAGAAGATGAACATTCAAGATACTCATCCTCTGATGAAGCTAACGTCATTAGCGAAACGATCGTTAGGTATTTAAAAATATGTGTTGTGATGATTTGTGTTTCCTTAAGTGTAATTATCAGTGCTCATCACAGATTATAGTCTTTACTTAGTCAGAAGAAAAAATTGTTGCATTTGGCGATCACTGTATATAAATTTGAATAAACTTCAGAAATGGATTCCAGATGATATATTTTAAGCCCATTTAAAAAAAATTCAAAATTAGACAGTCATTATACTCTATAAACATTTTTAAAGAAAAGTCGCTAAATGAGATTGAATCTGACCTAAGTATGAATCTTGGTGCCTGTGGTTTGCCCTGCTTTGAAGCAATTTTCTCAAAGTTTTACAGTCTTAATCTGTCCGGCAAGTTATGTTTTCTACGAACAGTTACAGAAAGTAAAGGTATTTGTTAGAACAAAACGGTATTTAGGAAGTTTTCGTTAAAAAATCGGTAAAAAGGATGCTTGCTCTCTGTACCAAATTACCATTTTATTTCAATATTTCGTCATGCCCATCGTAGAAAAATATTTCCACTCAGCAGTGCAAGAAAATCCAAAGCGATTTTCCTAATTCACATTCCTTCTCCCCTCTCATAATGTCGATATCAATCGATGCCCGCAGAATTCTCTTCTGACCCCATTTACGCATAAAAACGTGTAGAAAGAGATGTGTAGTAAAGTTAATATTTTTAACAATTACGCGCTGCAATGAGAACAACTTGGCACACCTGTTTCTAGTTTTACCACACATATCATATTTGAAAGAGAGACGTAATTTAATTTAATGCATCTTCAATTAATATCGAGGTCAGTATGAATAATGTTGTTAATAAAACCAAGTTCACTATTTAGGTGCTTGTTTAAGCTACTTTCCATAGAAGGAAATTAGTAGAGGGGAAGTGGCGAGTTAAAAAAAAATAGCCCCTAGAAACCCTATTGTGACCCAGAAATTGTATACTACACAGTGTCTCCAGTTTAAGCTACTTAGGAAATTTTATCAAAATCGGCTTACTATTTTTTGAGTTATCGGCGAGATACACATACAAATATATATATATATATATATATATATATATATATATATATATATATATATATATATATATATATATATATATATATATATATATATATATATATATATATATATATCTTTTGGAATATTGCACTACACTGTAATCACTTTTAAATACACACGTTATTTGTTTGCTGCACTTTCTGTGATTTTTTATTTGTTTAAGTGGACGGGAGTTGCGAACCGTCCTGGTTCATCATCAGCACGTTACTGACTCTGATCGTTCCCGTGTATTCTATATCTAACGTGACGACTGCGTGTTCAGTTTTTTCGGCATTTTGCAGTTGTTTGATTGGTTGTGTTTTCCGTCTGTGTCGATTGTATCGGTTTCCTGTTTTCATTATTGTGGTATGATATGATAATTGGTTTATCTGTATGGTTTTTATCAAGTTTTGTTAAAATGTTTGCACTTGGATTTGTTCTGGGATTAATTGTTGAAACAATTAAACCCAGAACAAGTCCAAGTGCGCACATTTAAACAAAACTTAATAAAAGCTATACAAATAGACATATTATCATACAACAAAAATGAAAACAGGAAACCAACCAATAGAATCTGAAAACGCAGGCGTCACGTACATTTTTACATATAGAACACACTGGAACGATCAGAGTCAGTAGCGTGTTGATGATGAACCAGGAAGGTTCGAAACTGCAGTCCACGTAAAAAAAACACTGGACGCAGCAAGTGCGTTATGGTAGTGAATTTTTATAAAAATGTTTTTATTGCAAATATGTGTTTTCTTTTTATTTAGGAAAGCAGGCATCAATTTTGGTTACCAGTATAACCTATATAGTAAAAACAATGTGCCATGTTTTATAAAGATAACTTTATTGTGTGAAAATGTACAAAATTTTCCAAAAGTAAACTTAAAGTGTTCCTGGAAAACTCGTTTCTTGGTCAACCTTATAGGTTAATAGCAAATTGGGCAATTTAAATATGAAGCATTTGATCAAAATTCGCTACCATAACGCACTTGCTGCATCCAGAATCTCTTGTCTTACAAACATGCATTATATTTCGATGGAAAATGCAAAAATGCAATAACATAAGGCGTGTTTGATTAAAAAAAAAAAAAAATTTGTATCACCAACGACTTATGGGCCAGCCTGTGATTGTAGAAATATTTTTTTAAGATGTAGCTCAAGACACCCTATAGTAGGTAGGGCGTCACTTTGGACAGACAGTGACGTCACAGGAAGTGACGTCACTGGCGCCGGCGCCTAGCCACGCCCTGGCGCCACGCCCTGGCGCCACGCCCTGGCGCCTGCCCTGGCGCCGGCGCCTAGCCACGCCCCGGCGCCAGCCCCGGCGCCGGCGCCTAGCCACGCCCTGGCCCCCGGCGCCTGCCCCGGCGCCTAGCCCCGGCGCCTGCCCCGGTGCCACGCCCGGCGCCTGCCCCGGCGCCACGCCCGGCACCTGCCCCGGCGCCAGCCACGCCCTGGGCCAGACAGTCACATTTAGTCTTGTTATTCTGCATTCTAAGGTCATTGACCTGTCTAGGAAACTTTGGCCAGACAGTGACGTCACACGACTTGGGCCAGACAGTCACATAAGTGTCTAACCTATTACTTCAAATTATTATATTTTGAAAAAAACCATTTGGTGCAGGTGAGTTTCGAACCCGGGGCATTCAGATGGGAGGCAACGATGCTACCCATTGAGCTAAGCAAACGCTTGTTAATTTATTGTTTTAGGTTGGTATATATATATACGACTTTTAATTACAAACAAACCATACATGTAACATAATTAAAGTTTTTTGTTATTATTAGACAAATGGATGATTTACAAAATAATGTTTAATATTAGAGGCGGAACCAAAACGGAAGAACCAAAATGGCGGAATGAAAGATGGAAGCCTGTGATACCTTAAGCTGACATTATAAAAAATGGCGGCTTTCTTTCTTAAAGATGGTGCCTTTCGCTGATAAAGAATGGCGGCTTTCGTTCTTAAAGATGGTGCCTTTTGCTGATAAAGATGGTTGAAGACTCCATTATTTAAAGTTACGTCACCCCAACCTTTAGAGCCGACAAATGAGAGTGAGGTTGATAAGCGAGAATAATGGTATTGGTCGAAGACTCCATGATTGAAAGTTACGCCCCCCATTAAAACAAACCATTCATAAAGCTTTTGTTATTAGACATAACCAAATATCGGAGAGACAATAGAGGTCGCTGGCAAAACAAAGAAGGAAGCTCAGAAACAAAATGGACAACAGGTTCAACTCTTAAGCTTAGAAACAATGGTTGGTTACAGGTTCAATTCCTTTCTCCACGTGTTTAGTGTCATGTTACTCGTCTAAGTAAGCAGAATTAAAAAATGGCGACTAAAATGAGATAAAAAACTTAAAACCCTTATCGCGGAAGATCCGTGAGACGTACGATAGAACCAATACATGCACGGTGTTAAGGAGGCCAAATCAAATTGGAATATACAATAAAATGGCCACTTCCGGTCTAAACTTTAAATCGTTATATCTTTTCAACGGAAAGTGATAGAAATGAACTATCTCCAAAAAATGTATGTTTCATAACAAGGTCTACAAGAAACTGAGATAAAAAACTTCAAACCCTTATCGCGGAAGATCCGTGAGATGTACGATGGAACCAACACATGCACGGTGTTAAGGAGGCCAAATCAAATTGGAATATACAATAAAATGGCCACTTCCGGTCTAAACTTTAAATCCTTGTATCTTTTCAACGGAAAGTGATAGAAAGGAACCGACTTCAAAAATGTATGTTTCGTAACAAGGTCTACAAGAAACTGTGATAAAAAACTTCAAACCCTTATCGCGGAAGATCCGTGAGATGTACGATAGAACCAACATATGCACGGTGTTAAGGAGGCCAAATCAAATTGGAATATACAATAAAATGGCCACTTCCGGTCTAAACTTTAAATCGTTATATCTTTTCAACGGAAAGTGATAGAAATGAACTATCTTCAAAAAATGTATGTTTCATAACAAGGTCTACAAGAAACTGAGATAAAAAACTTCAAACCCTTATCGCGGAAGATCCGTGAGATGTACGATGGAACCAACACATGCACGGTGTTAAGGAGGCCAAATCAAATTGGAATATACAATAAAATGGCCACTTCCGGTCTAAACTTTAAATCCTTGTATCTTTTCAACGGAAAGTGATAGAAAGGAACCGACTTCAAAAATGTATGTTTCGTAACAAGGTCTACAAGAAACTGAGATAAAAAACTTCAAACCCTTATCGCGGAAGATCCGTGAGATGTACGATAGAACCAACATATGCACGGTGTTAAGGAGGCCAAATCAAATTGGAATATACAATAAAATGGCCACTTCCGGTCTAAACTTTAAATCGTTATATCTTTTCAACGGAAAGTGATAGAAATGAACTGACTTTAAAAATATATCGTTTCGTAACAAGCTCTACAAGAAACTGAGATAAAAAACTTTAAACCCTTATCGCGGAAGATCCGTGAGATGTACGATGGAACCAATACATGCATGGTGTTAAGGAGGCCAAATCAAATTGGAATATACAATAAAATGGCCACTTCCGGTCTAAACTTTAAATCCTTGTATCTTTTCAACGACAAGTGATAGAAAGGAACCGACTTTTAAAAATGTATGTTTCGTAACAAGATCTACAAGAAACTGAGATAAAAAACTTCAAATCCTTATCGCGGAAGATCCGTGAGATGTACGATAGAACCAACATATGCACGGTGTTAAGGAGACCAAATCAAAGTGGAATATACAATAAAATGGCCACTTCCGGTCTAAACTTTAAATCCTTGTATCTTTTCAATGGAAAGTGATAGAAAGGAACCGACTTCAAAAATGTATGTTTCGTAACAAGGTCTACAAGAAACTGAGATAAAAAACTTTAAACCCTTATCGCGGAAGATCGGCGAGATGTACGATAGAACCAATACATACACGCTGTTCAGCAAAGCAAACTCTATAAGCATATTCAATAAAAATGTTACTTCCGGTAGACACTTCCGGTATAGCTATTCTTAGAGCTACATACATGTGTGACACATCAAAATAATCGTCTTGTTGAACAGAAGAAATATAATATTTAAGTAAGATAGAACAAGCTGTATTAACACCTAAAACCAACACACACTCTCTTGTACAGGCTGATTACCCTGCCATCCAATTGTTAGTAAGGTTATGTTTGTATTTGTTATTTGAATACAAACAGACATAATAAGAAGAGTGTACTTACATACAGCAAGAGACGTCATCCTTGTTTCACGACTTAACACATACTGAACAAGTGTCTCTCTCTCTTGTATTGAGGAAACAAACTGATGTAAGAGAGAGGGGGTCTTACAAAGGATAAACAACGTTTTTTACAGTTGTTAACCTTACAGAAAGGGGTTAATAAAAATGCAACAAAATAAAAATAAAACAACTGATTTACATACAATAAAAATTTATTAGGATTAATTAAGTTGTACATATTGATACATAAATGACATACATAAATGACATACTATTATTACATAATGGCTCTAACGATACCCGTTAGAGGTTTATATTCCATTACACTGTCATGAATAACCAAACAATAAACACGAGTATTTTTTGGGAAGTTGGCGTGACTCATGAACTCCACCTTAATGTCCACCGTTGAAGACTTGATTGACTCGTTCTGGTACTGACAGTCAATCACAAATAGAGCTCTGTCTTTAAACTCGTCATAATTCAAGATAGGCTCCGACATGTTTTTATAACAGAAGTTTTTTTGAAAATCTGTATACATGTTATAGGCTTCTGCATATTTCGATTTCTCAAAATCCATATTCATAGATTCATAAGGGTAGCATTCTGAATTTAGAAACACTCTGAGGTCCAACATACCAATGTTATCGAAATAGTCTGACCTCTTCTTCACGTTATTCTTACGATCTGTTTGAAATGCTATAATCACATATCGAGGTCTTTCCAAGTTGGTTGCAGTTTTAACAGCCCACACATCTCTGTTGATATCTCTGAGTGCTGGTAACTCATATATGTCCCATTTGCGGTATGCGAGAAATATAGAGGTGTCTTTGGCTATTTTATCCATCAGTTCCAATTTCATTTTATCATTGGGAAATACATGTTTTACCTTTAAAAACATATTGGTTACGGTAATTTTTGCTCGTGCCGTACCTGTGCTGTAATAGCCGTTGGAATCGTTTCGACTTCTTGTAAAGCGGAAAGTATGTTTGCCACAGAGAACTCCTTTGAAATGATGAAAGAAACTGAAGAGGAACCAGACCGGTATGAGCATGTGAAACTTGTTATCATTTAAGGTGATGTGCTCCGACGACACATTCAGACCGGCGTTGCTAAGAGATTGGGCTTCATTCTTACTGAACGATAGCAGACTTTTGATGATGGTTGTGGTGTATGGGTCTCGCACTCGTTCCACTTCCTTGTTATTTAACTCATAGGTCATTGATTCAAACAGAGCTGCTCCTCCATTATTTGACAGATAACAAGCACCAGTGGCATTTTGGATTGCTACAGGTTCCAGAGCACCTTCGATTATTAGAGCTGACTCGGCCAGACATACGAACGCATCTTGTTGGTTGATGGCTATTTCAATTTCATCGCTGTTACCAAACGATTTAGTTGGTGAATAGTAAGAACGCAGCTCTTCTCGATCGATGCCATCATCAAACACGGGTTCTTTGAATATTTCTAGTTTTGACGACATGATAACCCAGGCTTTGCAGGAACTCAATATTATCGGGACGAAGCGTACCCTTTGACGTGTCTGACTCAACTGAATTTGATGTGGTAGATGCACTTGATTTTATATCCTTGAAGACCAACATACTAAGCAACTTTTATAAGTTTTAAGCGAACAGACACCTCTTCACCTTGAAAGTTGACAGGAACTGAATCTTGGTCGACGATGTCGATGCTTATATTGGAAATCTCTTGCTTGTTCACCGGCAAGTAAATTAAATTTTTAGGTTCTATGTCGATTGCGTAGCCAGGATCAACCATCGGAGCAAACTCATACAGCGTATGTGAGGGTTGTCCGTTATAATAGGAACCAGACACAATATTGGTTTCGATGCGAATCTGTCTAACATCCACTATATCAACAGGTAAATCAGATTCATAAAAGGTGTCTGGCTGAAGAACTTGTTTTGAAAAGCCCAACATTCGCCCAATCGAACCATCAAATTCCAAACTGACATTTGTATAACACTTTAGTCTACATTTGATGGTGTTCGGATTAGGTCTCAGAATCAGAGCCTGTTGCTTTTGTTCGTGTGTTGCTGTAGCACCAACAAGTTCATTTTGAAGTAACTCTTCCAAGTGTGTTATTTCATAAGCACCGGTGGGTATCGTGATGGTTCGCCAACCGGTTCCTTCTTTTACATGAAATTTGTTTTTACCTTCATAGATGTTGGGTATGTTGTTGTAGGTGTGAAAGCCTATCAAGGCAACAGCATAATTACCATCCAAAACAATTGGTGGATGGTAGTCTGACGACAGATGGGAGCTGCGGTCTTTCAACACAAAGGTGTGCGCCATGACTGATACACACAGGCTACTGTTTAAGGCTTTTATTTAAAAATTTTAAACATAAGTGACCACAATTATAAGTATTATATTTCTGATACACATCATGATTGTACATTGGAGTAGAGTCTTTAAGGTAACGCTGCAGCTCAACTGGTGGCTTCAAGTTTCCATATGAGTCAAAGTACACGGCTGTGTCACCACGTTTCTTAACTGCAACCCAATGACTGCCAGGTTCCTTGTTTGTTTGCAAATTCATGATAAGTGATTCATTCTTGCGTGGCCCATTCGATGGCAAAGTATCTCGCATGTATACACCTCTAAAATATGGAATTTTCATTTTACCAGCAAATTTCATAAGGTCTTCATTTGTTAGAGGTCTTGCTGGTAAACATCTTACTCGTTTTTTGGTTTCTGCAGATACAACCCATAACCGGAGCGCTGTTTCTTGAGATACATGCCTTTGCCCAGTCTCTTGCATTTTGGCTTAAATTTCAAGCCACTCCCTCTCCTACCCATCGCGATGGCTTCCATTGTTTTGTTGTGCCGTTCTTCCTCCTCTAGTTTCTGTTTCGCAGACTTGGCATCGTTCACGGCTTTGGCAATACCTGCAGCACCACCACCCAGAGCTCCTAGTGCTGACAGCCCACCAAATATCAGAGGCAACAGCGGAAGGAAGCCTCCACTTTTAGGTATTGGAATAACTCGAGGTTTCTGCACATTCTTACGTCCACCAATGTTTCTAACGATTGTATGAGCTATATCAAATACGGCGTTCGCTGTTGGAATAAGATTTCTATCTTTTATAACTTCCTCAATCAGACTTAGTATGTTTTTAAAGGGAACCTTCTTCTTTGGCTTCGAGTTGATTACATAAAACCCCTCATCAAGTTTTCTGTTAACTTTCATGGTGTTTGTAACGCCCCGCAACGTTTCAGCAAAACCTGTATCTGTCTTTGTTAATAACAGCCCTCACTCTGTGACACCAACATGCATACTGACTGGGTGTCTCACTTGCATTCATATATATACACACCCAAATAAAATATAGTTTAGTTTAAGTTAAGATGCGTACCAGCAAACACGCTTCTGCCTTACCCATTACAAATATAGACGATGTTGTTACGGACACAGCTCAACAACAACTGAGGCATGGTCCTCTCTTTCCAAACACCGTTCGCTGTATCATATGTGGTCCGAGTGGGTGTGGTAAAACTAATGTCATGCTGAGTTTGTTGTTTGAAGCAAACGGTTTAAAATTTGATAACGTGTATGTGTATTCAAAGTCTCTGTATCAACCGAAAAACAAGATGTTAAAGGAGGTGATGAATGCAACAAAAGGTGTTGGTTACTATCCTTATAGAGAAAACGATGAAATATTAGATCCGGCAGATGCCAAGGACAACTCTGTGTTTATATTTGATGATGTAGCTTGTGACAAACAAGATAAAATAAGAGCATACTTCAGTATGGGCAGACATAAGAATATTGATTCATTCTATCTCTGTCAAACATATACACGAATACCCAAACATCTGGTACGTGACAACACCAATGTTATTGTGTTATTCAAGCAAGATGAAACCAATTTAAAACATGTGTACGACGATCATGTGACCACCGATATGGACTTTAAACAATTTAAAACTATCTGCCACCAATGCTGGAAAGATAATAAGTATGGTGTGTTGGTGATTGTGAAGGAAAACGATGTACACAAAGGTCGATATAGAAAAGGATTCGATAGATATATATTATTCTAACAAACGATGATAGACAGGACAGTCAGCTGTCTAACACAGGTGTCTAACACAGATGTCATACAGGTGTCTAATACAGCTGTCATACAGCTGTCATACAGCTGTCTAACACAGCTGTCTAACACAGCTGTCTAACACAGCTGTCTAACACAGCTGTCTAACACAGCTGTCTAACACAGCTGTCTAACACAGCTGTCTAACACAGCTGTCTAACACAGCTGTCTAACAAGACAGCCAGACATCGTGATAAATAAGAAGGCATGTACCATGAAGGAGTCAGTATATGTTAAACCACCACACAACCTGTATCGCTCAAACAAATTATTAGACCAGCTGGTAATACCGACCAGTTGTAGCACAATGGAAGTGCTGGGTAAGGAAGAGCGAAAAGTTAAGAAAAGGATTTTACAACTTGCTGACAATATTCGAAAAAAACATTTAATGCTTAAACTTAACAGAGCCGAGAATGATGATGCTCTGCAACGTTTATATAAACCACTTGTTGAACCCCTAAGTGAAATATCTAAAAACACAGCAGCACAGCAGCAGCAGCAGCCCCAGCAACAACCAAAGGCTGAACAAATCAAAGAAGAAGCGGTACCAGAAACGAAACCCCAAGTACAGTTCCTTAAAGACCATGAAGTTTTTGAAGCTGAACCTAGGGAAGAGGCTGAGGAGACAAGTTCCGATGAGGATATCCCAACATTTGAAGAGCTTGAGGCAGACCTACAAACTGTCACATCCAACCCTGCATATCAAGAATTTTTGGAGCAATATCCTGAACGAGTTCGATATTATGTAGACAAGTATTTTACTGAACCACCAAGGCTCGCTACTATTGATCAAACGTATGGTGCTCGCTACGCTAAAGATACCGGTAGCTGGAGTCTTGGCAATAAACACTTGGATTTTACTGATAATGACATTCGACTAGGTCAACGGAGATATCCGCAAACACAAGGTCTGCTAGAATTGATATTTATGAAAACACCTAGAGGGTATACCTATGACGATCTTCAACACTATAGAGATATTCTAGAAGCAACTAGTGTGCATAAAATGAACTATGATCCCAACGCACGAACCAAGGGTTGTTCCTCTGAAAAGTATCTGACTCTAATAAAACCGGTGATAAATCCACGAGGTCGTAGATCCTCAACTCCTCAAGGTTTTGGTTACGACACACATCATAACGCAGAACAAAAAACTGAACCTAGAGCTCAGAATGTAAGCAGCAACACTAACAACTATATGCTACAAAATAACAAACAAATAGAATATGTCTATTGGGATGACATAAATGAGCTGGTTGATAGACTTAGACTTTTAGTAGCTTCCCAGGCTGCTGGTAATAATGCTCATAACAATGAAATTCAGTCAATCATTGAAGAACTGAAGGAGGTTGGTGTTATCGCCTAGTATACCTACATATATCAAAGATATACCTACCTTAGTGCTTAGTATAAAAATGTCTATCGATAAGTTCGGACGTTCCCAATCCAATAAAGGTTCTAAGTTTAAAATTATTGAAAGAGAGATTTTCCCAAGAACTGATAGTGGTGATTTTGATTTGCAAAGCCATAGATTGTGTAACATAGCTGATCCAGTCGATGCAACAGATGGTGTAAATAAAAAATTTGTTGATGTATGGATAGACGACTATCAGAAGAACAAAGATGAGGTAACACAAAGAATCATTGCCATACTACTTGAAGCTGTACACAAACCTGAGTTGGAAGATTTAAAAAACGAATTTGAAAATAAATTGAAAATTTTAGCTAAGAACATAACTGCTCAAGTTTTAAAAGATGTTGATGTGTTAAAGAATAATAAGCTAAAGAATAAGCTGGGAGAAATAGACGGTAAACTAAAAGATTTACATGATAAGTGGATACTTTTAAATCCAACATCGCCATGAGACGCAAAACTGTTGAAAGGAAGAACTACAAACGACTAAACAAACAGACATCTATCTGGTTGAACGCATCTTGAGGAAGAAAGGCAAGCAGCTCTATGTAAAATGGCTGGGTTTTGATAAATCTCAGAATTCTTGGATAAATTCAGATGATGTTAAATAAGCTTATATATTTAATGTATTAATGTACTTAGAATAAAATAAAAGTCTTTATTAAAATAATGTTATTTTATTTTTTCACCTGGTTACATACAATTAAGCTAAGTGAACAATTACAATTTATATCGTAAATCAATAATATCCTGAATAAACTTCTCCTGAGGTACATCTGCTATCTGTAGATCGTTTCTCTTCGCCTTGAGGTATTCGACTTCGGTCTTTATTCTGTTAAAGAGATTTACAGAATTTGGATCATACAACATGTTTAAAACTACTTCGGAATCAGGGTGTTTATTTTTAAAGTTCTTGACAGCTCTTTTAAAACTTTTCTTCTGAGTCCTTACAGCATGATATGGATAGGTAGTATCCTTCTCATTTCTTGAAAGCAAACCAAAAACACAAAGTTTTCCAGGGTTGCTTGGTTTTGGAGATATATCTTCTAAATGTTCTGTGATTTTAGCATTTGTTTCTCGCATACGCTGCACTTCATCATCTATCTCCATTAATTTCACTTCAATTTCTTTGAGGTTATCCTTGTATTTTTGATTAAATTCACTTACGAAAAAATCAAAAATAATTTGGTTGCACTTTTCATAGAAACTATTGGATATCCAACAAGCCAAATTTAATATCAAATCTTTACAGACATATGTACCAGATATCAAGTTGTTTTCAGTTTGTGTTCCACCAAAGTCCACCAAGTATGTAGCGGTTGTAGGTGTTAGTTGAGATGTTGCTTCCAGCACATCTAGGGGGCCGGAATTCCGGCCCCCTAGATGTGACTCTAAGTGGACACCTTCGGTTGAAATATTTAGGTAATCGGTATTCTGGCTACCTAAATGTTTCTTCGCCTGACCGTTGTAATAGGTAATCAACTCTTTAGTTTTCTTATTTTCCAACCAATGTCTGAATCTTTTCTCACCATCTTTACACAGCTTAGTCGCATTAAAATAACCAGTGTTTTTATCAATAATTAATTGAAAGTCTCCAAATAAACCATACCAGAAGTTGTTTTTAATTTGCTGGTAGCACACATCATTTAATGTAGCCATTTTAAACACACTACTGAGCACTTGGATACGTTAGAGTTAACTGAAGCACGTCTTACCTCTACGATAACTAAATTTTGAATGAGTTTAACAGTGTGTAGTGAACAATTTACATGGATGATGTCATCCTTTCGGTTTGTACTAGACAAGCTCAAACACGAGTAATGGGGGGTGATTGAACATATATAACACAAGATAACATTCACCAAGGTCATCAACTGACACGTTATTTACCCTAAGCGGGCCTCTCTCTTGCGTATATTAAACAGATACACAGACAAGTTCAAACACAAATAATGGGGTGATGTCATTCAACGGAAATTACACTAGATAACAACCGTACAGACAAAACTCAAACAGGTTTGTGGAACAGGTTTGTGGATGATGTCATACTTCTAACGGCTGTATTCTAGACAAGCTCAAACACGAATACCATTTACCCATCAAGGGGCCCCCTACAGTATGTTTCTGAACTTCCTTCTTTTGTTTGCTAACGACCTCTGTGTGTTATTTTTAAATAAGTCTTCAATCATCTTTATCAGCGAAAGCCACCATCTTTAAGAAAGAAAGCCGCCATTTTTTATAATGTCAGCTTAAGGTATCACAGGCTTCCATCTTTCATTCCGCCATTTTGGTTCTTCCGTTTTGGTTCCGCCTCTAATATTAAACATTATTTTGTAAATCATCCATTTGTCTAATAATAACAAAAAACTTTAATTATGTTACATGTATGGTTTGTTTGTAATTAAAAGTCGTATATATATATATATATATATATATATATATATATATATATATATATATATATATATATATATATATATATATATATATATATATATATATATACCAACCTAAAACAATAAATTAACAAGCGTTTGCTTAGCTCAATGGGTAGCATCGTTGCCTCCCATCTGAATGCCCCGGGTTCGAAACTCACCTGCACCAAATGGTTTTTTTCAAAATATAATAATTTGAAGTAATAGGTTAGACACTTATGTGACTGTCTGGCCCAAGTCGTGTGACGTCACTGTCTGGCCAAAGTTTCCTAGACAGGTCAATGACCTTAGAATGCAGAATAACAAGACTAAATGTGACTGTCTGGCCCAGGGCGTGGCTGGCGCCGGGGCAGGTGCCGGGCGTGGCGCCGGGGCAGGCGCCGGGGCAGGCGCCGGGCGTGGCACCGGGGCAGGCGCCGGGGCTAGGCGCCGGGGCAGGCGCCGGGGTCCAGGGCGTGGCTAGGCGCCGGCGCCGGGGCTGGCGCCGGGGCGTGGCTAGGCGCCGGCGCCAGGGCAGGCGCCAGGGCGTGGCGCCAGGGCGTGGCTAGGCGCCGGCGCCAGTGACGTCACTTCCTGTGACGTCACTGTCTGTCCAAAGTGACGCCCTACCTACTCCCTATAATTAATGTATAAAGATTTTTTTCATATCTTGTATAATAACGGATATATTGAGCTTTATTGATTTTTTACGAAAATTCGACAAAAATTATATACCATTAAACGATAAACTCTATAGCTAAGACTACTGCCAAGCATCAGAGAAAGGGTCTATTTGAAATGAATTTTCTGGAAACATTTTAGTAAAATGAAGGACAATGACAGTTGAAACTAGGACTTCAGCATCCTTCTTGAGGCATTTGATTTCCACAGCCCGTATTAGATTCAAGTTATTTGCCTAAATGTTGCCGATTTTGACGTTTTAAATCTCAACTTTGACGTTTTGAGGAAAACCCCAATTTATTTTTCTTTAAATGCCTATAACTTTTTTGCCTTTTCACCTACATAGCTAAATTTTGGTAGGTAACTTACCCATAAGGATGTAAACCCGCGTACCGCCCTTACTTCGTTAATTTCGGAGATATAAATTTTTTTCGAAAGGAAACACAAAATTTTCCGGGAAAACCTGGGCAGATTTTCCTGGCTAACGAACCATTTGCAAAAGGAATTTATTTACCAAATTTAATCAAAATCGGCCCATTATGTTTTGAGTTTAATATATATATATATATATATATATATATATATATATATATATATATATATATATATATATATATATATATATATATATATATATATATATATATATATATATATATATATATATATATATATATATATATATATATATATATATATATATATATATATATATATATATATATATATATATATATATGTATGTATCACACCGATAACTCAAAAAATAATGGGCCGATTTTGATTAAATTTGGTAAATAAATTCCTTTTGCAAATGGTTCGTTAGCCAGGAAAATCTGCCCAGGTTTTCCCGGAAAATTTTGTGTTTCCTTTCGAAAAAAATTTATATCTCCGAAATTAACATATATATATATATATATATATATATATATATATATATATATATATATATATATATATATATATATATATATATATATATACACAGGGTGTTACAAAATAGTGGGTCAATCCGCCAACCACGGATTCCCGAGACGAAAATTTTATGACTTTCCTTATAACATTTTTCTTTCGGGGGCCCCGTTTTCGAAATACAGAGTGTTGAAGTTGAACTTAAAACAGAATTTTTCATTTATAATTTTTATGTTTTCCAAGTTATCTCCATGAAATTTTGCACGTAGCCTTATTTCAGAACTAGACGCCATCTGTGTAGATGAGGAGAGAAAAATCAAATCCCAAGGGTGGTACAAGGGGGGTGGAACAAGTATTGACCCTCTAAACTTTTTTGTGCGCACGCCAATGGTTTCAAAACAATAGGCTTTTGTTAGACAAAATAATTTTATAACTTTCGTTTTTCTAGTTGAATTTTGATAAAACGACTAGTTTATGAGTTATTGTAAGTTGTATGGTCGGACCCAACCAGGTGAGAAAGAACCTACGAAACCTTTTTCATTTATAATTTTTATGTTTTTGAAGTTATCTCCATGAAATTTTGCACGCAGTCTTATTTCAGAACTAGACGCCATCTGTGTAGATGAGGAGAGAAAAATCAAATCGCAAGGGGGGTACAGGGGGGGGTGGGGGGTGGAACAAGTATTGACCCTCTACACTTTTTTGTGCGCACGCCAATGGTTTCAAAACAAATTGCCTTTGTTAGACAAAATTATTTTATTACTTTTGTTTCTCTAGTGATAAAACGACTAGTTTATGAGTTATTGTAAGTTGTATGGTCGGACCCAAACAGGTGAGAAAGAACCTACGAAACGATATCTCCATGAAATATAACATGTAATCTTATACCACGACTAGACGACATCTGCGTGAATAAGAAAAATCAAACCCCTACATTTTTTATTCGGGCCCCGGTGGTCTAATAGAAACTAATATCGTAGGTTATTTGCGTTCTTCAACGCCGGTGACATGGCTCAACAAATTGAAAAAAAAAAGTTTTTTTTTACTAATTTGCAATCAGAATAAAGAATGTATGACACAGAAATTGTAGCTCATTCCATTGCCTTAAATATTCCTAGTTGAATGCATACATACTTGTTTCACACATATGTAATTAGAAGTCATCAAAACCGTTTTATAAGTATAACTTGTATTAAACTTAAACAGCCAGTCTAGTATTAACATGAAAACTAAACTAAAAATAATGAAAAATGGTAAGTGAAGCGGTGTTATAGAAATATAATTATAATTTAATTAAATGCTCAATATAGCTACCACAGGCGGGCTGTTTTGATAAGAGAAAACCGATTTTTTTTGAAAATGTCTGGTTTCATACGGTATTCCTCCACACCTTGTAGGATTCGTTCCCGCAGATGTTCTGCATCGAGTATGGGCACCCTGTACACAAACTATTTCATATATCCCCCGAAAACTAAAATCTAAAGGGTTGAGGTCGGGGGAACGGGCTGGCCAGTTGACAGGTGCATCTGCCAATCTAACGGCCATTGAATGTGTTACTTAAATGTTGTCGAACCTCTCTTCCGTAATGAGGCGGAGCACCGTCCAGTTGTAGCCACATATTTCGCCGAATTTCCAGAGTCATATCGTCAAGTAAATCTACGAACTCATTCTGTAAAAATGTTAGAAACACATCCGCATTTACACGAGTTGGCAAAAAAAAACTGGGCCTAAAAGTAAGTCATCAATTATTCCTGTCCATACGTTCAATCTAAAGTTGACTTGATGACGAGTTTCGACTATCGAATGCGGATGTTCTTGTGCCCACATCTGACGATTATGCAAATTCGTAACACCATTGCGAGTGAAAAGGGCTTCATCGGAAAACATAATAAATCTCAGGAATTGCTGCTCAAGACTGTTCTCCAGTAACATCCAGTTTCAGAAAGTCATTCTTGTTAATGCGTCTTGGGGTAAAAGAGCGTGTACTTTCTGAACATGATACGGGTACAGTGATTATTCAGTACACTGTGCACATCAGATAAATTTATAGTGGCAAGCTCATTTTGCCTCATTTGGCGGGCTACTGCTCTTGTACTTGTTCTAGGTGTTGTTTCCACTATTTTTAGGATTTCTTCTTCTTGCCTGATATTGAGCTTGTGTGGTCTCCCGCTGTTAACTGTACGCTGTTGTTTTATGGTACCTGATTCCCTCATGCGACGAACTAATGTTGAGAAAAATTTCCTCTTCGGGTGATGACGGTTAGGAAATGTAGCTGCATAGCGTCTAGCAGCATGAATAGCATTACAATCACATTTACCTACAAGCAAGATAAATTATTAAAAACTGATTGTACTAAAAAGTTACTATCATTAAACTCTTACCCGTTATTAATACCATATCTGTCATGTCAGAAAATGATATGATATTTGTCATATTGTCGAAAATGATAAGGTTAATTATCACAAAGTATACCTGTAGTTTGAATATCGCCGTGAAAATACAATTTTGACAGTCAGCAACTTACCTTCTAGTATTTTTCAGAGCCTACGTGGACCCAAAAAATTCTACGAACAACGAATATGGGCCTTCCAAAATAAGAATTATATTAGAAAACGTTCTATTCGTGAAAATAATGTTTCTTGTTTCGGTCCGATCATTCAACTTGAAATAACTCTTAAACTAATCCTTTTAATAAAATATTAACTGAAATCACTAAAGTTACGACATTGATTGATCTAATAACAGCCATTTGTTTTGAAACCATTGGCGTGCGCACAAAGAAGTTTAGGGCATTATTAGTAATACCAACCCTCCTATACCCCTTGGGGTTTGATTTTTCTTATTCACGCAGATGTCGTCTAGTCTTGGAATAAGACTACGTGCACAATTTCATAGAGATAACTTCAAAAACATAAAAATTATAAACGAAAAAGGTTTCGTAGGTTCTTTCTCACCTGTTTGGGTCCGACCATACAACTTACAATAACTCATAAACTAGTCGTTTTATCAAAATTCAACTAGAGAAACAAAAGTTATAAAATTATTTTGTCTAATAAAAGTCATTTGTTTTGAAACCATTGGCGTACGCACAAAAAAGTTAAGAGGGTCAATACTTGTTCCACCCCACATGTACCCCCTTGCTATTTGATTTTTCTCTCCTCGTCTACACAGATAGCGTCTAGTTCTGAAATAAGACTACGCGCAAAATTTCATGGAGATAACTTCAAAAACATAAAAATTAGAAATGAAAAAAGTTTCGTAGGTTTTTTCTCGTCTGTTTGGGTCCGACGATACAACTTACAATAACTCATAAACTAGTCGTTTTATCAAAATTAAACTAGAAAAACAAAAGTTATAAAATTATTTTGTCTAACAAAATCCATTTGTTTTGGAACCATTGGCGTGCGCACAAAAAGTTTAGAGGGTCAATACTTGTTCTACCCCCACTGTACCCCCCTTGGGATTTGATTTTTTTTCTTCATCTATACAGATGGCGTCTAGTTCTGAAATAAGGCTACGTGCAAAATTTCATGAAGATAACTTCAAAAACATAAAAATTATAAATGAAAAATTATGTTTTAAGTTCAATTTCAACACTCTGTATTTCGAAAACGGGGCCCCCAGAAGAAAAATGTTATAAGGAAAGTTATAAAATTTTCATCTGAGGAATCCGTGGTTAGCGGGTTGGCCCACTATTTTGTAACACCCTGTATATATATATATATATATATATATATATATATATATATATATATATATATATATATATATATATATATATATATATATATATATATATATATATATATAACATATAAAAATTGAAACTGACCCCGGATATGTGTTCTGGTGGGCCTAATTAGCGTTCATTTGAAGAAATTTTTTCAAAATTCAAAAGTCGGGATCTCCTCGTTAGTGATTTTTTTTTTAAAGAAAATTCACTAAAATTAAATATGTATATATACATATATAAACATATAAAAATTAAAATTGACTCATTATATGTATTTTAGGGAGCCTAGTCAGTGGCCAATTGAAAAAATGTTTTCAGGATCTCCCCATTATTAAATTTCTTTTACAAAAATTCGCCAAATAACAAACACACAAATTTTCAAACTCATCCCCACGCGAATATATGCAATTATAAATGTAAACATAATTTCAAATTTAGAGTCTTTAGGCATAGGGAATGATAAAGAAAACTTCAAGCAGACGATATGGCCTTCACTACTGAAACATAATATACGTAGGTATAAGCTATTCTATTCGAAAAAATTCAATTACTGCTGTTAGAATTTTTTAAATTCAACCAACATTTGACAGCGTTCTGTATAGGCTATCTCGATTTCTCAACGAATAATATATACCAAAACCTCATTGAATGCGTCATTTTCATGGGACTCCGCTATCTATTGGTAGAAACGATATATCACAATTTGTGATATGTGCCAAAAATATGCAAGTCATAAAACAATTAATTTGAAAACGATGAACGATATCACTTTTTTTGCAAACATGCAATAATATAAGGGTGTTCCAAAAAATAATTGTATCGCCAGCAACTTATGGACCACTTTGTAATTTCCAGTATAAATTTCCAAGATGCAGCTCAAGACACCCTATAATTAACGTATCTAATTTTTCTCATATCTTGTATAATAAAGGATACTTATATTGAGCTCTATCACATAAATGTGCCCCCCTGTATATATGTAAACCATATAGAAACTACTGCTCACCCTAGATAGTGGAGCCAGCAGGCATAGTTCGCGCTCAATTGAAGAAATGTTTCAAAATTGAAAAGTCGCGGTTCTCCTCAATAACGAATATTTATTATTAAAAAAAAGGCTAAGTTATTGACTGTTAAACCACAACACCTATAACTGAAACGCCTGCCAAAGCATCAAAGAAGGGTTCTCTTTGAAATGAAGGTTTTGAAAATGTTTAAGTAAAATAAAGGACAATGATGGATAAAGCTTAAATTTAAGGCTTTTTAAAACAGACTGCTTACGACATTTCTTCTGCATAACCTAAATTTTTCTCTTCAAATGCTTATAAATACATTTCCCCCTTTGGTTTATAGGATATGTTTTATAGTAGAAACTTGCATACGGAACTGGTTGCCATCGCTGCGTTATTTTGGGAGATACAGGAATTTTCCGAAAGGGAACCAAAATTTTTCCCTAATAATTTGGTTAATTTTTCTTGACTAACGAACTTGTTTGAGCCAACACATAAGAAAAGGTACCTACCAAATTTTATTAAAATCGATACATTATTCTTTGAGTTATCTGTACATTATATATATATATAAATAGATAAATATATATATATATATATATATATATATATATATATATATATATATATATATATATATATATATATATATATATATATATATATATATATATATATATATATATTATATATTGCTGGGGTATAAAAAAGCTCTGAAAGTTAGACTATTGTTGTTGCCTTGATTTTTTTGATTTCTTGATTCTTTATTTCCCTCCATATTATAAGTGTGTGCACAAGTATGTGCATATTGAATTTACAACTTAAATTAAATATTGTTTTGATTTGTTTTTAGAATAATGAATGATGTTTTTGTTATCACTGCTATATTTGTATTTGTATACTCTGTATGTGATCCTATTTTGGGGGCAACCCCGTTGGTATCCAAATAAATAAATAAATAAATAAATAAATAAATAAATATATATATATATATATATATATATATATATATATATATATATATATATATATATATAAACACAGATCTCCTCGAGAGAGATTTTTTTCTACGAAAGATTCGCCAAAGTGTAAGTAGACTTAGTCTGCAAGTATGAATATGAAAATATTAAACTTGCCCCATTTTCTTAGGTGTAACGTATCGCATTTCTTTTGAAACCTATCATGGTAGAAACCTAGTTTTTTTTTAATTGCTCACATCTCACCCTAGCCTTGCTTACTGTTTTTATTGGCAGCCAATTTTCTGTTTTCTGTACTAAATTAAGCATTTTGGTTCTATTTTTGTAATTGTGTAAGGAATGTATTTTCTCACCCTGCTCATAACGATATTTTATTATGAAAATTCTCTGTATGTATTAAATAGACACGGCAATATGTGAACAAGTTTCACGTTAAGTTTTACATATGTGGTCCCATTAAAACTAAAGTGTTAGTTGAGCCAGACGCGCTTAAAAATTGTTTACGGAACCAAACACATGCTGTGGGGTTGCAATCTTGTTCAGATAGCGTCTTAATACTATATCTCTTAAATTCAAGGGCCTCACACTATTCACACCGTCTTTATCTATAAACTTGATAACTAGTTTGAAGTAAAGCATACTTCCACATTTGTGCGTGAACCATGACCTGAGCTGCATTAAAATATGCTCGCTATTAGTGAAGTTTACAGTACACGTTATATATACCTTTATTCAGGTGAGTGAATGCTCATTGGACATGGCTTGTTGTTTGTTTATTGTACCTGTTGTTATTTGTTTCAGTTATACATTGAGGAGCAATTTCAATAAGTATATGATTAAGAGTGGTTTTATAAAACCATTTAATAACTAGTTTATATGAAAATAAATTGTAGCTAGAGTTCAAAGTCAGTTTATTATTTATACGAGGACAAGTTATAGATTGAGAAGTAATTATCATATTCAAATAAAGGAGCTTTATGAAATAATTTGAGAAATAGCTAAGTTAGACTACGTTTATTGTTTATACGAGGCTAAGTTATAAATTGAGAAGTAATTATCATATTCAAATAAAGGGGCTTTATGAAATAATTTATAATTAGCTAGGTTGAAATTGAGTTTCTTATTAATATGAGGTTAGGCCAATATTAATAAATTAATAAATTGTTGAGTATGTGAGTTTGCAGTAAGCAAATAAAGTAAAGTCTGTTTGTAAGTAAAGTGATGATAGTTTGAAAGGTGTGCAGGACACTTTCGTTGTTTGTTCACCCAGTAGGGTATCATGCTGGTGGGCGTTGGGCTTAGACCCAGGTTAGGTAACAGCACCACGGTTGTTGCATTGATAGCCGAAATGGTAGCTAGACTGAGGTCGTTGCCTCATTGCACAGTCAGGACCAGTGTAGGCGTTGTATTTGCCGAAATGGTAGCTAGGCCGAGGTCGTTGCCTCATTGCACAGCCAGGACCAGTGTAGGCGTGGATATTGGAGAGGGACATAGCGTAGCTTCAACGTTGTGCCAATTGCAGTTCTCAGTATTGACGGAGGCAACACAGTGGTTGCGTTTGAAAGCCGATCTGGTCGCTAGACCGAGGCATCGTTTTCTCATTGCACAGTCAGGACCAGTGTAGGAGTGGATATTAGAGAGGGGCACACTGTTTGGCCGGGCCCTTTGTGTCCATTGCACCTCTCAGTATTCGACTCTGGCTGTAGGCGAGCATTCTAGGTGAGGAAATCGCTGCCTCATTGCACTCCTGGAAGCCGGCGCCGACCCAGTGCCGGGTACAGCACCCAACTAAACACACTGCTTGAACTACTGTCTAAATATCTGAGTGACTATTGTTTACATAACTGTCTGAGTAATTATTATTTGGTTAACTACTTGGGTAATTATTGTCTGAGTAATTATTGTTTGAGAAGCTATGATTTGAGCACTTAGAGAAATTGTTGAGAAGCAGTTCTGAGGCACTGATGTGCGTTGTTAAGAGTTTATAATGTCGCTCAGTGGAGCATTGAGTAGGAACTGCTGTTTATGTTGAAGTTGCTCAGTGGAGCGTTATGTCAAAACTGCTCTTAAAGTTAGCTTGCTCAAAGGAGCTTTGAGTGTAAATAGTCACTGATGTTGAGTCGCTCAGTGGAGCGTGTAATTGGTAATTGTTTGATGAACTAATAATTCAATGCCCCTCGTATATATTAGGTTGTGCTTTAGATGAACGATGGTGTGTTCAGGTATATTTTTAAATACAGGTTAGTGATGTTGTTACTGGACACTTTTGGCACCCGCTCGCCCGACTCATTACGCCCGTACATTAAGGCTTCGCCATCATTATGACAAGTAATAAACCTTTTGCATGATTACTCTTAAGTAGATAACACAACTGCTAAGTAATATATCGACTGGTGATTGATTGTTGAGCTATGTAATTATATTATGTGACCGTTAGTCGATTGTTATTATTATAATAGGTTACTTCTATTGTTTACTAAGAGGGTTGTAACCTTGTCTCATCGAAGGGTTACGTTCACTATTATTCAATATATATGGAAAAAAAACGTACCCCTTACAATTGTACATATTGATGCTTTTTTAGATTAAAAAACAATCTCACTCAAATTACATTTACCAGCTAGTACCTACACAAAAGCACGAAATTACTTACTATTACTGATTTATTATTTATTATTTCCGTATGAGTGTTCTCTATTTCACCATAAAATAACTCGAAGAGCTCTAACAGTTATATACTATCACGCCTAGGTAATAGATAACGTGTAATATGTAAACGCTGCTGAGAATTGAAGCCTACAAAGTAGAGTACAGAAACTGAAAATTCAATAGCTCCGTATATTCATACATACATGCACATAGGAAATGCTTTGATTTCAAAGGAAACGAAATTGAAATTGCTTGAAGAGGACCGTAGAATAAGTGACATTATTGCTCATCACAGGCAGGCGCTCATCTAAACTGCGTAATATAGTTTTAGTTTTGTTATAGTGTTGTGTGTTGATGACAACTATCAGCCAGCACCAAATATTTTTATAAACTTGGATTCAAATAAATAGAAAAAGTGTGGACACAGCAAAAGCGTTGCGGTAGAGAATTTTCATAGAACTCTTTTTAATGTTAAACATGTTTTTTTTTTCTAAGAAAGACATGAAATTTAGTAGATAGTGAATCTTTATAGTGGAAACAATGTACCATATTTCATCAAACAAAATTTTTGTTTGAAAAAGTACAAAAATTTTACAAAGATATATTTAAAGTTAACAACCCCCCCCCCCCCCCCCAACGGTCCTGAAATTTCTGGCCAACGAAGCTATCCACGTAATTTCCACAAAAACTACACCAGCTAAGATACAATTACTCACAAAAAGGTTTTTGACAGAAATTAAAAGAATGTATACATGAAGATTTACAGATAATTTGTTTCATCAAAATACGTCATTTTTTACAAAGACTCGCTTAGTAATCTCACACCAAGAATACATAAAATACACAAAAAATTTTTCACGAAAATTCGAAACATTTTTTCACGTGAATTCGCAGTTTTTTTACAATAACATTTTCTGAAAAAAAATACACAAAATTGTAATTATACACCCAATCTGTAATTAAATTTGAAATAAAAAGAAAATCTCAACCAGTGGCGGTAAATAAAAATACAAACCGAAAAAGTAATTTTAATGTCTATTAACTTACTTTATTCTTGTGAAGTGGGCCTGTGAATAAAGAGAATTATTATTATTATTATTATTATTATTATTATTATTATTATTATTATTATTATTATTATTATTATTATTATTATTATTATTATTATTATTATTATTATTATTATTATTATTATTATTATTATTATTATTATTATTATTATTATTATTATTATTATTATTATTATTACGATTATTAATATGGACTTTAGCCTGAATGGCTTTCATATTCCCTCAAAGGGGAATATTCACTCATCCCAAGTATCTCAGATACCAAAGGGACTGAGCTCGGATGGAGCCATCTCCAAGTTATCGGGCTCTGAACGACAACGCGACACATCCTCATTTCCCAGGAACCTTCGCATGGTGTGGGCAGCTAAAAGTATTACCGCCTTCTGCATAACATTCTAAAGATGCTCTCCAAGACCCAGTCTCTTAATGTTCTCTCGAAGTTTCTTAGGGATGACATGACTATTGGAAACAGTCGGACACTATCTGCCGTCCACTGTCTCTTTATTTGTGTCTCGATGTTTCTGTACTTCTGGTTGTATTTTATCTCTATATTATTAGTATTCGGGATGGCCACATCAATCAGCGTCACTTGGTTGCAGGACTTATCCACTATTATTATATCTGGCCTGTTGTAGGCAACTCGTTGGGCTGTGAGCATGGTCCGATCCCAGTAAAACCTGTATCCTTAGTTCTCTAGAAAAGGCTCAGGAGAGTATCTATAGTACAACACTTTACTAAGATTTAAAAGTCCCAGCTTCAGAGCCAGTTATTGACTAAGTATTTGTGCAACTGCGTCGTGCCTCTCTTTGTACTCTGTTGCAGCAAACGCTTGACATCCATCCTCCGGTGATGTACAAATCTACATTTGTCATCTTGGAACGAATTATCTCCAACTATATACTTCAGGTAGTTTCTTGTTGGGATGACATGGTCTTGTATGGCCAGCAAAAACCCCTCTGTCTCTGGAAACATCTGTCTGGATACCAGCCAGTAGTTCGACGCCAATTCGTCGACCTGTACCTGGGAGATCTCATTCAGATGCCTCCCATGGAAAGGCTTTTGCATCCAAGATTGCAGCTTGTCCCTATCAGTCCGATGGTGACTTTGCATTTCGCTTTCTTTTAATTGTAGCGATGCTGAATCATCTGCCTCGCATATGGCACGGTGAAGTTCAGAAGTAACCGCCCGCTGGTGGAAATATGTACGTAAGTTCAATATCTGCTGGTCTAACTGGTTTCCAATATACAACACTCCTCTCCCACCCGGGTGTCTAGGTAGGGTTACTTGCTCGGTAGCACTACGTGGGTGATGCTTTTTATATTTTGTTAGGAGTGTTCGCACTTTCCGTTGCAGATTTTGGATATCCGTTTTACTACAGTTTACAATCCTAAGTGAGTAGCTAAGTGCAGAACATGCATATGTAATATGTATAAGGAGCTTTAGTCAGTTCTTGCCGTTAAGATGTGATCTCACCACCTGCTTTACTCGTTTCGTAAACTCACTTGTCAAAACGTTCTTCATTACCGAGTGGGATATTTTCCTTGCTTGCTGTACTCCAGGTATTCATAACACTCCTCCACACCCATGGAGGCAATTTGCTGGCCGTTCTGCATGTCATATATACCTGGTTGTATCTTACCTCTGACTACACATAAGGTGCAACATTTGTGAACCCCAAATTGCATGCCAATATTTCTGGGAAACACTTCCACGATTTTAAAGAGTTTCTCCAGGTGATTTTTTGTGGAGTATATCAGCTTAAGATCATCCATATACAACAGATTTAGCCTCAATTGCTCCCTGTCGTTGCTTTTTATACCAAAGCAAGATCTGGTGGAGTTCAGGCGGTTTGATAGTAGATTCAATGCGATGCAAAACCACAATGGGTTTATCAAGTCGCCTTGAAATATACCTTTTCTAATTGGTATCGTGCTGATTACGATGTTATAACCCGTTTGTACCTGTAGCTGAATTTTTGTCCTCCAGGTAGACATTGTGTCTTCAAGGAACCTTAGAATATAAGTCTCGATATTATCGATCTTCAGCACACTTATAAGCCATTCGTGTGAAACTGAATCAAATGCCTTTTTGTAATTCACGTAGGCTGCAAAGAGATTTCTTCGTCCATTGTAAGCTTGATTGCAGACAACTTAATCAATTGTTAGCTATTGGCACACCTCTTTTGCCGTTTCGCAATTATGTTCTTTCGTTTGCAGTGCGCATATATGCGTTTCTCAACGCAGTATGTGGTCAACTTATATAGGGTTGGGAGACAAGTTATTGGTCGGTATCTGCTGGGGTCTGCAGAACACTGTTTATCCTTTGGCAGGAGATACGTATCTCCTTGTGTAAAAACAATGGCATCTTCTTTGGGTCAAGTATAACATCATTTATTAACACCGCCAATAAATGATGTGTACACCCAAATTTCTTCAGCCAAAAGTTTTGGACGCCATCAGGCCCGGGTGCCTTCCAAATATAAAGCTCTTTAATAGCTTCGCAGACTTTATCTGTGGTAAACGGCTCATGACGCATCTGTTCATAACTCTGACAAGCTCGATGTTCTTGGTTAACCCAGCTGGCGCCAATATAGCAGGAGGTTGGTGTGGCTAGTTTGCTTTTCCAGAACTCTTTCATTTGTTCCGTATTTGGAAAAGTATCGGTGGATGCATTCGTAGCTGAATTGATCTGACTGTTGTTTCAGAGCGTTCAAACACTGTATCGTGGAACTTCCTATTGTTGTTCGCTTTATAGCTCCTCAAGCCTTCTGCATATACAAAAAGCTTGTGTTTTAGGATGTCCAAACAATCTTGTTCAGGGTGGCTGACTGGATCTTGTGCTGAGTGTTGTCGAACTCGGCCTAGTATTTCATCTACTCGTTTCTGACATTTTCCTGTATGTACTCCCCCAAGGTGTGGCGTCAGTTGTACAATTTCTTATCGAATTATTTCTACTCTACTTATCAACTTTTTTCCTACAGGGATACTCTTTGACACGAGTCTCTGGAATTGGAATTTCGATTAAAAATCTTAATGCTTACAGTTTTAATTGCTGCAGTTACTACACAGTAAATCAGCGTATGCATGTGCTGCAATGTGTTAATCTCTTGAAGGTGCATTGGCAAAATTATTCTGTTCAAAAGTTCTAATATAGTTGCCAGTTTTCTAAATGATTTTAGCCTAGGTAATGGTGGCCTAGTAAAAGGATTTGTTCCTTCATACTCCGCGACTACTCGCCTCATTTCTGTGGACAATTTGTCGGTGAATTCCTCATTTTCTTGCGTACCCGCGATGTGCTCTTCTTGCTCAGTATGTACAGGTTGCAAGTAGGTATTGGGCCACTTTGGACAGACAGTGACGTCACATGTGGTTAAGTATGGGATCTGCGTTACCGACATGACAGTTGACAGTTGACAGCTGCCAGTTACCGACATGACAGTTGACAGTTGACAGCTGCCAGTTACCGACCCAACAGTATATAGATAGGGGGGCCCCGCCCACAAGGACTCCGTCCCTTCCAAGATGGCGGACCCAAGATGGCTTCCAATGTAACCTGCATTCTAAGGTCATTGACCTGTCTTTGGCCAGACAGTGACGTCACACGACTTGGGCCAGACAGTCACATAAGTGTCTAACCTATTACTTCAAATTATTATATTTTGAAAAAAACCATTTGGTGCAGGTGAGTTTCGAACCCGGGGCATTCAGATGGGAGGCAACGATGCTACCCATTGAGCTAAGCAGACGCTTGTTAATTTATTGTTTTAGGCTGGTATATATATATACGACTTTTAATTACAAACAAACCATACATGTAACATAATTAAAGTTTTTGTTATTATTAGACAAATGGATGATTTACAAAATAATGTTTAATATTAGAGGCGGAACCAAAACGGAGGAACCAAAATGGCGGAATAAAAAAATGTCGGAATGAAAGATGGAAGCCTGTGATACCTTAAGCTGACATCCCTGACATTATAAAAATGGCGGCTTTCGTTCTTAAAGATGGTGCCTTTCGCTGATAAAGAATGGCGGCTTTCGTTCTTAAAGATGGTGCCTTTTGTTGATAAAGATGGTTGAAGACTTATTTAAAGTTACGTCACCCCAACCTTTAGAGCCGACAAATGAGAGTGAGGTTGATAAGCGAGAATAATGGTATTGGCCGAAGACTCCATGATTGAAAGTTACGCCCCCTATTAAAACAAACCATTCATAAAGCTTTTGTTATTAGACATAACCAAATATCGGAGAGACAATAGAGGTCGCTGACAAAAACAAAAGAAGCTCAGAAACAAAATGGACAACAGGTTCAACTCTTAAGCTTAGAAACAATGGTTGGTTACAGGTTCAATTCCTTTCTACCACGTGTTTAGTGTCATGTTACTCGTCTAAGTAAGCAGAATTAAAAAATGGCGACTAAAATGAGATAAAAAACTTAAAACCCTTATCGCGGAAGATCCGTGAGACGTACGCAGGAACCAATACATGCACGGTGTCAAGGATGCCAAATCAAATTGGAATATACATTAAAATGGCCACTTCCGGTCTAAACTTTAAATCGTTATATCTTTTCAACGGAAAGTGATAGAAATGAACTATCTTCAAAAAATGTATGTTTCATAACAAGGTCTACAAGAAACTGAGATAAAAAACTTTAAACCCTTATCGCGGAAGATCCGTGAGATGTACGATAGAACCAACACATGCACGGTGTTAAGGAGGCCAAATCAAATTGGAATATACAATAAAATGGCCACTTCCGGTCTAAACTTTAAATCGTTATATCTTTTCAACGGAAAGTGATAGAAAGGAACCGACTTCAAAAATGTATGTTTCGTAACAAGGTCTACAAGAAACTGAGATAAAAAACTTTAAACCCTTATCGCGGAAGATCCGTGAGATGTACGATGGAACCAATACATGCACGGTGTTAAGGAGGCCAAATCAAATTGGAATATACAATAAAATGGCCACTTCCGGTCTAAACTTTAAATCGTTATATCTTTTCAACGGAAAGTGATAGAAAGGAACTGACTTCAAAAATGTATGTTTCGTAACAAGGTCTACAAGAAAATGAGATAAAAAACTTTAAACCCTTATCGCGGAAGATCCGTGAGATGTACGATAGAATCAACACATGCACGGTGTTAAGGAGGCCAAGTCAAAGTGGAATATACAATAAAATGGCCACTTCCGGTCTAAACTTTAAATCGTTATATCTTTTCAACGACAAGTGATAGAAAGGAACCGACTTTAAAAATGTATGTTTCGTAACAAGGTCTACAAGAAACTGAGATAAAAAACTTCAAACCCTTATCGCGGAAGATCCGTGAGATGTACGATAGAACCAATACATGCACGGTGTTAAGGAGGCCAAATCAAATTGGAATATACAATAAAATAGCCACTTCCGGTCTAAACTTTAAATCGTTATATCTTTTCAACGACAAGTGATAGAAATGAACTGACTTTAAAAAATATATCGTTTCGTAACAAGCTCTACAAGAAACTGAGATAAAAAACTTCAAACCCTTATCGCGGAAGATCGGTGAGACGTACGATAGAACCAATACATACACGCTGTTCAGCAAAGCAAACTCTATAAGCATATTCAATAAAAATGTTACTTCCGGTAGACACTTCCGGTATAGCTATTCTTAGAGCTACATACATGTGTGACACATCAAAATAATCGTCTTGTTGAACAGAAGAAATATAATATTTAAGTAAGTCAGAACAAGCTGTGTTAACACCTAAAAACAACACACTCTCTCTTAGACTTAATGAAGTTACTTTCAGAGAAAATTTCAACCATACCAGAAAGAACAGTAATCAATAGCGTATTTAAATGTTGACTACATCAAGTGATGCGTGCTACAGACAAATTTTAGTACACCCTCTTAGACTTATTGAAGTTGACGGCACAGGTAGCTGTCAAGCGTACCTAACAAACCAAAGTAAATATGTCTTGAAGAACAGTCTTCAATTGCCCTAAACCAACACATCTCTATCATTTCAGAGTAATCTTAGCCATGTGACCAGTTAAACTAAGTATCTTGAAGTGTAGCTTTTATGTTTATGAGATATAAAATAAGAAAACCAAAGAGTTAATTGTCTATTACAACAACAAGCAGAAGGGGTTGACTTGGTACCTACAGCTGCTACATACTTGGTAAAAATGGGGTGCCACTAGCATTTCAGAGTAATTTTAACCACACAACACTCTAACTAACTGTCTTGAGATGTGGCTTTATGTGTCATTGGTTGGAAAATAAGAAAACTAAAGAGTTGATTGCCTATTACAACAGTCAGCTGAAGGAACATTTGGGTTATCGGAATACCGATAACGCCAAATGTTCCAACCGAAGGTGTCCACTTAGAGTCACATCTAGGGGGCCGGAATACCGGCCCCCTAGATGTGCTGGAAGCAACATCTCAATTAACACCTACAACCGCTAAACACTTGTTGGACTTTAATATGTTTGATATTAAATTCGGTTTGCTACATAACCATTCATTTTTACGAAAAACTCAACAATTTTTATTTCTGCGTAAGCGAATTTAATCAGAAATATAGAACCAATCTTCAAGGAACCGAAGTAAAAGGATAAGAACATTAAGAACAAACATTCCGATACCGAAGTGATCCTAAACACACCATATGATGCAAATTCTGTAAATCTCTTTAACAGAAGAAAAACAGAAGTGAAACACCGTAAGACAAATAGAACCGACGTACATAACAGATGTGTCTGAGGAGAAACGTATTCAGAACCTTATTGAGTTTACTAAGTTTTAAGTATACGAACATAACAGTCTATGTACCAACCAATACCGATACCCTTAATATTTCAACCAAAGGAGCCCACTTAGACTCATCTCCAGGGAGCCGGAATACCGGCCCCCTAGAAGTGTCGGAAGCAACATCTCAACTAACACCTAGAACTGCAACATACTTGGTAAAAATGGGTGGAGCTCAGATTGTAAACGACTTGATAGGTGGTACATATGTTTGCAAAGATTTCATTCTAAATTTAACCTGTTGGATATCCAATCATTTCTATGAAAAGTGCAACCAACCAACTAACCAACCACCCAACCAACCAACCAACGTTGAGGGGCGTAGAGATAGCAAGCTATCTACAAGTGGACCCCTCTGAACCTATGATGTTAATAATGGATTAAGAGATTGAATTGGTACGTGTTTATATTGAAGGCTTGCAAGCTACGTACAAGTGTCTGAATATATGATGGTAATGATGGGTTAAGATATTTAATTGACATGTATTAAAGGCTTAGCGGTTTTCACTTGAGTCATCGTTATTCGAAAACTATTAGAACGAAAACCAGGTCCTTTACTCTGGTATATCTTACTCAGTAGGAACCAAATGTCTTCGAAAACAACATTCTTTGCTTTTCTGAAAGGCAAGTGAGCAGCCCCCTTGTCGAACCCCTCCGAGCTAAAGGTAAACCCCACTCTGTCTTCGGGATCGACATCATGGACTATATGACTCACAATATCTTTAATACGATCTTTGACCCACTTCTCTGGATCGTTGACATCGTCAGGTATATCTTGTAGTCTAAAGCATACGCTTCGTCTATTAAGTTTAAACTTCTTATTGGAGGTCACTGTATCTTCAAGTATTTGGAATGCCATTGTTTCGTGCTACACAACTGACTGTGTTGGTTAAAGGACCGAAGTTTAGCCTCGTGTTTATTAAAGACTAAAGTTTAGCAGGTACTAATTGTTTTCACATTCACTGTTGGCTACCGACTGAACCTTAGCTCCTCGTCTTAATATTCGACAAACAACACAGACAACACAACTTATTGTTTTCACCTTCACCGTTGGTTAACGACTGAACCTTAGTGGACGCTTCACGTCTTAATATTCAACAGACAACAACGACAGCTGTCATACAGCCGTCTGACATGACAGACAGCTGTCATACAGCTGTCATACAGCTGTGTTAGACAGCTGTGTTAGACAGCTGTGTTAGACAGCTGTGTTCTGTGTTAGACAGCTGTGTTAGACAGCTGTGTTAGACAGCTGTCTAACACAGCTGTATGACAGCTGTATGACAGCTGTATGACAGCTGTCTGTCATGTCAGACGGCTGTATGACAGCTGTCGTTGTTGTCTGTTGAATATTAAGACGTGAAGCGTCCACTAAGGTTCAGTCGTTAACCAACGGTGAAGGTGAAAACAATAAGTTGTGTTGTCTGTGTTGTTTGTCGAATATTAAGACGAGGAGCTAAGGTTCAGTCGGTAGCCAACAGTGAATGTGAAAACAATTAGTACCTGCTAAACTTTAGTCTTTAATAAACACGAGGCTAAACTTCGGTCCTTTAACCAACACAGTCAGTTGTGTAGCACGAAACAATGGCATTCCAAATACTTGAAGATACAGTGACCTCCAATAAGAAGTTTAAACTTAATAGACGAAGCGTATGCTTTAGACTACAAGATATACCTGACGATGTCAACGATCCAGAGAAGTGGGTCAAAGATCGTATTAAAGATATTGTGAGTCATATAGTCCATGATGTCGATCCCGAAGACAGAGTGGGGTTTACCTTTAGCTCGGAGGGGTTCGACAAGGGGGCTGCTCACTTGCCTTTCAGAAAAGCAAAGAATGTTGTTTTCGAAGACATTTGGTTCCTACTGAGTAAGATATACCAGAGTAAAGGACCTGGTTTTCGTTCTAATAGTTTTCGAATAACGATGACTCAAGTGAAAACCGCTAAGCCTTTAATACATGTCAATTAAATATCTTAACACATCATTACCATCATATATTCAGACACTTGTACGTAGCTTGCAAGCCTTCAATATAAACACGTACCAATTCAATCTCTTAATCCATTATTAACATCATAGGTTCAGAGGGGTCCACTTGTAGATAGCTTGCTATCTCTACGCCCCTCAACGTTGGTTGGTTGGTTGGGTGGTTGGTTAGTTGGTTGGTTGCACTTTTCATAGAAATGATTGGATATCCAACAGGTTAAATTTAGAATGAAATCTTTGCAAACATATGTACCACCTATCAAGTCGTTTACAATCTGAGCTCCACCCATTTTTACCAAGTATGTTGCAGTTCTAGGTGTTAGTTGAGATGTTGCTTCCGACACTTCTAGGGGGCCGGTATTCCGGCTCCCTGGAGATGAGTCTAAGTGGGCTCCTTTGGTTGAAATATTAAGGGTATCGGTATTGGTTGGTACATAGACTGTTATGTTCGTATACTTAAAACTTAGTAAACTCAATAAGGTTCTGAATACGTTTCTCCTCAGACACATCTGTTATGTACGTCGGTTCTATTTGTCTTACGGTGTTTCACTTCTGTTTTTCTTCTGTTAAAGAGATTTACAGAATTTGCATCATATGGTGTGTTTAGGATCACTTCGGTATCGGAATGTTTGTTCTTAATGTTCTTATCCTTTTACTTCGGTTCCTTGAAGATTGGTTCTATATTTCTGATTAAATTCGCTTACGCAGAAATAAAAATTGTTGAGTTTTTCGTAAAAATGAATGGTTATGTAGCAAACCGAATTTAATATCAAACATATTAAAGTCCAACAAGTGTTTAGCGGTTGTAGGTGTTAATTGAGATGTTGCTTCCAGCACATCTAGGGGGCCGGTATTCCGGCCCCCTAGATGTGACTCTAAGTGGACACCTTCGGTTGGAACATTTGGCGTTATCGGTATTCCGATAACCCAAATGTTCCTTCAGCTGACTGTTGTAATAGGCAATCAACTCTTTAGTTTTCTTATTTTCCAACCAATGACACATAAAGCCACATCTCAAGACAGTTAGTTAGAGTGTTGTGTGGTTAAAATTACTCTGAAATGCTAGTGGCACCCCATTTTTACCAAGTATGTAGCAGCTGTAGGTACCAAGTCAACCCCTTCTGCTTGTTGTTGTAATAGACAATTAACTCTTTGGTTTTCTTATTTTATATCTCATAAACATAAAAGCTACACTTCAAGATACTTAGTTTAACTGGTCACATGGCTAAGATTACTCTGAAATGATAGAGATGTGTTGGTTTAGGGCAATTGAAGACTGTTCTTCAAGACATATTTACTTTGGTTTGTTAGGTACGCTTGACAGCTACCTGTGCCGTCAACTTCAATAAGTCTAAGAGGGTGTACTAAAATTTGTCTGTAGCACGCATCACTTGATGTAGTCAACATTTAAATACGCTATTGATTACTGTTCTTTCTGGTATGGTTGAAATTTTCTCTGAAAGTAACTTCATTAAGTCTAAGAGAGAGTGTGTTGTTTTTAGGTGTTAACACAGCTTGTTCTGACTTACTTAAATATTATATTTCTTCTGTTCAACAAGACGATTATTTTGATGTGTCACACATGTATGTAGCTCTAAGAATAGCTATACCGGAAGTGTCTACCGGAAGTAACATTTTTATTGAATATGCTTATAGAGTTTGCTTTGCTGAACAGCGTGTATGTATTGGTTCTATCGTACGTCTCACCGATCTTCCGCGATAAGGGTTTGAAGTTTTTTATCTCAGTTTCTTGTAGAGCTTGTTACGAAACGATATATTTTTTAAAGTCAGTTCATTTCTATCACTTGTCGTTGAAAAGATATAACGATTTAAAGTTTAGACCGGAAGTGGCTATTTTATTGTATATTCCAATTTGATTTGGCCTCCTTAACACCGTGCATGTATTGGTTCTATCGTACATCTCACGGATCTTCCGCGATAAGGGTTTGAAGTTTTTTATCTCAGTTTCTTGTAGACCTTGTTACGAAACATACATTTTTAAAGTCGGTTCCTTTCTATCACTTGTCGTTGAAAAGATATAACGATTTAAAGTTTAGACCGGAAGTGGCCATTTTATTGTATATTCCACTTTGACTTGGCCTCCTTAACACCGTGCATGTGTTGATTCTATCGTACATCTCACGGATCTTCCGCGATAAGGGTTTAAAGTTTTTTATCTCATTTTCTTGTAGACCTTGTTACGAAACATACATTTTTGAAGTCAGTTCCTTTCTATCACTTTCCGTTGAAAAGATATAACGATTTAAAGTTTAGACCGGAAGTGGCCATTTTATTGTATATTCCAATTTGATTTGGCCTCCTTAACACCGTGCATGTATTGGTTCCATCGTACATCTCACGGATCTTCCGCGATAAGGGTTTAAAGTTTTTTATCTCAGTTTCTTGTAGACCTTGTTACGAAACATACATTTTTGAAGTCGGTTCCTTTCTATCACTTTCTGTTGAAAAGATATAACGATTTAAAGTTTAGACCGGAAGTGGCCATTTTATTGTATATTCCAATTTGATTTGGCCTCCTTAACACCGTGCATGTGTTGGTTCTATCGTACATCTCACGGATCTTCCGCGATAAGGGTTTAAAGTTTTTTATCTCAGTTTCTTGTAGACCTTGTTATGAAACATACATTTTTTGAAGATAGTTCATTTCTATCACTTTCCGTTGAAAAGATATAACGATTTAAAGTTTAGACCGGAAGTGGCCATTTTAATGTATATTCCAATTTGATTTGGCATCCTTGACACCGTGCATGTATTGGTTCCTGCGTACGTCTCACGGATCTTCCGCGATAAGGGTTTTAAGTTTTTTATCTCATTTTAGTCGCCATTTTTTAATTCTGCTTACTTAGACGAGTAACATGACACTAAACACGTGGTAGAAAGGAATTGAACCTGTAACCAACCATTGTTTCTAAGCTTAAGAGTTGAACCTGTTGTCCATTTTGTTTCTGAGCTTCTTTTGTTTTTGTCAGCGACCTCTATTGTCTCTCCGATATTTGGTTATGTCTAATAACAAAAGCTTTATGAATGGTTTGTTTTAATAGGGGGCGTAACTTTCAATCATGGAGTCTTCGGCCAATACCATTATTCTCGCTTATCAACCTCACTCTCATTTGTCGGCTCTAAAGGTTGGGGTGACGTAACTTTAAATAAGTCTTCAACCATCTTTATCAACAAAAGGCACCATCTTTAAGAACGAAAGCCGCCATTCTTTATCAGCGAAAGGCACCATCTTTAAGAACGAAAGCCGCCATTTTTATAATGTCAGGGATGTCAGCTTAAGGTATCACAGGCTTCCATCTTTCATTCCGACATTTTTTTATTCCGCCATTTTGGTTCCTCCGTTTTGGTTCCGCCTCTAATATTAAACATTATTTTGTAAATCATCCATTTGTCTAATAATAACAAAAACTTTAATTATGTTACATGTATGGTTTGTTTGTAATTAAAAGTCGTATATATATATACCAGCCTAAAACAATAAATTAACAAGCGTCTGCTTAGCTCAATGGGTAGCATCGTTGCCTCCCATCTGAATGCCCCGGGTTCGAAACTCACCTGCACCAAATGGTTTTTTTCAAAATATAATAATTTGAAGTAATAGGTTAGACACTTATGTGACTGTCTGGCCCAAGTCGTGTGACGTCACTGTCTGGCCAAAGACAGGTCAATGACCTTAGAATGCAGGTTACATTGGAAGCCATCTTGGGTCCGCCATCTTGGAAGGGACGGAGTCCTTGTGGGCGGGGCCCCCCTATCTATATACTGTTGGGTCGGTAACTGGCAGCTGTCAACTGTCAACTGTCATGTCGGTAACTGGCAGCTGTCAACTGTCAACTGTCATGTCGGTAACGCAGATCCCATACTTAACCACATGTGACGTCACTGTCTGTCCAAAGTGGCCCAATACCTATTACTATCATCAAGTCGCATCACGTTATTTTCCGTAACCGCTTTCTTAGTAATTTCACATTCAACTTCTTGTTTAATGGTATTCAGTCTCGTTCGTTGAATAAGGTTATTCCTAAGTATGACACGATACTGATCCGCTACTCTCTGTTGAGTCACCTGTATGTGTGGGTGCATTCTAAGAAATTCACTGTGAAGTTGTTGCCTATATCCAGTCGTCTGTTGTCCGCTTTGTGTTACTCTGTAGTAAATGCGCATAATCGTTTCGTTCATATCCATAGTCCATTTCATGCGCCGTTTTGGTAATCTCATTTGGGTGAACGCTGGCTATTTTTCAGCGCAGCATCTTCTTTGTGTGAAGCTCTTGGCCTTACTAGACTCCCCTGCTGTTGATTTTTTGCTCTAATTTCTTGCACGACAGGGGCCTGCCTCATCAGCACCCCGCCACCAACGTCCCGCATGCTGTCATGTCCAGCGCCGGCTGTCATATATGGCCTGGCAAACCCCAGGCAGCGGCATTTTTGCAAGGCTTTGGTTTTGCTCCATTCTCATGGGTGTGCCACCGATTAACCCTGGTGGCCCAGGTAGGGATGAGGAAGGGAGTAAGGTAATATAAATAAGGAAAAAGAGGGTTGTAACGAGGCCTGACTTGCTGGGTGAATTATTTAGTGGAACAGATCAACGGATTTACGGGAATGGTCCCGGGCGCCAGATTTGGAAAGGGTTTACTCCCTGCGATGATGTCTGCGACCTCGTCACAAGGCTCGGGCCACTGTTGTGGTCAGAGTGCCTGGATAGCTCTGTGGAGAGGGCCGGTAGCCTATGATGTAACAGGCCGTATAGATACCTCCGAGGTTGCGGGCTTTAATCGCTCCCCCGGTATTTCCCTGACCTTCCGAAAGTTTGTATGGGTGAAGCAGATTTATCTGCGGTTATAATATAGACTGAATATACTTTCCACACTATTTATTACCTCATGATACGTTACAATTCACCGATATTTTTACAATCTGGATGCTACTTATCACGTTAATTTATGTTAAAACAAATTATATCACTGATGACGAGCCAACAAAATTAATTGTTCCCCCACGGAGAAGAAATACGGAAGACACACGGGCGGAAACTCCGAGTGCTGTGGTGTACGACTCGTGGATGCAGCCGTTAAGTTGGTCGATTAGAGAAACGCGCCTCAAATAACTAAACGGCGTCCACCCGTCGAAGTCGGTACCGCGAGATCAAGCGCCTCGACGTCAGTGCGTTGATAGGGAACAGGGAGGGTTATAAGGGAACATCCTGTGGGAGGATATTATCATATATATTAACTCGACCTTGGCCTGCTTGTGTACTTACAGCGTCCAGACCAGAGTCGAATCAGAACGGTCGTACGCAATACACTCGAGAAATCTGTGTTAGCTACAGTATCAGCTCCCGCCAACAATAATGGGATGTGGTAACGGAAGGAAATTACGCTAGATCTCACGATCTTGACGTCACCAGAGAGACACACGAAACTGAGAAAATATCCTAAATTTCGCTATATATAAATAAAATAAGGAAAACAAAAGGTTCTTACCTAGACTACGTTCGGAAGAATTATTAGAGTACAAAATTGTTCTATGCAACAACGGACGGTACTGTATCCTAATACTTATAATTTTAAACAAGCAGACTTTTAATTCACGGATACGAAATTCAAGCTATAAATATAACCACGCTACGGTGAAGTCTATCTGCCTCTCGTCGTTATTGTCTCTCTAGTCACCGGCTGAAAAATCTTAATCTGTGGTAGATACCTTGTCCTTATCTTCTGCAGATATGTTTTTACTTTGCCGCCATAATTCGAAATGCGTACTTGTTAACAAATATTAATGGTAAAATAATTATTTTAACTTCGTAGAATTTTTACCCGTGTATTTATTTTCGAACAGTCGCTTTTAATATCTACAGTAAATAGGACAGCGGATAGCTGGCGTCGCTGGTTGTACCGTCTATGTGGTTACGAGTAGCGGTGAGCATACTGCTGGAAGCAGTAAACCCCTCGGCCAGACAGACCTGTGACCCTAGCCAGGGGCCCTTGCAGGGTGCTATCGTCCGGGCCAGACGGGTTTAACCGGCAACACCGAGATATAAGGACTCGGGTCTCTGACGTAATGATCGCGTGACGTAAGCAGAGCGAGGTACGTTTGGTATTCCCACTTGTACACTGCTATTGGAGAACAACGTGTCAAGGTGTTGTTTTGTTTATATTTCGTGTGTTAGAACTACTTTTTTTGCTGGAGATAGTGAGAATTTATGTGATATTCTTGTGTTGTGGTGTGTTTTAGCAGTGTATATTAACAATGTTAACATATTTCCGATGTCTCGGAAATTACAAAAATGGACCGAAGGTTTTTTCGTTTTCCAACGGACGTCGCCATGTCTGCTAAATAGGTTGCAACTATTTACCTGCAGAATTTTTCGCCAACGAAGTCCAGCAGAGTCTGTGAGTTGCATTTTGTTAAAGAAAATATAATAAATTGTTCTACTGCAAAGGATTCACAAACCGGCGTGACCATAACCTCAAATTTAAAAATTCCTAGATTGAAACGTGATGCTGTACCGTCGCAACTCCCCAATTGCCCTCCTTATTTATCAACAGCTGTTCAATTTCGCCGCAGTCGCGATGAAAAAGTTCATGAACTGGAAACTGAAAATTTTGCAAACTAGATATAGTAAAGTAGAATTTGATTCTTTGCAAAAAGCATTTATGTACACTAATTTTAAAGAGTTTCTTCCAGTTTTAAACTTGTTTTATCTACCCGAAGGTTGGTTTAAAATTTGTGACGCTCAAAGAGTTACATTGTTTAAACTGAAATATTCTCCTGGTCCTGTAATAACATATTCTGTAATAATAAATACTGACTTACAAGTTGAAACATTTTTGCGTGGCTGCGAAATACAAATTGTCCGAAATGACATTAAACCTGGTTTAACGACCCCATTTACTTCTAATAATATAAATGAAGTCAAAAACTTGTTATATAATATTGACAAAAACTCTGAAGAAAATTATACTGAAAAACGCGATGAAAATAAATGTGTTTTAAAACACATTTCAAACTTATTAGATTCATTGATGAAAAATATTTCAGATGGGGACAAGAAAGGAGTATTAAAAAAATGCTCTAGCTTTTATATCCGATAAAATAATATTGCATACATCAAACAAGGCAAGATATCGTTATTCAAATAATACTATGATTTTAGCCTCGATCCTTGTAACAATAATTCCTCATGCTTACAGGTACTTGAGACATTTTGGCGTACTTATATCACCTGATCCAGATACAGTAAAATTAATTTGCAGTTCTTTGTTGACAGACCCTACAACGCAAGAAAGAAATATGTGCTTTAACTATGCGAAAAACCTATTTTAGTTATTATCGGACCGTGACGTGAAAAATATATCATATTATTGATGGACGAGATCCATACTAAACCACTTCTGGATTATAAAGCAGGAAATATAGTTGGTTCTGCTTATAACTCTGCTTGTTTAGCAAATTCAGCTTTTGTTTTTATGATATCTAGTATTATGTCAAACGTAAAAGAAGTTGTGCATATCAGTCCTACTTCCAAAATTGACCACCTTCTGCTTTTTTCATTAATTAAGGAAGTAATAACTAAGTTGGAGAAAACTGGATACAAGGTATTTTGTGCTATTTGTGACAATAATGCTATAAACAGTGAAGCAATGGGTAATTTTTTCTGATAAGAGATGCTTAAGTATTGTTTATTCTCACCCTACAGATAAAACGCGCCTTCTTTTTTATTTATTCGACTCTGTACACTTGTTCAAATGTATCCAAAATAACTGTCTCAATGCAAAACCAGACCAAACACTATATTATCTTGACTTTGATAAACGCGTTGAAACGGCAGCTGCTTTTCAATCCCTCAAAACACTTTACCAATTAGAACACGATAAAATGTTAAAGGTTGAATATTCTCTAAATTTAAAAGATCTGTTTTCTATTAATATAGAAAGGCAAAATGTTTCATTGGCCCTTAAAGTTTTTAATCTTTTCGTAAAACAGGCCTCAATAAAATTTGGAACTAAAATTGATAAATCCAAAGACACTGCTGACTTCATTAATATAATAGTTACATGGTGGAAAATCATTAATGTAAAAACCCCTTTTAAAAGAAAACGCTTAAACGACAAATTCCAAGAGCCTTTAGCTGCATAAACTTTTCTTTCCGATAAAAAATTTATCTTTTTGATTCAAATGGTAAACTGGCTAGAAAACTGAAAAAATAAGCCTTTTTCTAATATACTGAGTACTCAAAACTCATACGGCATTAACGCACACAGTGTATGGAATGGCAGAAGTTATACAGTATTGTTTCAGTGAACTTAAAATGAACTATGTCTAGTTAGGCAAATTTCAAACAGACGATTTAGAAAATAGGTTTGGTCGCTATAGGCAACTTGCGGGCGGGCAATATCATATTTCTTTGCGACAGTTGTATGAATCAGAAAAAAGGATCAGAATTCAATCACTATTAACCCTAAAATCACGTACCTTCAGCAATATTCAAATTAAGCAGTTTTGCGAAAATATTGATGTCCCTGACAAAATTGAAGAAAACCATTCACTTAATTCTCAAATTGTGGTAGCTGAAACCGATGTAGACGATGTCAGTGATGATATTTCGGTAATCACTTATTTAGCAGGTTACTGTTGTTATATTGCGCGAAAAAGAATTCAGTGTGAAGTATGTACGGAAAATATGATTTATAATGATGAAATCATCGTTGAAGATAATTTCACCCTGATTAAAAGTTTAAGCCGGGGAAAATTGCTTTATCCCCAAGACGTTATCGTACGAATGGTTTTATATGCGTATATAATATTTAACCAAATTTTTAATTTCTTAACAGTTCATAAACGTGCATTTCTAAGCCACTATATTATAAAATTTCTTTCAGATAACGGGCTCCTGTCTGTCGATCATAAATGTAATATTCATCCGATTGTACATATACCAAAAATTGTCATAACCTGCACAGTAAATACTGAAAAATATTGGTTGGCCAAGCCGTCTAAAAGCCGTAAATTAATGACTCTTACCAAACAGACCGTATTCTTTTTATAATGGTTTTTGGTTTGAAACTTCGTTTTTCCATAATAAAATCGAAGGGCTTAGTTGACGACTGGCACCCTCTTTCAACAAAAATCCCTTCAAAAGTTTGCAGTATAAGTGTCTTTTAAGGCTAAAGCAACGTAAAACTCATAATAGACCGAGCGGGTCATATGGTCTGGCACGCTAGCGCGATGCCTGCCTGTGGTGACGTCACGCTTGAGCACCGAGTCCTTATATCTCGGTGTTACCAGTTTAACGTGGTTGTTACTCCACTCCCTCCTTCTTTCTCACCCGGGCTTGGGACCGGCAATGGTGGAGTTTTATTATTATTATCATTATTATTTTACTAATATATACTCATATTTTTAGGTCACAAGCTGCCAGAAAAATGTTTCAATTGATATTTTGTGAAAACAATTTATTAACTACTTATATATTATAAAAATGTAAATATAGATAACCAGATTAATTATTCCTCACCTTTTCTTACCAAAGTTAATTTAAATATTTTAATATTTTTCTTCAAAAATTCGCTGAATAATCGCATAATCTGATCATTTAGTAGAGTTAAATTTATAAAAAAAAAACTGAAAAAAAAGTGTAAATATTTACAGAACTAGAGTCTTTAGGCATAGGGAGTAATATACAATAGTTGGAGCAGAAGGCATTCCGTTCGCTTCTTAAACATATAATGCAGACTCTTCTATTTGAAAACAGTGAGTTACGGCAGTTTGCATTTTTTCAAATTCAGCCACAATTTGAAAACACCTATATATGGTATCTCTTTTTTTTGACGAATAATATAATTGGAAACCTCCCTAAATGGATCATTTTCATGGGACTCCCATTTTCATTGGTAAAAAAGCCGCATCATAACGTTTCAAAAGTTCTAAACATGTGTAAAGTTGCAAAACAATTGAAATAACTCGAAAACTATCGACGATATCAGTTTTTTCACTACAAGCGTGGACAAAAATTTGATGTAAAATGCAATAATGCTATAACTAAATGGGCGTTCTATTGAAAAAGAAAACTTTTTTCACCAACGACATATGGGCCACCATGTGATTGTGAACATAATTGTATAAAATGTAGCTGAAGATACTCTATAAATAACTTTAATAATATTTTCCCGTATCTTGTAAAATAACGAATATATTACACTTTACAGTAAAAATGCGCCAGCGTGTATATGTTTACAGATGTAACAAGTGAAATTGACTCCGGATATTTCTTCTAAGCGGCCTAGATCGTGCTCATTTGAAGAAAAGGTTTTTATACTAAAGTCGCGATCTCATCGATACCGAATTTTTTATATGAAAATTCGCGAAAAAGTATAGACTATTAAACCAAGAGCTATATAACTAAAACTACTGTCAAGGCAGCTCTTTGAAATGAATTATCTGCAAATATTTTAGTAAAACGAGGGACAATGATGGTGGAAGCTGTAACTCAGGACTTTGTAAAGAACACATTTTATGACATTTCTTTTAAACAAACCGTACTTGTTTCAGGTTCTCCGTCTGAAAATTGCAAACTTTGACGTTTCAAATCGCGACTCTCACGTTTTAAGAAGAAAAACTATAAAAGCTTTAAAGTAATTTTTCTGTTATTTCTTCACCTTTTTGCGTCAAGAAAACTTAACTTTTGTCAGTAATACACCATAGATTTTGTTATTCACATAAAATATTTTGGTATTGTGTGTTTCTCTGCTCATCAGTGGCACCCACAGCCTTTGAATAAAGCTTAGTGGATAATATGGTGAATTGGAAGGCATTTTATGTATCACCAACTTTGACTAATGAAGCTATAATCTTGTTTAGGTTTGCAAAGAATCGTTTAGCAGAGATGGGGAAAATCGACTACAGCTAACTGCCCCCGCTCCAATGTTTGAGGTACAGCATGGCAGTTTCCTGTGCAAAAACAAAACCATTATGGGATTTTGTAAGTTCAGTAGAGGAAAATTTGCTCAGTTCAAGATTACAAATTAACGAAATATATACGGGTTTTTAGTGCCACTTAACCGGAAGAAAAGATTATATAACTATTTGTGCAACTTGGCAAAACCCAGTATATCTGACACCTTCACGTCCAGTAAAATGAAGAACAATGTGATGTGCAGAGACTATCTGGAACTATTTCCTAGCAGACTAATAACAAGAATAATGAAAAAGTATGCTTGGTACCTGGGCAACAACGATCGCACCACTGTTGGAGAAAACTGGTGTTGTAATAATGTGCTCATGTCCCTTGATGACAGTGGCTGAATCAACTTTACATTATAACGTCTACGTAAAACTCTTATGATATGATTATTTATTTATTTATTTATTTATTTTATTTTATTTTGTTTCATGAATTATTTATTTGTTTATTTATTATATGCACAGTGTATCCCAACCTGGATGGGAATGTATTGCTATCTCCGTTATTATTAGAGATAGGGACACGGTTAAATTGGCAATGTTTTGTATAATTTCATGCTCCTTCCAAATATGACTTGTATTTTGCCCTGCCTCTTTTTGTCTTCGGGTTATTAAAAAAAAATTTTGTCGATTTATTTTTTCTTCAATATCTAAGTAGGCGTTGATCTGACATGTCTAAGACCTGCACATTATCAGGACACTTTCTACAGAGTAATCTTTTTGTGCTATTCTCAAGTTTTGATTGTCATTTGTTTTTGAGCTACATGTTTCAACGTTTGTTTTTATTATGGCAGCCACATTGTTTTTTTTTGCTCATGTGATAGCCTGTGAAGGAGCTTTCCAATGATGTACAACATGCTTGAGACATCTTGTAATTGTACTGACAATTTTGAAAAAACCGTTTTGAGGATAGTAGGCTGTGAAATCCAATACCAGAAAACAAATGACAAAAAAAGTGTTCAAAAAGCTTTAGGCCATGGAGTCTAGCAATAGACGTCTACTTTTAACATAATTTTCCATAATTATTCACGATAAAACATATTGTGATTTAATTTACAATACTTAGTTAAGTAATAATGCAAGGTAATATTATGTGAAACTGTTTAAAGCAAAACCCGGCAATAACAAATAAGGGCTTAAACTCCACAAAACAACACAGTTAGAAACGGATTTTAACAAATAATAAAATAGAAACTTAAAAATATACTGAATAGAAAATTCTTCAATACGACCACCGTTTTGTTCAACGCACTTTATATACCTTTTTGAAACATGCCTGAAAACCCTGGTGAGGGCGTTTTTGGTTAATATGATTTATAGCTTCCGTGATTTTGTTTCGTAATTCATTGATATTTTGTGGTGGATCGAATTTATACACATCATTTTCAGAGTATCCCAAAAATAGAAATCCATGGGTGTTATATCAGGACTTCGAGCACACCAATGAACCGGCCCATTGTTACAAATGACACGATTGTTAAACTTTTAGTACAAAAATTCTTTGACGATCCCAGCATTGTGAGCTGGACAACCGTCTTGTTGGTACCAAATCTCGTCTAAATAATCAGGGACTATTTTAATTGTTGGTAAGATATCATTTCTCAATAGATTAGTATACCTTTACCCAGTTAAATTACTTTCAAAACAGAACGGGCCAACAGTGAAGTTACCTGAAATTTTGTAAAATTGACTGCCTAATCTACAAATAAAAATAACAGTTTTTTGCCTAATAAGCTGCACCAAACATTAATACCAAATCTGTCTTGCAATCGTCTTTCTTCCTTTAGATGGGGATTTTCATTTGCCCAATAATGCTTATTATGGCGATTATATACACCACTATTTGTAAATCTGGATTCATCAGTACATATTATTTTTAAATGAAAAATTTCATCTTGCTGACATTGTCCTTGATACCATCTGCAGAATTGAAGTCGCTTAGGGTAATCGTCAATATTTAAGACTTGTACACTTGTAGGTTTGTATGGATGATAATGCCTTTGTTTTTATACACGGTGTACCGTACTTTTTGGAACGTCAATTTGTTCACTATAAAACCGAACAGATTCCGAAGGGTTTTCGTTTGAAACCTGTAAGACGGCATTAGTTCTTTCTTCATTTCTAGGCATTGGTAGTTTCTTTGCGTGGAAGCTACCGTCTTTCAATAGATTGGTCACTATTGTCGTCTTTCTGGGTAATTATTTTGATATGAATTTGCAGCTGCTCAGTATTTCGGTTAGAACGAATATAACATGCTAACATGTCAAAATATTCTTCATTACTGAACATATTCTTGAATAATATATAGGATAAACAGAAAACAAACTATTTAGTACAAAATTTTAAGCAACGTGCTAAATACACCTCAAATTGTTCAGATAATTAAAAATGGCAGTTTTTATGCATATGCACTGTTAAGATTTATGTAGCCAACTTTGATAATAAATAATAATAATAATAATAATAATAATAATAATAAAAATAACACACACACCATCACACACAAACACACATTAGTTAGTTGGCTAACTTAACATTTTAACATGTTATCTTGACTCCACCAGAGTGCTGTCCTTTTGTGGGACTTAAATTTTCTTGATTTTAAATTTATATTTGTAGAATATTATATAACCCCTAGCAATCTTGTCAGTTCAATTTTGCATGGCCATTGGGGGTCATTTTAATGTGTGGAATTAGCTTACTGGACCTTGTAATTTCCGTAGTTGCAGTGTGATTACTCGCATGTTAGACCTACCAGAAACTTAGTTTCTGACAAGCAACTTTTTACATTTTAGGCCTTAACTCCTGAAGATTGCCGGATAAGGGGCCGAAACGCGTAGGGTTGAAAAATAAAAGATCGCCTGGTAGTAAAAGCCTTGTAATTATCCCTTTAATTGTGTGAAACCCAGACGTATTGACGTTCAGAAACAATAAATAAGCCTATGTTGGGATTTTTAAGTAATTTGGTACACAATATTTAGAATTTTTCCAAATTAAAAATAAAATCTGAGAGACATGCATTGAAACGACTTAGTGGTTAAAGCCCAATACCTGACAGACAGAGTAGTTTACTGCCACGCGTAGATTGATGACAGTTTTATCACAGCATTTGGCACATTATGCTGCAGTTTTAGACTGATAATGGAGCATAATAGGGTAGAAATGTAAACAAAATCAAGTCAAATCACTATAAAAACGTTTTTAAAATAGCTTCTTGTATCTTTACACTTACACATAAGACATCATATAAGACCGAAAGAATCGTTCAATTTGTTTTAATGGCAATTTCACCAATTCTGTAACTTATTGTTACGTATACTCTTAATATAATATAATATAATATAATATAATATAATATAATATAATATAATATAATATAATATAATATAATATAATATAATATAATATAATATAATATAATATAATATAATATAATATAATATAATATAATATAATATAATATAATATAATATAATATAATATAATATATCCCGGGTATGAATCCGGCATCAAGTATCGTGTAAACAAAACGTTAGTTAACGTAACCTTAGATAGTTTAGTGGTAGCGTGCTTGTCTGCTACGCAGAAGGTTGCGTTATCGATTCGAGCTCGATGAATGTTCTTTTTTTTTATTTTGATATTTCGAGAAACAATAGTGCACAGATTTCATACGTTTTGAACAATATCTAATTTTTGCTTAAAACGCCTAAATAACTTTTTCACCTTTGAGTCTTACATTGTAATTTTCAGCAGACATTTTGTTATTGTTGATATTAAAAAAACCGGTTTGATTAGGTTGACTTAAACGAAATCATTCTGGCGATTAAAAAGGAAAAATAACTGCTACGTTTATATTTTGGCAGGTACTTAATTGTTACAAATATGAGACTTACACTATCTATAGATATCGCAAAATTTAATTTTTTAGATTTATAGAAAATTTAGTTTTGGGTGCTTTTCTCAAAAGCAGTTAGAACACAAGACTTTTTTGGTAATAGAGAGATACCGATGGTAACACTTTCGAAAGAATTCTTCAAGTGTGCGCTTACTAGGACCTCTAAAATCGACCTTCAAGGTGTGTGTAAGTTTAAAGTATTAATTTTAGTAATATGCTGTACAATAATAGTGTACAATTGTTACTAAAATTCACTACTATAACGTACTTGCTGCGTCCCGAAATTTTGCCTATTAGGTTTATAGTTTTACAACATCTTTTTAATGATTTTATATCATTGAATATCCAAAAAGCTTGTAAATCTATTTATAAAGTGACACAATTAGTCCTAACAATGAGATTCAATATTCTTGACTAAGAGACAAATTTTATTTTAAAACACTGCTCTGTTATTTGTTGAAGAATTATGTACAAAAAAAAAATAGTTCAGGTGATATAACTGGCAACTTTGTAGCCTTTCATCACTACAGGCAAGTTTTTCTTGTGTATGTTATTTCAAGAATTGTGTTAACTTAATTATTTGATTGCTACAATTTATCTGTAAAAGAATTTCTCTTAAGGTTTTCCTTGTGCATTTTATTTTACAATAATTTTAAGAAAATTTGATGTCGTTTACAATTATTCAAATACGCATTTTATGTTTGTTATAGGATGAATTAATTTTATTCTTCGTGGTTACCGTGAATGTAGATAAATAATTTTTAACAATAAAGCAAACCAACTGTTAAATTACATGAAAAATTCAAGCGGAAACTGTAAAAGAATTTTTTGTATTCAAACCCTAACTGCAAAATAGCAACCACTGATCTAGACACAAGCAAAGCCGCGAGCAAAAGCCATTTTATAAAAGCAGAAGATACGCTTTACACTTCAGCAGATAAGGTTCGATTTTACAAGAGCAAACCTTTATTCGCTGTAACGAAAAATTAATTAAATGCTCTACCGATTCGATTATTTCATCAGATTAATTTAGAAAAAAACAAATCTGCTTACAAAGTAACTCCTTTTGTTCAAGAATTATTCGCAAAGCTGGAGAGCGTAAAATGTATAACAAATCAGGATATAATGGTGGCTTTAAATAAAGCGTAATACAGAAGGTGCGCAAGGAGAAAGTTTTCACACAATGGCTTTCGATATACTTTTGTGCCTACACGAACCACAAAAAATATCCATCCCGTCTTGAACCCTAGAATGTATAAACTGGAGCCCGGAGCCTTTAAATTTTTCGTAAGTGCATTTATAAATTAACTAACAAATTAATCGTGTTTCCTAGTAACTGTTGTTTGAAAAGTTTAAACGGTGTCACAACTAACTTTAGCTAAGAATTAATTAAACAGTTTTACAGCACATTTTTCAGTTTTTCAGTGCCAAATCGTTTACCAATTATTGTTTTATTGAATACCTTGTAGTTAAGTGACTTATTTACTGCTTATTTTGATAACTATATTTTTAAGTGTCTTATTTACTTTTAAGAAGTGTTTTATTTACCAGTTGATTATTTTTACAAAACTACATTCATTATTGTATGTATAATATTTTAACAACCAGAGTTATCGCGACAGATCTTCTATCAGACTCCCACACATTTAAGAGGAAGTAATTGAGTCACGTTTAGTCACTGAACTACCCACTTTACCTTCACGAGAAATTTTAAATTTGAATAAAATGCCTGAAGCATCAAGCACTCAAATTTTCGAAGCATCTGCAATGATACCCGAATATCAGGGCGGTCAAAAACAATTGACCTATTTTATTAATCAATGGAGAACCTATATTCTTTGTTATAGAAGAAAGGGTGACACATACGATGATGTAGACTGTAATAGGATGATTATAGAATTTCCAAATGATTACATTCAAAAGGACACCTCACCAAATTAGCTCCCCCAGATCGAACTAACACAACAAGAATTTTTTACTGAATCGTTTCATACAAATCTCAGCAATCAACACCTCGTCTAAAATACTCTTTTGCGACTATAATGGTGTTCGATAAACTTTTACGCCTACACGAACCACAAAAATGTATCCATCCCTTCTTTAACACTAGAATGTATAAACTGGAGCCCGGAGCTTTTAGATATGCTCGAAACACATCTTTATTTACTACATACCTGATTAAAAAACAATCAATTTTACCACGCAAATTCTAGAGCTGGTCAGCTCTTCAATAGTTTGCTGGTGTGGTATACTTGCAATATGGTAGGTGGTAGTGGAATTTTCCTTTACGTGATAGTAAAGGATTTTTTTCACGCCCGAAGAGGTACCACTCCTTACATCAAGGGCCGTAGAAGTCCCAACGGACGTTTTCGGTTCTGGTGTATGAGTCGGTCTCTCTTATAAGCAAAAATGATGATGGCTCCTCCTTGTACAAAAGATTCCGAAGGTAAAATACCTCTCCATTCGGATCTCCGGAAGAGGAGTGTACAGGGGGCGCCAGCATCAAGATTTAACATATCCTTCTCGAATATATGTGGCCTAAATTATAACCTTAACTCCGTCCACCATTTCCTCCAGGATAATAGGCCCCAAGTCCCCTTCCTCACCGAAACTCAAATCAGTGCCAAAACAGCCACTAATCACCTTAATTTCCCGGGGTATGAGCTTCTTACTTCTTTTAGATTGCATGGAGGCGTGTGCGCGTACGTCCGTAGCAATCTACCCTGCACAGACTCCCCAATTTAGAAGCTGGAAGAAAATACATACTATGGGTAAAACTCTCTCTCAGGGCTGCAACTAAATTCATCTGTTGCATTTACCGCTCACCCTCACAACTTTGTCCAGCTCTTCGACTACCTTTCTGAAAAAACAGACCATTTGATTTCTGAATATCCTTCCTCCGAGGTCACTATTCTTGGTGACTTCGATGTCCATAATAAGGAATGGCTAGGATCTTCAAAAACCGATCCACAAGGAAGAGCAGCGGGGGCCTTTGCAGTCAGCAATTCTTTAGCCAATATGGCTCAGCAACCTACTTACTTTCCTATCCCATGCCCACCGACGTGCCGTTGGTGACTTCTTTCTCTTTTGTAGATATCTGCAGGGGCACTGCTCAGAGGAGCTTTCTTCCATAGCTCCTTCACCTGCTGCCCCCAACAGATCTACCAGGGGAACAGAGCGAATGCACCGTTTTACTGTCCAGGTTCGCAAACATAGAACATCTTGTTATGCCCGCTCTTTTGTCCCGAGAACTTCAAAGTTGTGGAATTCCTTGCCGGCACATGTTTTTCCTTCGCCCCCGAACCCCCAAACTTTCAAGTCCAGAATTAACAAGTTGCCTCTTTCCTCCTTGTCGACACTCACGGTATGATAGTATTTAGGCTGTAAGCCCTCGTGGTGTGTTGTGGAAATTAAAAAAAAATAAGAAATAAAAAAATATATAAAATTTCCATTAGCATCCCATGTTTAGCAATAGTTTCTATAAAAGGAGCATCGACTGGTTCATAACCGGCTGAGAATTATTATAATTGTGGTGACTGTAAATGATTGTATTTACCGAGCATCTAAAGCCCGGATTATGTAAATGCCGATATTTTATTAGTTAAGTATCCGAGGGTTAACCAAACTTGGCGCGTATTCTTTTTTTGTAAGTAAACAAACAAGTTCTTAATCCTATTCAACCGGACCAACATTCCTAAAAAAAAATATTTTTTTTCGGTTTTTCCAAACTAATGTTCAAAGAGGCACTAGTAATAACCTTTAAACAAAAAGGTCACTTAGGTCATTTTACACACAGACGATATAACTGTGAACTATGTAAACTTGTGTATATTCACCTCCCTTTAAATCGTTATCTACCTCAGAAATGTTAGTGAGGCTTCACCACACAGCAGTACCAAATACAAGTTACAATTTAATTATATTAATGGTTTTGTTGCAACTCCGTCAATTCCGCCTAGAGCCTGAAAAGTATGAACAGATAAGCAGAAGTGTGTAACTGAAATTACCTATGTCGATACCTGATGAGAATTCATTACCACTTGCTAAACACAGTAGAGGGTTTTCATATAGAAAATGCATTTTTGTATTGCATTGTAGTAACTTACATAATGCAGTTTAGCTCAATCGATTTTGTAATATACTCAGCTTAAATTTGCATCAAATTATATTAAACATTTCTGGATGCACCATATTACTAAAATTAATACTTTGAACTGACACAGACTTTGAAGATCGATCTTAGAGGTCCTAGTACGCGCACATATATCTCTACTATCAAAAAATCTTGCATTCTAACTCGTTTTGAGAAAAATGCCCGACACTCTATTTTCTATGAAGGCAGAAAATTAAATTTTGCTATATATATATATATATATATATATATATATATATATATATATATATATATATATATATATATATATATATATATATATAAGTATCTTTAAAAGAAACTTGCAGTACAAATTTCATTAAATCCACAGAGGCTCTCCAGAAGGAAACTTAATTCGTATTTAGAAAAGTAAAGTATCTGCCAAATAATAAACGTAACTGTTATTTTTCCTCACCTGAACGATTTCGTAGTCAACATAATCAAACCGGTTTCTCCTACAGCTAAAAAAGTTCTTTAAAAATAAATTCTCTATTAGTGAGTTTTCTTAATAAAAATTCAACATCAACAATAACAAAATATCTGCAAAGTTATAATTTTAGACGCAAAGGTGACAAAGTTATTCAGGCGGTTTAAATAAAAATTAAATCCTGTTTAAAACGTCTGAAATCTGTACACTATTGTTTCTCCAAATGTCAATGTAAAACAAAAACAAAAACAAAAACGGGACATTCATCGACCGGGAATCGATTTCGGAACCTTTTGCGTAGGAGACAAGCACGCTACCACTGGACTATCTAAGATACCTTAACTAAAGCTTTGTTTACCTGATTCTTTATGTCCTAGTATATTTTTTTATTTTATTAAAAGTAAACGTTACAACTAATACATAATTAATATAATTGTCACTCAAAACACATTCAACGACTGTTTCGATCTCAGATGATGTCTTATGTTTAAGTTTGAAGATAAAAAAATGTCTTAAAATCATTTTTATAGAGACGTGACTTTATTTTGTTTATATTTCCACTACATTATGCTACACTTTTAGTCTAAAACTGTAGCTGGGGCCATTCATCAAGCTACAAATATAGTGTATTTTAAAAATTGATTGAATCCCCTGCCAAACAATCACATGGAAAATTTTTAGTTTCATGTAGTCTGTCATTTGAGATATTTCTTGCCGAGATTTCATGATTGTTGGTTCAAGTGGTATGTTTTATGCCTGTTATTTATATTGCTTGGTTGGCGTTGATGTGTGGTTTATGCTTGCTCTATGAATCAGTCTACGCATGACAGTTATCTACACTGTCTGCAAGGCATTGGACACACGGACGTTGTAGAATATTCAAAACAATTCGGAACTTCGACGTATGACAGGGAGGCAGCGATCAGAATTGTGATTGAAAAGTGGGTCGTAAAGGCTGAATTATAGTCATTATTGTTGAGTAAAATGAGTGTCGTAGTCCAAGAAATAAATTGGTGACTGTGATTTCTATTTGAAACAGGCCTCATCTTAAGCAATGGTAAGTCAAGAAAGTTCATTTTTTCTGTCCTCAAATTTTACAATGTTTCATTTGTTTAATTACAGAGGCTTTTTGGCTCCAGATTTTTAGATTTTTAGTAGTTAGTCTTAAGTAAAATATGACTGCTGGATGTTAGAAATTTCGGTTCTAAATTAAGTTATATCTCTTGGATTATAAAATTTTGAGCTTCAGTTTACGGGATTTTGGCTCTTGGTTATTGACTCTGGAATTTTGTATTTGAACTGGAAGTACGAAGTTTCAGGAAAGCAAATTAACATGCGAGGCCCTGTTTTTGAAATGAATAAGTTTCGTTGTATCCTGTCCACCATGTCAAACTGTTTTTGGCAACCTGATCGAGGAAAGCCCAGTTAAGGACAACTCAGTTTCATTTTTTTTGTGACAGTGCTAAATAAGTGAAGATTGGAACCTGCGATGAGCACTGATAGGTACTTTAAGAACCCAAATCACCACAAGGCGTCTTTTTAAAGACTTGACTATCGTTTCACTGACAATGTTAACGTCATCAGAGGATACAAAATTCTAAACTACTTACTAATAAACATCACCTTATATACTGAGTTTTAGGTAGAGACCAATACCGAGAGGGCGACTATATCCCAGGCAAATTTTCGTTGTATTGTATTTTTACTACCGGAAGAGGTTCTTGAACTTCCTTTATAACTTTACCTGGCAAGCTTCGGAATATTTTATCTATATCAGAGTCAGATGGCAAACACAGCACCATAAATCAGTGGCGGTGCTCGGTTTAAAAAAGTTTTGTTTTTTATTGCCCTCAAAATATAAATACGTTCATACGTATCTAGCTCCTCTGGCTGTCTAACATTTTTGATAAGTTTTAGATTTTCTTGTTCAATGTGGTGGTTATTATCCCAAATATGTTGTATTACGCATTACTTGTCGACACTACCGTATATCAGCTGTCCCAGATTTTCACGAAACCTAGTCTCAATGGTTCTCGTAGTCTGCCCAACATATTTAAGATTACAATCTTTACAACCTCATAGATACCCGACATTTCGGTGTCTATATTTTTATCTTTTGTATTGCCTAACAAATTTCTTAAATTATTTTGTATCGAAAAAGTAGTTGCGAATCAGCGTTTTTTAAAATGTTCTTGAGATTCCTTGTGATACGCGGTTCAAAATGTAGGCAAACGCATTTTTTCTCTACTTTATTTTTCCTGGATGTCGTGCATTCGGCTATCATTTACTTTGTTCTGTGTCTATTAATCAATTTTCTACTAGGTAATCCGAATATCCGTTATATTTAGCCACGTTTTTAATGTACCCTAATTCTATACTATATCTACGCTTACTTAAGGGAAATCTTATTAATCCATTTACTAAAAAAATTAAGCCGACGAAAAATATTTTTCAATTTAACAATGAGTTTTTTGAACAAACTTAAGGCACGGCTTTGGGCAACCCACTCTCTCCATTCATTGCGGACCTTTTCGTGAGTAGTTTTAAGTAGGATTCAGAAAATGAATGTAAGTATTTTCCTAGAGTATGCTCTCGGTATGTGGACGATACTTACTGCAGTGTTTAACACAAATTCATGCAAAGTCTATCATTTTATTAAAATATTAAACTGTCAATTTGATTCAGTAAAATTCACCCAAGACTTAGAAGCCAACAGTAAACTTCCTTTTCTAGATGTACTAGTTATTAAAAATAATGACTCTTTTGAATTCGATGTCCACAGGAAGGAAACTAACACTCTAAGTTACATTCCAAATGATTCATCTCATAGGTTTGCACCAATAACGGCTGGTTTAAATTTTTTAGTAAATAGATTAATAAAATTTGCCTTAAGTAAAAATAAATAAGGTATAGAATTAGAGTATATTAAAAACGTCTCGCGACTTAGAGTTGTACTTCAATTGAACTTCATAAAGTTAAATTTATTTACTTGAAGTTACAGTACAACGATATATATATTAAAATTTAAATAATATAAAAATTACAATAAAATACATATGAGTAATCTAATACCATTAAGGCTGGATGGCAAAGACTAACTGTTGAATATTAATGTTCGACATATATTTATAGACTATTAATTGCTGATCAATTTCCCCTCGGTAATGTCGCTGCACTTCAACCGGACGCTGAGTCGACGGAAAAGCCGGTGTAGCGCAACGTACCCATATGTGCTGACAGTAGCCTTGGTGTGTGTAGTATACCGGGTGGTGCAACCATAACTCCTCCGGGGCCAGATAGAAAATTTAGGGAAGCTAAATTTTCAAAGTGATATTCTCCAGGGGGATTTCTTCCATGGGGCATCTTTGTTGTTGTTGGTTGGTGTTGGATCTTGGTTCTTTGGTTGGTTTTCTTAGTCTCCATAAAGCATAGACTGCTATCAGGGCAACAATCACGTACAACAGGATGGTCCAGATGCTAGTAGACAGGCTTACTTTCGGATGTTGAACTGCATTCAATAATGACCGTTGGTGTTGTAGTTGATGCTTTGTTTTTTGTAATTCATCCAGATCTATTGATTCTAATTTGATTGGGGCTGTATTTACTACCTCTTGTAGCTGAAAGTTGGTAAGCTTCAACTTGGGTAGTTGGATGTGGTAGGTAGATACTATCTCATTGTGAGATGGGGAGAACATTTGCTTATTTACTGTCATTTGACATCCTTCGGGGATTTGAACCAAGTAGCTTCCTTCTAGATTTGTGGTTTCTTGTCGGCTACGGCATCGTTGGTGTGCTGTACTTTCACGGGGGAATACCATTATCCATTTGTTTGCACTTATCTTCTGGCTCTTCATCTGCTGTATGTTGACTGGGTGGTGTTCGCAAGTTTCGTATCTGGTGGTGAACTTGACCAATTGGACTTCACAAGGGCTGCTATTACTGATCTGATTCATCGTTTGACCTCTGCATAAGTAGTCTCCAGGGCTGACTTCTTGGCATAGTGTGTTTTGTAAGTTATAGCTTTCATCGTTAAGGGCTAGGTATTTGGATTGAGGGATGATGACGGTATAATTTTGACTAGGACCTTGTTTCACAGGAAATGCATAAAGGTGGTAATAGCTATAATGTTTAGATTCTACTAATGGAATTTCAATAGCAAACACTAAAGTATAATTTTTGTAGTAACACTTAATTATTGACACCTCCTCGTATAAAGCTACATTATTTGCATCAAGCTTATAGGGGAGATTGGTTACAAAACTCTCAATTCTTTTAAGTTCTATTAGTAAGTCTTCAGGTTCTAATATGGATGGATGCATTGTTTCTAATCTTGCAAAAGTTATTGCGTTAACTAATGTGCTTAAAATGCTTTTAATATTAATGATTTCTGTAATCAATTGTATATACACCATCTGCAGACGCATTATGTGTTCGTTATTAATTTTTTCCTGTTCGAAACCTAAAGTGATCAACTGCAAACGTTCCTCAATTTTGTTTTGGTTTAAAATGACCGAGGATATGGTTTTATCAAATTTTTCTATGGCCTGTTCTGTTAACATGATTTGATTATCAACTATTGTTTTAATTTTGTCTTGATTTGATGTTAATTGAGAAATTGCCGTATCATAACGTTCTGCATCGTCTGCGTCCATGTTGCCTGTTAAGGTCTTTATGATTGTACCTACAGCATTAACTAGTCCTCTTTTATTACGATTATTATTAGAGGGTATAATTTGGTTAAATATTTTTTGTGTCTCCACAATTTGATGGGAAAGGATATTTTGGTAATTTTGTATCTCGTTTTGATAAAGATTAGAATGTGTGGAATTGTGAATAATGTCATGGATATCTTGGGACTGTTTATCTATGGAACGAAACCCATTGAGAAGTGGTGTTAAAGGGATTACTCGAATAATGGTCCATTTGTCAATGGAATTTTGCATTTTGCCCATGTTAATTGATAATAGTCCGGGGTTGTCATTGATCTTGTCTAATGTTATTCTTTGTCCTTGGGTTTGGATAAGGAAGATGGACCTGAAACATTAGGTCGTTTTAGATTTCGTAAATGACGTTTAGACAATTTTTTGTTTTTTCTTAAAGTCATTATATTTTTGTCAGATATGCTTACAACCTCGTAGGGGCCGTCAAATTTAGGGTTATTCTTGTTTCGTTTGTCTACTTTTGTATATACATGTGTTTGATCTCTAAATAAGTCGGTATCATTGGTTCTATTATTAGCGTTAGAAATGGAGCGAAGCTTATTTTTCTCTATTAATTCTTTCACCTTTTCATATAATATTTTTAATTTATTTTTGTGCGATATTAGATAATCTTGTAATAGCTTTTCATGATCATTTATATCGAAAATATCCCTATTAGAGGTGTGTCCAAAGGTTATTTCTAAGGGGGTGTGATTTGTAGATGTATGTATAGTTGAGTTGTATGCCAGAAGGGCGTAGTTCATTAAATATTTTATGGGGTCTTTAGTGTACGTTTGTCGTAATATTCGAACGTGTTCAATTAGTGTTGAGTGTAGTCTTTCAATAGGACCGTTAGAATTTGGATTTTTAGGTGTAGTAAAATGAATTTTAATTTTGTGAAGCTCTAAAAGATTTTGGATGATTTCCGTTCGAAATTCGGTTCCACTGTCCATAATGATGTGTTCGGGTGTGCCATAGTACGTAAAATACTGTATGAATGCATTAGCAGTTTCTACCGGATTCTTACTACTTATAGGTATTGCTGTCCCTAATTTTGAGAAAGTATCAATGATTGTTAAGAATACTTGATTTTCTATTATAAAGGTGTCAGCATGTATAACCTGAAAGGGTTTATTAGGGGTGTCTGTTAGCATTAAGGGTATATTGGGTGGATTTCTATCGTACTTGGCTCGCTTGCAAATTTCACATTCATTAATATAAGCCGTTATTTTTTCACGCATTTTTTGAAAGTAATACTTGTTGGATATTTGTTTTATAGTTTCTATTATACCTCTATGGTTAGTTTTTCCCTCGTGATAATTTCTAATTACCTCGTTAATCTCTTCATCGTCGGCTAAGGGCAGACGATGCTTGGGGCAACTGATAATAATGGGTGCATTGTTGTTAAATATTTCCACATACACTGAACAGAAATCTTGGTATAATTTTTCTGTTTCGAAATTAAAGTAATACCTTTTGCCTATTGTAGTATATTCCTTTAGAAAATTTATGATTGCTTGTCGATTATCATTTCTCGGGATTTGCACCAAATATTTATTTTGATTGTTAACCTTTAGTTGTTTTACTGGTCTTGGATTATTATGTACGGGAGATATATAATATTGGTTTAGTTGTTTTTCTATAGGAACATCTGATATCTGAATACCTATTTTTGGTTCTACATTTACTTGTGAATGATCACTGTCTCGTAAGTCGTTATTTTGTTCAAGTGTTGTTTTGTCTGTTCGGCTTATAGGTGGAATAGTGTTGCTTGAGGTGCTAGGAATTTCTACTGGAATAAAAGAGAGTTCTGGAGGGCTCATTGGCGGAATATATTCGGGTTCAGTTGGTTGCACAACGTCATCAAAATTTGGGGTGTTGAGCTGCCTTTGTAAATCTTGGAGAGGTCTTTCGTCCTCATCAAAATTATTAGCGATTGATGAAATTTCTGCATCCTCTAAAGCATGAACTTGGATGCGGGACAAGGCATCTGCGTTGCAGTTTAGAGACCCTTTTTTATAAATTATTTCATAGTCATATTCCTCGAGTTTTAAACGCCAACGTGTTAATTTTGAATTGGGTTCCTTTAGTTGCATAAGCCATACTAAAGGCCTGTGGTCAGTATATATATAGAACTTACGACCATAAAGATAGGGGCGGAAGTATTTGGTGGCCCAAACAATAGAAAGAAGTTCCCGTTCAATGGTGGAGTATCTCTGCTCTGTTTCATTGAGGGTACGAGAAGCATAACTAATAGGTTTATCATTACCTACTGACCCTTGAGAAAGGACAGCTCCAAGGGCTACATTGGAAGCATCCGTAGTGAGTATAAAGGGTTTTGTGAAATCAGGGTATTGTAATACGGGGTCATTCATTAATATATTTTTGCATGTTTCGAAAGCTTCTATAAAACTACTATCATGAACTATAGTTGCATTTTTTTTTAAGCATCGAGTCAATGGTTTTGTTAATTTACCGAAGTCTTTAATAAATTTTCGGTAGTACCCTACAAGACCTAGAAATCCTTTGATCTCTTTTCTTGTTTTAGGTATGGGGAATTCTCTTACAGCCTTTACTTTATCAGGATTTGGTTTTACGCCTTCGGACGTGATAATGTGCCCGAGGTAGGCTACTTCCTTTTTTAAAAATTCACTCTTGTCAAGCTGTATTTTTAAATTAGCCTTTCTTAACCTTTCGAATACATTTGTCAACCTTTCTATGTGTTCTTGCAAAGAAGTACTGAAAATTATGATGTCATCAAGGTAGGTAAAACATTTTTCATTTTGAATACCCCTAAGGATATTATCCATAGCCCTTTGAAAGGTACTAGGCGCTCCCTTCAACCCGAATGGCATACGCCTGTACATATAGTGCCCCCCTTCAGAGCTGAAGGCAGTTTTTTCCATATCTTCAGGATTCATTTCAATTTGATGATATCCTGAGGCTAAGTCTAAAGTGGTATAATACTGGCTACGACCTAATTTATCCAATATTTCCGAAATATTGGGTAAGGGATACTTATCACCAATAGTTTGTTCATTAAGACGTCTATAGTCTATGACCATGCGAAATTTTTGTTTGCCACTGGCATCTGATTTTTTGTTAACAATCAGGACAGGGCTATTCCACGGGCTGGAAGATGGCTGAATAATTTTTTGTCTTAACAAGTCGTCAATTTGTCTTTTGACTTCTTGCTTTTGAGCTTCAGGTAATCGATATGGCTTAACAAATACTGGGTTAGGATTAGATAACCTAATACTATGTTTAACTTGATTAGAAAATGATAATGGGACACCTTCGCAATAAAATATGTCTCTGTACTCGTAACATAAGTTTTCTATCATGTCTCGTTCTTCGTCATTAGTGTGATCAAGTCTTAATCTGTTTAAATTTTGAATTTGTAATTTGTCAATTTCATTAGCAGTACCATCTATGTTTTCTAAGTCGATATCTTTGTTATGATGAATGGAATTTAATTCGTTAGTTGAAACAGGTTCTGCATAAATAGCTTTATGTATAATCAGCTGTACGGGATTTTCATTACTATTCACTATAGAGGTTATAGCCTGGCCATTTGAAACTGTCACGATAGATGCAGGAATAATTACGCCTGACTCGAGTTTTATATTATTTATTATGCCTATGTTGGAACTACAGTCTATAGGAAGTTTGACTATTGTTTCACATCTCGCAGGCAGTATTATGTTATTTAATTCTTGTGGTTTCGAGTTACATTCGCGATGTATGTCGTCGTCACATGGTAAATACAAGGGAATGCATGTATGCTTCGTTACCAATTTCCTATTATAAAAATCTATTTTAGCTCCCAGTTGTTTGAGAAGGTCAGTACCAATTAACCCATGATATTGATTATTGATGTTAAATACATAGAATTTAAATTTGGCTCTGCCTGTTTTAAATATACTTGGTAGAGGAATTTTTAGAATTTCATTATGAAAACTGGTTTGGTGAACAGATTTAATTTGAAATTTTTCATGCTCTATAAATTTGGAATAAAAATTATGGGCAATATTTTCACATAACAGCGATTTCATCGAACCGGTGTCAAGCATAAGTCGCATTTGAAATGAGGGGTTGATTTCGACCAGTATATAAGGCAATTTAGGGTGGTTTACAGAATTTATCTGTACTATATTTTTTTGTTTAGTTCGATAACCTGAATAAAATTTTGTTCGATGTTATCTGTTTGTTCAAAAGCTGCTTCAAGTCTAGTTTCTTCTTCGTACGTTTCATGATTCGTTTCGTCAAAGTAACGAGCGTCATCTTCAGGAATTGTATAAGAGTGTGTTTCTGAAGGATAATTTTCATAAGATTCGTCATAAACAGGGTTGTCTGATTTAAATTCATGTTGAACCTCTTGATGGTATAATTGGGTAGGTGATGACTGTGCGTTAGGCCCGTTAGGACCTCTCGGATGAGTATTGAAATTTCTAGATGACGTTTCCATAGGTTCGGGCTGGAAATGTTGTCTAAAATTTGGATTGGGACGTGTATGTATCGAGGAATTTTTTGCAGATACCTCCATAGGTGTTGGCCTATAGTTTGGTCTGAAATTTGGATTTGGTCTGAATACGTTTTGTGTCAGCTGTTGTGGGGGCTGATTACGTAAATTTAAGGGCTTTCTGTATGTGGGTTGGTTATGGAATTGTCGGGGGTGCGTAAAATGCGGAACGTTATTTCTATTATTTTGCTGATTCTGTATGTATTGAGGTTGTTTATTTGGTACATTTGAGTTTTTAAAATTTGTGGATTGATTGTGGAGATATTTCATTTGTTTTTCTCCATATTGAAAATTCTCTTCTTCCAGAACAAGCGACATAGCGTGTTCTAGATTAGTCGGGTTTTGTAGCCTAACTGCTAACCCTAGTTGACCACTCAAACCATGTAAATAGGTTTTCAGTGCCACTTTATCGTAAAATTCATTTTTAATTAAACGAAATGCTTCGTTTGCAGTTGTTAGTCTTACTTTTGAAGCTAAAAGACTACGTGAGTCTTGTATTCTCATACCGAATTGGTATGGGGTTTCTCTAGGGTCTGGCTTTAAGAGCAAGAGGTCCCTAGCTAAACAGTCTTCGTCTCTCTGGTCGCCGAAGTATTGTTGCAATAATTGTTTAATACGAGGCCAATTTGTGGCATCTTCCCTACTACCTATCAATGTTCTAGCTCTACCTTCTAATTTACTTATTACTATTCTAAGCATCCATTGGTTATTTGGGTTGTCATCATTTGTTCTATCAACAAATGAAGTGAGAAAATTTTCACACGCTGAAATAAATAAAGCTAAAGTATGCTGGTCCCCATCGTATGCGGGAATAGCATTAATGTGATAATTTTGTAATTGATTTGCCATAATTTGATTGTTATTTGAGCTTATTGTATTTTTCTGTGTTACTATAAGTTTGGGAGGTGCTAAATTTATTTTTACTTTATTATTAAAATTGTCAACTGTCTCTGTTTCAGAGTCTGACATTAATTTATTAATCAATAATTTAAATTTGGGTAAAATTTTAATTAATATTTCCCGTAATATTTGCTTCTAACTTTAATCGATTTTAGATTAAGGTAGGACAAGGAAATTCAAAGGAACAATGAAAGCACTTACGCCAATGTGAAGATGAAGACGATTTCTGTTCTTCTTTGCTTCAGCATCATAAGATACAGCGAATAAGGCAGACAACTTCGTAGGCAGAAGTTCCGTATCAAACCTTATTTTCTCTTATGATCGCTCGCGCACTCACTGTATTTTTAATTGAAAGTTACTTAAATTATTTTTATCAACTTGGACGATGCTGTTCTTTGTTGACTTTGAAGCTGGTTCTGAGTTTTTAACGATAAAAATCGAAGTGCGGACTTTTGCGATTTTTGTCAAAAGGGCACTAAACTCATCCTACCGACTGCGCCACTTAGAGTTGTACTTCAATTGAACTTCATAAAGTTAAATTTATTTACTTGAAGTTACAGTACAACGATATATATATTAAAATTTAAATAATATAAAAATTACAATAAAATACATATGAGTAATCTAATACCATTAAGGCTGGATGGCAAAGACTAACTGTTGAATATTAATGTTCGACATATATTTATAGACTATTAATTGCTGATCAATTTCCCCTCGGTAATGTCGCTGCACTTCAACCGGACGCTGAGTCGACGGAAAAGCCGGTGTAGCGCAACGTACCCATATGTGCTGACAGTAGCCTTGGTGTGTGTAGTATACCGGGTGGTGCAACCATAACTCGCGTCTTTACATGTTAAGAAGCTAATCAGAAGTCTGGTAAGGTTTATCAACAACACTACTTATAACCTTGCTTTGGTCTACATAATATATAATTGCAGACTTCAGCAGTCAGCATTCCTTGTACTGTACGCTGCATTTCCAACTTGTTTATTATTTAGATAAATATGTAATATTATTTCAATTCCAATGTTATTGATATATCTGTGACCTACTTCTACATGAAATATTACATTAATTGTTGTAGAGAATTTTCCTATAAGTAAATTTTATTTATAAATTGCATGATATTAAAAAATATATTTTCACGATTAGATATCTTTCTGTTTTATGAACAATCATAATAGCTGATTTATTGTCGAGATCAATGCATATATAAATCTAGATTTAGATAAAATATGTGACCTATCTATTAATGACAGTCTGATATTTCCATCCTATGTTATATTTTATCCACTTAATAAAAGAACTATTGTACCATTTACAGACTTAGAGACTACTTCTCTGGCTTCAGCGTCTGAGAATGCTGTCAAGCAGCGAGACTAGTCACAGAAACGTTGGAGACCATCCGAAAACATCTAGAATTCATAAGGGCCTCCTGCTCCAGTTAGCTTACGCGTTAACTACGCCCTTCGCCTACAGAAACGAAACCCAGCAGTGGATCCAGAGAAGTGGTCCCCAAATCTGTATGTAGTATGGACCAGTTTCACTAAGTGAGGGCAACAACAAACAATGTATTTTACTATTGTTGTGTTTTACTCATGATTATTATTGAATTAAGCTCCGTTATCAGTGCTTCCTGAATTATTTAGCAGTGTAAATAAGTTAAATAGTCGTTGTCAATACCTAGATGTCGAACTAATACCGTTATCTAGAAAAAGGGACAGAATTTTGTAATAGGGTTTCAATAAATATGAGCTTTTGGTCAAAATCAACACAAAAACATATAACACCAGTAAAAACCTCTACTAACTCTAACCTCTTTATTTCACATTATTCAAGTTAAACCTGAATATTGAATTATCAGCTTAATTATTAATCAATTTTTCCTGTGAGTAATTAATCTTAATACTATTTTAGATGAGGAGTTCAGGGCAAGTCTTCTAAATTGTTAGTTAGTTGTATACAGTCTCTATTTTTTTAACACTTTGTGTTATTTGGAGCTGGCGCGACAACATACTACTTGATCCCGCAACTAGGTGGCGGCACGTCCACCACTCACTTAGTATTGAAAGGCTGGCTACTATAACCGTATTACTGTATAGGTGTATTTTTGCTGCAATTGGTATGCCGTACTGAAGAGCTCTAATGAGAGCGAAACCGGTCTACGGTTCTAATTGTTGCGAGAATGCATCCGACCTTACATACTTTGTCCCTATATTAGGGTAGAACTGGGCCAGGGCTAACAATTTACTAAATTGTTAGTTAGTTGTATACAGTCGCTATTTTTTTAACACTTTGTGTTATTTGGAGCTGGCATGACAACATACTACTTGGTTCCGCAACTAGGTGGCGGCACGTCCACCACTCACTTAGTATTGAAAGGCTAGCTACCATAGCCGTATTACTTTATAGGTGTATTTTTGCTGCAATTATTATGCCATACTGACGGTTTTGCTCTCACTAGAGCTCTTCAGTGCGGCATACCAATTGCAGCAAAAATACACTTTTAAAGTAATACGGCTATGAGAGCGAAACCGGTCTACGGTTCTAATTGTTGCGAGAATGCATCTAACCTTATATACTTTGTCCCTAAATTAGGGTAGAAATGGGCCAGTGCTAACAATTTACTAAATTGTTAGTTAGTTGTATACATTCTCTAATTTTTTAACACTTTGTGTTATTTGGAGCTGGAGTGACAACATACTACTTGGTTCCGCAACTAGGTGGCGGCACGTCCACCACTCACTTAGTATTGAAAGGCTGGCTACTATAGCCGTATTACTTTATAGGTGCATTTTTCTTTTCCGTCCAGTATCAGGGAAATGATACTCGAAAAAAAGCGCGTGCGTAGACTAGCTCAACGCACCGGAAACCCCACCGACAAACGAGACGCTAACAGACTCATCAAACAAGTACGATCCGCCCAACAAGAACTCCGCAACAATCGTTGGGAGGAGCGCTTACAAACCCTGTCTACCCAAGACTTTTCCGTCTGGCAAATGGCAAAAGCCCTTCACTTTCAAAAACTTCCGATATCCCCGCTTCAAGGCTGTAACGTTGTCGTATACATGGATGCGGTAAAAGCTACTGCATTCGCAGATCATCTGGAGTTGCAATTCAGCCCGAATTATAACAACGTTGATCTATCGCACGTAGCAAGAACGCACCGCTACGTCAGGAGTGCGCTTCGCGCCACCCCAGATACAACAATCGAGCCCACAACTTTCGAAGAAGTTTTCCAAATAATCAAAGCATTAAAAAATAGGAAAGCTCCGGGATACGATGGAATCTCCAACGTATCGCTGAAAAACCTCCCCCGCAAAGCCGTGGTATTCCTAGTTACGATTATGAATGCCATGCTGCGATTTCAACATTTTTCTTCCATGTGGATACTTGCCGACATTATCAACATCCCGAAACCCAGCAAAGATCCGCTGTTCCCTCAGAACTACAGGCCCATTAGCCCGCTACCAGTCATCGGCAAAATCGCCGAAAAACTGATTCAGAAAAGGCTGGCTTCTTTCACCTCAGAAAGTCATATCCTCCCGGATGAGCAATTCGACTTCAGACACCAGAACTCCACCACTGACCAAGTCCTTCGTGTGGTGGAAAACATCACCAAAGGATTTAACATAAACAAGTCAACTGGTGCAATATTTCTTGACATTGCTTAAGCTTTCGACAGGTTTTGGCATGCGGGCCTCCTAAACAAACTTCTATCATTTAATTATCCTCTCCCTCTGATTCTGCTAATCAGGTCATACCTGCAACAGAGGAAGTACCAGGTCAAACACCTTGGAGTCAGATCTAGAACGTACCCAGCCATGGCTGGTCTCCCGCAGGGTTCTGCTATCTCCCCTCTGCTGTACAATATATTTGTCGCAGACATTCCGACAGCCCCCCTAAACGTGACATATGCACTGTACGCAGACGACACTACCATCCTCAGCAGCTCCACTCAGCCGAGAATAATAACCGAACGACTTCAGACCGCCGTAGTCGAGCTGCAATCATGGTATAGGAAATCCCTTATAGCCATAAACCCCGATAAATGTTCAGCTGTCCTATTTTCCAAGAGGAGACACACGCCTCACGAACACGTTTCATTAGACAACCGTCTAATTCCCTGGCAAGATTCCGCCAAATACCTCGGGGTTTGCCTCGACAAACACTTAACATAGCGCCCCCATGTCGATCACGCTCGAAAGAAAGCCTCGATGTTCATCTCGAAGCTGTTCCCACTTCTAAATAGAAATTCCAAATTGTCCATGAACAATAAGTTGCTCGTGTACAAAGTCATTATCCGGCCAGCCTTGACCTACCTGCATGGGCCACCGCGGCCGAAACACACATCAAGACCCGTCAAATCATCCAGAACAAAATTTTGAAAATGGTTACCGGAGCGCCATGGTTTGTCCGAAACAGTCAAATTCACTCTGATCTGGAAATGCCTTCGATACTTGAGTTTATAACTCAACTATCCACAACCCAGTTCGCAAAAGCCGCTTCTCACCCAAATGCTCTTCTTCGTAGTGCCACCGACTACGACGGGCAACTTCCACACAAGCATAAGCGTCCAAAGCTTATATTTACTCGCTAACGCCCCCGCGGCAAAAACAGAATGGAAACATTCATACCCTAAAAAGTCATTGTGTGTAAAAAAGGTGTATTTTTGCTGCAATTGGTATGCCGTACTAAAGAGCTCTAATGAGAGCAAAACCAGTCTACAGTTCTAATTGTTGCGAGAATGCATCCGACCTTACCTACTTTGTACCTATATTGGGATACAAATGGGCCAGGGCTAACAATTTACTAAAGTGTTAGTTAGTTGTATACAGTCTATTTTTTAACACTTTGTGTTGTTTGGAGCTGGCGTGACAACATACTACTTGGTTCCGCAACTAGGTGGCGACACGTCCACCACTCACTTAGTAACGAATTTAGAATTTTGAAAAGATTTCTTCAAATCAGAGAAAACTAGACCCCTAGAATCCACATCCAGTTTAAATTTTTCGTGAGACGTTAGAGGTGTCATGGCAGATGAATAAATTGCCTGAAAATTTGATTGGCCAGTTTTTTCCTGAAACATTTTAAGTGTATTTTCTGAACCTTTTTGTACTTTTTCAAACAGTAAGTTATTTTGATAAAATATGGTACATTATTTTTAATATATAGGTTTTACAGTTAACCAAATTTAATGTTTGATTTCAAGAAAAATGGTATACGTGTTATTAAAAACATTTTAATAAAAATTCCATTACACTGCTGTGTCCTGATTTTTTCTAAATAATTTTTTTGATTTCATTTTATTATTATTATTATTTCTGGATGAGGAAATAAACCAAACATGAACATAAAAAAGCAGCAAAGAAAGAGGGAATGTTTATGTACCTTGGGAGTGATACTGGTAAATGCAGCAAAGAACTAAGAACATGGATTACGATGGCAGCGCAGGCAATTAATAGACAAATTTCTTGTCTCGTTTATAGATATTTAAATTTTAACTTTAGGAAATTGTTTATCAAGTCATGCATATGAAGTGCCATAATATGTGGGGAGAAAAGCTTGACCTTAGATAAGAACAGGACAACAGGAAATGAAGAGAATGCGCACACAAGACAAGGTACATTCTTAAAAAAACTAACGGCGACATAAAAAAGAATCTTAATTGTACAAATGGTTTAACCTAAACCGCAACCAAAGAAACCGATCAAGAATGAATGAATAGAGAAACAAGTAAAGTTTTACTAGAATAGATAAGAGACAGAAAACTTTTAAAGGGTAATAAAAAAGAGAAAGGCAAGGTTTCTGGACATATTTTCATACAGTGTGACACACTTAAGATGAAGACACGCCTGTATTTTCTTTATTTTTAGAGAAATCAATTTCATTTTTTGTACAGATGTAAAACGTCATTAGACTGTTCGAATAGCCTACTCACTTCAAATCTCAGATGTCAACCCAGCCTACTATTATTTCAGGAATAGGGCCGGTTCTCTATATTTCACGATGTGTCAGAGATAAAAAACAGTTACTTTAAAAAGTTAGTCAAAATTCAATTTCAAGTGCAAATGCCGAGTGACAAGTCAAAATTCGAATTTTTACTTTTTTGTAAATTTTCAGATTTTAACAGGTAGATTGCCATGGAAACAACAAATATCGTTAATATCAAAAGAAAACAATGATATGTGATTTATTAAACTTAAGTTAAACATAAACTCTAACAAAAGTACAATTAAGTTGAATATAAAATTATGAAATGTAGTCTGCATCAACTAGCCCAACTTCAAGCCTGAATAATTTTTCGTCCGTTTACGATTAGTGCTGGAAACTTTACTTAGTTCTGCTATATTTATTTCACGGAAAGCCTGTCTTATTTTCTCGCAAAGTTCCACGCGACTTTGGGGTCTTTCTTTGTATACCTTATTCTTAACAGAACCCCAGAAATAGAAGTCTAGTGGCGTAATGTCAGGAGACCGAAGAGGCCACTGTTCAAAAGGACTATTCCTGCCAATCCATCTTGATGAAAAATGTATATTTAGCCAATTTCTGACTAACTGAGGGCTGTGCACCGTCTAATTGAAAATACATATCTTGTCGCACGTTGATAGGCACACCTTCGATACAGTCCCATAATTCATTATTAAAAAAAAAGAAGCAATAGATGTGCGTTTAAGGTGTTGTCAAAAAAAAGACCAATTATTCTATCCCCTAAAATTCCCCACACCACGTATTAACTTTTTGTGAATACAGGGCTTTACAATTGATAACCCAGTTAGGGGTTTTAGCAGAACACTATCTGGAATTTTGGGCAGATATTATTCCATTGGTAGTGAATATTGCCTCGTATTTTACTTTAAAATTTTCTATAATTCAGAAAGTTACCTTGGACCCAAAGGCAATAATCTAATCGTTTCAGCTCATCACCGTCTCTCAAAGAGTACAGAAACTTTGGCTTGAAAGCCTTTATTTTATGACGCACAAGGCATCTTCTGATTTTTTCTCTACTTACATCCAATGCAACAGCCCTTTAGCGTAAACTCATCTGGGGATTGTCGTGAATTGAGGCCAAGGTTATGCTATCATCACTACCTCTTCGATTTCTAACAGCCGATATATTGTTCACCACACTTCCTGTTTGAGAGAATCGTGCATTCAGAGCTGCTGCAGCAACTTCTCTGCTATTTCGAACACCATCACCAAGCAATCTTATTAATTCAATTTTTCTCTTACACTGAGACGTTCAACAGGCACTTTGCTGGTAGACCCACAGGTAATGTCAATTTGACATTTATCGCAATATTTTACAAGGTGCTGATTTGTTTCCATGGCAATCTACCTGTTAAAATCTGATGAAAAATTTGGACTCTGTCTACAAATTTACAAAAATGTAAAACTTCGAATTTTGACTTGAAACTAGGTGTAGTTAGAATTGATTTCTGAATAACTTTTTAAAGTAACTTTTTTTTATATCTCTGACGCATCGTGAAATATAGAGAACCGGCCTTATTCCTGAAATCATAGTAGGCTGAGTTGACGTCTGACATTTAAAGTGAGTAGGCTATTTAAACAGCGTAATGACGTTTTACACCTGTACAAAAAAATGAAATCTGTATCTTTACAAATAAAGAAAATACAGCCGTGTCTTCATCTTAAGTGTGTCACACTGTACATAATGATTTTCTGACGACACTATCTAAGGAAAACATACGCGAAAAGGGAAAAAGGGGGCCCTAGATGGAAATTTCTGGAAGAGCTGAATTAACTGATGTAGTGCGTATCCTACAATAAAATGCAAGGAGCTATTTGAAACACACAGGCATACCTGCGTCGACTGGACGACATTGCCTTTGGTCTGTGACGATGACTTTCCACCAACTAACTTACAATTTTTATGTAAAAAGTTTTGTGGTACCAGGTAATTGGTGACCTCACAGAATACTCCAGATATAGTTAAATAAATTTCAGTCTTCCGCAGCGTTGAGGGATGTTTAAAATCGGGCAGCTAATTAAATGTTTATAATATATTCATAGTCGATATTAATCCTTGTTTTGATAACGTGCGTAAGCTGCAATCAAATCTCAACAGCTATTTTAAAACAGAGAGGCTTAGATGCGGCGACTAAGCGACATTGCCTTTGGACTGTGATAATGAGTGCTAAAAATTTTTCACCAAATAACTGACAGTTTCTAGCAAGAAGGTTTTTGTGTTACCAGGTAATTGATTACTCAACAGAACACTACCCCAGGTATGGTTGAGCAGCTTTAAGTCTTCTGCAGCGTGGAAAGGTACTTTAGGGATGTTTAAAACGGGGCATCTCATTAAATGTTCATTATATATTCATAGTTGATATTAATCTTTGTCCACACTTTGTTACTGTGTGTATCTTGGAGACAGTTTACTATCAACTTTAGTTATTTAGCTACTCAAAACCAGCAAGGAAATATTCATGAGGTGCACGCGTCTAAATTCTAATTAGGTTGGTAATCAAGAAAATCGAACTCATCAGAATATAAGATGGATTTGACTTTGATGGATGTTGTATTCTTATGGTGTTTTATTGTGTGAAACTTCTGGTAATTTTGATGAAAGCCATTAACATAATCTCCTCATGTGTCCCTATTGTAGTGTAACAAGATGTGTTTAAATGTGCATTGTTTAACTAGCTTTGTATATGGATTTACAATATGAATAAACGAGCAAATACATATATCATATACAGAACATTTTCGTTAAAAGTCTACAAACGTCTGGTTCCACTAGAAAAAGTTTGGGACGCAGCAAGTGCGAATTTTAAAAAAAATATTTTTAATGGCAAATGTCTTTCTTTGATGAAAGCAGGCATCAAACTTGGCTATATAGTAGAAACAATGTACCACATTTCATCGAAATAAATTACTGCTTGGAAATATATAAACATTTTTCAAAAGTCTGGATGCAGCAAGTGTGTTATGGAAGTGAATTTCCATTAAAATGTTGTTAATGGCAAATGCGAGCAAGCAACAATCTGATTACCGGTATAGCCTATGTAGTAGAAACAAAATACTATATTTTATCAAAATTACTTATGATTTGAAAATATACACAAATTTTCCGAAAATAAACTTAAATGTTGGTTTCCTAACCAACAAAGCTTACGTTAATAGCAAATTGAGTTATTGAAATTTGAAGGGTTTAATGAAAATTCGGTAGATTTGCAGATTATCTCCCGAACGCTTTTAAAAATTGTTTTTAGAAGCATTACTAGGACCCCACCTGGATGCACCAACCGCAAGGAAAATTTCTTGTTCACACCCCCCAAGAAAGTTACAGGACTGGGAGTGAATAGTAGTGCTGGGCGGGGTAGGTAGCAAAAAGGAAATATGAGCAGAAAATGCGAAGAAAACTGCTTGAAAGTTGTCTATCGGAAGCCATATCCCCATTAAACGCTGCCTACCCCGCACAGCACCCCTGTTTGTTCCAGGTCACGTAACTTCCTTGGGGGATATGAACAAGAAGTTTTTCTTGTGGTTTATGAAACGTGGGTGGTTGTATGCACACGAGAGGGTGGGCTACGACGTCGCAGCTCCCCGTCCAACTTGTTGGGAGGGGGGGGGGGGTCTGCTTTGTCTTGGGGATTTTCCTTCCCCCTCGCGTGCATTTAAAGCCCGTTTTATTCGAATTTTCTGCTCATATTTCCTTTTTACTACCTACCCCGCTCAGCACCCCTACTCACTCCTGGTCCCGTAACTTCTTTGGGGGGTGTGAACAAGAAATTTTTCTTGGTGCTTGTGGATTAAGGGGGGGGGGGGGAGCAGGCAGGTTTCTGAAAACAATTTTTTGAAAAGCGTTCAGGAGCTACACTGCAAATTTACCGAAAATTCGCTACAAAAACGCACTTACTGCGTCCAGATTTTTTCTTACAAACGCATCATATTTCGATAAACAACGCAAAAATGCATTAACGAATTTGTTCTACGAAAATTAGCTAAAAAGAAAATTATACAACCCTACTCACTCCTGGTCCGTAACTTCCTTGGCGGGTGTGAACAAGAAATTTTTCTTGGGGTTTGTGGATCCAGGGGGGGCTAGGCAGGTTTCTGAATACACTTTTTTTTTAAGCGTTCGGGAGCTAAACTGCAAATTTACCAAAAATTCGCTACCAAAACGCACTTACTGCGTCTAGATTTTTTTCTTACAAACGAATATCGCCCGCATTATATTTCGATAAAAAATGCAAAAACGCATTAACGAATTTGTTCTACGAAAATTAGGTAAAAAAAATTATATACCGTTAAACCAGAAACTTCACTAAACCTATAGCGAAAGCATCAACTTAACTAAACCGACAGCCAAAGCATCAGAGAAAGGGTCTATTTGAAATGAATTTTCTGTAAACATTTTAGTAAAATGAAGGGCAATGACGGTTGAATCTGAAATTTAAGGGTTTGCAGAACAGTCTTCTTGCAACATTTTCTTTTCAAAATTGGTATTTGTTTCACGTTCTTTGTCTAAACATTGCTAATTTTGACGTTTAAAATTGCGAGTTTGACGTTTTGAGGAAAACTCCAAAATTTATTTTCCGGGAAAACCTGGTCCGATTTTTCTGGCTAACGAACTTATCCAAGCCACTTGCAAAGGGAAGGTACTCACCAAATTTGATCAAGATTGGTCCATTATTTTTTGAGTTATCGCTCGGATATATATATATATATATATATATATATATATATATATATATATATATATATATATATATATATATATATATATATATATATATATATAAACACAGATCTCATCATTAACGAATATTTTTTTTTAATTCGCTAATATGAAAAGTAGCAGTCAGCTCTATTTTGTTGTGTACAATTTACGATACCAAAAAAATTACTTTGAAAATGTTAGTTTTCCCTCTTAAGACGTCAAAGTCGCGATTTGAGTCTTCAAAATTTGCAATATCTAGACGAAACGAATATGGGTTATTACAGGCCAGTGGTAATTTTGCTAGCGTTTTTATTTTTTTTTTAGGAAATTATGAAGGTGAGGTTGATTAACTACTTTGAACGGAAACAAATGTTGCACAGCAGCCAATATGGTTGCCGAAGTAAATGCTCGACAACAACATCTCTTATCGAAATCGCAAACTAAATTATACAATCAAAAGATTGCGACGAAAAAGCTGAAATAATATCCAACTGACAAAGGTCTTTGACTTGATGAGCCACGATATTTTGCTAAAAAAGTTGGAATATTCCGAAGTAAAGGGGACATAGCTAAAAATAGTGCTGCAAATCAAATGATAACTTCCCGATATCTGTGATAATCTACTCTCCCCAGAAAGAAATTCTAATGAAATGAATTTAGGGTCCACGACTTGGCCACAAAGAAAATATTCGTTTTCCTGTACCAATAAAACTCCTAAACGTTATATTACTCGAGTTTTAACAAAAAATACCAATTTCCATCAAATAGGGGTGATTTGGTGGAAATTGACATTTTTTATCGCTTACCCCATGAAGCGATCTTACCCGAAAACCACTCGAAGCGTTCCTTTGTCGGGTGGGAACTGAATACCAAATTTGAAAACGATATCTTAATTAGTTCGAAAGTTATTGCGTCTGCTAACAGACAGATGTACATGCCGACAGACCGACCGACCGACAGATCTACAGACAAAGAAATTTCGTGCCAGAATCAAGTGTGTGTTTTGAGACTTTTTACTCCGTTTTAGCAACAAAAAATAATATGACCTGTAATTACCTCTAAATGGATGTCTATAATGTTAGACAAGGTCAGACAGATAAATCATGGTTTCGCTCACATTGGAAACAAAATCTCCAAATTAAGTTTTAAACGGATAGGCTACGAGAATATGTCACAATAAACAATCTGAGGGGTTGCCATTTACGACAACTCTCATTTAAATCTGTACATATCAGAAAAATGTAAATAATTAGAAATTTTAATGAAAGTGATTCAATTTGTTTAAAATCAATCTAGAACTACGTTTTATTATATTATATTTTTATTATACATATAAATATTAAGCTTCCTATTTTCACGGTATTTAAAAGCCATCTCCACCTCTCTAGTTTAATCTGACAACACCACTATTTGTCATCTGTTAGCTGACAGGAGTCATGATAGAAACGTGTACCTTCTGCGCATAACCTCGAATTCGACTACGCTAATACCTTAGAATCCCAGAATATAAAACAACTACCTATATTCAACGGTTAATACAAATAGTAGGTAAATAATAACGCAACTTTTAATTTTAACATAACTTTAGCAAATGCCTTCGGGCGTCGATTGTGACTGCACAATATTATGAGTCTAACATCCAATCAAACAAATAAGAAAGTGGTTGTGTACATCAGATTAAGGTTCTTAATTAATTCATGTATGTACTGAAACAAAATCATTTGAAGAAAAAATATACCTACTGCAAAGTAATGTAAGTATAATACCTAGATTACCTGGGTACTTATGGTTTCTTTACTCTTATATTTTACTCTTTATGGAACATGTAAAAATAATAAAACTACATAATATCATAAAGCAGTTTCAATTACATATATAATCGGATGTACAGTTTAAATTATGAAAATTATAAATTCAAAATTTTGTACTGTTTATATTTATTTCATTTTCAAAAAGTATGGATACAGTAATAGTAAATCGATGTACCCATTTTGCAGCTATACTTCCTTAAGGTCCTGTTTCCTTCGCCCAGAACCCTTATTCACCGCATGTCCCTCAACTTTCTTGGGAGTCGTTCCGAAAAAAATTTACTTGTTTATATTGTTCTTGTTTATGCATTGAGGGTGGTTGTAAGCATGTAGAAGGGGGAGTACTCCCGTAGCGAAGTCGTGATCCATGATTTTCAAATTATGCTTAAATTATTAGCTCATTTCATTTGTTCAAAATATTTTTCCAAAAATAAATTTTGGGTTGCCTTGTTTGTCAGTCTCACATAGAGAGCTACAATATTTTATCATTTAAAAAAGTATATATACAGCAGCAGTTAATAAGCGATTAAGGGGGTCTGGGTGCAGCAAGTACCTTGTGGTAGAGAATTTTCGTAAAACGATTTCAAATCCGATAACTCAATTTCCCACTAAGCTATAATCGTCAATCTTGACCCATAGTAAAACCTATGTAAAATACCTTCTTGGTTGTTTTGTTTGCAAAAACTAGTTCCATTGGTTTGACTAAAACAAAACCATCTAATCAATTAATAAGGAAAAATACCTGCGATATTGATAATTTGGCACGTACATTCTGTTTGTAAATATATATTTTTTTTTTGGAAAACTTTTGCAAGTAATGAAATTTGTAACACAATTTTTTAAAGCGACTTGTAGTATTTACATATATGTACCAAATTTTGATTTTATAGCTCTATAGAAAATAGAAAATTCTTCAAGTGGTCGCTTACTGGGACCTCTAAAACCAATCTCCAAGATCCAATTAAATTTAAAGAATTAGTTTTAATAATATACCTTTCTAATAGTGTATATTTCTAATGAAAATTCACTACTATAATGCACTTGCTGCGTACCGAACTTTTTTATACATAAAGGAAATGGAAAATATGCATTCGATGTTTGTAGTTGTTCAGTGCATTGCAGTGGCAAGAAGATTATACGCTGAACGTTTTCATAATCGGCATTTACCTGAGAAAAAAAACCTTCCAACGAATAGATGAACGTTTAAGAAACAAAATGTGTTTAAAAAAACAATTGAAAGATCCAAAGAACGTATTTTAGAACTCATTGAAACTGATCCAAACATCACTAGCAGGCTGCTCAACTAAATATTGAACAGGCTACAGTGTGGAGATTTTGTGCAGCAGCTTTATACGCCCTTACCACATTCAGCAAGCAGAGGCTTTAGAACAAAATGGTAACTTCCTCAAAGGGAATCTTGTGGTTGGTTCTTATAAATGGTTAATTGCAATTCTAATTTTCTGCTATCCGTTTTGATAACAAGAGATGGCATTTTTAATGTCCACAATTCGCAGTGCTGTGCTAAAGAAAATCCTGATGTTGTTCATCAGTCACGTAACCAACGCAAATTTGATGTCAATACTCGGTGACAATTTGATTGCGCCTTTTTTTATTCAAGGAAAATTAACTAGCCAGTTTTACGCCAAATTTTTCAGAACGAATTGCCTCAGCTTTTGGAAGACATTTTACTGTATATTTTTATTATAATTAATAACAAAAAATTATAATCATATAATTCGTAATGTCGTGTTTTTTTTAATACACTATACCCTGAAGCAACAGGATTTTGGACTTATGTTTATAGCACCTTTTGTGATTATTCTGTGATCCCCAATTAGCCTGTGTGGTATGTTTCACATATTTTGAAAATTTTCTACAGGGCTATACTAACATTTTGTGTACAACTTTAACCCTTTTTTTACCGACAAATCAAGACAAATATGGAAATAAGACAAGAAAAACGTTTCGTAGCAAATTAAATGCTCTATTTAAAACTTGCAAATATTTCTGCAGAGCCGTACTAACGCTTTTTTATGTAACTGAATTATAAAGAACCTCCGCCACCTGTTGCTTGAGAGATTTGAAATTTTTATCATATATGGAAACCTATGAGTGGATGTTGTGTGCCAAAATTGGTTTGTCTATCTCTCTTTTATCACACAATATGAAAAAATAATCTTTTTTTCCAAACTTTCAACACTCTGTATCTCGGAAACAACAGGTTTCGGACAATATACTTACAGGATCTTTTTTAATTATTATGAGATCCTCAATCATCACACGCCGTGTGTCCTACATGTTATAAAACAGCCTTTATATATATATATATATATATATATATATATATATATATATATATATATATATATATATATATATATATATATATATATATGTCACACCGTTAACTCAGAAAATAATAGGCCGACTTTGATCATATTTGGTGAGTACCTTCCTTTTACATTGTGTGGTTAAGTTCGTTACTCAATAAAATCGGAACAGTTTTTCCTGAAACATTTTAGGTTTTCTTCCGAAAAATGTTTATACCTCTACAAATAACAAATCAAATCTGGTACGCAGCTTTATATTCTAGAATGTGAATTACACACGAAAATTTAGATACATGTTAGGCATATAGGTAATTTGAATATTATGAATTTTTTAGCAAATTTCCGTGTAAAAAATATTATGTAAAATTACTTTTGTGTTTTTGAAGAAATAATTTTTGAAAGATTTTTGTGAAGTGTTGGTAATAATAATTGTATAAGTTGTTATAAAAAAAATATTTAACATTTTCGTGAAAAATAATTGTTTATCAAATTTACGTCAAAAAACAATTGGCGTGTAACATTACTTTGACCAATTTTTGTAAAGTAAATGGCAATTTCCGTTAAAGAAATTGTTGCAGATTTTCATGCAAACATTTTTTTTTCAATTTTTGTCAATAAGCTTTTTGTGGATAACTGTATCTTAGCAGGTGTGTAAATAGCTTGAGGAGGTTAGTTGCCCAGGAAAATCGGATCAGTTTTATCTGGAACATTTAAAGTTTACTGTCGGAAAATTATTGTAGTTTTTTAAACGAAATAAGGTACATTGTGTCTACTATATGTAGGTTTTTTATATTTCAACAACACACCACGAGGGTTTACAGCCTAAATACTATCGCACCGTGGGTGTCGAAAAGGGGGAAAGAGTCTACTTCTTAATTCTAGACTTGAAGGTTTGGAGGTTCGGAGGAGAAGGAAAAACATGTCCCGGCAAGGAATTCCCCAATTTGGAAGTGGTCGAGACAAAAGAGCGGGCATAACAAGATGTTCTATGTCTGGTGACCTGGACAGTAAAAACGTGCATTCGCTCTGTTCCCCTGGTACATCTGTTGGGGGCAGCAGGTGGAGGAACTATGGAAGAAAGCTCCTGTGAGCAGTGCCTGTGCAGATATCTATAAAATAGAGAGAGGTCACCGACTGCACGTCGGTGGGCAAGGGATCGCAGCCTTCGGGTGAGGGTAGGGTCACCGATGAGACGTATAGGAATGGAGTCCAGGATAGCGAGTGTAGAAGCGGCAGCGATACCCCAGATGTGGGTGCAGTATTTGAGGTTTGGCCTTATTTGTGAAGTATATAAGATATATAGATTAGCTGGTGAAAAGTATTTGCGAGCCCGGAAGAGGAGACCTAATTTTTTAGCAGCTGCTTCTGCAATTGATGTGACATGTTGGTGCCAATTGAGCTTTCGATCCACAGAAATTCCAACAAATGAAAAGGACTCATTACCTTGAATAACTTGGTTGTTCATTGTGATAATTCTAGGCCTGGTGTGTCTTTTATGAGATAGAAAGCAAGACTGAGATTGGTATGGTTGCATTGTATACGATTTCTACTTCCCCAGTCTAATATTTTTGGAGAACCACGGAGACAGAACCCCCAATGAGTCTGCAATCCTTATCTAATTGGGCTAAAGAGACAGGCTTAGAATATTGTATATTTGGTTGGAGGGTGCTGTCGTCTGCGTAACTGTGAACTGGGTTGGATGTGCTAGAGAGGAGGTCATTTATGTGGAGAACAAACAAAGTAGGGGCTAAAGCTGAACGTTGAGGAACTCCTGCATTAATTGGATACAGTTTAGAGGAATGGTCATCCACGACAGCAGAAATACTCCGGTTGGAGAGGAAATTTGCTGTCCAGGTACAGAGTTTTGGTGGTACGCCATAGGCCGGAAGTTTATTAAGCAGCGCTGCGTGCCAGACCTGGTCGAATGCTTTGGATATGTCTAGAGCGACAATCTGGGATTCACCGTGTAGTTCCATCGACTTGTTCCAAGAATGGGTGACAACGGAAGGGAGGTCGGCAGTTGATCTGCGCTGACGAAATCCATACTACCTGTCGAGGATTAGACTGTGTTTTTTAAGAAATTTTAGTAATTCGGTGTTTATATACTTTTCCATCACTTTAGAGACGACTGGAAGGAGAGAAATAGGCCTGTAGTTGCTAGAAAGCGCTTGGGATCATTTCTTGGGGACGGTTTGTACTCGAGCAGTTTTCCAGTTACTAGGGAATATGCCTCTATTGTAGGATGTCTGAAGCAGACGAGTCAGGGCAGGATCAAGGTCTGGTGCGCATTTTTGAGAACAACTGCTGGGAACTCGTCAAGGCCAGAGACTTTCCAGGTAAGAGAAGAGAGCATCTTTCGTACCTTTTTAGTTTTGAAAATGATAATTTTATGCGCGACATTGGGGATTGTTGGTGGTTGAACATTTGGAGGTGGGTTGAAAGTAGAATTGCCGGCGAACAACGAGGAAAAAGTTACAGCCTTGCCTAGGGCGGGAAAAACAATTTAATCCCCTGAAACAAGATGTGGGAACGTGCTCTTGCGGAAAGTATTTCCTATATATTAAGCAAGAGTCCAGAACGGTTTGCTGACGTTGGAGCTTGAGGACTTTCATGCCAGTTCTCGGAGTTGTAGTGCCACACTATACGTGGGTGTGATAACTGTGTGACCTCGAGTTGCATTGCGCAGGAAGTAGTGACCATGCCGTGGTCTGAGCGACCCAGGGGGGCGGTGACTGATATCTTATAGCATTCAAGTTTTGTAGTAAGAAGGAGATCCAAGGGATTTTAGCTGTGTATTGGGAGGCGAGGCTAGTTAGTAGGTTGCTGAACCATATTGGCTGAAGAACTGCTGACTGAAAAGGCCTTGGCTGATCTCCCATGTGGAACAGGTTTTTTAAGATCCTAGCCATTCCTTATTATGGAGATTGAAGTCATCAAGAATAGTGACCTCGGAGGCAGAATATTCGGAAATCAGATAGTCGGTTTTTTCAGAAAGGTAGTCGAAGAGCTAAACAAAGTTGTTGTCAGAAGGTGTTCGGTAAATGCAACAGATTAATTTAGTTACAGCCCTGAGAGAGAGGTTCATCCAAAGTATGTCTTTTCTTCCAGCTTCTAAATTGGGGAGTCTGGTGCAGGGTAGATTGCTACGGGGGTATGCGCACACGCCTCCATGCAATCTAAAGGAAGTAAGGAGCTCATACCCCGGTAAACTAAGGTGATTAGTGGCTGTTTTGGCACTGATTTGGGTTTCGGTGAAGAAGAGGAGTTGGGGCCTATTAGCCTGGAGGAAATGGTGGACGGAGTTCAGGTTAGAACTTGGGCCACATATATTCGAGAAGGATATGTTAAATCTTAATGCCGGCACCCCTGTATACCCCTCTACCGGAGATCCAAATGGAGGGGTATTTTATCTCCGAAATATTTTGTCGAGGAGCCATCATCATTTTTGTTTATAAGGGAAACCGACTCATACACCAGAACCGGACACGTCCGTTGGGACTTCACCGGCCCCTTGATGTATGAAGTGGTACCTCCTCGGGCGTGAAAAGTTCCTTTACTATCACGTAAAGGAAAAGTGCACCACCACCTGCTTGACTCCGATTAGTCGCCTCGTACGACAGGCAGGAGTTACCTTGGGTCTATTCTTTTAGTTAGTCCCCGGACCCACAGGTTGTACCAGAATCCATGCCGTTTATTTAAACAAGACATATTTGCCATTAAAAACATTTTTATGAAAATTCACTGCCATAACGCACTTTTTGCATCGACATATGTATAATTTTACTAAAATTGATCAACCCTCACTGGATGTTCAAATTTTTTTTTGAAAATCAGTATACATTCTACATAAACTTTTCCAATAAAAAAACTTTCTAAATGCCCCATTATAGTACAAAAAGAAACTTTGATGATTAATTGAATTTAGTTTTATAGCGAAAACACGGATTCTTTTCCTGTAACTCAAAGAGAATTAGGGAGCAGTCGTCAAACATTCTATTACATTTGTTAACAAATGTCAGTTTTCGCGTGAATAAAATGGACTGAAACAAAGCTTTTGAGGATTTCCTTTAGGTCAGTGGATTATTGAAGCGTTAAATTTATACAACATGTCACGTTTTTGCAAAACACGCGATATTTGCACTGGTAGTTCATGATTTGCATTATGCTGGTCCTTTCAAACCAGAACTATTGGTAATATGGAAATATTGATGATATGTTTGTACTGCACGGTTCACGTTCCACTTTATACAATATTTGGTTTTTACTTCTGAAATATACAGGGGCTACCAACTAAAGCTTTGTTTTCAATAAGGGCACATGATGACGTAAGTTTTGGTGTCTGGGAATCTACTCTTAAGGCAGGGGCGTAATATACCCTTCAATTTTAAATGGCACCCTATGTTGAGTGATACCTCATTTCAAAGCTTTCTAAATTCTGCTCACCACAACAATTTTGGTGTGGATATACCAATAAAACCATTAATTAAAGAATAAAACAAAATATCAATGAATGAAAGAATGTTATTTAATTAAATGTTCAGATAGTTTTCCTTCCACTTCCGTACAATTACAAAATCTTTTCTCCACTTCCGCACGAAAATTTGGAAGCATTCCGGGCTTTATCTGACGACTTTTTCAACAATTTTTTTTATAAAAATATTTTCCTTTGTGATTTTTTGTTTAGCTCTTAATAACCTTCATCGACTCAACTTTCTTACGTGTTTTTTTGAACTAGACAATTAAATATCCCGTAAAATCACCACCAAACCGGTGCCATTCACCCATACAAAATTAATTTTGTACAGGAACTTACCGAAGACGATCTTGATCGCCGTGTGCAGCTCTATGAAAAAATTAGTGATCGAGCCAGAAGAAATCCCACCTCTTCGTGAATTTTCTTAAAGAATAAATACATCAATGAGGAGACAACAACTTTTGAATATTGATAAAATTTCTTCAAATGAGCGCGAACTAGGCCCCCTAGAACCCATATCCAGGGTCGGTCTCCATTTTTATATGTTTATATATACATATATATATATATATATATATATATATATATATATATCTATATATATATATATATATATATATATATATATATATATATATATATATATATATATATATATATATATATATATATATATATATCTGTATGTACCACACCGATAATATAATGGGCCGATTTTGATCCAATTTTCTGAGTGATTTGCTTTTGCAAGTGGCTTGGTTAAGTTTGTTATCCAGGAAAATCGGCCCAGGCTTTTCCGGAAAATTTTGTGGTTTCTTTTCGAAAAAAAAAATGTCTCCGGAAATAACGAAGTAAGTGCAACCAAATTTGGTTCGCGTGTTTGTAATAGGTAAACCATGTACCAACATATAAATCTGTAGGTTTAAAGACAAAAAAGTTGTGGGTATTTAAAGAAAAAAAATTTGGGTTTTTCTCAAAACGTCAAAGTCGTGATTTGAAACGTCCAAATTGGCAACATTTAGGCAAAGAACCTGAAACAAACACGGATTTTGTAAAGAAAATGTCGCAAGAAGTGTGTTTTGCAAACCCTTAAGTGTCAGCTTCAGCCGTCCTTGTTCTTCATTTTACTAAAATATTTCCAGAAATTTAATTTCAAATAGACCCTTTCTGTGGCGCTTTGGTGGTAGATAAATTTACAGTTTAACGGTCTATAATTTTTAGCTAGTTTCGTAGAAAAAATTAGTTGATGAGACCGGGACTTTTGAATTTTAAAAATATTGCTTCAAATGAGCGCACACTAGGCCCCCTAGAATCCATATCCGGGTTTAATTGAAGTTTTTATCTGTTTACATATACAGAGGGTGACGCATTTCTTCGGTAAAGCTCAATATAATTGTTATTATACAAAATACGAAAAAAGTTGTATACTTTAATTATAGAGGGTTTTGAGCTGCATCTTATAAAATAATTGTAACAATCACAGGTGGCCCATAAGTCGTTGGTGATACTGACAAGTTTTTTTCGCACAGCTTTATATTAATGCATTTTTGTATTTTTTGTCGAAATATGATTCATATTACGTTTATAAGAAAAAATCGAGACGCAGTAAGTGAGTTTCGGTAGCGAATTTCCATTAAATGCTTCAAATTTCAGTAACTCAATTTGGTATTAACACAGGGTTTGTTGGCTAAGAAACCAGTTTTCTCGGAAAATTTTTGTACATTTTCAAACAATAAGCTATTTTTATAAAATATGGTACACTGTTTTTACTATATAGGTTATACCGGTAACCGGATTGATGCCCAATTGCATTAGAGAGACATATTTGCTATTAAAAATATTTTTCTGAGAATTCACTTACATAACGCACTTGCTGCGTCCAGACCTTTTAGCGAATTTTTTTTTAAATTCGCTAATGGGGAGATCTGTGTTTATATATATATATATATATATATATATATATATATATATATATATATATATATATATATATATATATATATATATATATCCGACCGATAACTCAAAAAATAATGGACCGATCTTGATAAAATTTCTTTATAAAAAAATTCATATCTCCAGAAGTAACAAAGTAAGGGCAACCAAATTTGGAACACATGTTTATATTATAAAGAGTGAACTCTGTACTGTAATTTAGGTCCTTAGCTTTAAAGAAAAAGAAGTTATGGGCAGTTAAAGCAACAAATTTTGGAGTTTTCCTCAAAACGTCAAACTCGCAATTTTAAACGTCAAAATTGGCAATGTTTAGGCAAAGAATGTGAAACAAATACCGTTTGTGAAAAGAAAATGTTGCAAGAAGAGTGTTCTGCGAAGCCTTAAGTTTCAGATTCAACCGTCATTGCCCTTCATTTTACTAAAATATTTACAGAAAATCCATTTCAAATAGACCCTTTCTCTGATGTTTTGGTTGTCAGTTTAGTTAAGTTTGGTGGCTTTTTGGAGAGTTATTTGCAGGTTTAGTGAAGTTTATGGTTTAACGGTCTATAATTTTTTTAGCTAATTATCGTAGAACAAATTTGTTAATGCATTTTTGCATTTTTTATCGAAATATGCGTTTATAAGAAAAAAATCTGGACGCAGTAAGTGCGTTTTGGTAGCGAATTTTCGGTAAATTTGCAGATTAGCCCCCGAACGCTTTTTAAAAAACTGTTTTCAGAAACTTGCCCCCATCCCCCCTGGATCCACAAACCGCAAGAAAAATTTCTTGTTTACACCCCCCAAGGAAGTTACGGCACCAGGAGTGAGTAGGGGTGCATATTTTTTTTTTAGCTAAATTTCATAGAACAAATTCGTTAATGCATTTTTGCATTTTTGTTTAAATATGATGCGTTTGTAAGAAAAAAATATGGACGCAGTAAGTGCGTTTTGGTAGCGAATTTTCGGTAAATTTGCAGTTTAGCTCCCGAACGCTTTTCAAAAAACTGTTTTCAGAAACTTGCCCCCATCCCCCCTGGATCCACAACCCCCCAAAAAAAAATTCTTGTTCACACCCCCCAAGAAAGTTACGGGACCAGGAGTGAGTAGGGGTGCATAATTTTTTTAGCTAAATTTCATAGAACAAATTCGTTAATGCATTTTTGCATTTTTGTTTAAATATGATGCGTTTGTAAGAAAAAAATATGGACGCAGTAAGTGCGTTTTGGTAGCGAATGTTCGGTAAATTTGCAGTTTAGCTCCCGAACGCTTTTCAAAAAACTGTTTTCAGAAACTTGCCCCCATCCCCCCTGGATCCACAAACCCCCAAAAAAATTTCTTGTTCACACCCCCCAAGAAAGTTACGGGACCAGGAGTGAGTAGGGGTGCATAATTTTTTTTAGCTAAATTTCATAGAACAAATTCGTAAATGCATTTTTGCATTTTTGTTTAAATATGATGCGTTTGTAAGAAAAAAATCTGGACGCAGTAAGTGCGTTTTGGTAGCGAATTTTCGGTAAATTTGCAGTTTAGCTCCCGAACGCTTTTCAAAAAACTGTTTTCAGAAACTTGCCCCCATCCCCCCTGGATCCACAACCCCCCCAAAAAAATTCTTGTTCACACCCCCCAAGAAAGTTACGGGACCAGGAGTGAGTAGGGGTGCATAATTTTTTTAGCTAAATTTCATAGAACAAATTCGTTAATGCATTTTTGCATTTTTGTTTAAATATGATGCGTTTGTAAGAAAAAAATATGGACGCAGTAAGTGCGTTTTGGTAGCGAATTTTCGGTAAATTTGCAGTTTAGCTCCCGAACGCTTTTCAAAAAACTGTTTTCAGAAACTTGCCCCCATCCCCCCTGGATCCACAAACCCCCAAAAAAATTTCTTGTTCACACCCCCCAAGAAAGTTACGGGACCAGGAGTGAGTAGGGGTGCATAATTCCCTTCTCTCCCCATGGATCTACAAACCCCAAGAAAAATTTCTTGTTCTTACCCCCCAAGGAAGATACGGGACCAGGAGTGAGTAGTGGTGCTGAGCGGGGTAGGTAGTAAAAAGGAAATATGAGCAGAAAATTCGAATAAAGCGGGCTTGAAAGCTGTCTTTTTCACATCTTGAAGCCATATCTCCCTTAAACCTACCCCGCACACCACCCCTATTCACTCCCAGTCCCATAACTTCCTTGGGGGTGTGAACAAGAAATTTTTCTTGTGGTTTGTGCATCCAGGTGGGATCCTAGTAATGTTTCTGAAAACAATTTGTTGAAAAGCGTTCGGGAGCTAATCTGCAAATTTACCGAATTTTCATTAAATCCTTCAAATTTCAATAACTCAGTTTGCTATTAACGTAAGCTTTGTTGGATAGAAAACCAACATTTAAGTTTATTTTCAAATTTTTTTTGTATATTTTCAAACCATAAGTAATTTTGATAAAATATAGTACATTGTTTCTACTATATAGGCTATACCGGTAATCAGATTGATGCCTGCTTGCATTTGCTATTAAAAACATTTTTGTGGAAATTCACTTCCATAACACATTTGCTGCATCTAAACTTTTGAAAAATGTTTATATATTTTCAAACAATAAATTTATTTCAATGAAGTATGGTACATTGTTTCTATATAGGCAACCAAGTTTGATGCCTGCTTTCATCAAAGAAAGACATTTACTATTAAAAATATTTTAAAGAAAATTCGCTACCATAACGCACTTGCTGCGTCTAGAAATTTTTTTGCACTTAATCTGTTTTTTAAATGAATGTACGTTCCAACTGGGTGGCCAAGTCAACCTTCATAATTGCCCCTACGGGAGTGATGAAAATCCAAGAATTTTTCGTGAAACTCATACGCAGCATCCGGAGAAATTAAATGTTGGGGCGGGCATACTAGGAAACCACCTCATCGAGCCTATCCTCCTATCGGGAAATCTGGCTAGAAACACGTATCTGGATCTACTCATATCTACACGACGATTGTGGAACTATTGGAAAATAACAACGCTTGGGCAGAATAGGATGCCTGGTTTCAGCAGGATGGCGCTCAACCGCATTATACCGCAGCTGTGTGTGATTTTCTTAATCAGAGCTTTCCTAGCCACTGGAAACTTTAAAATGAGGTGTCACACAACGTAGGGTGACATTTAAAATTTAAGGGTACTTTATGCCCCTGTTTAAGGGTACGTATGTTAGCGAATTTTCAGAACTCTGTTGTATTGATAAATATGTATTTTTTTAATGAAGGTCATAACATTTTTAACAGTATAACTTTCTAAACAGAGAACCAATGTGCGATGTTTTATGAAAATAGCCTTATTGGTTGAAAAAGTATTAACATTTTCCAAAAATAAATGATACTATAATTCACAAAAAGATTTTTGAAAAAATTCAAAAAAATTGACTAAAGTAATACTATTTATTTATACACACATTTTTTAGGAAAATTTGCTAAACAATTTTTTTGGAACGTTCAACAAGATTTTGTTTACAGTATGTTATCAAACATTTATTATTAATTAGCAATATTGATCAAAAATTACTTTTACGAAAATACAAAGTAAAAAATCTACAAAAATTGACTAAATATTTTTACACAAAAATTTGCTGAAAAATCACATAAAATTTAATTATATACCTAGACCGTAATAAAAAAATTTCGTGACGCAGCAAGTTGGTTATGATACCGAATTTTCATTAAATGCTTCAAACTTGTATACCTCAATTTTATATAAACCTAGAAAGTTGAGTATTGGCATGTGGTATTTACGACGGCAACATATCAACCAAATTTCCTCAAAATAGTTTTGTTATTTTTTGAGATACAATTTTTGCTTTCGGAAAAATTATTTTTTTTTATTTAGAAAAACTGGTCTAGCTTACAAACTTATCCAAGCTGTCCCCTGTGGGTCCGGGGACTAACTAAAAGAATAGGCCCATGGTAACTCCTGCCTGTCGTACGAGGCGACTAATCGGAGTCAAGCAGGTGGTAGCTGACTTTATCTTTACGTGATAGTTAAGGATTTTTTCACGCTCGAGGAGGTACCACCCCTTACATCAAGCGGCCGGTGAAGTCCCAACGGACGTTTCCGTTCTGATGTATGAGTCGGTTTCCTTATAAGCAAAAATCATGATAGCTCCTCCTTGTACAAAAGATTTCGGAGGTAAAATACCCCTCCATTCAGATCTCCGAGAGAGGGGTGTACAGAGGGCGCCAGCATGAAGATTTAACAGATCCTTTTCGAATATATGTGTCCTAAATTCTAACCTGAACTCCGTCCACCATTTCCTCCAGGCTAATAGGCCCCAACTCCTCTTCCTCACCGAAACCCAAATCAGTGCCAAAACAGCCACTAATCATCTTAATTTCCCGGGGTATGAGCTCCTTACTTCCTTTAAATTGCACGGAGGCGTGTGCGCATACGTCCGTAGCAATCTACCCTGTACCAGACTCCCCAAGTTTGAAGCTGAAATAAAGACATACTATGGATAAAACTCTCTATCAGGGCTGCAACTAAATTCATCTGTTGCATTTACCGCTCACCTTCACAACTTTGTCCAGCTCTTCGAATACCTTTCTGGAAAAACCGACCATTTGATTTCTGAATATCCTTCCTCCGAGGTCACTATTCTTGGTGACTTCGATGTCCATAATAAGGAATGGCTAGGATCTTCAAAAACCGATCCACAAGGGAGAGCAGCGGGGGCCTTTGCAGTCAGCAATTCTTTAGCCAATATGGCTCAGCAACCTACTTACTTTCCTCGCATCCCAACACACAGCTCAAATCCTATGGATCTCCTTCTTACTACAAAACCTGAATGCTATAATGTATAAGTCACCGCCCCCCTTGGTCGCTCAGAGCACGGCATTGTCACTGCTTTCCGCGCAATGCAACCCGAGGCCACACAGTTATCACACCCACGTATCGTTTGGCACTACAACTCAGTGAACTGGGACGAAATGCGGGATTACTTTTCCTCATTTCCATGGGCGTCGGTCTGCTTCTCTCATCCTGACCCCTCTGGTATCGCACAAAACGTCACCGAAATTATCCAAGGTGGCATGGAAATATTTATTCCACGTACACAGATAACCTCTTCAGCCACTCAAAAGCCCTGGTTCTCTATATCCTGTGACTAGGACAGATTTGAAAAGGTCAAAGCTCACAAAACGCTCCTACACAAGAAACCGCTATGTCCGCATTCTTTCTGAGGCAAAAAACTCGTTTAATAACCACATTAAAAACAAAGGCCTCTGAAGCTCCAACGGCAGGAAACCGTTCTGGACTCTTGCTAAATATATTGGGAATAATTTCTGCAAGAGCACGTTCCCACCTCTTGTTTCAGGGGATGAAATTGTTTCTACCGCCCTAGGCAAGGCTAAACTTTTTGCCTCGTTGTTCGCCGGCAATTCTACTTTCAACCCACCTCCAAATGTCCAACCACCAACAGTCCCCAATGTCGCGCATAAAATGACGGATATCTCAAAACTAAAATGGTACGAAAGATGCTCTCTCCTCTTAATACCAGGAAAGCCTCTGGCCTTGACAAGATTCCAGCAATTGCTATCAAAAAATGCGTACCAGAACATGCTCCTGTCCTGACTTGTCTGTAGGGGCATATTCCCTGGTAACTGGAAAACTGCTCGAGTACAATCCGTCCCCAAGAAAGAATCCAAAGCGCTTCCTAGCAACTACAGGCCCATTTATCTCCTTTCAGTCGCCTCTAAAGTGATAAAGAAGTATATAAACACGGAATTGCTAAAATTCCTTCAAAAACACAGTCTAATCCACGACAGGCAGTATGGATTCCCTCAGCGCAGATCAACTTCTGACCTCCTTTCCTTTCTCATCCATTCTTGGAACAAGTCTATGGAACTACAAGGTGAATCCCAGATTGTGGCTCTCGACATATCCAGAGCTTTCGACCAGGTCTGGCACGCAGCGCTGCTAAATAAACTTCCGGCCTATCACCAAAACTTTGTACCTGAACAGCAAATTTCCTCTCCAACCGGAGCATTTCTGTTGTGGATGGCCATTCCTCGAAACTGTACCCAATTAATGCAGGAATTACTCAAGGTTCAGCTTTAGCCCCTACTTTGTTTCTTCTTCACATCAATGACCTCCTCTCTAGCACATCCATTCATAGTTACGCGGACGAGAGCACCCTCCACTCAAATATACAATATTCTTAGCCTGTGTCTTTAGCCCAAGTAGATGAGGCAGGCAGACTCATGTAGGGTTCTGTCTCAGTGGATATCCAAAAAATATTAGACTGGGGAAGTAGAAATATTGTACAATTCAACCCCACCAAATCTCGGTCTTGCTTTCTTTCTCATAAGAGATACACCAGCCATAGACCCATCACAATGAACAACCAAGTTATTCGAAGTCATGAGTCCTTTACACTTGTTGGCATTTCTGTGGATCGAAATCTCAATTGGCAACAACATGCCACATCGATTGCGGAAGAGGCTACTAAGAAATTAGGTTTCCTCTTTCGGGCTCGTAAATACTTTTCACCAGCTAGTCTCTATACCTTATATACTTCACAAATGAGGCCAAACATCCGATACAGCTCACATATCTAGGGGTACCGCTGCCGCTTCTTCACTCGCTATCCTGGACTCCATTCAGAAGAGCGCTATACGTCTTATCGGTGACCCTACCCTCACCCAAAGGCTGCCATACCTTGCCCACCGACGTGCCGTTGGTGACCTCTCTCTTTTTTTATAGATATCTGCACGGGCACTGCACAGAGGAGCTTGCTTCCATTGTTCCTCCACCTGCTGCACGCAACAGATCTACCAGGGGAACAGAGCAAATGCACCCTTTTACTGTCCAGGACCAGACACAGAACATCTTGTTATCTCCGCTCTTTTGTCCCGAGGACTTCCAAGTTGTGGAGTTCCTTGCCGGCACATGTTTTCCTTCACCGCCGAACCTCCAAACCTTCAAGTCCAGAATTAACCCGTTGCCTCTTTCCTCCTTGTCAGGGCTCAGGGGTCCAAATTCACGCTCATTTTTAAAAATCTTACCATCGATACCTCTCTATTAGCGATTAAAAAAAAAGAATATATATATATATATATATATATATATATATATATATATATATATATATATATATATATATATATATATATATATATATATATATATATATATATATATATATATATATGGGTTCCAGGGGCCCTATAATTCGCGCTCATTTGGAGAAATTTTCCGAAAGTCCCACCATCCATACTTGTCTATTACTAAAAAGTCTTCGAAGTACGAACCGTATTTAAAAAATTAAGTTGAAATGAAAATGTGTTGACGCTACACTGTATAGCAAAAAGGTTGCAATGACAAACTGCTTTTCGTTTTAGTGAATTTTTATTTTAAAATCACTGAGAGGTATCGATTGTGAGCCTTTGCAAGTATTTTTTCAAATGAGTGCAAACTAGGACCACTAGGACCCACATCCGGGGTCAGTTTCAATTTGTATATGTTTACATATATATATATATATATATATATATATATATATATATATATATATATATATATATATATATATTGTGTGTGTGTGCGTGTATATCCAACCGATAACTCAACAAATACTTAACCGATTGGGACGAAACTCGGCACGTACCTTTCTTTTATTAATGATTGAATGAAAACATTTTTTTCTCAGAAAATTACAAAAGAATTTTAATATAATTTGGTGGATATATTGCCCTGGGAAAACCTTACTACGTACTAAAATTCAACTTTCTAAGTTTATAGAAAATTGAGTTATTCAAATTTGAAGCATTTAATGAAAATTTACTACCATAACGCACTTGCTGTGTCCCGAAATGTATATTTTAATTGTTATTAATGAAACAGCAGTGAAATTTATTTTGGTAGAGTTTATATATATATATATATATATATATATATATATATATATATATATATATATATATATATATATATATATATATATATATATATATATTTGTGTGTGTGTGTGTGTGTCTTACCTCATGGTACTAAATACCTCCTAGCAGTTTAGTCCCATAATTCTGAATCACGCGGTCTTTCTTGGAAAAGAGGCTATGTTTTGCAAGTTAAATTAAATCGGGGCATAAAGGGTTTGGGTCCCTAAACGTTCTTAAGTGAACAACTTAATTAATAATATAAGTTTGATTTTTAATATGCGAAGAAGTTCAAATATTTTACTTACGACTCAATTAATCTCTAAATTATATTTCTCGCTAATAAGATTTATAAGATTAAACTTTTAATGAGTCGTATTCCTTCACAGCTAAACTCATTATTGTATATTTAACTCAAATTGCTAAGGCAAAATTTGAATAAGAAGTTGAACCAGGTAAGAAGTTGAACCAGGTCATATTTCATGTATTCTATTTTTGGTACAAAAACTAACTATAATATTTGTGCAGTAACAATGGCAGAGTTTTGTAAAAAAAAAGAAGCTTCAAAATTGAACAACTTTACTCCAGTAATAAAATCTTTTGGCCAATTACTTTACGGTGAAGTTTACTTGAACTCATCTCATTAACCTGTTATGTGAAACTTATGGCAGATCTATAAACATAACTAAAAACCTTACAAGTAGGGTTTCGCAGGAGACTAGACATTTCTGAGAGTGAACGATACCTCTCGTCCAATGTATTACTGTACCAAACCAATAACCGACAACTAAACCGCCAAAAAACTCGTCTCGGTCTCGGAGATATGCGTTTGAGATTCTAGACCTTTCAATGCATATATTTGTAACCAAGATAAAATGATATAACACATACTTGGTAGAATTAGTTAAAATAAGTCTTTTAATTAATATTTAAAATCATTGACTGAAGATTTGATGAGCACTAAGTTCAATTTGGAGAACCCAATTCATCACAATACAGTTTGCAGACCTAAGAATCCTTTCTATAACAATGTTAGCGTCATCAGAGTCATGAATAAACTAAGCGAATTAAAACTCGAACTCCTATTGATATACTGGTTAACAATCTATTGCGAACAGCGTCCTCTACGAACGTATACAGACAATTTTCCCCTTTTTAGTACAAAATTATATGCTTTTTTAAAACTGCGTGTCGTCATTGAATATTACTTCTGAGAAAGAGTCACTGATTATTTGGATTAAAATTCGAACAAGGAACTACACAGGACTGGACCTGTTCTTTTTATCGAAACATTTTTATTGAAATTTATAACGGTATATATATATATATATATATATATATATATATATATATATATATATATATATATATATATATATATATATATATATATATATATATATATATATATATATATATATATATACATTCATTTTCGTATGGGTCTAACTTTCGTGATTGCCTGAAATTTTAAATTAACTTGAGATTTTCTTCATCTGCATGATGATTATAATCCCAAATATGCTGAGCAGTACAGTTTTTTTTTTGTAGAAAATGTAAGCTGTAAAATGGATTTCTTAAAAATGCTATTAATATTAAAACCTCTGGTGAGTCGCGGTTCAACTGGTGAGCAGACGACGCTTTTGTCTGTGTTCTCTTTTCTAAAAGCCGTAAATTTCGCTGACATTTTCTTTTTTTATGTTTCTTGTCTAATTTTTCCACTAAGCAAAGAGAGTAATTGTTATCCTTACCTACGTTCTTCATGCAATCCAACTACCTGCTATATCTGTCTTTATTTAAGGAAAAATATATCAATTTATGAACCAAAAAATTCAAACTAGCTGTTTTTATGTGAGAAACTGTGGCGGGAGTCAATCGAAATGTAGCTGAAAATAGTGATATCCTTTCCGTGGATGTCGAATTCTAAAGTATATTTTTAATGACTAATACATCTAGAAAAGGTACTTTGTTATTAATTTCTGTTTGATTAGTGAATTTAATGCAGTCAAATTTGCTGTTTAATCTGGCAATACAATATATATATATATATATATATATATATATATATATATATATATATATATATATATATATATATATATATATATATATATATCGAAGTTTTATTTTTTTTCGCTCAGTTTATCCATCCCACTGATGACGCTAGGTCTTACAATTATTGTGTTGTGATGAAGTGGGTTAGCCAAACAGTAGTTATCACATTAGCTGGCTAGTACCGTTGGATTAGTTTCTTCGTGAACATCTTAAGTTTATTTTCGGAAAACTGTTGTACTTTTTCAAAGAATAAACATATTGTGGCCAAATATGCCACATTATTTTTACTATATAGGTTACACTGGTAACCAAATTTGATGCATTTCATTAAAGAGACATATTTGCTATTAAAAATATTTGATAAAAGTTCACTACTATAACGCACTTGCCGCGTCCACAGTTTTTAATATATCCCCGTTCTCTGTTGTATCTTTCTTAATTTCAGGGAAACTGTATTAATCTATGAACCAAAAATTTTTAAAAAGCTGTGGTTTTTATAAACTATAGTGTCAGTCTATCGAAATGTAATTTAAAGTAGTGTTTCCTTTCTGTGGATGTCATAAATCGAGTAAATATAAAAATATTATGATGATTATTATTATTATTATTATTTTATTATTAAAGTTTTGACTTTGAGAACTGGCTCACTCTGTCACTGTCAATCTTTAAAATGAACAAAGATGCATTTGACCTTGATTTTCACAATGGCAAAACCTGTCTTATGAATGCTAATCTAACAAGCCCTTTTAACTTATTTCTTTTATCTCCCTATAAACTGGCTGTTTACTGAAAATAGATATTAAAATTAAAACTTACATACATATCCACTCACACACATAGTTACCCCTTAGAACACATATCCGGGGTCAGTTTGAATTTTTATATGTCTATATATATATATATATATATATATATATATATATATATATATATATATATATATATATATATATATATATAGATATATATATATATATATACATATATAAATATATATATATATATATATATATATATATATATATATATATATATATATATATATATATATATATATATATATATATATATATATTTAGGCTTCACACCGATAACTCTATATAACTAAAATAATGGGCCGATTTTGATAAAATTTTATGAGTGCCTTCCTCTCGCAAGCGGCTTGGACAAGTTTGTTAGCCAGGAAAATCGGAACAGTTATTTCCGGAAAGTTTTTTTATCTCCGGAAATACCAAAGCTTTGGCAACCAAGTTTGAATTTACCTGGCCGGCAGGCCACGTTTTATATATGGTATAAACTGGGTGTTTTTTTTTTTTTTAGTTTTAGAAGCTTCGATCTCCTTCTTCAACAAACAATGTTGGTTAAAATTTCGAAGAACGAAAACTCGGCAATTTGTATATTTTTACCGGTGTGATCTAAGTGATAAAATCCCGATTTTTGTTTTATTGATTTATTTATGAATAGAAATATATTTTATACGACTTCTTCATTTTACACAGGTGTCTTTAGACTATTAGCTTTTTAAAAATATCAGTTAAGAGAATTGTCAGAGTTTGTGTTACGGAAGCGGAATTATATTTTATGAAAACGAAACGAGAGTTTCGTTACAAACCCGCAAAATAAAATAAGATGATGTTCTACGACTCCTTCAAATTATTATACATAATAAACCGTCCACATTTGCCAATTGGCGACTGTAATTGACAGACTGACACATATACTAGAAACCAAATGACAGCGGTACAGAGTTGACAAATGGTATAAACGAATTTAGTAATATTATTTTGGAGTATAATGGGGAATTTCTTATTCAAAATTTATGGGGATTAACCACAGTTATTGGAGGGATTTAATTTTTCAACGAACTTTTATTTGTCACCAATATTTACGAATATGTGTGATTCCCGATATTATATATTATAAGATTCAAATGATAATTTATTACATCTGACAACCCGGCACATTTATATTCAATTGTCACTGACTGTTGTGTCATTGGTCGGTTTTTAATTTTACTATTCTAAAGAAAAAGACATTACCCTCTAACCATCCTAGTCAACGTTAAATGTGCGAAATGCCTTATGGAACTTGAGTTGATGTCGTAGATTGTTTATTTATTACAAATTTTTATTTTCGAAAAACTTCTTTTAACGTGGAATGTTTAATTTTAAATTTGGTTAGGATCTATATTGTGACGTTATCTATGCATGTGCAAATTTTCATTCGAATCACTTTAATACTTGAAAAATATTGCGTTTTAAAAATTTTCCTTACATTACAAAAAATAGACTTACAGTGCTCAACTACGAACTCATCCAAGCTATTAACACAAGGTAACCTCCAAATTTTAAAGTTATTGAAACGACAATTAAAAACGCTAAAATCGCAAGTACACAATGTTCTATAATTTATAATTATGCAGTCGATAGTATATTTGTCTTTTGTTGGGAATTTTAATAACCTTTCTTACCAATCACTTAATATGAGAAGACATACATGTAGGTAGTTGAAAAGCAAAAGAACCTTCAATACAAGTTATTTTGTTTCATACAATTAGCGATCCTTACCACAAGTTAATTTAAAGTTCAAACTTTACTTCAAAAGAGGTTAAATAAATAGAGATGATTTACAGTGCGGTCTTCAATGTTAATGTAATTATTTGCACTAGCTCAATTATCGAGAAGTCTAAGTGATGACCAGCTAATTTCATAAACTTAATCTTGTTAGCACTAAGTGCACTCGTCTAGCTTTACTGGGACATTACAGCTTGACAATTAATGGATTTAAATTTATTTACATTTTCAAGTCATAGTTGACTTTTAAGATGTGTAATTAACGAATAAAATTAAAAGATCCACTTCCAGGCAGTTTTTATTTTAATACCTTACGCATTTCGGCTCTCACACACCATCTTAAGGGTTAATACTTAGAATATATAAGATGATTGTGTCTAAAGCTAGGTTTCTGGTAGGTCTGGTGTGTGGACATTACACAGACTAACAAAGCAACTAGCAGCTACAAAAAGCGCAAGGATCTACAAGGTTAGTGTCAAATATTAAAACTAAACCTAGAAAAGGCCATGCAAACTGAGCATAAGTTACAAAATACAATTTCCATATTAACTAAAAGTTAAAAACTACAAAAATAATAATCAAAGGCAAGAGACGAACAAACACACAAAAAGGTAAACAGGTTGCCCAGCCGAGTAAAACTTTCAGGCTGTCGGGTTATCTAAAGAGGACGTACACAGCTTAGCTCCACCTAGTGGAAATACATGTGGCAATGACGTTCATTGCCCAAGAGAATGGAAGGGAAGACCGGCTCAGCTAAAGAGGACGTACGCACCTTAGCCTTACCGAGTGGTAGGTGTTGTACACGGACTTAAACGGTCCAAGAGAGGGAAATAACAAGAAAATGTCTTATCTCTGAGAAAACTAAACTGTAGCGGCTCTGGTGCACTGGAGAACGGCTGGCAGAAATTGTTACATAGTCAGCGCTACCTGTGATCCGGGCAGGCTTTTGGAGTTGCGGAAGAGATGCCCGCTGCCTCTCCGCTACCTTATTCTACTCTTCTTACTACTACTAGATACAAGTTGGAGCATCTGCATCTACTTTCCCATCTTTTCTCTCGCTTCCATGTCTCACTCTTGTCCCATTAGCATCCAAACAACAACATGCTGCACTGTTTATGCAAAATCAATTTTCACGTTTCGCCAATGTGCTGGTATAATTTGTTGTTCATTGGGGACAAATAAAGACTGTATTCAGTTGGTTGGAAAGACGCATGGTTTCTGCAATCTGTTACTTACTATCTAAATCACTTGATCACTAACGGACGGACTTACTTCCGGTGTAGAGTGGAAGCGTTCTTATATAGAGGGCCGTTATCAGTTTCAAAGTTTATCGCTTCCACTACTGCCAGGCTTTTTGGGTAGTGGGAGCTATGTCGAGTGTGTCACGTTTATTACAGTGAGACGCGTAGGTCAAAAACTACGATAGCGCTCGGAAAACAAGTCAGCCTATAAACTTACAACTTAAAATAAATTCAGTATGTATAATGCATAATAATATAATATATCGGTATTAGGCATGAAAAGAATTTTAATTAGATATATCATCGAACAATAATATAAAGTTATATTAAATTTATATTTACATAAAAGCTTAATTCGGAATTTGTATGTTTTCGTATGTGAGCAATCTTAATTAGATATCTCTTGTAAAAAAAAAGTTTTCGGTTGTAACGAAGTGAATAAATTACACCTTAATACAATGTAATTAAAGAACCTCGGTGGTTCAGGGGTAAGAACGTGTGCCTCTGAACCGAAGGGTATTGAGTTTGATCCCAGGGTACTCCTTTCACTTTTTCAGTACAAACTGTAAAATTAACATCAACCGAGGTTCTGGCATTGTATTTGAGCAAGTTGAATGTCTGCACGTTCCGCCCTTCGGAGGGGGCGTAAAGCCGTAGGTCCCGTGTCCATGCGATGTTGGGCACGTTAAAGATCCCTACCCTCCTTACAGAAAGGCAGGGGTTCGGCAAACTCTCTAGGATAGCGAGGTGAAACTGCTACCTGTCGTCGGTGGTTGGCCATAGTCGCGGAAATAGGCCGACGTAAAAAGAAACAAAAACAAAACATACAATGTAATTAAACATATATGCATCAAATAATTCATGAATATTAATTTATTTCGTAGAATTTAATAAAAAGAACAAACACAAGATACCGAGAAAAAGTTGTTTTAGATAAATCAAGATACGTATTAATCAGGTGATAATGTCCTATCATCGGCTATCTACATTTTATGACTAACGGATGCATATAAAAGGAGGCCTCGAGCATTCACCGATACACCGACATAGCCAGTAAGCAGCAGTCCACGATATAGCCGAGTGTCTTCAGCCTTAGCTGAGTTTGCCCCAATATTATACCGCAGTGTTGTAAATGATTTGCCGGCTATTACAACAGATGTTACCTCCTGGATGTAATAGCATGGTACGATCTAGTTTGGTCTAAAACGCCTGAGCCAGTTGTTGTTTCCTGGGAGTAGGCATCTGAGATCAAACCATACGACCGCCCCCTTACCCTCCTTATAGTGACCGACCAGGGTGGCTATGAGGGGCGCTGATTTCCGATCGTAACCCGCTGGTCTGGCCAAAAAGCCAAAGTTGTTTAGTACCTGATGCTGAGTCCTGCATGCTAAACAAGTGAAGCTCATTCCATATGACCCCCTTCGCTCCCCCAACAAAAAGGCAACTGAAAGCTCCCCTTCGGCTGGCTAGCCTGTAACCTGAGAACACTGAAAAGAAGTCCTGTCCGGAAGAAATATACCAGTTTCGTTCCTCAGCAAGAAGAATCGACCAGGCATTATATTTCGATTTATATAAAGTGTAAACAATGTATGTAGGTACTGTATATACTTTTATATTTTTAGGAAATTGTAAATGAATATATACAAATGGCGGCCGAGCAGCATTCATTCAGCATGAAGTAGGAAACGTTACACGGTATTTAAAACTAAATACATATTTAAGCGAAAACTATATTTACAGAAGTAACTTCCAGCACTTGTATACTTGAGCGATCTTAATTAGATCTCTCTTCGGAAAATCATTTTGGGGCTTACCACTAAAATACATAATTAAACTAAATTTATATTTATAGAAAAGTAAATTCGACACTTTTATATTTCGGTATAGGAGCAACGTTAAGTAGATACCTCGTCTATAAATAATTTCGGCGCTTAAAACTACATATATATTTATACTAAAGAAGAGTAACTTCGTTACAACCGTCCATATAGGGAGAACAGGGAAAGAGTTAGGTCCCACAGTCTTTGAACCTCGGAGAAGTATAAACAATACCACTTCAGTGTTCGGCTGCCACCTGAGGGAGAAAGAGAGAGCGAGAGAGCACGCTGTCAGAATTTTGTTAAAGAGAACAATGCCATCAAGTTTTGGCAGCGAACAATTCGTCCTAGAATAAGTGGAGATCCACAAATACATAATTGAATCCAGCAGGAACGTCTTCAATGTTTCCAGTACCCGTGGTTTGAACTTACCGTTTATATACACAGAACTAACAGAGTAGTGTTGAGTGGAGATTGATTTCGACCATGGAACTAAGCATGCTTGGTTTGGTTGCTCTTTGGTTCTGTTCCTCTGTCGTCTTGTTTAAGTGTCATCTATCACTTCTGTCACCTGTCGATTCTGTTTTTATTCTCCCTTTCAACTTTACAAATTTGTTTTTTATAGGTGCACTCCATTTTGCTAGTTTAAAAGAAGCGTAGTTTTGTATTCACCCTTTTGCTACTTTAAGTCTGGCGATGCTGATATTATGTCCTTCGATGTTACTTTGTCTGGAGATCTAAAGACAATCGATTCAATTAATACTTTGTAAATTTCTCATATAGTATAGTTTCTGTAATACAAACAGAAAAGTAAGTATTACCTTTGCACGGCCTTTTGTAATTTAAGTTTTTTTATTTATCAGTAACCTTGTAGACCTCTACTCTTTCTGTGGAGGTCGTTGCTTTGTTATCCTTTGTAATGCTCACATGCTAGACCTACCAGAAGCCTAATTTCTGACACAACCATCTTTCATATTCTAGGTGTTAACCACTGAAGATGGTTCGTCAAAGCTGAAACGCGTTTGTTTCAAAATAAAAACTGCCTGAAAGTGGCGCTATTGATTTTATCCTTTAACTATGTCAAACCCATATGTACTGACGTTAGGAATTATATCTGAGTGGTTGCTAATAAAACAAATTGAAAACATAATTTTAAGGGCACCTATAATGTACTTTATAATAATACAAAACACAAATTTAAAACATTCTGAATGTACGACAGGGTCACCATCTCGGTACGGAACCAGGTAGTATGTTGTCACGACAGCTCCAAATAACACAAAATGTTGTAAAATAGAGACTGTGTACAAACAACTAACAATTTTGTAAATTTTGTTTGTGCGGTATACTAATTACACCGAGAACATATCTATAAAGTAATGCGGCTATGGTAGCCAGCCTCCTAGAACATTGTGAGATGTACGACAGTGTCGCCATCTCGGTGCGGAACTAGGTAGTATGTTATCGCGACATTGTCCCTATATTAGGGAAGAAATGGGCCAGGGCTGACAATTTACAACATTTTTTGTTGGTTGTACACAGTCTCTATTTAATAATATTTTATGTTATTTGGAGCTGTCGTAACAACATACTACCTAGTTTTGCACTGAGATAGCGACCCGGTCGTACATCTCACAATGTTCTAGGAGGCTGACTACCATAGCCGTATTACTATATAGGTGTGTTCTTGCTGTAATTAGTATACCGCACTGACGAGCTCTAATTAGAGCGACACCGGTCTGCGGTTCTTGTTATGGTGAAAATATATCTAGCCTTACAAATCTAAATACAAACGGCCTCTACAAACTTACGATTGCTTTAAGGAAGATGACATCTCAAAGAAATTTCGTAAAAAACTCGCTGATAAACAGATCCGACGTGGCTGTGTTTTTTACTGAAATTTGCCTAAGTAATGGTAAACGAAATTCATATAAAAGCTTTTTTATGAGAACTAGGTATAAGGTTTTTTACATGACAATTTGCAAAACCAGTTTCTTTCAGTAAGATTTGAAAACACATTTTTTATGTGAATTCGCAGACGTATTTTTCACAATAACTTGTTAAACATTAAACATTACTGATTAATTACTAACATTTCACAACAATTAAACCAAAAATGATTCCATTTTCATGACATTGGAAGTCGGAGCAGGCTTGTATATTTTATTATGGGTACTAAGGAGACATATCAGCACTGAGAAAGTGATTCATTGTTGTTTTTCACAATAACTTGTTAAACATAAAACATCACTTTATAATTACTAACATTTCACAACAATTAAACCAAAATTGATTCCATTTTCATGACGGTGGAAGTCGGAGGAGGCTTGTTTATTTTATTATGGGTACTAAGTGAGTGGTGGACGTGCCGCCACCTAGTTGCGAAACCAAGAGGTATATTGTCACGCCAGCTACAAATAACACAACGTGTTAAAAATACTGGATACAATACTGTATACAACCAGCTAACAATTTAGCAAATTGTCAGCCCTGGCCCATTTCTACCCTAATATAGGGACAAAGTATGTAAGGCTAGATGCATTCTCGTAACAATTCGAAGCGTAGACCGGTTTCCCTCTCATTAGAGCTCGTCAGTACAGCATCCTAATTGCAGCAAAAATGCACCTATAAAGTAATACGGCTATAGTAGCCAGCCGTTCAACACTTAATAAGTGGTGGACGTGCCGCCACCTAGCTGCGGAACCAAGTAGTATGTTGTCACGCCAGCTCCAAATAACACAAAGTGTTAAAAAATGGATACTGTATACAACCAACCAACAATTTAGTAAATTGTCAGCCCTGGCCCATTTCTACCCTAATATCCCTAATATAGGGACAAAGTATGTAAGGCTAGATGGTTATCGCAAGAATTCGAACCGTAGACCGGTTTCGCTTTCATTAGAGCTCGTCTATACGGCATACTAATTGCAGCAAAAATGCACCTATAAAGTAATACGGCTATAGTAGCCAGCGTTTCAACACTAAGTGACTGGTGGACGTGCCGCCACCTGTTGCGGAACCAAGTAGTATGTTGTCACGCCAGCTCCAAATAACACAAAGTGTTAAAAAATAGAGACTGTATACAACCAACTAACAATTTAGTAAATTGCCAGCCTTGGCATATTTCTGCCCAAATATAGGGACAAAGTATGTAAGGCTAGATGCAATCTCGTAATAATTCGAACCGTAGACCGGTTTTGCTCTCATTAGAGCTCGTCAGTACGGCATACTAAATGCAGCAAAAATGCACTTATAAAGTAATACGGCTATAGTAGCCAGCCTTTCAACACTAAGTGACTGGTGGACGTGCCGCCACCTGTTGCGGAACCAAGTAGTATGTTGTCACGCCAGCTCGAAATAACACAAAGTATTAAAAAATAGAAACTGTAAACAACCAACTAACAATTTAGTAAATTGTCAGCGCTGGCCCATTTCTACGCTAATATCCCTAATATAGGGACAAAGTATGTAAGGCTAGATGGATTCTCGCAACAATTCGAACCGTAGACAGGTTTCGCTCTCATTAGAGCTGGTCAGTACGGCATACTAATTGCAGCAAAAATGCACCTATAAAGTAATAAGGCTATAGTAGTCAGCCTTTCAACACTAAATGACTGGTGGACGTGCCTCCACCTAGTTGCGGAACCAAGTAGTATGTTGTCACACCAGCTCCAAATAACACAACGTGTTAAAAAATAGAGACTGTATACAACCAACTAACAAATTAGTAAATTGTCAGCCCTGGCCCATTTCTACCCTAATATAGGGACAAAGTATGTACGGCTAGATGCATTCTCGCAACAGTTCGAACCGTAGACCGGTTTCGATCTCATTAGAGCTCGTCAGTACGGCATACTCATTGCGGCAAAAATGCACCTATAAAGTAATGCGGCTATGGTAGCCAGCCTTTCAACACTATGTGAGTGGTGACGTGCCGCCACCTAGTTGCGGAACCAAGTAGTATGTTTTCACCCCAGCTCCAAATAACACAAAGTGTTAAAAACGAGAGACCGTATACAACCAACTAACAATTTAGTAAATTGTCAGCCCTGGCCAATTTATACCCCAATATAGGGACAAACTATGTAAGACTAGATGCATCCTCCCAACAATTCGGGCCGTAGACCGGTTTCGCTCTCATTAGAGCTCCTCGATACGGCATACTAATTGCAGCAAAAATGCACCTATAAAGTAATACGGCTATAGTAGCCAGCCTTTCAACACTAAGTGAGTGGTGGACGTGCCGCCATACTTTGTGTTATTTGGAGCTGGCGTGACAACATACTACTTGGTTCCGTAACTAAGTGGCGGCACGTCCACTACTACTACTGCTACTAAAGTGTTAAAAAAATAGAGACTGTATACAACCAACTAACAATTTAGTAAATTGTCAGCCCTGGCCCATTTCTACCCTAATATAGGGACAAAATATGTAAGGCTAGATGCATACTCGCAACAATTCGGACCGTAGACCGGTTTCGCTCTCATCAGAGCTCGTCAGTACGGCATACTAAATGCAGAAAAAATGCTCCTATAAAGTAATACGGTTATAGTAGCCAGCCTTTCAACACTAAGTTAGTGGTGGACGTGTCGCCATACTTTGTGTTATTTGGAGCTGTCGTAACAACATACTACTTGGTTCTGCAACGAGGTGGCGCCACTTAGTGTTGAAAGGCTGGCTACTGTAGCCGTATTACTTTATAGGTGCATTTTTGCTGCAATTAGTATGCCGTACTGACCAGCTCTAATGAGAGCGAAACCGGTCTACAGTTCGAATTGTTGTGAGAATGCATCTAGTCTTTATTATGGGTACTAAAAAGGCATTTCTGCACTGACACACTCACAACGTGATTCATTATTGTATATGCTTCAACGCGCTAGGGACGAGCGGCAAGTTGTAAGGTCGAAAATAAATTGAATTCGTATTTTTCGAAGGTCCAATTTATAGTCCCAGATTCCCAATTATCAGAATTGAAGAACGGTATATCTTAATTCACTAAAGATGTGGCGTCCAGATATTATTATTATGACCTGTTGTTTATTCTCAACATTCTGGCATGTATATATATATATATATATATATATATATATATATATATATATATATATATATATATATATATATATATTCATTTTTTCCCGGAAAATTTTGTGTTTTCTTTCAAAAAAAATTAATATCTCCGGAATTAACAAAGTAAAGGCAACCAAATTGGTACGTGGGTTTATATCCTTATAAGTAACTCACCTACCAAAATTTAGCTATGTATATCAAAAGACAAAAAAGTTATAGGCATTTAAAGAAAAATAAATTGGGGTTTTCCTCAAAACGTCAAAGTTGCGATTTAAAACGTCAAAATCGGCAACATTTAGGCAAATAACTTGAATCTAATACGGGCTATGGAAATCAAATGTCTCAAGAAGGATGTTTTACCAAACCTGAAGTCTTAGTTTTAACCGTCATTGTTCTTCATTTTACTAAAATGTTTCCAGAAAATTCATTTCAAATAGACCCTTTCTCTGATGCTTGGCAGTAGTCTTAGCTATAGAGTTTATCGTTTAATGGTATATAATTTTTGTCGAATTTTCGTAAAAAATCAATAAAGCTCAATATATCCGTTATTATACAAGATATGAAAAAAAAAGTATATATTAATTATAGGGTGTCTTGAGCTACATCTTAAAAAAATATTTCTACAATCACAGGCTGGCCCATAAGTTGCTGCTGCTTTATGAAATTGAAAACAGTAAATTCTAAAAATAATATATAAAGTATGGACAAGTAAGAGACACTATTGGTACATCAAAAATACTCTTAAATCTAAATAAACATGTATTGTTTAATTTAAAGTAAAGCTAAATGCATTCTTGCAACAATTAGAACCTTAGACAGTAATTGTTGCGAGAATGCATCTAGCTTTACATACTTTGTCCCTATATTAGGGTAGAAATGGGCCAGGGCTAACAATTTACTAAATTGTTAGTTGGTTGTATACAGTCTCTATTTTTTAACACTTTGTGTTATTTGGAGCTGCCGTGACAACATACTACTTGGTTCCGCAACTAGGTGGCGGCACGTCCACCATTCACTTCATCATCATCATCATCATCAATCAGCACTCTGCGTCCGCTGCTGGACATAGGCCTCCCCTAGCTATTCACTTAGTATTGTTTTATTTAACTCTTTTCTCTGGCCAGTAGAATTCTTAATTTTGTATGAATAGCATGCCTGTTGGCAAAATGACTTGTTTATCTGAGAATAATACTGAAATTTAATGAGTGGATTGACACTAGATAAGAACTAAAGGTTAAAAAGGCAGTAACTCTGAGATCAATAACATTAATGTATAATTTTACGCCAGTAATTAGTTAAGTTTAATATGTAAGCTACAGCATATAAGTCATATGTAGAAACTGTCCTAATAACAACGTCACTGTTTACTAGTAATTTTGACTATGTGAAAACTGAAACCTGTGATGAGCACTAATAAGTACACTTGGAGAACATCCAAATCACCACAACACATTTCAGAGACCTTACGATCGTTTTGTTGACCATGTCAACATCTTCACAGGAAGAAAAATTCTAAAATAAAAAACCAGCTACCGTGTATTTATATCGCGTCAAAGTAAACTAACTAGTCCGAAGTAAAGTTTTCGTCTAAGAATGATCGTTTGGTGAGATAAACAACATCAACTCAACTCATCTCTTTTAATTAGAAAATTAAAACCCTGAGTGTCTGTCTCGCCATGTTAACTCTGACAAAGAATAAATAATTGAATCAAATACTACATAAAAATAATATTTATATTGATTTTAATTCTTCGTGAAAGTATTTATATTGAATAAATGGATACAACAAATCGAAAGGGTCCTTAATTCGAGACAAACAAAGAGGTTAGTATATGTATAAACCGGCCGAGTTATTGACAGTAATTTATTATTCTACCAGACAAATTTTGAGTGTTTGAGCGGTCAAATGCAAAGAGAAAATAAAGAGCTTGACATTAAAGGTGCCGCACGAATCAATGAAATTTTTTTCTTAATTGACTCTAATATATAAATACTTTCTAATGAATCAAACATAGTTTGATGTCTAACATTTTTGACAAGTTTCAAATTTTCCTTGTCGATGTGGTTATTATTATTCCATATATGCTGTGCCACACATGATTTGTCCACCGTACCATAACGTAAATGTTCGAGATGTTCACGAAGAGAGATGAGTTGAGTTGATGTTGTTTATCTCACCAGATGTCTTTGGCGGCTTGTTCCAATATCCACATAGTAAATTTCTAGATCGAAAGAAAACGTGCTGATTTCTTGAATAACTCGGGTCGTTTGGACCTATATTAGATAAGGGTCATAAATTTGTCGACCAGGAGATTAAAGCAGGTCCTAGACCTCTTACTTTTATTACACAATAAACAAACGATCGTTCTTGGACGAAAACTTTACTTCGGACTAGTTCGCTTACTTTGACGCGATATAAATACATGGGAGCTGGTTTTTTATTTTAGAATTTTTCTTCCTCTGAAGATGTTGACATGGTCAACGAAACGATCGTAAGGTCTCTGAAATATGTGTTGTGGTGATTTGGGTGTTCTCCAAGTGTATTTATTAGTAATTTTGAATATAGTTACCGTTCTAAATGAATTTTATTGAATGTTCTTTGTATCATAATAAAGAAAAAACTTGAAAGAACTGTCTGTAAGGATGTAAAGTAAGGTTCCCACTCACTTTTACTAGTTAGATGGGGAACCATTGGCTTTCAGAGAGCATGACCACCCAACAACTTTAGCTCTCAGTACACCATTTAACTCTGAGGTTATTGAATACTCATCACAACGACAGTGAAATTTACTACGACGAGAGGGAAACTTATCAGAACTAAAACAAACTTGTTGCATTGAACAGGATAAGCTGCTACTTCGACACTAAAATCGTCCACGTGGACACTATTCTTTCTGCACTTGGTATACCACATACCGATCTGTTACCTAACGTAAAACTTGTCTTAGGTGGCCATTTGCTGCACACCAGCATCAAGAAATTAAGATAGTGCGATAATTAGTTGGTGTCTCTTTCAGACCACCGACAATCTCAAGGTAACGCGGTACTTCGCCGAAGATGTGCTCTAGGTAGGCACCGAAAGGACTGAGGTAATGAGAAAGTTAGTCACCGCTGTGATGCACTCGGTAAACCGAACATCTAAGGTAACACAGTTGTTGATCGACTCATGGCTATGAGCCAACCGAGAGTGAGTCAGCTTTGCACGCGTTTAAGTAGGCAACTCTGTTTTTTCCAGCGTCAACGTCTCTCTGCTGACGATGTTCTCTGTCCTTTAGTTACCCATTTCCCTCTATATGTATGAGAGAGATGCAGAGATTCATCTATTTCGCGCCAGTTTCTGCAGAGACTCAGCCGGAGCTTCGCATTCTCAACGGTTCTTGTTGTGTGTGTTGTCTTGTTTCATGGATGCGGTCGTCAGACCATTCGCAATTTTTTTCCGGCTTCTAACGGTTCTTGTTCGACCAGTATCTATCAAGTATGTTTTTTTTGATTAACGGTAGCGCTCGCTTTGTCGGTATCTCTTCCAGTTGTCAACTTGTCTCATTAATTTTCGACTTTATGGCCCTTGAATTTTCCTTGTTAATATTTCCGTCTCGAGTTTCTAATATTTTAGATGATGTTATTGCGTCATTGCGGAATTGTTTATTTCAGTAAATGTTCATCTCTGTAACGATATTCTCTTACCTGTAGATTTCCAATTCACAAACATTTAATATTCTCTTGTACCAATGTGAGACAAGTGTGGATTACGGTAGCGAATAAGATGTATTCTGCATAAACTCGCGTAATTCCGTGCTTATTGATAGCTCATCATTAATTAAGCACGCTGAAAAAAATTAAGCACCTACTGAGCCTTCCCAGGTGTTATTGTTAAGTCAGTAAGATCTTTATGGGAGAGCAAAAAGTAAGCGTAGCCAATTTAGAATTGTATCTTTATTACTAGAGGGGAACTACCCCCTCTACTACTCCCCTTATTTACGCCCTTGGCTGCAATCAGCTTTCTTAAAAATTCTCTCGATACCCCTTGTGATTCGCGTTTGAAATGGTAGACAAACAAACTTTTTTTCTACTTTATCTTTCCTGAATTTCGCGTACTCTGCTAACATTTTCTTTGTTCTGTGTCTATTAATTCATTTTTCCACGGAGCAATTCGTATATTCGTTATATTTAGCCACCTAATTTAATATAGACTTCTACTATATCTATTTATACTTAAAGGAAATTTTAATACCAAATTTAATGTAAATAGTTGAATGTGTTACTTCGAAAATTCCCTTAATACTCACATAACCTGATAAGTTGTTATCATTGAAAAAAAATAATAAAAAAAAAAACGTTTAAACTGATCTCTACACGAATCATGGTATATGATTATAAATGTCAATATTACCAAAACTAAAGTCTGTAGGTAAAGGGAATGTTATACAGAACTTGAAGTAGAGGGCATGTCCTTCACTTCTGAAACACAAAATACAGACTCTTCCATTAAAAAAATAAGTTACGGCAGTTTGAAAATTTTCAAGTTTATTCACTATTTAAGAGCGCCCTGTATGCTGCATCTCTATTGTTTTTAGAGAAGTAATATAAACAAAAACCTCTCTGAATGCGTCATTTTCATGGGACTCCGCTATTTAGTGGTAAAAACGCCGTATAACTTTTGATATCTGGCAACAATGTAGTAAGTTGCAAAACAATTGAAATAACTCCAAAGCGAGGAACGCTGTCCATTAATTCCCAAGCAAACATGCATGGTATTTCGGTGGAAGCTGCAAAAATGCAATAATATAAGGGGCGTTTAATTAAGAGGAAATAAAAAATTTAACGCCAACGACTTATAGCCCACTTCATGGTTGTTACAGTAATTTTATAACATGCAGCTCAAGATACTTTATAATTAACATGTTAATTTTTTTCTCGTATCTTGTATACTAACGGATATATTGAGCTTCAGCCTGTTTGGACTCATGTGAAGAAATGCCTCAAAATTTAGAAGTCGCTGTCTCCGCAGTAGGGATTTTTTGTTGTTGAAAAAATTCGCAAAAATTTGTTGGTTTAATTAACTATTAAACCATGACTAAAACTAATGCCAAGACATCAGAGAAAGTGCAAATTTCGAATGAATTTTCTGCAAATATTTCAGTAAAAATACAACGATGGTTGAACCTGAAGCTTAAAGTTTCTAAAGCATACTTCTTGCGACATTTTTTCTACATAAACTGTATTCGTTTCAGGTCTTTTTGTCTAAGAGTTGTCAATTTTGACATTTAAAATCGCGACTCGGACGTTTTAAGACGAAAAAGTATTAAGTTTTCAAAGTATTTTTTTCTGCAATTTATGAACTTCAAAAACGTAGTATTTGTCTTTAATATACAATACATTTTGTTATCCACACAAAATATGTTGGTTTTGTGCGCTTCTCTGGCCATCAGTAGCACCCAATTGTTTTTAATATACCTATAACTTTTTTTAACATAGCTAGATCTGAATTTTGGTAAGTGGGACAGGTTTTATAATATAAACTAAAGTACCAAATTTGGTTACCATAGCTTTGTTATTTCCGGGGATATAACAATTTTCCAAAGAAAATCTTAAATTTTCCTGGAAAAACTATTTCGATAATCTTGGCTAACGAATTTGTTCAAGCCACTTGCAAAAGGAAAGTACTCACCAAATTCGTTAAAAATGGGCCTACTATTTCTTAAGTTATCAGTATATATATATATATATATATATATATATATATATATATATATATATATATATATATATATATATATATATATATAATATATATATATATATATAAACATATAAAAATCGAAACTACCCCGGATATCTGTTCTAGGTGGTCTTGCTTATATGAAGAAATTTTTTCAAAAATCAAAAGTCGTCGCCTCAATATTGAAGTTTTTCTACGAAAATTCACTAAACGGAAATAATCTGCCCGTGTTTTAAAAAAGAGCCCATATGTCATTACAGGAGATGCAAAGAATAATTGAATTGAATTGAATTGGAAACTGACGAGGAAGATGATGGAGCGTGAATCTTTAGTAATGAATTACATTCATTATCAAGAAGAAATAAATGGTATTTGAGATACACATAACTGCACAGCTGAAAACAAATGAGAGACGAGCATTGGGCATATCTCTCCTACACCAGTTGTGTAAACCAGTTTCAGATTTCAGGTAAATAGGGAGGTGAAGACAATGTTGACGATAATATACTACGGGCCAACAAAAGTATGCGTATTATTAAAATAATTCTAAAGTAATCTAATTTTAAATTTTAAAACTTTGAAGGTCTCAAAGTTGTGGTTTCATCAACAAGTGCCTACAGATTAATTGAAAGTTTGGTTATTCCATCACCGCCTTCGCTAACGTCAACAATAAATTGTATTCCCTTCTTAACAATTTATATATCTTTGAGGTTATAAATACCTGGAATCTACAAGGTCGGCAAGCAAGTACGGTACTTAGTTCAATTAGCCCCTAAGCTTGAGCGGCAAATTAAATTAACGTTGTTATACACATACCGTCTTGTTCGCTAAATTTGATATATAACCAGGTTAACACGATCATACGGCATTTGAATTTGATTGCATATTAAAAACAAGCCCAGTGCGGAAAAGGTAGGTATCTAACAAGATACTGTGTAACATTATCGCCAAATATTCTTTCTAGGATTCATATGTAGTTAACAAGTTATCTTAAAAATAAATAGTGTCTAATAGAAAAAGAGTTTAAGACCTTAATTCGTTATATATTATAAACAGCGTTTGATAAAAAAAGTCTAAGACGAGTTTTGTGTAAGTAAATCTTGACATTTGTTGTCCGTGTCAGTCTCCGACAAAGATAATTTTGGTTAACTATTTCATTCAGCAAACAGTGAAGATTAAAACACTGATATTCGCGACATTATTTAGTAGATACTTTTTTCAAATGTTGTTTCTCTGTTTCGATGTATGTTGTCCTTTCCCATACATCATGGGCCGGTGAAGTCCCAATGGACGTTTCCGGTTCTGGTGTATGAGTCGGTTTTCCTTATAAGCAAAAATGATGATAGCTCCTCTTTGTACAAAAGATTCCGTAGGTAAAATACCCTTCCATTCGGATCTCCGGGAGAGGGGTGTACAGGGGGCCCCATAATCAACATTTAACATATCCTTCTAGAATATATGTGGCCTAAATTATTCTAACCTGAACTCCGTCCACCATTTCCTCTAGGCTAATAGGTCCCAACTCCTCTTCCTCACCGAAACCCAAATCAGTACCAAGACAGCCACTAATCACCTTAATTTCCCGGGTTATAAGCTCCTTACTTTCTTTAGATTGCATAAGTGGTGTGCGCATACGTCCGTAGCAATCTACCCTGCACCAGACTCCCCAATTTAGAAGCTGGAAGAAAAGACATACTATGGATAAAACTCTGTCTTAGTGCTGCAACTAAATTCATCTGTTGCATTTACCGGTCACCTTCTGACAACAACTTTGTACAGCTCTTCGACTACCTTTCTGAAAAAACCGACCATCTGATTTCTGAATGCTCTTACTCCGAGTCACTATTCTTGGTGACTTTAATGTCCATAATAAGGAATGGTTAGGATCTTCAAAAACCGATACACAAGAAAGAACAGCAGAGGCCTTTGCAGTCAGCAATTCTTTACTTACTTCTCCTTCTTCCTCGCATCCCAACACACAGCTCAAATCCCTTGGATCTCCTTCTTACTACAAAACCTAAATGCTATAAAATATCAGTCACCGCCCCTCTTGGTCGCTCAGTCGCTGCTTTCTGCGCAATACAACCAGAGGTCACACTGTCATCACACCCACGTATTGTTTGCCACTACAACTCCGCGAACTGCGACGAAATGCGGGATAACTTTTCCTCATTTCCATGGGCGTCTGTCTGCTTCTCTCATCCTGACCCCTCTGATATCTCACAAAACGTTACAGAAATTATCCAAGCTGGCATGGAATTATTTATTCCACGTACACATAAAACCTCTTCAGGCACTCGAAAGCCCTGGTTCTCTAAATCCTGTGACAAGGCCAGACCTAAAAAGGCCAACGCTCACAAAACGCTTCTACACAATCTCAGTCAAGAAAACCATCAAGCATTTAACGACGCAAGAAATCACTTCTTCCGCATGCTTTCTGATGCAAAAGACTTGTTTAATAACCACATCAAAAACAAAGTACTCTCAAGCTCCAAGGGCAGCAAGCCCTTCTGGACTCTTGCTAAATCTATTGGGTATAATTTCTGCAAGAGCGCGTTTACACCCCTTGTTTCATGGGAAGAAATTGTTTCTACCGCCCTGGGCAAGACTGAACTTTTCGCCTCGTTGTTCACCGGCAATTATACTCTCAAACCACCTCCAAATGTTCAACCATCAACAGTCCCCAATGTCGCGCATAAAATGAGGGATATCATTTTCAAAACTAAAAAAGGTACGAAAGATGCCCTCTTCTCTTAATACCAGGAATGCTTCTGGCCTTGACGGGATCTCAGTAACTGTTCTCAAAAAATGCGCACCAGAACTTGCTCCTGTCCTGACTCGTCTGTTTCAGACATCTCAGAATAGAGGCATATTCCCTAGTAACTGGAAAACTGCTCGAGTACAACCCGTCCCCAAGAAAGGATCCAAACCGCTTCCTACCAACTACAGGCCTATTTCTCTCCTTACAGTCCGCTTCAAAGTGGTGTAAAACTATATAAATACCGAATTACTAAAATTTCGTGAAAAACACAGTCTAGTCCACGACAGGCAGTAGGGATTCCGTCAGCGCAGATCAACTGCCGATCTCCTTTCTTTTGTCACCCATTCTTCGAACAAGTCTATGGAACTACACGGTGAATCCCAAATTGCCGCTCTAGATATATCCAAAGCATTCGACCAGGTCTGGCACGCAACGCTGCTTAATAAACTTCTGGCCTGTGGCCTACCACCAAAACTCTGTACCTGAACAGCAAATTTCCTCTCCAACGGAAGCATTTCTGTTGTCGTGGATGGCGATTCCTTTAAACTGTATCCAATTAATGCAGGAGTTTGTCAAGGTTCAGCTTTAGCCCCTACTTTGTTTCTTCTTCACATCAATGAACTCCTCTTTAGCACATCCAACCCAGTTCACAGTTACGCAGACGACAGCACCCTCCACTCAAATATACAATATTCTAAGCCTGTCTCTTTAGCCCAATTAGATAAGGATCGAAGACTCATGGATGGTTCTGTCTCCGGGGATCTCCAAAAAATTTTAGACTCGGGAAGTATAAATCTTGTACAATTAAACTCCACCAAATCTCAGTCTTGCTTTTTTCTCATAAGAGATACACCAGCCCTAGACCCATCAAAATGAAGAACCAAGTTATTCAAGGTAACGAGTCCTTTTCACTAGTTGGGATTTCTGTGGATCGAAATCTCAATTGGCTCCGACATGTCACATTGATTGCAGAAGCGGCGGCTACGAAATTAGGTTTCCTCTTCCGGGCTTGCAAATACTTTTAAGTTAATCTCTATACCTTATATACTTCACAAATAGGACCAAACTTCGAATACTGCTCTCACATCTGGAGTGCCGCTGCCGCTTCTACATTCGCTATCATAGACTCAATTCAAAAGAGAGCTATACGTCTCATCGCTGACCCTACCCTCACCGAAAAGCTGCCATGCCTTGCCCACCGACGTGCCGTTGGTGACCTCTCCCTCTTTTATAGATATCTCTACGGGCACTGCTCAGAGGAGCTTTCTTCCATAGTTACTCCACTTGCTGCCCCCAGCAGATCTACCAGGAGAACAGAGGTAATGCACCTTCTTACTGTCCCGGTCACCAGACATAGAACATCTTGTTATACCCGCTCTTTTGCCTCGAGGACTTCCAAGTTGTGGAATTCCTTGCCGGCACATGTTTTTCCTTCTCCTCCGAACCTCCAAACCTTCAAGTCGAAAATTAACAAGTTTCCTCCTTCCTTCTTATCGACATCCACGGTACGATAGTATTTAGGCTGTAAGCCCTCGTGGTGTGTTGTTGAAATAAATAAAAAACAACTAAGTGAGATGTAAGACACGAAAGACGTGCCGCCATCTCGTTATGGAACCAAGTAGTATGTTGTCACGGCAGCTCCAAATAACACAGAATGTAAAAAAAAGAGAATCTGTACAACCAGCTAACAATTTAGTAAATTGTCAGCCATGGCTCATTTATTCCTCAATATAGGGACAAAATATGTAAGGCTAGATGCATTATCACCGCAATTGTCCCTATATTGGCGAAGAAATGGGCCAGGGCTGACAATTTACTAAATTGTAAGTTCGTTATATACAGTCTCAATTTTTTAATATTCTGTGTTATTTGGAGCTGCCGTGACAACATACTACTTGTTACCGAAACGAGATGGCGGCACGTGTTTCGTGTCTTACATCTTACAAAGTTTTGGGAGGCTGGCTACCATAGCCGTATTACTTTATAGGTGTATTTTCGCTGCAATTAGTATGCCGTACTGACGAGCTCTAATTAGAGCGAAACGGGTCTACAGTTCTAATTGTGGTGAGAATACATCTAGCCTTACATTCAATGTCACAATCACGCACCCTTGGGGTCATCCTATAAATTTGTAAATAATTTCCATCAATTTCGCTTGATCACTTTTATTATAATGAATTTTCCCCAAAGCTGTAAGATTATTAGTTTCGAGATATGGCCGGTTACCTGTCCTAATGGAACTCCCGGTATATAACAACGCCATCAGTTTGATTTAGGAATCCTTCATTTTATGCCATCTTCGTGGCAATAATGATGTATAAACCAATGTCTCTCTCTGATTTCCCATGTCTACAGTGCTGCACAATCGGACAAGATGACACAATAACAACAAAGGAATTATACTGTATATTTTTAGACCAAAGACAGATAGCCTCGAACATTCACTTAAAATAAAGCAAAAGTGAGATGGGAGCCAATATGGTCTATCATAAAAGATAAACCCATTCCAGCAAAATGGAGTTCAGTAACTTACAAGGTTTTTTAAAAATTTATTTCAACAACACACCACGAGGGCTTACAGCCTAAATATTATCGTACAGTGGGTATCGACAAGGAGGAAAGGGGCAACTTCTTAATTCTGGACTTGAAGGTTCGGAGGGGAATAATTGTTTAATATTTGTTAAAATAGAATTCTTATTCACAAGTGTGTCAAGCGCATCACGGAATTGTAGCCAATTTCCAATCTTTTCGTTAAATGTTGGTAAGTTTATGTTAGGTAAGCTAAGTGAATTTAATCCTCCACCAGTTGCTATATTAGATTGTGATGAACTGTTATTTTTGTTCGAATACTTGTTTAAAAATCCGTTAAGCTTTGCAGTGGTTTTGTGGAATATTTGATCAAATTCTGACAAGTCAGCTTCATGAGAAGTTACATCGTTGGCAATATTTGTGATAGCAATATGAATTTGTTCAAATTTGTCTAAAGATGATTTATTGCACGCTGAGCGCGCTCGCAGTTCAAGTATATTATCCTCCTACACTGGATCATTATAAGCATATATATATATATATATATATATATATATATATATATATATATATATATATATATATATATATATCGAAAAAGTTTCTAAAACGTGTAAAACGTGATTTTATTTGTGCTCTCTGTGATATTAATGCTTTGAATCAACCATTATGAACACAATAGCAATAAAGACACGAAAAATAGTGCTGCAAATTAAATCATAACTTACACATAGCTGTGAGAATTTTTTTTCTCCAGCAAGACATTGTCGTGGAGTGAAATTAGAGCCCCCCGTGACTTGACTACAATATTTGCATCCCTGTACCCATAAAGTTTTGTGACGTTCTATAACTCGAGTTAAAAAAAATATTCACCAAATCACTCCTTTATTATCCCTTACCCCCTAAAGCAATCTTACCCAAAAATATTTCAAGGCGTTGCTTTGTAGGGTGCTAACAGGATATGATATTTGAAGATGATATCTCAATGCGTTCAAAAGTTATTGCGTCTATTAACAGACAGACGTACATGCCGACAGACCGACAGACAAAAATATTTTTTTCCAGAATCAAGTATTCTATATGTTTTGAGACTTTTTCCGCCGTTTTAGCAAAAAAAATTTCCAAATTTTCCAAATATTCCACCCCCGGATGCTACCTGGATGCCAAATTTGAAGATGATATCTCAATTCTTTCGAAAGTTCTTGCGCCTATTAACAGAAAGACGTACATGCCGACAGACTGACCGACCGACAGACAAAAAAAATTCGTACCAGAATCAAGTTTTTTATATGTTTGGAGAGGTTTTACGCCATTTTAGCAACAAAAAAAAATTTGTCAACAATATTCCACCCCCACACATTTAACCCCTTATTTACTTTCAGCACAGAATAACAGATGTTCGATGAAATTTAGAGTTTTCTAATAAATAAACCCTAAAACGTTATATTACTCGAGCCTTAACGGAAAAAAATAACATTTTGACCCAATCACCCCCCCATTCATCCCCTACCCCCAGTAGCGATTTTACTTAAAAACAATCCGAACCGTTCGTTTGTCGGGTGCTAACTCTATACCAAACTTGAAGATGCTATCTCAATTCGTTATAAAGTTATCGTGGTTACAAACAGGCAGACATACACACCGACAGACAAAAATGATTTTCGTTCCCAAATCATGTTTCATATATGTTTTGAAACTTTTTACGTTTAAGCGAAAAAACATTTTTGAAATTTTTGTCGCCGATGCGATACCTCCATACGTTGTGACGATGTGGAAGTAATATATTAAAAGGAATCGCTTACACTTTTGATGACTCCTTGCAAGTTCTCTTTCCCTTATATCGATCACGTTAGACGATGATTTCACCTTTGATTGCACTAAATTTTTTCTTGATTATGTTGCTTGTCCAGAGTCTATAGAAGAACTAACTCAAAATATCAAAATTTTCTACTATATACAATTCTACCTGAAAGCGGTTAGCATACTTCTGGTCAACTGTAGGCAATAGATGACCCTTGTATTCTTAATGGCCCTTAAAAATGTATTTTCCGGATGGTAAATATTACAACAAGGAAGGCTGCTAAGAAATATGTTAACTTCAAATGTGTAATCCTCCAGACAAGGCTCCCTAACAGTAGTAAATGAGGCAAACGCAACAAATGGAGAGACTATGAAAAAAAAAAGGAAATGACAAGGTATTTAAGGAATAAGGAGATGTGAATGAGGTAAAGCTGATTTGGATACAGGAAACACACAGTATATTAATTAGTGTAAGACATGTTTACTAACAAACTTATTTTATTGAAAGAAGCTCGATAAATTTTACAAATATACAATATATACAGGATCTATGTAGGTCAATAATTATGCACATCCAAATACAGTGATTGCATTATTGCTTAGGTTTCTAAAACATCAAGGTAAACGAAAGTTTATATGCTCCAGAGAAATTTGCAATCTAATACGTATCAATGTACTTGTGTAATTTTTAATACATTGCGACGAGTGACCTTTCAGAACATTGACAGCTCTAATTAATATCCTACCTAGGTCAATTATATCAATTCAAAATTAACTGCTTTTTTTCTAAATAATATTATAATATATCTAATTTTAGGATAGCCCTTTTTGGCAAGATATCGTTCCGGAACATACTGTCAAAAGATTGAATGTCCCTTACTAGCTGCGGGTGGACTTGATCATCAGCTGCATCTTCTAGCTTGCTTAACTCTGCCAGTTTTACTGAATTGACATCTTGATCGGCCTTGTCGCTAGTGCTTCTTCTTTTCTTTGGCTCAGCTGTCTTTTTCTTAAATTTCCTGTGAATGATGCGGTTATATAGATATTGGCTATGATCAAAGAGGTTCTTACAACCTGTTCTTACAATTTGATTAAAATAGCTGCTGTTACTGTGGAGGTCAGGCTCGTTACTACTGAATGATACGTGATCCTGTGCCATCGGTTTTCTTGGAGATTGTCATCTTCTTGTCGCTCTTCCTTAACGATGTCTTTTAAATCGTCATATGGTCTGACCACTGCTTTTTGGAAAATTGCCACAGGAGCTGTTAGTGCCCTTGATAGCGTTAAATTCGTTGGTACTGGTTTGACGAATCCACTGATAGATACACCCTCTATCTGTCTGGGAGTTAGCACCAAAGTTTTTTTATTAATGATACAGTCTCGCGATATGGATATTATTCCAGACTGTTTTATCTTAACTTCTTTCCTCTGCCCGTTACATATGATTGCAATTCTAGATTCTCTTGGGTTTATATTATCAATTTTTAATGTGCAATATATTCAATATAAAACCCTGTCTGTGGATATTCAATGTGATACAACGTTGTGGCTGCTGTTCATCCCATAGCCAACGTGAACAATATTGCTATTATAACAATCTTTCATTTTTGCCTGGGTGACTTATTTTCATAGTTCTGCCACTCTGCCTCTTCTTCATGCTGATCTGTTGTCTCTTGATTATTGGGTAATAAGATTAGCTTATGTATTGGCCTTTCCATTGTTACGCCCCCTGCTTTTCTAATTTCTGCTATCTTTGGTATTACTTGCTTGTCTGGGTATGCTTTTACTATCCTATCCACCGGCCATTTTTCTGCACGATTATTGTCATCTTTTATTAGTACCATGTCACCTGCGTGTACTATATTCTTTTTGAATTTCTCTTTGTATATTTTATGCCAAAAATCTATTTAAATTTGTTTATTGTTCTTCATCTTTCCTGTAGATTACCTTTCGTGTTCTCGCATATGACCGTTACTGGTTCTCTCCCTATGAGAAAATGACGAGATGTCGATACTAGAAATTCGTTGACATCATCAGTTAATGGACAAAAAGGTCCTGATTTTAAACATGCTTCTATTTAATGAGTTACAGTGGTTAATTCTTTAAATGTCAACCTCGTTACTCCAAACACTAGCTAAAGGTGATTCTTCGCCGATTTCACACCTGCCTCACAGAGCCCTAGAAAATGTGGTGCTGAAGGTGGTATAAAGTGCCATTGCAAATCCATGTGTGTGGTATTATCCTGGATTTGCGTTTCTTTGCTGAGGCCACTCTTTGTAGTACTGCTCCTACGAACGCTGTCCCATTGCCGCTTACATGTGGGAACACATATCTCTTCTGGATATGAACCTTTTTAAGGCAGCCATCAACGACGCAGTGCACATGTCGCTCACGACTTCTATGTGAATTGGTTTTGTTGATAAGCATACAAATATTGCCAGATAGTCCTTGTTAGATATGCGACCTCTGCCCTTTGTAGCTCGTACCTGAATAGGACCTGTATAATCCACTCCAGTGTGTGTAAATGCCTGTTGCTGGCAATTGACCCATAAACTACTCTGCTGTTTGGCTTTGTACCGGACGTATTTTATGCAGTTATTTATTGATTTTATAACGCATCTCTTTGCATTCGTTATCCAATATTTTCTGCTAACATACGCTAATGTTTCCTGGTTACCACCATAAAGACTGGTGCTATGTGCTTGTCTAATAATTAGTGCCGCAATGTGCGACTCTAAGCTTATAATAATGGGGTCTTTTTCTCCATAGATAGGTAAGGAGTTCTCCAGTCTTCCTTCCACACTCACTATTTTTTTGTGGTTTATAAATGGATGCAAATTTGCTATTTGGCTTTTCTTGTTTATCGGTTATTTCTTTGCAACTCATTGATCTCTTCTATAAATTCTGTTAATTGACCCATTTTTATGATGCTGTTTTCGGCCTCACTCACATCTATTTCGTATTGAGATATTCGTCTATCTTGTTCTATCTTCTTGCATTATGGATAAATCTCTTGCCATATGCTATAACACGCATCATTCTCGTAAATGATGAGAATCTTGGACTCAGATCCATTGCATATGTTTGTATATTATTTGACAAAGCATCAACTTTGGCTTTTTTCTTTCTTCTAATACTTCGTGTGATTTCTCTATTCTAATGGGGTAGTCTGGACCTTGAAACCATATTGGCCCTTGCCACCATAGTGATGCATTTTGTAAATTACCCGGATCTGTACCTCTGGATATAACATCTGCTAGGTCCTCTTACGACCTTACGTGATACCATTTGTCTTCGGTAATTAATTGCTGAATTTATGATACTGTTTGCAACAAAGCAGTTTTCCATCTTGTTGGATCTCCCTTTAGTCAGCCTATTACAATCATTGAATCAGTCCGGGTGTAGATTTCACATATAATTAATATGCGACCTAGGTCAATTATATCAATTTAAAATTAACTGCTTTTTTTCTAAATAATATTATAATTAATCTTAGGATGATCTTTTTGGTATGATATTGTTCCTGAACATACCGCCGAGTCAAAAGATTTAATTCCCCCTCACTAGCTGCGGGTAGACTTGATTATCAGCTGCGCCTTTCAGCTTGCTTAATTTGGTCCTTCGAGCCGGATACATAGGTCGCTGGTTCAATACGGCTCGAAGAAACGGTTTAAGCAATAAGTATCTGTGAACTGGGTAAAGCTGATTTGGATATGGTAAACACACTGTATATTAATTGGTAGAATACATGTTTACCAACAAACATATTTAAGTGAAAAAACTTCGATAAATTTCACAACTATACAATATATACAGGATCTACGAAGTCAATAATTACGTACATCCAAATATAGTGATTGCATTATTGCTTCGGTTTCTAAAACATAAAGGTAAACAAAAGTTTATACGCTCCAGAGAAATTTTCAATCTAATACGTATGAAGGTACTTGTGTAATTTAAAACTGCAAGCTAGCAGTTATAATCCATTGCGCTGAGTGACCGTTCAGAACGTTGACACACCTAATTAATATCCTACCTAGGTCAATTATATCAATTTAAAATTTTGTTTTCTAAATAATATTGTAATATATCTAATCTTAGGATGGGCTTTTTAGTAAGATGAAGAACGGAAAGAAACTGGGTTTAGGTTTATATGCCGCGTAATTTTTGTTAATATTGAAAAACAATGAATTCTTAAATATCATATTAATTGATATAGACTAACTAATATAAGACGGTATAAATTGAAAAATCTTACTAGGAAGATTATTTTGTTTTAAGTTATATTATTTATTTTGTTAATTTATCTAAAATTTTTTACTTTTTGCTACATTTTGGATGACCGAATAAAGATATAATGAAAATAAAGTTGTATTGCACCAATCCTTGAGTCAGTATACTGTACAAGTATTACAAAACTTGTCTCGAATCCAGCTGATCGCTACAGGTAAACTGCAACCTATTAGCCAAGTTTCCACATCCATTAAAAATTAAAACTACTTACAGGATTCGTTTTCGAGGGAGAGTGGAAGGTAAAACAGTCTGGACGCAGCAAGTGCATTGTAGTAGTGAATTTTCATTTAAATGATTTTAATAGCAATATGTCTTTTTTTAAAGAAAACAGGCATCAAATTTACTAGCCAGCATAACCTATATAGTAAGAACAATGTACCATATTTCATCAACACTCTATTGTTTAAAGAAGTAGAAAAATGTTCCGAAAATAAACTAAAAATACTCTCGAAAAAGCTGGTCCCATTTTCCGTGCCAACGAAACTCTTCAAGATATTTACCCAGCTGCCAAGCTATAATGAATCACCAAAAAAAATTTGGCGAAAGTTCCAAAAAAGTGCATGAAAATTTTGCAAACAATGCTTTTCACGAAAATCATAAAATATTTTTTTACAATAACTTATTAAACATTTTTATTAATTACCAAATTTCACAAAAATCTTGATAATTTGGACAGCAACACAAACAAAACTCTGCGAAAAATTACCCAATATTTTCTACACAAAAAATTGCTAACCGAGTACATACAATTCAAATTATATGCCTCTTCTGTAATTTAAATTTAAAATAAAATAATTTGTTTGCACGAAAACCCACTAAAACATCATTTTTGACGAATTCCGTTAAAAAAATGCTCCATCAAAACTTTTTACACCAAAATTGGTAACGAATGTTCCTTCAAAGAAAATTTATGAGATCTATTTATGAGAAAATTTACTATTAAAAGAACATTTTGTACAAGAAAACTCGCTAATAAAAATAAATTAATTTTTTTTTGGATATTGGAAATCTGATCTAAAAACAGAAACAGATACTTTTTCTGAGGCTTCACAGAGAAAATTATTTTGCGTGGCGATGAAAAATGAGACCAGTTGCAAAGAAAAACAAAACATTTCTGAAGTCACAGAAAAAAGATCTAGGTCTGTGTTAACCATTAAAATTGAACTTAAAATCTTAAAAGTGCTTATGCCCTCATTATTTGTATTTTCTTTTCCACAAACAGCCGCTATAAAAATTATTGGGTTTACATAATCTAATCAGATAACGTTAAAATTGAATCAGACAAAAAAAGGTTAAAAAAATCAATATAGATTCAGTCACCATCGAGATTTGAACCCACGTCCCCCGAAGTTCTAAACCTTCAGTGCATCGAAGCATGCAAACTAAAGTATACTAAAACATGATAACGCATAATGGTCTTCGGTTATTTATTTGTAATATGTTACGTCTGTTTTAGATGCATTTTTCGTAAACTTTGTAATCAAATGAGCACTTTTGAAATATAAATGTAGGACCTTCTAATATACATTTCTTGCAATATTTACCATACAAACTGCATTAATCATAGAAGCTTCATTTAAATATTACTAATTTTTGACGTTTCAAATCTCTATTTTAAAATTGACAGGAGAAATATTATACAATATTTAAAGTAAATTTCTCGTACTCCTCAACGATTATGCGCGAATAAAAAAATAGACGTTATCTGTAGTATTAAAAAGATTTTGTTTAACACATGCAACATTTTGGTATTGCGTCTTCCCATAACGTTTTTTTTGTTCTTATAACATAGAGATTCAGATTTTGGCACATTTGGTAAAATTCAAATCACAATTACTCGCTTATTTTAAATAGAATACGCTATATTTTATGCGCTATTTCGGTTCTCATCCGGTTTTCCTTTCAACGCGTATTAGCATGACCTATACCCAAATTCCACCGTTTCCCGAATATTTAAATTTTATTGGATTCACTTAATTCAAATTGGCACGATAGATTTAAAGCAGGCTTTGATACTCGATAATATGCTTGTTGACGTCTACACGTCAAGTCCCACCTCTTACAAATGAGAACATAACATTTGTTGGGCCTTCACCAGTAAAAAAAGAGAACACTTTGTATTTGCATCCAAATCGCTGCATTTCCGTTGTTTAGTTCTGTAAAATTAACGTGTTGCCAACTAACTTGTAAAACAAAAAAACCAAAATACAATTCAACAAGGTAGGTAGTTATTTATTATAAATGTGTGCATAACTTAACTAACAGCTAGTGGAAAACTGAAACACAAAAACAAATAAAAAATTGTTGAACTTATAACAAATGCTCAAATTTTGTTATTCATCTTACAATGTTATGGTTCGTAGCCTTTCCGATTTGTCTCCAATTCAGTGAATTCAAGGCACGTAAAACTCTACCTGCGATGTCTTCTTTTGTGGTGGCAGGTTCGTGGTAAACTTTATTTTTGATGTAGCCCCAGATTCTTGCATCCAGAGGCGTTAAGTCAGGGGAACGTGGTGGCCATCTATGTAGCTCGTTATTGGCAATCCACTATTGGTGCAAAAACTCATGAGCTAAATGGAAACTGCGGGTAGTTGGTCTGTCTTGCTGATACCAGCTTGCTCTAGCTTCTTCTAAACTTAATGTGTTAAGAGAAACTAGAATCACTTCGTGCAAAGTAGCATTATAACTCACCCAGTGAGACTTTCGTGGTATATTTTAATCCCAAAAATCTTATCGTTCTTAATTGCACAAAACACATTGAAAGACCACCTGTCTTGGGAATAGTTGATCCTGGTAACATGGGGATTCTCATCTGATCAGAAGTAACTGTTGTAGGGATTGTGCATGCCATTTTTGGAAAACGTCGCCTCATCGCACCAAATAATAATCTTGCAGAAATTCTCATCTTCTTGTGTATTTAATAGGAACCGTTCATAGAACTCAACACGTCTAGGAAGATCGTTTGGTTGCAAACCATATATCGGGTGGTAAAAGAAGGGTCTCCAATGATGCTTTTTCAAAATTCTGTCAATCGTTCTCGTTGACAAGCGTAATTTTTTTGCGCAATTCCTGATGGATGCCTTGGGATCAGCAACAAAAAATGCCAATACGTTCACTTCGTGTACCTCGTTATCGGCGAGTGGCTTTCGGTTCTGTACTTTTGGGCGAAAACATCCATGCTGTGAACAATTTTGCAGCAACCTCTATATGATGTCGTGGCTGGGTTTCGGTTTATTCGGCTACCTTTCTGCAAATGCACGACATGTTCTGCCCACAATTCGTTGGAACTCACCATAAATAATTAGAAGCTACAAAAAATCGTTGTTTGTGTACTCCAAATTTGCCATTTTTGCACCGCGTTGATTGATAGTATCTCGATTTTTATGACAATGAGCTTCTCTTGACGCTCTTTTGACATGTAGACGCCAACAAGCATATTATCAAGTTCCAAAGCCTGCTTTAAATCTATTGTGACAATTTGAATTAGGTGAATCCAATTTTATTGAAATATTCGGGAAACGGCGAAATTTGGGTATAAATAATGCTAATACTCGTTGAAAGGGAAACCGGATGCGAAGCGAAATAGCTCATAAAATATAGGGTGTTCCATTTGAAATAAGCCAGTAATTGTAATTTTAATTTTAAAAAATGCCACGGCTAATTCTCATCACCCTATATACTTAAAAGAAACGCTATTAAACGTGTCGGATAAGTGCCAACCTGTGGGTTATCTGTACACAAACTGAGCCTTCTCAGTTGTATTTCCACAGAGATAGCGTGCAACGTTCACCTTGGTTTTCGCGAGAATTTTTAAAAAAATCGACAAATTTCGAAAACAGTGGATTTTTCACAAATGGTATATTTGTAATAATTTATCTGAAATTTAATGTAGAATTCAAAAACATACTGAAAATCACCATGTTGTATTTAAAATAAGCAAGTTGATGGTCACTTCCGGTTAAACCGGAAATCTGACATTAAGTAAAATACTTTCACGGAACTGGAATTTGTCTCAGTCGTATGTGTGTAAATTTTCAATTTCAATTCGGAGTAGTTATTGATAAAAAGCTAACTAAATATCTTGGCGCCACACACACACACACACACACACACACACACACACATATATATATATATATATATATATATATATATATATATATATATATATATATATATATATATATATATATATATATATATATATATATATATATATATATCTTTTGGAATATTGAATAAATTAAATAAAATCCACATACCTAGCTACAAATCAAACGTAGCTACACACATTCACAACACAAAAGACAAAAAACCAGACATCACCCAATTACAACTAATGAAACATGTTAAAGACGACAAAAAAATGGAGCAATACTACATTCAACAAACAAACAATAAGAAACCATTAATTTCAGAACAAATCCAAGTACAAACATTTAAACAACACTTAATAAAGGCCATACAAATAGACAAATTATCAAACCACAGTGTTCAAGACAGGAGACCGATACACACGACACAGTGCGAAGGCACAGCCAATCAGAGAACCATAAACCGACCAATAGACGCTCACGGCGCAGGCGCCACGTACAATCTCAGACGTAGACCACACAGGAGCGATAACAGTCAGTAGCGTGCTGATGATGAAACTGCAGTCCACGCAAACCAATAAGAAATCACAAACGTACAGCAAACAAATAAAGTATATATATATATATATATATATATATATATATATATATATATATATATATATATATATATATATATATATATATATATATATTATAAAAATAGATATATCATGATTACTACTGGAAACACATACTAGTTTCGCTCTTATTTGAGCTCATCAGTGCGTTACATCAGCAATAACAAAACATATCTAAATTAATTGGCTTAACGTAGCCAAATTCTAAACGAAACGTAATATGTCAGTAGCTTGTATATATATATATATATATATATATATATATATATATATATATATATATATATATATATATATATATATATATATATATATCAAAACGTGCCCCGAATATGGGTTCTAGGGGTCCTAGTTCGCGCTCATTTGAAGAAATTTCTTTGAAATTAAAAAGTCGGGATCTTCCCATTACTGAATTTATTTAAGAAAATTCATCGAAAATAAAATAAATATAAGCGACAAAGATAAGACCTGATAACAGGTGGAAATTGTGATTGTTTTAGAAGTTATAAAATTAAAGGTTCTATTGCGGTAGATGTTACTACAGAAGGGGTGTAAGACTTATTTACCAATCTTTACCTGAATTTAGATCAATACCAGATGGTAAACAAATACGTTTTCAAAACATAAGTGGTATTCTAGTTAACATTTAAAGTGTTGGTTTTTTTCAAGTGGTTAAAATAAACAAATAAAAAATCTGGTTCTGGTAAAATTTTTAATAACAAGTGTCATTAAGTGCAGTTACTTTTGAATCTTGTTATAATATTTGTTTCAATTTTAGTTGTCATTATAAGTAAGTTTTTATTATTCTCACTAATTATTATTATAAGTATATACCTCCTTCCCCTTTACTTTCTATTGCATTTGTTTGTATTTCTGATTAAGTTTCTCTGCAATCTACTTGCTTCTGAAATAAACCGTCACAATTACCATTACTGTTATTATTACGTGCATGGTATATGGTTTAATGTGTTACATTTAAATGTCAACAAATAAATCTAACACGCCTAACAACTACAGTCAGGAATGGTTTATGCAAATATATACAGTTCCATCCAATCATAAAATAACGTTCCAATTAAAACTTTGTTTCGTAAATTGTTGTATGAGGACTATATTTCTATGAAGCTCTAAATCGTAAACCCTGAAAATTATGAATAAGTTAGGGGGGATAAAGGTAGGCATACGAAATTGTGTCATGAAAATTTTGTGATTAAATTTTGTCATAAACGCATTACTTTTATTACTAGTCTCTAAAATAAAGTTTTCAAGGCAATGAAATTTAAATAAAAACTGTTATCGTTCCAGCTAAAATATTTCTAAAAACATACATAAAGGCTTTTCTCTGGCTTTACAAATTTATTCTGCATATTCCTCCACAACAATTATAAAAAAATCGGGATGCAGCAAGTGCGTTAAGGTAGTGAGTTTTCATGGAAATGTTTTTAATGTTAAATATGTTTTTTTAATGAGACATCAAATTTAGTGTAAAGTATAGTAGAAACCATATTTAATCAAAATATTTTTATTGTTTGAAAAAGTACAATTTCTAGAGAAAACTGGTCTGACTTTCCTGACCAATGAATCTATCCAAGCGATTTGCACAAAAACTACACCTGCCAAGATATAATTATTTAAGGAAAGCTTTTTGACAGAAAGAAAATTACATGAAAATATGCAAACAGTTTGTTTCACAAAAATTTGTCATTTTTTTTTACAAAGATTGGTTACGTTATCTTACACGAAACATAGACGTTTTTTTACCATAATTCTAAAAAGTTGCATGAAAATTCTAGAAAAATGTTTCACCTGAATTCGCACCCACTTTTTTTACAATAACTTTTGAATTTATAATTCGTAGCATGTAACTTGTTACACGTTTTACCACCCTTACCCACACTATAAAGTTCATTAATACATTACTATATCGACGTGATTTACCAGGGTAGTAGTAAATAAAATACCACCTCCTTATTCAATGAACTTTGAAGTTTTCTCAAAATTCGGGCTCTCAGTGACAACTCTTTAATTCGGCCCTCGTTTACGTTCGTATTTTAGAGAAAAAGTCTATATAAATCCCATCGTCTCCGATGGAGTGCTCTTCCGAAAAAATCATTCTCAAAGTTGGTCAAAGTAACTATGGGCTGAGAGAGGAAGCAACATGCCTATATGTGGTAAGTCGAACAAATTAGGTGTTAATTGAACGCTGGCTGGATTGCGTTGTAATTGCTTTAATGAGTTGCTCTGTTTACTATCTCGTGTTTTTTAATGGTAGCTTGCGGTCGTGTTCGCGTACGTTCTCATCAATAATAAAGTTATATTAAAAAAAATTAAAATTCAGATTATCCCCGTTCTTATGCAAGACCTAGCAAGCTACCGCACCCGCAAACAACCTGAAATTCAGCAGTATATTAAGGCGACTTGAATTATTTTCAGCAACCCTTTTCTTGGGGTCTTCATTATGCGACAACAATTGAGGAGACCTTGCTGAAACATCTGTATTGTGCTACTGTGAACATTCCGCCTGACAGCTGTGACAAGATCAGCAGCAATGAGCCATCCGAGACTTGGAGCCACTTAAGCCAAGCAGAGCTCTGTTAAGATCTACCGGCGGTCTGGGCAACCCTGATCAGTGCTACAACCTTTTCAGGGGTCCCGCTGGCCCTGAACAGCACCAAACTTTGCACCCCTACTAGACCTCCACGATACACCACCTTGGAAGCAAAAGTTAAGTACTTGGCTCACAGCTTTCTTTGTGTTCACTTTAAATTACTGCCGCAGGCAACCATTTTAAGATATAACAATTTGCACTGTATACAGCCATTTGTAATCAATAAATAATAATATTTGTAAATTGTTGTATGAGGACTATATTTCTATGAAACTCTAACTCGTAAACCCTAAAAATTTTGTATAAATTAGAGGGGATAAAAGTAGGCATACGAAATTGTGCCATGAAAATTTTGTGAATAATTTGTGTCATAGACGCACTACTTTTATTACTAGCCTCTAAAATAAAGTTTTGCTGGTAATGAAATTTAAATAAAGACTGCTAACAAGCTAGCTAAAATATTTTTAGAAACATACCTAAGGTTTTTCTCTGGCTTTAAAATATTTTAATCAATAAATAATAATATTTGAGTCTTGATTTTTATTTGTGTGTTCGACGTCACTTAGAATATAAGGCCCGAAGTCACCTTTTTTATTTGGATAAAATATTAGCTCACCGCTGACTAGGTAGGTCATTTTTCTTTTTAATTAAAATTTTAAATTCTTTTATCATTACATTCTAAATAAAATAACCATTCACTCTTAGGGTTATAAGCATTTCAAAAATTTGACGAAAATTTGCCGACAACATTGTAAAAATTTTCTGGGAAAAACTGACTAGATATCTTTTATACGAAAATTTGCTGATAAAATAAATACAATTTTCTAATTATATACCTAATCTGTAATTAAAATTGAACAATATAGAAAATGTAAAAAAGCTTTTTTATTTTTACGGAAATTTGAACCAGTTAAAGGAATGACAAAGAAAAGCGAAAAATGCTCATATTTCCACGTCACAAGCTCTCAGAAATAAGAACCTAATTGAAGTCTGTCACTTTGAAGCCTCATTTGACAATTGTGGAAAAAAAAACAATTACCTATTTATATATTATGAAAATGATGATGATAACAGATAATCTTATTAAATTTCTCATTTATTACCTTCTTTTTATACCAAGGTAATTTTAATATTTTAATATTTTTCGTCGCAAATTTGATAAATAATCTCATATTCTGATCGGTTATTAGAATTAAAAAAAGATCTGAAAAAAAAATGAAACTAATCCCCAAATGAATAATTATTTTATGCGATTATAAAAATGTAAATATTTTTAAACTCGAGTCTTTAGTATAGAAAGTAATACAAAAGTTAAGGCAGTCACCCTTCACTTCTGAAACATAAAATGCATGCTGTTCCATTGGAAAAAAAACCATTATTTGGGAGCGCCTGTACATGGCATCTCGCATTTTTCGAAGAACTATATCAACGAAAACCTTTCTGAATGCGTGATTTCCATGGGACTTCCACATCTCTTGGTGAAAAAGCCGTATCATATTTTTTATATGCATCAAGAACGTGAAAGTTGCAAGACAACTGAAATAACTAAGAAACGATGAACGATATCACATTTTTGTGTGTACAAGCATGCATTATAGTTCGATGAAAAATGCTAAAATGCAATAATATAAGGGATTTTCTATTAAGAAGAAAGAAAACTTGTATCATCAACGACTTATGGCCCAGCCTGTCAAAATAATTTTATAGGATCCAGCCGGAGACATTTTTTTAATTAACGTATATAATTTTTTTCGTATCTTATATAATAATTGATATATTAAGCTTTACCGTAGAAATATGCCATCCTGTATATATGTAAACATAAAACTGAAACCTACTGCGCATATAGGTTCTAGGGGGTGTAGTTCGCACTCATCTGAAGAAATATTTTTTAAATTCCAAAGTGCGGTATCCTTCATAAGGAATTTTTGTACGAAAATTCGCTAAAAACCATAAGCTAATAAACCAAGAACTCACAATAAAACAATGGATTTTATAAAAATTATAGAGCCTCGGTGGTTTAGTGGTAAGAACGTGTGCCTCTGGATCGAAGGGTACGGGGTTTAATCCCAGGGTTTTCCGTTCACTTTTTCAGTACATACTGTACAATTAGCATCAACTGAGGTTGTGGCATTGTATTTGAGCAAGTTAAATGTCTGCACGTTCCGTCCTTCGGTGGGGGCATAGAACCGTCGGTCCCGTGTCTATGTGATGTTGGGCACGTTGAAGATCCCCACGCTCCTTACAGAAGTGTAGGAGTTTTGCAAAATTTCCAGGATAGTAAGGTGAAACTGCTCCCTGGCGTCGGTGATTGGCCATAGTCTCGGAAACAGACCGACGTTAAAGAAACAAAAACACACACACGCACAATAGATGTGGTTAGCTACACAAATTAATTTGGTTTTGTGCGTTTTTCTGATCACGTCACACCTAATTTTTTTAATGCCTCCAACTTTTTTTTCTTCTAACTTACAGCTCAAAATCCTGGCATATAGTTTACTTTATATAGTGTAAACCGGCGTACCAAATTTGATTGTAATAGCTTTATTATTTATGAAGAAAATTTTTTCGAAAAACCTGGTCTGATTTTCCTGGTTCACGCAAGTCACTTACAAAAAAAAGGAACCTGCCAAATTTTGTCAAATCGGCCCAGTATTAACGATTAACGGCACGGAATCTCACGTCTATGTATTTTTTATATCGAGTTTATAATGTTGGAAGATTCTGCGGGTCAACAAGGGCTACAATTTAAAATTATTTTCTAATATAAAGAGTGGTCCAATAAAGTGTAATACCTCAAAGTTATGTTCTTATGGAACACCACGTATTTGATAACGATTTTGAACCATACGGAAAAAATAAGGCCCACTTTCTTCAAGGATCTATATACCTATCTATTATTGTTTTTCAGAGATCCTAATTTTTGTACCTTCCATGTAAGATAATATAGAAAAAAACCTACTAGCCTGCGACGATAGACTTGTTACTTCATTAGCTGCTGTAGTCAGTACTTCGCAATAATTTACAAGGAGTTAAAAAATTCATGTTTAATTATTGACCCATTGAAAGTAGATTATCCTGTTTGTGTTAAATAAAACACCCTGTATTTTGTTAATCCATCTCATAAAAAATTAATTCCCACCCGCATGACACTAGGATGCCCTGTACCCAAGTGCAATCGTTTTTATGCTATTCATACTTTAATTACTGTAAGTGCCATTTTGACATTAAAACGAAACTTTCAAACACAATTTAGTTTACTACAGTCATGTTTTGACAGGGTTTTCAGCTCAGAATCAAATAAGAAAACCTGAACAGTCATTTATTAGTTGTTGACAATATTTCCTGTTATTTTCGCATATGAAACAGTACTCACTGCAAGAGAGGATAGACATGTTAGTGTGCATTGGAGAATATATGGAAAATTGTCTTTTGGCATCAAGAGTCTATGCTCAAAAATATCCAGATCGAGAACATTCAAGACAACAGGGAACAAATTATTGAGATAATTTCGAGTTAGTGGTAGTGTTGGATACGAAAAACTAACAAAACTAAGCCCATTACTGGTGATAGTGAGAATGAGCTGAGTGTACTACTGTCTGTTACGGAAAACCCAACCGCCAGAACTAGATGAATCTCCAGTGAAATAAGATTAAGTCAAATAAGTGTGTCTCGAATTCTTAAGAAAAATGTTATCCATATCATATTAAGATGCATCAACATTTAAGTAAAAGAGATTTCGTTACGCGTTGCGATTTTTCCTTGTGGGTTCTCGACAATGTTGGAAATGATCCTGATTGTTTCAACTGTGTATTATTCCCTGACGAATCTACTTTCCACAATAATGGACTGGTAAATAGACATAATTTTCATTATTATGATACAGAAAACAAATATTTCTTCAACAGCGACAGTGTTAACGCTTGGGGAGGTATCATATGCAATCATGTCGGAGCCTATTTCTTTGATAGAACATTGAAATTTTTAGATTTTCTACAGCGAGACTTCTGGTTACTCCTCGAAAATGTTTCACTTGACACTAGAAAAAAATGTGTCTTCAAATAGGCGGTGTACCTGTTCGTGTTTCAAATGAAGCGAGAAACTATCTTAATAGACATTTTAGACAAAGCAATTTAGATTCATTTCCACCTTTTCAGTACCAAGTATCAAATTAACACTCAGGGTATGACATGGAGTTAGATGTATACAAGTACCGCCATCCGTGTCAGTGCAATGTTTGGCACGTAAAAAATCCTACCCTCCTTACCGAAAAAAGGGGGTCGCCCAAAGTTCTAGGATGGTAATATCGCCAATAGAAAGAGGCTGATGGTAAATAGATTAATCATATAATTGAAAGTTATTGATTATTCGCCCTAACTATGAGAATCTGTCAGGAAAAGCTGTCCATTAATTTATTCTGCTAAATTCTTTATATAAATAAGAATCGATTGAAAGCATCATTTGAAACATAAACAAAGGTTTCCTAAAGGATTAATTATTGTTAGGTTAGGTTACAATTTTGACACTTTTTTTAAGAAAAAGTCTGGACACCGTAAGTGCGTTATTGTAGTGATTTCGATTAAAATGTTTTTAATGGCAAATATGTCTTTTTTAAATAAAAGGCATAGAATTTTGTATAACCCACATACAGTAGTAACAATGCACCTTATTTCCTCAAAAAAACTTTACTTCTTGCAAAAGTACAATAATTTTCTGAAAATAAACTTAAAATGTTCCCGAAAAACTCGTCCGATTTTCCTGGGCAGCGAACCTCTTCAAGCTATTTACACACCTGCTTTTGACAAGAATTCGAAAAAAATATTTGCATGAAAATTCGCAAACAATTTCTTTCACGAAAAATGCTATTTACTTTGCAAAAATTGGTAACTGATAGTACACGAAAATTATGTTTTTTACGAAAATTTGCTAAACAATTATTTTTCACGAAAATGTGAAATACTTTTTGTTAGAATAACTTATACATTTATTATTACCAACACCTCACAAAAAATCTCCCAAAAATTATTTCTTCAAAAACACAAAAATAATTTGACAATGTTCTTAATAGGAAAATTTGCTAAAAAATTCATAATATTCAAATTACCTATACACATAATATGTATCTAAATTTTCGTGGGTAATTCGCATTCTATACTATAAAGTCGCGTATTAAATGTCGTTGCCATAACTTTGTTATTTCCGGAGGTATGAAAATTTTCCGGAAGAAAACTTAAAATTTTCTAGGAAAAACTAACCCGATTTTCCTGACTAACGAACTTAGCTAATCCACTTGTAAAAGGGAGGTACTCATGAAATATGACCAAAGTCGGAACTGAAAAACTGAAGTTTAATATTCAGCATGAACGTATGAACGTATCCATATACATCTGTTAGACCATAGTGTAATATGTTGACAGATTATTATATTAACCGTCAGCTCAAACCTGGCACTGGGAATCCGACTGTCTAATTAGAACAAAGTATTGTGTAGTCTATTTGTAACACATATTATACATACATTTGATCTTTCTGCTCTCCTTCTTTATATGAACTTTAACTATACCAAATGTCACACTGCTCTGTTCGGGCAGTGTTCTTAAAAAGGGGTACAAAACTTTTTTTCATATATTATAACTCTATGATTGAAACTACTGCAAAGCAGCAGAGAAAAGATCTGTTTGAAATTCATTTTCTGGACATATTGAAGTAAAAAGGAGGACAATGTCGGCTGAGGCTGAAACTTAAGGCTTTATAGAACACGGTTCAATTGCGCTGACTAAAACCAAATCATTCAGCCGATTAATAGTTACCAGGCTTATAATTTGGCAGATACTTTACTTTTATAAATATTAATTAAGTTTCCCCCTGGAAAGCTATTGTAACTTTAATGAAATTTGTAATGCAAGTTTATTTTAAAGAGACTTACACACTCTACAGATACAGCAAACTTTATTTTTTTAAAGGAGTTACAACAGAAGATTTCTTTGATAATAGAGAGATATCAATGGTAACACTTTCGAAAGACTTCTTCAAATGTGCGCGTAGTAGGACCTCTAAAATCGACCTTCAACGCCTGTGTAAGTTTAAAGTATTAATTTTAGTAATATGTTGTAATATATTGTTGGCATTTCTGTGGATCGAAATCTCAATTGGCACCAACATGTCACATCAATTGCAGAAGCGGCTGCTAAGAAATTAGGTTTCCTCTTCCAGGCTCGCAAATAATTGCTAATCTCTATACCTTATATACTTCACAAATAAGGCCAAACCTGGAATACTGCTCCCACATCTGGGGTGCAGCTGCCGCTTCTACACTTCTTAACCTGGACTCCATTCAAAAGAGATCTATCGTCTCATCGGTGACCCTACCCTTACCCAAAGGATGTCATCCTTTGCTCACCGACGTGCCGTTGGTGACCTCTCTCTCCTTTATAGATATCTGCACGGGCACTGCTCAGAGGAGCTTTCTTCCATAGTTCCTCCACCTGCTGCCGCCAACAGATCTACCAGGGGAACAAAGCGAATTCACCCTTTTACTGTCCAGGTCACCAGACATAGAACATCGTGTTATGCCCGCTCTTTTGTCCCGAGGACTTCCAAGTTGTGGAATTCTTTGCCGGCACATGCTTTTCCTTCTCCTCCGAACCTCCAAACCTTCAAGTTCAGAATTAACAAGTTGCCTTTTTCCTCCTTGTCGACACCCACGGTACGATAGTATTTAGGCTGTAAGCCCCCGTGGTGTGTTGTTGAAATTAATATATATATATATATATATATATATATATATATATATATATATATATATATATATATATATATATATATATATATATATATATATATATATATATATATTCTGTATAACAGTAGTGTACAATTCCTATGAAAATTCACTACTATAACGGCAATCGCTGCGTGGATTTTTTTTATGGAAACCTTCTTAACCCTCTTCATTTTTATTTTATTTTAAATAATTACTTTCTAAACTGGTTATTACATTATATGAACCAAATGATACAAACAAATAAAATAATTATATTAGATGCTTATAAAAAATAATGTGCTATTTTGCGTTTAGTAGCTTCTATTTTCCAACCCCACGTAAATTGAAGTATGCAACCGGCATTGAAACCTTTTATGTTCTCCTGACGAGAAAATATTTATGTAGCGACCAACAGCGAGTGAAAGCCTTGGTTGGGTTTCATTTTCATGGCTAGTGGGAGGCAATCGAAATTTCTTATATATAGAATGTCATACCGTTGTTTCGATCGATGCTACAAAACGCGACGAAAAATTAAACATCATCAGCAAACTTGGTACAGCATATGTCCTATTAACTTTACAGGTAGATTGTAAGACACTGAGAAAAAAGTTAAACACAAAGTCTTTTGCAATTTAGTGAACTTTCATTTTACCATCACAGCCTAAGGATGATATGCCGTGTCGCCGCAATAATTATTCTAGTCCTAGCGCTTTTTGTTTCGTTACATGAGGGGGTGATCAAAAGAAACCGAGCCTTTTTTCTTTCTTTTATTTTTAAACAAAAAACCTTCAAGTTCTTTTAAAGTACTGGCACTTATACACTCAGTAACGTTGGCAAAATTATTTCCTTTCATGTATCTTTTTATTCGGGAAAATAATGGAAGGTCGCAGGGGGAAAAGTCGGGTAAATAGGGGGGATCAGAGAGGTTATATCATTTTTGTCGCATAGACAGCTTTGTGTGAACAAGGGCGTTACCTGATGAAAAAATCAGTCGACCGACTGCCACAAATCATACCTCGTACGCCGCAAACATTTGCGCAATCAAAATTTCTAACTAGAAAGCCTGGATAACTCTTTAACCTTGTGGAATACACTCTTAATGAACAACTATCTCACATCGAAAGACCAAACTGGCATTATATTAACGTTTCCCCTTTTCATCCGCCAATTTTCCGTTAAAATTTGTCCAACTGAAATCCAAGTTATTCCAGACATCTCCACAATTTTTTCATTAGTCCTTCGTTGATCTACCATAATTATTTCGCGAATTGTTTAACACCTTCATCGGTACGAGCCGTGGAAGGGCGACCAGAGCAAGGTTGACATTTAACTTTTTGTATATTTATGTATATATATATATATATATATATATATATATATATATATATATATATATATATATATATATATATATATATATATATATATATATATATATATATATATATATATATATATATATATATATATATATATATATATATATATATATATATATATATATATATATATATATATATATATATATATATATATATATATATATATATATATATATGTATATATTTGTGTGTGTGTGTGTCACAGTAATAACTTAAAAAATAATAGGACCATTTTAATCAAATCTGGCGAGTACTTTCCTTTTGCAAGTGGCGTCGTTAAGTTTTTTAGCCAACTTTTTATTTTATTAGGAACTCGGAATTTTGATTTTGCTTTTTTGAGAAAAAATCTTTATATCTCCGGAAATAGCCAAGCTGTTACAACGAAATTTGGTACTCGGCTTTACATTATCAAAGGTAACCTATTCGTCCAGATTTATGTCTCTAAGTTGAGAGAGAACGAAGTTATAGGCATTTGAAGAGACCAAAAATTTGGTGTCACTGGTGATCAGGAAAACGCAGACCACCTAAATATATTGTGTGGATAACAAAATCGGTTGTATATTATAGACAAGGTTAAGCTTTTTGCAGCAATAGGGTCACGAAATAGCAGAAAAAATTACTTTGGCAATTTTATAGTCTTTCCTCTTAAAATGTCAAGCTATGTTTTGAAACATCAAAATTGGCAACTTTTAGAAAAAAGTACGTGAAAACAATACGGGTTTTGTAGAGCAAAAGTCACAAATCCTTAAAAGCCAGCTTCAATGGTCATTATCATTCATTTTACTAAAATATTTGCTGAAAATTAATTTCAAATAGATCTTTTCTTTAATGCTTTGGTAGCAGTTTTATCTATATTGTTTGTGTTTGATAGTCTATAATTTTTAACGAGTTTTTGTAGATAAATAAAATATATCTATATATATATATATATATATATATATATATATATATATATATATATATATATATATATATATATATATATATATATATATATATATATATATATATATATATATATATATATATATATATATATATATATATATATATATATATATATATATATATATATATATATATATATATAAAGGTAAAGGTAAGATGCTTACTGGCAATTAGGCCATTGCTGACCCTTTTTGCTCATCTACTAACCTACCCTCCACCTTGAGCTCGACCTCAACGACAACAGTGATTTTGAAAAATCATCCGGCGCCGGTGAGGCTCGAACCGTCGTCCCCCGAGTCCGTATTGGAAAGTCTGAATCGACTTTCCCGCACGGCCACGGTTAAAAGTAATTTCAAATGCTTCTAAACACATTCTTTTATTTTCAGTAAACTCAAAAGTAAGGATGAAATTTCCAAAGTGTCTGGAGTGGTGTATTGTATTCCATGTAATAATTGTAGTTTAAGATACATTGGCCAAACAAGCAGAGTCCAGGTTAACACAGCACAAAAGTGACATACGTTTACAAAAAAGAACTTGCGCTCTGTCAGAACATAATCTCGACACTGGCCATAATATAAATTTTAGTAATGTTTCTATTTTACACTGTGAAACCTTAAGTAATAAAAGAATGTGAAATTACTTATAACGAAAATTTAATAAACTTAAAGAAAGATAATAATTTTAGAAATCACTACCCCTATTTATATTTCCTAGACAAAAACAAAAAACAAATTCAATTAGACAACATTTAGCTTTATATGTCAGTTTGGCATTTTTTAGACTTCACTCAAATTCATCAAAAGGTTTTCTTTTTATGTTTGTTATTACATAATTAGTTTAGTAGAACTCATGTTATATGTAAGTATTTTAAACTTTTATATTTTTTTCAAGTAAATTGTAAATTTTTTCTTTCCATGTTGTAGCCTTAATAAAGGAATAAATTTTCCAAAAGCTCGGCCTATAATAAAGGGTTTTATTCTACAACTGACGGCTTTCCCACAATTATATATATATTGAAACAAACCTTGCATATGGGTTCCAGAAGCCCAAATTCGCGCTCATTTTAAGAAATTATACAAAAATCTTAACATCAATAAAGTTTGCTAAAATTGATATCATTCATCGGTTTGACATTATTTCAATTGTGTTGCAACTTTTCAGGCTTTTGGCATATATCAAAAATTGTGACATGGCGTTTTCGTCAATAGATATTGATATCCCATGAGAACGACGCATTTAGGGAGGTTTAAGCTTATATAATTGCTAGTTGCTCAAATAGTTGCTGTCTTTAAAAAAATTCTTCCCCAACTCAATTTTGTTGTAAATGGAACAGCGTGAATATTATGTTTCACAAGTAAATTGCATGTCGTCTGTTTTAACTGTTGTATAAGACTCTTTTTACGTAAAGACTCTAATTTTAGGAATATTTACAATTATAATCGTATACCATAGTTAATATAGTGATTAGTTAAAACATCGTTTTTCAGTTTTTTATTCCACTTTAATAACCGATTAGATTATGGGATTATTTAGCGAATTTTTGAAGAAAAATATTAGAATATTCAAATTAACTTTGGTACAAAAAAGGTGAGAAATAATTTATTTACAAGATATTCTTTGTTTGCGTTTTCAAGTGAAACTTCAAAGTGACAGACTTAAATAACGTTTTCATTTCTGACAGCTTGTGACATAACACTAAGAATATTTTCCGCTTTTATTTTTCTTCATTTCCACTGGTTTAAATTTCTGCGAAAAATAAAAAAAGAACGTTTTATATTTTGTTTCCATTTTAATTACACACCATGTATATAATTAAGATTTTATATGTTTTTCAGCAATTTGTCGTATAGAAAATTTCTGAACATTTGTTTCCCAGCAATGTGTTTGTCAAATTTTTGTGAAATGCTATACATAATAATTTAATAAATTATTGCAAACATTTTTTTGCGGATTCACGTGCAAAAACTTTTTTCGAATTATGGTGAAAAAAAAACTTTTTTTGTAACGAACTTTTTTTAATTTTTGTTAAAAGATTTTATATATTTTTTTATGTAAGATTACTTCCAATCTTTGGAAAAAAATGGCGAGTTTATGTTAAATAAATTGTTTGCACATTTTCACGCAAACATTTTCTTTATTTCTGCCAAAGCGCCTTCTGTAAAGAAATGTATTTTGGAAGGTATAGTTTTTGTGTAAATTGCGTGGATAGGTTCGTTGGCCAGGAAAGTCCGACCAGGTTCTTCGGGAAAGCTGAAAGTTTGTGTTCTGGAAATGTTTGCACCTTCTCAAAAAACAAAGTTATTTTGATGGAATATGGTACATGGTTTCTACTATAAAGGATATACTTGAAAATTCAGTACCATAACGCATTTTCTGCGTCCAGACTTTCGTTAATTATTACCGGTTTAATTATATAATAATTATATGATTTTGTATTAATAGAAGCGCTAATCGTGGCCTACTTGAAAAAGTTTAAAAGTTAATAGAAAGGTGAGAAAACATTAGCCCGTTTGTTGAAAACTAACAATAAAACATGCGGTAATAATTACACAGGCCAGTATAATGAAAAATCACTTACCAAGTTAACAACTTCTAAGTTAAAGGACTCGTGAATTTTCGCGTCGTTACTCCATATAAACTCCAGAGCATCCGAACTTTGTAAGAATCGGAAATACACTGAGGAAGCGCGCCTTTCCTATTTCCAGATAGCGCAAACTCCCGGCTTCGTTCATAAAATCGTGCCTGCAACAAAGTTAGTAGTGCTTGAAGTTTCCAGCTACTTTAATATGTACCCAAATATGAAGACTTACATTAATGTCACGGGAGAAATTTAATTTTCCCCTTAACATTCAGGAATTTTTGTCGTTGTTTATTAAAATAGTTTGAATAATATATAAATGCTGAGAAAATCTCATTAACATTTTTTAACCCAGCTTAAGGTATCAAGGGTAAGACCGTTAGAATATATTAAAATGAACAATCGTCTACTGCAAATTATTAAGCGGTACACCTCCTTAAATTATTTTATTATAGTAAGAAATAGTGCGGCAAATTGAATCATAACTTGCACATAGCTGTGATAATCTCCTCTCCTCAGAATCGCATTCTCATGAAATGAATTTAGCGTCCATGACTTGACCACAAAAAATATTTATATTCCTGTACCCATAAACTCCTGACACGTTATATTACTCTTGTTTTAACGAAAATTTTTTAATTTTCACCAAATCACACCTCATTTATCGACTACTCCCTAAAGCCTTCCTACCCAAAAACAATTCAAAGCGTTCCTTTGCCAAATGCTAACTGAATACCAAATTTGAAGATGATATTTCAGTTTGTTCGAAAGTTATTGCGCCTACTAATAGGCAAACGTATAGGCCGACGAACCGACCGACAGACAAAACAAATTCATCCCAGAATCAAGTTTTCTATATGTTTTGAGACTTTTTACCCAAAAAAATATCGAGATTTCTGTCACCGATATTCCACCCCCACACATTAGGAGCACATAAAAGGAGCATCGTGTACCGACGTTGCCACATTGTTGGTGCCTGTCACGTTCCTCATAATCCCCTGCGTTGACGTTAGGTTATATTCCAGTTCGTGTTGGTAAACTATTTGCGGTTTACCTAATTGTTTTATTTAAACTTTGCGTTGCTTTTTGTTTCTTTTGCCCTTGAAGATGCCCGTTTTTTGTTTTCATTGTGAAAGATATTTCTCTATTCAAGGAAGTTTGAATCGTCATACAAGAGAAGTGCATAATATTTCTGAACCAAACGTGATACAATATGAACAAACTATCGCCCCATTTAAGTGCCTTGAAGGCTGTGAAGTGTCTTTCAAAATAAGTATGGTCCTGGGTCATCACTTGACAACTAAAGATGACTTCAATTGTTTCAAATTAAGGAACATTACTTTTGTATCTTATGAAGGTTAGTAGAATATTTTAAGTAGTAATATTTTGGGTCTGAGGTATATTGTGTTGTAAAAAAATTATTTTTGTAGAATTTTCTGCATGGCTTGATATGGAAAAAAGGTCTAAAAACGTGACTTTGTTAAACGTAGGGGTTTACTAAGGTGTCAGGATGGTGCTGGTCAGAATGTAGGGAAAATATATTTTGATTGTATTCGAAGTGGTAAGTGTAGGAAATATTCAGATCTAGTTATTATCTTTCCCTGTTGATGTCCTTTTGATTCAGAGATAAATAAAACTTCATTTTCAAATGGTTTGTAGCCCAACCCTCGTGGCAACCCTACTATATACTTTAACAGTATTTTTTTACAATCTACAATACTTTTACAATTTCAGGAACTCAATCAATCAAGAGATGTGATCGCAAACGCATGCTTAAAATTCAAGGATAGTATCAGCAAAAATAAATCTCACATGTTTGTCAGATGATTATTACAAGGAATATTGACACAAATCATTGTAATATTGTTTACTATCCCGATCATTACGGTCATGAACATGAAATTTAATATTTACGGATTCATGTAGGAAAGGCATTGCTACGAAATTAATGACTGGTGTCTCAGCTACGCGGTAAGTCATTCAAAATAAAGTATTATTTTTACCTTACCTCAAAAAATAGTTATGTACTTGTTTAAATAGTAACAAGTCATGAAAGTGGTATTTTAATGGACGAGTAAGCCAATTCCAGCGCGAGATATACACGAGTCCTCCAAGCTTGCTAGTCCACTAAAATATTTTCGGAATGTGATGCATACAATATTTTTTCTGCGACCGTACTATTATACTAATTTCATTTTCAGAATTTTAGATGAAGTGAGAGACAATATACCACCGAATATTGGGAGAGATGATCTTATTACAAGACAAGATATTTTAAATATAAAATCCTCATTCAATATTTCTATTCAAGAAGGAATCTGCCACAAAGATGATGATGTAAATGTTGATTTGCGGGTTGAAGAGGTCAGAAGTTCAGCCAGAACACTACAATCCTGTGTTATTATACAAGAAGCAAAATGAAATCATTGATGATTACAACCTCAAAAAGAACGACTTCTGTTTCATTATAATCAATGGAAACCAAAAAGATATTCTAAGAAAGTTTGGTCATAATATTGTGTGTATAAATGAAACACACGGAATGAATCCATACAAATTTGGGCTCAGCACTCTCCTGGTAATTGATAAGTTTGGGCAAGGTTTCCCAGTAGCCTTTTAATTTTCAAACAGACAAGACACCTATATCTATGAAGTTTTTTCCAATGCATATTGAATAGTATAGGCAATAAAGTGACAGCAAAGACATTTATGTCGGACATAACAAATGTGTACTACAATGCATGGGAGTAGGTATAGATGGTATGTTCTGGGACCACCACCGCCACTCCACCACCGGTGGTGGAGGTGGAGGTGGTGGAACTGACCAGACCCGACGACCTCCGACCTACCCCGAGCACAAGGTGGTGGACCCGACGGTCCCCCGACCAGACCCGAGCACCTCCACCACCTGACTTCGTATTTAACCCGAACAAGTAGCGAACTAACCTGAGATGACGTATTCAAAAGCCAACTAACCTGTATTAGGTAAACGAGGAACCGGCATTTAAAATAACATGCGTAATAAGAAGGTAATTATTAGCAATAAAATATAAACCACTTATCTAACCTGAGAAGTATCTGAAAATTCGCTATCATAACACACTTGCTGTACCCAGGTTTTAAGCTCATTTCTATCTCAAAAAATTAGTAGACCAACTCACCAAATAATCATTGCCTCCAGACTTAGCTTATTTTCGTAAAACGTTTTAGTTCTGATTTTTCACAAAAAAACTAGACACATATTGATACAAAGTCACCAACAAACCATAGCTCTATATACACAGAACTTTCTACAAATAAACACAACTTCTAGCGTCACTAAACTTATACACCTGTGATGAAAACACACCTATGGTTTATTAGGTAAGAATCAAAAAATTATTAAACACATAATTAACATGACCGCGCCTGGCTGATGTAAACTGAGGTTATTAGCTGGTCGCTCAACAAACAGGAAACACTCTTGATAACGGTTAATCAGCTGGTGACTGCAGTTTAAGCGTTTGCACTAAAATCATAACGTTTTATTGCGCTTCCCAGATCATATGACGGTTTTAGTTTAAATAGAGAATCGGTAGCGAATTTTTATATAAGTTATTTGGTGTAAATTATTTTATTATAAAATTGAAATATAAGTTTTTTTATATCGTAAACCCACCAAATTTGTTTCTTAGACAACGGTTTAAGGTTAGAAATAAAACACTCGATTGTAATACAATTAATTTATTAGGAGCAATAAGATTTACATACAAAATGTTACATAATGGCTCTTACAATACCAGTTAGAGGTTTATATTCAAATACACAATCATGAATAATTAAACAGTAAGCTCTCGTTCTCGGAGCAAAATTGTCTTTACTCATAAACTCCACTTTGATGTCGACTGTTGAAGACTTGATTGATTCATTCTGGTGTTGGCAATCGATTACAAATAGAGCCCGATCTTTAAACTCATCATAATTTAAAAGAGGCTCCGACATGTTTTTATAGTAAAAACTTTTTTGAAAATCTGTATACATCTGGTAGGCTTCAACATATTTAGATTTGTCGAAATCCATATTCATAGCTTCATAAGGGTAGCATTCTGAATTTAGGAACACTCGTAGATCTACCATACCGATGTTATCGAAGAAGTCACCTTTTTTGCCTATGTTATCTTTCCGATCTGTTTGAAACGCTATAATCACATATCTAGGTCTTTCCAAGTTGGTTGCAGTTTTAACAGCCCACACATCTCTGTTTATATCTCTGAGTGCTGGTAGCTCATATATATCCCATTTCCGATATGCGAGAAATATAGATGTGTCTTTTGCTATTTTATCCATCAGTTCCAGCTTCATTTGATCGTTTGGAAATACATGTTTTGCTTTTAAAAACATGTTGGTTACAGTTATCTTAGATCTTGCTGTACCTGTGCTGTAATAGCAGTTGGAATCATTTCGAGCTCTTGTAAATCGGAAAGTATGTTTGCCACAGAGAACTCCTTTAAAGTGATGGAAGAAACTGAAGAGGAACCAAAGAGGTAGGAGCAAGTGAAACTTGTTATCGTTTAAGGTGATGTGATCTGATGATACATTCAATCCAGCATTGCTAAGAGATTTTGCTTCATTCTTACTAAACGAAAGCAGAGTTTTAATGTTTGTTGTGGTGTATGGATCTCGTACTCGCTCCACTTCCTTGTTATTTAATTCATAGATCATTGATTCAAACAGAGCTACTCCTCCGTTATTTGACATGTGGCAGACGCCAGTAGCATTTTGTACTGCTAGAGGTTCCAGAGCACCTTCGATTATTAGAGCTGACTCTGCTAGACATACGAATGCATCTTGCTGATTGATGTTTATTTCAACTTCATCGCTGTTACCAAACGATTTAGTTGATGAATAGTAAGACCTAAGTTCTTCTCGATCAATGGAGTCGTCAAACTTGGGGTCTTTGAATATTTCTAGTTTTGATGACATGATAACCAAGACTTTTAAGGAATTCAATATTATCGGAACGAAGTGTATGCTTCAAAGGAGCTGATTGTACTAAATTTGTTTTGGTAGATTCACTTGCTTTTATATCTTTAAAGACTAGCATTCTAGGCAATCTTTTTAAGCTCTAAGCGAACAGACACCTCTTCACCTTGAAAGTTTACAGGAACTGAATCTTGATCCACGATGTCGATGCTTATATTTGAAATCTCTCGTTTGTTTACTGGTAAATAAATTAGATTCTTAGGTTCTATATCGATTGCATAACCAGGATCGACCATCGGTGCAAACTCATATAACGTATGTGAAGGTTTTCCATTATAGTAAGAACCAGACACAATATTAGTTTCTATACGAATCTGTTTAACATCCACTATTTCAACAGGTAAATCAGATTCATGGAAGACACCTGGTTGAAGAACTTGCTTTGAAAATCCCAGCATTCGCCCAATCGAATCATCAGATTCAAAACTGATACTTGTGAAACACTTTATTGCACATCTAATGGTGTTGGGATTAGGTCTTAGAATCAAAGCTAGCTGCTTTTGTTCACGTGTTGCTGTAGCACCAACAAGTTCATTTTGAAGCAAGTTTTCCAAATGTGTTATTTCATATGCACCAGTAGGTATCGTGATGATTCTCCAAGCAGCTCCTTCTTTTACATAAAATTTATTTTTACCTTTATATATGTTAGGTATGTTGTTGTATGTGTGAAAACCTATCAAAGCAACTGCATAACTACCACCTGGATCCAATTCAATTGGAGGATCGTAGTCTGTTGACAGATGACAACTGCGATCTTTCAACGTGAAGGTTTGCGACATGACTGAAACACAGATACTACTGTTTAAGGCTTTTATTTAAAAAATTTAAACATAAGTGACCACAATTATAAGTATTATATTTCTGATACACATCATGATTGTACATTAGAGTAGAGTCTTTAAGGTAACGCTGCAGTTCAACTGGTGGCTTCAAGTTTCCATATGAGTCAAAGTACACGGCTGTGTCACCACGTTTCTTAACTGCAACCCAATGACTGCCAGGTTCCTTGTTTGTTTGCAAATTCATGATAAGTGATTCATTCTTGCGCGGCCCATTCGATGGCAAGGTATCTCGCATGTATACACCTCTAAAATATGGAATTTTCATTTTACCAGCAAATTTCATAAGGTCTTCATTTGTTAGAGGTCTTGCTGGTAAACATCTTACTCGTTTTTTGGTTTCTGCAAATACAACCCATAACCGCTACGCTGCTTCTTCAGATATAATCCTTTACCGAATCTCTTATACTTTGGTTTTAATTTCAAACCATTACCTCTCTTACCCATAGCAATAGCCTCCATCGTTTTGTTATGGCGTTCTTCTTCTTCTAGTTTTTGTTTGGCTGATTTGGCATCGTTAACTGCTTTAGCAATGCCTGCAGCACCGCCACCCAGAGCACCTAACGCTGACAGGCCACCAAAAATTAAAGGTAGTAGTGGAAGGAAGCCTCCGCTTTTAGGTATTGGAATAACTCGCGGTTTCAGCACATTCTTACGCCCACCAATCTGTTTAACAATTGCGTGAGCGATATCAAACACGGCATTCTCTGATGGAATAAGATTTCTGTCTTTTATAACTTCTCCAATCAGACTAAGAATGTTTTTAAAGGGAACTTTTTTCCTCGGTTTTGAGTTGATTACATCAAGACCCATACCGAGCTTTCTTTTAACTTTCATGGTGTTTGTAACACTCCAAGCGGCTAACTTTTCACCAAAACTCGCGTCCTTTGACTTGACTCTCTCCCAAGCTCGATTCTCCAACACTTCGTCGGCTCGATGCCTATCACTTAACTCTGTTGATTGAGAGTAAGCGATGTCGTGGTCTCGACAAGCACGATCTAAAGGATTGATACCTTGATCACCTCTAGCAAGACGTTCTTTAAGTTTAGTACCCGGGCCACAAAATTGATAACCAGGAACGTGCAGCTCAACAGGTAGCTTGTTAATAGCTGTGTTTACAAGACCTTCACCTTGTGACACCAACATTGATACTAACTGTGTGATCCGCTTACATGTCTATATTTATATACATACTCGAAAAATATAGTTTAGTTCCAGTCAAGATGCACACCATCAAACACGCTTCTGTCTTACCTATTACAAATATAGATGATGTTGTTGATACAGCAGAACAACAACTAAGGCATGGTCCTCTCTTCCCAAACACAGTTAGAGGTATCATATGTGGTCCTAGTGGGTGTGGTAAAACAAATGTTATGTTAAGTTTATTGTTTGAACCGAACGGCTTAAAGTTTGATAACGTGTATGTGTATTCAAAGTCTCTGTATCAACCTAAATATAAGATGTTACAAAGGGTGTTGGATGCTACAAAAAGTGTTGGTTATTATCCATATAGTGAAAACGATGAAATATTAGATCCAGCAGAAGCCCAGGACAACTCGGTGTTTATATTCGATGATGTGGCTTGTGACAAACAAGATAAAATGAGAGCATACTTTAGTATGGGGAGACATAAGAATATTGATTCATTCTATCTCTGTCAAACATATACTCGAATACCCAAACATCTGATACGTGATAACGCTAACGTTTTGATTCTCTTTAAACAAGATGAAACGAACTTAAAACACATCTATGACGATCATGTGACCACTGATATGGACTTTAAACAATTTAAAAATATATGTTGTCAATGCTGGAATGGTAATAAGTATGGTGTGTTGGTGATTGTAAAAGAAAACGAAGTCCACAGAGGGAGATATAGAAAAGGATTCGATAGCTACATATTAATCTAATGGTCTACAACCAACAACAAAGAGATGTCTAGCAGGACAACCAACCAGCTAACAAGACAGACAACCTGTCTAAAACAACCTGTCTAAAACAACCTGTCTAAAACAACCTGTCTAAAACAACTTGTCTAAAACAACCTGTCTAAAACAACCTGTCTAAAACAACCTGTCTAAAACAACCTGTCTAAAACAACCTGTCTAAAACAACATATCTAAAACAACCTGTCTAACAACCTGTCTAACAACCTGTCTAACAACCTGTCTAACAACCGGGCCTACCTGTTGTGTTAGATACCTAACACTAGATAGGCAGACATACAACCAATTCAAAGCTAGTACACCTTAAACCACCGAACTGTTTGCATCTCTTAACACGAAACAAATAACTTTAGCAAGATGGAGGTGATGAGTAACCAAGAGAGAAAAATTAAGAAAAAGATTTTACAACTTGCTGAAAACATTCGAAAAAAACATTTAATGCTTAAGCTTGGTAGAGCTGAGAATGATGAAACCCTGCAGCGTTTATATAAACCACTTGTTGACCCACTGAGTGAAATATCTAAAAATACATCAACGCTTAAACTACAGCCAACGGTTGAACAAATCAAAGAAGAAGAAGCTTCTGATGATATACCAGAAAAGAAACCCAAAGTTGAGTTCCTTAAAGACCATGAAGTTTTTGAAGCCCAACCAGAAGTAGAGACAAGTTTTGATGAGGATATCCCAACATTTGAAGAGCTTGAGGCAGATCTACAAACTGTCACAAACAACCCAGCATATCAAGAATTTTTGGAGCAATATCCTGAACGAGTTCGATATTATGTAGACAAGTATTTTACTGAACCACCGAGGCTTGCTACTATTGATCAAACGTATGGTGCTCGCTACGCTAAAGATACTGGTAGTTGGAGTCTTGGCAATAAACACTTGGACTTTACTGATAATGACATTCGACTAGGTCAAAGGAGATATCCGCAAACACAAGGTCTGCTAGAATTGATATTTATGAAAACACCTAGAGGGTATACCTATGACGATCTTCAACACTATAGAGATATTCTAGAAGCAACTAGTGTTCATAAAATGAACTACGATCCCAACGCACGAACCAAGGGTTGTTCCTCGGAAAAGTATCTGACTCTAATAAAACCAGTTATAAACCCAAGAGGACGAAGATCCTCAACTCCTCAAGGTTTTGGTTACGACACACATCATAACGCAGAACAAAAAACTGAACCTAGAGCTCAGAATGTAAGCAGCAACACTAACAACTATATGATACAAAATAACAAACAAATAGAATATGTCTATTGGGATGACATAAATGAGTTGGTTGATAGACTTAGACTTTTAGTAGCTTCCCAAGCTGCTGGTAATAATGCTCATAACAATGAAATTCAGTCAATCATTGAAGAACTGAAGGAGGTTGGTGTTATCGCCTAGTATACCTACATATATCAAAGATATACCTACCTTAGTGCTTAGTATAAAAATGTCTATCGATAAGTTCGGACGTTCCCAATCCAATAAAGGTTCTAAGTTTAAAATTATTGAAAGAGAGATTTTCCCAAGAACTACTAGTGGTGATTTTGATTTGCAAAGCCATAGATTGTGTAACATCGCTGATCCAGTCGATTCAACAGATGGTGTAAATAAAAAATTTGTTGATGTATGGATAGACGACTATCAGAAGAACAAAGATGAGGTAAAACAAAGAATCATTGCCATACTACTTGAAGCTGTACACAAGCCTGAGTTGGAAGATTTAAAAAACGAATTTGAAAATAAATTGAAAATTTTAGCTAAGAACATAACTGATCAAGTTTTAAAAGATGTTGATGTGTTAAAGAATAAGAAGCTAAAGAATAAGCTGGGAGAAATAGACGGTAAACTAAAAGATTTACATGATAAGTGGATACTTTTAAATCCAACATCACCATGAAGCGTAAAACAGTTGAACCATCTGATGCTAAAAAACAAATAATTACTGAGTTATATAAACCAGCAAGAATCAATTTTAAACGTAGACGTACAATAATCAAAGGTTTAAATGATTTGTGGCAGATTGATTTAGCAGAATTTACAGACTACTACAAAGCAAACTCTGGTTACAAGTATATTTTAGTGGTTATTAATTGTTTTTCAAAGTATGTGTGGACTCGCTCTCTTAAATCTAAAACTGTTGAAGAGGTGACTAAAGCTATGGCTGATATTTTATCTACTAGTACAGCGCCCTCTAACATCCAGTCTGATCTTGGCCGCGAGTTCTATAACTCAAAATTTAACGCCTTAATGAAAAAATATAACATCAATCACTACAGCACTTATAGTGTGAAGAAGGCTGCAATGGTGGAAAGAGTCATACGTACCTTGAAAGAGAAGATCTATAAAAATTTCAACTTGATTGGTTCCTACAAGTGGATTAATACACTACCTGATGTCACTGCTGCTTACAACGCTACTGTTCATCGAACAACTGGTGTAAAACCTCAAGATGTTAACAAGAAAAATGAAAAAGCTATTCTGAAACAAGTTTACTCAAATCTGAAAGTGTTTAACAAAAATAAATTTAAAGTGGGTGATGTTGTACGTATAAGTAAAGCAAAAGCTCAATTTGAAAAGGGGTATACACCTCGCTGGTCAACAGAATTATTCAAGATTGTTAGTATTCATTTCACAAATCCAGTAACATACTTTCTTGAAGATATGCAGGGGAAACCAATCAGTGGAGGGTTTTACGAGGAAGAACTACAAACGACTAAACAAACAGACATCTATCTGGTTGAACGCATCTTGAGGAAGAAAGGCAAGCAGCTCTATGTAAAATGGCTGGGTTTTGATAAATCTCAGAATTCTTGGATAAATTCAGATGATGTTAAATAAGCTTATATATTTAATGTATTAATGTACTTAGAATAAAATAAAAGTCTTTATTAAAATAATGTTATTTTATTTTTTCATCTGGTTACATACAATTAAGCTAAGTGAACAATTACAATTTATTTCGTAAATCAATAATATCCTGAATAAACTTCTCCTGCGGTACATCTGCTATCTGTAGATCGTTTCTCTTCGCCTTGAGGTATTCGACTTCGGTCTTTATTCTGTTAAAGAGATTTACAGAATTTGGATCATACAACATGTTTAAAACTACTTCGGAATCAGGGTGTTTATTTTTAAAGTTCTTGACAGCTCTTTTAAAACTTTTCTTCTGAGTCCTTACAGCATGATATGGATAGGTAGCATCCTTCTCATTTCTTGAAAGCAAACCAAAAACACAAACTTTTCCAGGGTTGCTTGGTTTTGGAGATATATCTTCTAAATGTTCTGTGATTTTAGCATTTGTTTCTCGCATACGCTGCACTTCATCATCTATCTCCATTAATTTCACTTCAATTTCTTTGAGGTTATCCTTGTATTTTTGATTAAATTCACTTACGAAAAAATCAAAAATAATTTGGTTGCACTTTTCATAGAAACTATTGGATATCCAACAAGCCAAATTTAATATTAAATCTTTACAGACATATGTACCAGATATCAAGTTGTTTTCAGCTTGTCTTCCACCAAAGTCCACCAAGTATGTAGCGGTTGTAGGTGTTAGTTGAGATGTTGCTTCCGACACTTCTAGGGAGCCAGTATTCCGGCTCCCTGGAGATGAGTCTAAGTGGGCTCCTTTGGTTGAAATATTTAGGGTATCGGTATTCCGGCTACCTAACTGTTTCTTTAGCTGACCGTTGTAATAGACAATCAACTCTTTAGTTTTCTTATTTTCCAGCCAATGTCTGAATCTTTTCTCACCATTTTTACACAGCTTAGTCGCATTAAAATAACCAGTGTTCTTATCGATAATTAGTTGAAAGTCTCCAAAGAAACCATACCAGAAGTTATCTTTGATTTGCTGGTAACACACATCACTTAATGTAGCCATTTTAAACACACTACTGGGCACTTGGATACGTTAGAGTTAACTGAAGCACGTCTTACCTCTACGATAACTAAATTTTGAATGAGTTTAACAGTGTGTAGTGAACAATTTATAGATGTTGATACCACTATCGTTTGAAGCTGTATTTATTAATATTTATTTCCAACCACATTAGCTGTTCCAACATCCATCCGCTTTCAGCTTCTGCAAACTCCAAAGCTTTTGTGTAAATTTCGTCGACGAATTCTTGATATATACTTTCAAAATTAGTTGACACTGTAACATTTTTATTTTTAGTATTAAATGACTTCATTTCTTTTTTATTTCGACTTTGGAGTACATACAAACCAAACAATTCTAAATTCATTTTAATTTCATTATGCTTAGCTAAAGCAGCTTCCATCAGATGAAACACTTTATGTCTTATTGTTTCCATAAACTGTTTAATATCAATACCTTTTTCGTATATACGATAGGTAGCCATTCTGTTTTAAAAGCTTGAGTTAACATCTGCACTTGTTCAACTTGCCATGGTTCACATACTTTTGATTTATGAATTTCACTACGTAAATGCCCAGAGAAAGCACTCTTTTTCACTTGTAACGAGCACGATTCACAGTATCTCATCTTAACTATAGGTGCTTAACTAATGAATAAAAACACAAATCTTCAGCTTATATATCTTTATTAACAAAAATGTTTACGATAGATACCTTTAAGTATAGTGTTATATTTAAAACAAAAGTACATCAGCATAAATATAGCAAGACATATAAGAAAACCAGTTGACATAAACATAGAAATATAATTTGAAGTGAACAGATAAGAATCGGTTAATATGAGAGTTCTCCAATCAGATGTCTCATCACGGGTACCATTATCAAACAAGAACATAAGTTTATAGCGCACCATATCACTCCTAATTTTGGACATGTTATATGTTGAAACTTCAATCACCTCATCGTTGTGTAGATGTGTTCTTGAAAGTCCAGACCATTTCATGCAGCCGTCGCTGTCGAAACAGATTCGTACTTCTTTCACATTTGGTGGTTTGTAGATATAAAATACATTTTGACATAGTGCTGTCAGGATGATAAAACTTGCTTTAAAATGGCCCATTGTATATCGTGTGTATTTCTTTAAAACGATTAAGTATTTGTTTCTCTGCAAAGTGTAAACACTCTAACATGCAAACTCGGAATGATGGTTCCTGATCTTTCAACATAATATTTATAAGCTTTACCATTTCATTGTCACACGGTAGCTCCTTCTTATTAACACATTTGAGAACATCAGCGACACAATAGAGGAAGTCGCTAAGTCGAATATCAAAGTTAAAATTAGTTAGAAACTTCACCTTTTCGTTGATGATTTCAACCAGATCTAGTAGTTGTTGAACCGCATCTTCGGTTAAATAAAAAGTAGTAGAATCATCTGAGATTGATATACCTTTACTGTCTAAAATTTTAATAGGTTTGACAGTACATACTCCAATATTTTCAGGTTCAATCGTATTACCTTTGGTAAAGTATTCTTTAGCTGCTTTTGTTAGTGTTGAAATAAAATAGTCCCACTCCCAGGAGCCAGATGAGATTGTTATATTTGGATTTGGCGGATACGGACTATTATTTACAATCTTAATTATTGGAATCAATCCAGCAGCGTTTGATATACCAATTGCAACACTTAGAGAGGGGTTAACAGTATACCTTGTTTCCAACAGCATTCTACTTTCTTGCTTAATCTCAATAATATTCTGGCGCATAGCTGCATCAACTTGACCCCAATAACAATTTTCACAAACACTGTTATTAGCAGGTCTGAAGGACTCAGGTCCATCGTTAACATCGATACCATACATATTGAACAGAACAAGTACACTACTATAACTACTAAGAATAACTACTGTGAGCAAATTGCAGACTGATGTGTTTGCATGCCACTCGGCGGTTTTATAATTATATCCCCACCTTTGTTTAAAATTCTGGAGTTTTTTCTATTTCATATGAGTTTAAGGTCATTCAACGGAAATAAAACCACAAACAGGAAATATGAATTGCTCACAAGGTTATTTCAACAGCTGCGAGGAAAATATGTTGGCTAACAAGGTTAATTTTGGGAAATGCTAAATATAGCCATAGTTGGAAGCGATATCGCGGTTACCACTAGATGTATACCTTGTTGCCAGCTCTACTTTCAACAGATTCTTTAAATCAAACCGATTCCAATAAGACTTAAGAATATAAATTTTTTATTGTACACATGTACATATGTTAAATTTGGATTCTGCTTACCTAGACGAGTGATATGACACCAAACACGTAGGACTTTAATGCATAAATAACAAATTACGTGTACGCATGCGCTAGCCGCCATGTTTAACTGGTGACTCCTCGTTTGCTTAATACAGGTTAGTTGGCTTTTGATTACGTCATCTCAGGTTAGTTCGCTACTTGTTCGGGTTAAATACGAAGTCAGGTGGTGGAGGTGCTCACGTCATCTCAGGTTAGTTCGCTACTTGTTCGGGTTAAATACGAAGTCAGGTGGTGGAGGTGCTCGGGTCTGGTCGGGGGACCGTCGGGTCCACCACCTTGTGCTCGGGGTAGGTCGGAGGTCGTCGGGTCTGGTCAGTTCCACCACCTCCACCTCCACCACCGGTGGTGGAGTGGCGGTGGTGGTCCCAGAACATACCATCTATACCTACTCATGGGAGAAAATAATGGGTCCTTCCGAATTCAAGTTGTTTTGTTAATGGCACGTGGATCGTGCTTGGCAACAAAATCTTCAAAAAGTCAAAGAATCGGAAAAAACGAAGTGGGTTTATAAAACTTTAAAATATTTACAAACCAGCTTGGATCCCGAGATATTTGAGAAAGAATTTGAACATTTCTTAAATCTATTAGCATCAGATGAATCTACTAAAGAAATGTATACTTACTTAAAGACCTTTTATGTAAAAAATCGGAAACAGTGGGCCTATAGTTACAGAAAATTGTGTAACATAAACACTAATATGTATATAGAGAGTATGCATAAAACTCTAATGTATGTGTACCTGGAGGGCAAGAAAGTAAAAAGGTTGGACAAATCAATTTATGCTCTACAGAAGTATGTGCGTGATAAAAGTATCGATAGGATAATCAAATCTACGAAAGGGAAGTTAACAGACCACATCAATTTAATTCACTCTAGACATTGATAATCAACTTCAATGTTGACAATGACGGTAATAATGTACATAGGATTACAGATGAGGGTAGATGATATTATATTACAAAAAAAGGAGAAAATAGTTGCTGTGAATTAAAATGTAAATTTTGTCACATATGTATTCATATGTATGAATGCACATGTATACACTTTTGTATTAAAACAATAATATGTAAACACATACATTATTTATGTTTACATACAACTCATATATCAGTTTCTGAAGTAGGAAAAGGTGATGCACATCTTGGGCAAGCCGAAATAAACGAGCTTGCACAAAATATGCATATATCATCGCGTCAGTTGACTAACGAACCAGATTTAAGAGCAGCTATTGAGGCATCTCCTTTGCAAATAATTGCAAATATAAAGACTCTTAACTTCTGACATGACCAACATACCTTTATGTTAAAAATTTTGAAAGTATTGCTGGCCATGAAACCTGCCTCGGAAGACGTTGATGCTAGCAAGTTTTTATGTGGGGAAATTACAAATTCTCCACCAAATAAAAAAATAAAGATGCAAACACTTTTCCCAACAAAGAAAAAGTAGTCAGAAAAAATGTGTTTAACAAAAAACCTGAAGGAGATGAGATCCAGATCATCAAAGAAACTTTATCTGAATCGTTGTACACCTCCACTGACGAGAAACATGACCATAGCTATGTATAATTATATTGGGTTATTTATGAGTCTTTTTATATTGTTTATTATGAATAAATAAAACCATTTATTTAGAATTTATATGGATGTCTCTTTTATTATAGTTCAACCAAATTTTAGGATCGACAAAAATGAAAACTGTATACCTACTTGTATTATTCGATATACATAAACATCAAGCCTTAAATCGCCTATTCATTTAAATTGCCCGCCATTAAGGACAACATCTGGCAACGTCGGTACACGATGCTCTCTGTAAGAGCTCCTCACACATTCAACCACAAATTTAATTTCAGTACAGATTGCCGGATTTTTGATGAAATTTAAAGTTTTCTAATAAACAAACCCTAAAACGTTGTATTACTCGTTTTAAATGAAAATGTAAATTTTCACCAAATCAACCCCCATTCATCCCCTACGCTCTAAAGCGATTTTACCCGAAAACAATCCAAACCGTTCGTTTATCGGTTACTAATTGTATACCAAATTTAAAGACGCTCTCACAATTTGTTCTAAAATTATCGTGCCTACAAACTGACAGACATACAGACCGACAGAGTGACAGACTGACACAAAAAAAATTCAGTTCCCAAATCACGTTTTCTGTGTGTTTTGACACTTTTTACGAAGCGTCTAAGCGAACAAATTTTTTTGAAATTTTTGTCGCCGATGCCATACTTCCACACGTATTGACGATGTGGAAGTAATTATGTTATATTTTGTTCGCATCAACACATCTTGAGTGACTTGTTTGGGCTTTTTCCGTATTAAAATTGAAACTCGTTGTTACGCCGTACTGGATAAATACACGAGTCCCCTATTCTCAGTACATTCTTCACATTCCATGTTTTTAATTAACATTCAAGATAATTTGACATCTATTATCTGGGAGTAACAATTTAACTGTCGTGTGGCATTTATTTATTGCCTTTGTTGTCAGTACACAAGACCAAATATACACAACACGAAAAATACGTTTATCTCACGTATTGACGACCCGGAAGTAAAACAGTTAATTTAAAGTAACATGATTCTACATTTGCGTTTAAGCATAGGTACATTGATAATGCGTGTGTGTGTGTGTGTGTTTTGTTTCTTTAACGTTGGCCTATTTCCGCGACTTTGGCCAATCACCGACGCCTGTGAGCAGTTTCCCCTCACTATCCTGGAAATTTTGCCGAACCTCAGCCTTTCTGTAAGGAGGGTAGGAATCTTTAACGTGCCTAACATCACATGGACACGGGACCGACGGATTTACGCCCACTCTGAAGGGCAAAACGTGCAGACATTCAACTTGCTCAACTACAATGTCAGAACCTCGGTTGATGTTAATGTTACAGTACTGAAAAAGTGAAAGGAGAACCCTGGGATCGAACCCAGTACCCTTCGATTCAGAGGCACACGTTCTTACCTCTGAACCACCGAGGTTCTACATTGGTAATGCCTAATTATATCTATTGTAACTCTACTAAATACGAACACCTCCAAAGCTGATATAACATCGAAAAAAAAAAAAAGATTTAGACGTGCTATATTTGTTTATTTACCAAAATACATTTACAAAAACCTCTTTTATGAGTCAATAGAGTAATAAATGGGGGAACCATCCATAACAAGTGGTACAAGTTTGGCAGCAGCAAGTGCGTTATGGTAGTTCACTTTCAGAGCCTTTTTTATATAATTGACAAATGGTTTTGATGAATGCCAAATAAAACTGATTCGATCAGACTAACTAACGAATGCGTAAAGTGGGGGGAACTAAAAATAGTCGTTGTTTATATCCCAGGAATGGTTTACTGTACAGCTTCATGAAAAAAAAACTGTCATGAGGAAAGTCATGATAAATTGCTGGATATTATTTTCAAGTTTCTGAAATCACCGCAAGAATCGGTAAAAACCAGCATAGAAAAATTGCGACTTTCATCACATTTTTGCCGTAAATGGAGACTGCCGCCAAACGCTAATAAAACGGAGACGGCGTGCTTCCATCTCTCTAACAAGGCAGCGAATAGACAGCTTCAGGTCTACTTCGAGGATACTTTACTGCGCCACAACACACACCTGAAATATCTTGGTGTCACCCTAGATAGGACATTGACCTATAAGAGGCATCTGGAGAACACCGCTGCGAAGCTGCGAACTCGGAACAACATCCTCCACAAGCTATGCGGTAGCACATGAGGCTCAACCGCTGAAACATTAAGATGCTAAGCACTTGGGCTGGCTTACTCAACTGCAGAATACGGCGCACCGATCTGGCTCAACAGTGCGCATACCCAAAGGGTGGACACAACTAAACGAGACCATGAGGATAATCAGCGGAACGCTAAAATCGACTTCTATCGAATGGCTACCAATACTGAGTCATATACTTCCTCCAGATCTCCGGCGCAAGGCAGCTCTTTGAGAATATAAACGTATGCAAGGCAACCCTCAACTTTCCATTTACCAGGACACGGTTAAATCGTGCAGAAACAGACTACGATCCAGAAGACCGACCACAAGAACTACAAGAGAACTACACACGTCACAGTTCGACCCCATAGATTCCTGGGAGTGAAAATGGACAGACAACGGCCCCCATAAACTCAGAAATCTTCCGTGCGTAAGAATGAAGCCTCCCGTCTTCGAAAAGCCCCGCAAAATATGGACATCACTGAACAGAATACGCACCAACCATGGCACTCACTACACAAATGGGGTAGGGCGCAATCTGCGAGGTGTGACTGCGGAGCGGAAAAGTAGACCGTCCAACATATGTTGATGGAATGCCCAAATACAGCATATGAGGGAAACTTTGACGACTTCCTGGTGGCAACTGATGCCTGAATTGACTATGTATCAACTTTGAATACGTGCTTGTAAATTAGAATAACTTGTAATTTCTTTGTGTACACTTTTATGTGTTTTATGAGATGTGCAACCATACGATAGATAAATAAATAAATAAATAAATAATATATATATATATATATATATATATATATATATATATATATATATATATATATATATATATATATATATATATATATATATGTGTGTGTAAGAATCGCACCGATAACTCAAAAAAATGGGCCTATTTTGAAAAAATTTGGTGAGTACCCTCCTTTTGTAAATGGCTTGGACAAGCTCGTTAGCCTGGAAAATCGGATAGGGTTTCCCGGTAAAATTTTGGGTTTTCTTTCGAAAAAAATTTATATTTCCGAAAATTTAAAATCTATGGTAAGCATATTTGGTACGCTGGTTTCTGTCGTAAAGGGTATCCTTTTTGTCAAAATTCAGATCTCTAGTTTGAAAGACAAAGCAATTACAAGCCTCTAATTAAAAAAAGTTGAAACGTCAAAATTGATAATTCTAGTAGTCGTACGCATTAGCGCTTTGTGGGTTAAAAATACGGTTTCAAATGACTAGCAGGCTCCTAGATTTGTATCTCAGCCGCCATTTTTCTCGATTTCGTTAAAATATAAGGAAAAAGCAATTTTAAACAAAAATTGTATGGTGTAAATAATCAAGAAGTTAGAAACGTAATATACTAGAAAACATACCTGTTAGTAGGTACATCTCTCATGTCGAGAATGGCCGAGAGGTAAAGGCTGCAGTGTTGATTTAATAATGGACTCCTATAATACGCGTTCTAATCTCAATTAGTGACGTCACTTCTTTTTTTTTTGGTCTTATTTCATTTTACCGTTTTCTGATCAGATTGTGTAATTCCGACGAATTTTTTAGCAAGTTTTCGTATGACAAATTCAATTAGGACGAGATGAAAACCTTTAAGACTTAACTCAATTTGAATAGCACAACCGGTTGTTTGTTATTGCCCTAACTTAGTGAAACCGTTCCATACTTAATGCAGCCCTAGACTTTTACGGTGGCTTCAAAGGTGTTTATTCTTTTCTGCAACCGATTTCAATTTAAATTTGAATTTTCGTTGAAGTTTCAAATTTCAAGAGCAGCTCAATTTGCTGGTAACCTAACGTTCGTAGGCCAGGAACCAGTTTTTCGGGAATTTCCCAGGAATCGTTCTCAAAAAAAATGCGCACCAGAACTTGCTCCTGTTCTGACTCGTCTGTTTTAGACATCTTACAATAGAGGCATATTCCCTAGTAACTGGAAAACTGCTCGAGTATAACCCGTCCCCAAGAATTGATCCAAAGCGCTTCCTAGCAACTACCGGCCTATTTTTCTCCTTTCAATCGTCTCTAAAGTGGTGGAAAAGTATATAAACACCGAATTACTAAAATCTCTTGAAAAACACAGTCTAATCCACGACAGGCAGTATGGTACTACAGGCTTATTTTTCTCCTTTCAATCGTCTCTAAAGTGATGGAAAAGTATATAAACACCGAATTACTAACATTTCTTGAAAAACACAGTCTAATCCACGACAGGCAGTATGGATTCCGTCAGCGCAGATCAACTGCCGACCTCCTTTCCTTTGTCACCCATTCTTGGAACAAGTCTATGGAACTACATGGTGAATCCCAGATTGTTGCTCTAGACATATCCAAAGCATTCGACCAGGTCTGGCACTACTGACCTATGGCCTACCACCGAAATTCTGTACGTGGACAGCAAATTTCCTCTCTACCCGGAGCATTTCTGTTGTCGTATATGGCCGTTCCTCTAAATTGTATCCAATTAATGCAGGAGTTCCTCAAAGTTCAGCTTTAGCACCTACTTTGTTTCTTCTCCACATCAATAACCTCTTCTCTAGCACATTCAACCCAGTTCACAGTTACGCGGACGACAGCACCCTCCACTCAAATATACAATATTCTAAGCCTGTCGCTTTAGCATGGAGGGTTTTGTCTCTGTGGATCTCCAAAAATTTTAAACTGGAGAAGTAGAAATCTTGTAGAAGTCAACCATACCAAATCTCAGTCTTGCTTTCTATCTCATAAGAGATACACCAGCCCTAAACTCATCACAATTACTAACATTTCTTGAAAAACACAGTCTAATCCACGACAGGCAGTATGGATTCCGTCAGCGCAGATCAACTGCCGACCTCCTTTCCTTTGTCACCCATTCTTGGAACAAGTCTATGGAACTACATGGTGAATCCCAGATTGTCGCTCTAGACATATCCAAAGCATTCGACCAGGTCTGGCACTACTGACCTATGGCCTACCACCGAAATTCTGTACGTGGACAGCAAATTTCCTCTCTACCCGGAGCATTTCTGTTGTCGTATATGGCCGTTCCTCTAAATTGTATCCAATTAATGCAGGAGTTCCTCAAAGTTCAGCTTTAGCACCTACTTTGTTTCTTCTCCACATCAATAACCTCTTCTCTAGCACATTCAACCCAGTTCACAGTTACGCGGACGACAGCACCCTCCACTCAAATATACAATATTCTAAGCCTGTCGCTTTAGCATGGAGGGTTTTGTCTCTGTGGATCTCCAAAAATTTTAAACTGGAGAAGTAGAAATCTTGTAGAAGTCAACCATACCAAATCTCAGTCTTGCTTTCTATCTCATAAGAGATACACCAGCCCTAAACTCATCACAATTAACCACCAAGTTATTCAAAGTAATGAGTCCTTTTCACTTGTTGGCATTTATGTGGATCGAAATCTCAATTTGCACCAACATGTCACATAAATTGCAGAAGCAGCTGCTAAGAAATTAGGTCTCCTCTTCTGGGCTCGCAAATACTTTTCACCAGCAAATTTTTATACCTTATATACTTTACAAATAAGACCAAACCTCGAATACTTCTCCCACATTTGGGTTGCTGCTGCCTCTTCTACACTCGCCATCCTAGATTCCATTCAGAAGAGAGCTATATGTCTCATCGGTGACCTTACCCTCACCCAATGGCTGCCATCCCTTGCCCACCGACGTGCCGTTGGTGACCTCTCTCCCTTTTATATATATCTGCACGGGTACTGCTCAGAGGAGTTTTCTTCCATAGTTCCTCCACCTGCTGCCCCCAACAGATCTAACAGGGGAACAGAGCGAATACACCATTTTACTGTCCAGGTCACCAGACATAGAACATCTTGTGATGCCCGCTCTTTTGTCCCCAGGACTTTAAAGTTGTGGAATTTCTTGCCGGCACATGTTTTTCCTTGTCCCCCGAACCTCCAAACCTTCAAGTTCAGAATTAACAAGTTGCCTCTTTCCTTCTTGTCGACACCCACGGTACGATAGTATTTAGGCTATAAGCCTTCGTGGTGTGTTGTTGAAATAAAGATAAATAAATAAAGTACATTTTAAGTTTATTTTCGGAAATTTTTTGTAAATTTTCAAACAATAAAGCCATTTTGATTAAATATGGTACATTGTCAAATGGTACAAAATTCACTACTATAACGTACTTGCCCCGTCTTTCAATCTCTAATTACTCCGAGTTAGCTCGACGAAACTTGATGAGTTTGGACTCGATGAAACGAACTTTTGTCGGTCTACCATTTACGTTCACAGGTTTCCTTTGCGTCTTAAATACACGTTGGCGAGGGCGTTGTTTGAATAGTTACATTATGTTCCTGTTTTTTTAAGAACATTCAAAGAAATGATATATCAATATTAACACAGTAAAATAGGCTAAAAAAACTGAAGCTACCGGTTGAAGCGCAGTTCGATATCATTGGTGTAGGGGTAGATATTTGCGATCACATTTGGAATTATTAATTACCATACCTTGATAACAACAACAACAACAACAACAACAACAACAACAACAACAACAACAAAAAATAATAATAATAATAATAATAATAATAATAATAATAATATTAATAATAATAATAATAATAATAATAATAATAATAATAATAATAATAATAATAATAATAATAATAATAATAATAATAATAATAATAATAATAATAATAATAATAATAATAATAATAATAATAATAATAATAATCACAAGGTAGCAACAATAAAATAACAGAGGAAATTCAACAAATAACATTTGTTCTACTGACGCAGCATGTGCGTTATGGTAGTGAATTTTCATTAAAATGTTTTTAATTGCAAATATGTCTGTTCTACATAAACAGCATGGAATTTGGTATGTACCTTATTTAATCAAAGTAACTTTGTTGTTTGAAAAAGTACAATAATTTTCCGAAAATAAACTTAAAAAACTGGTCCGATTTTCCTGGGCAACGATCCTCTTCAAACTATTTACACACCTGCGTAGATATAATTACCCACAAAAAGCTGTTTAACACAAGTTTAAAAAAAGTTCGAGACCCAGCAAGTGCGTAATGATAGTGAATTTTCATTCAATGTTTCAAATTTGAACAACTCAATTTTCTATTAACTTAGAAAGCCGAATTTTGGTATGTGGTAAGCTCATTCTTCAGAAAACATATCCACCAAATTTCATTAAAGTAGTTTTGTAATTTTCGGGGAACAAATTTTTTTTTGAAAGAAAATTCAAAATTTTCCCGGAAAATCTTGTCTGATTTTTCTGGCTAACGAACTTATCCAAGCCATTAATAAAATAAAGGTACTTGCCGAGTTTCATTAAAACCGGTTAATTATTTTTTGAGTTATAGGTTGGATATATATATATATATATATATATATATATATATATATATATATATATATATATATATATATATATATATATATATATATATATATATATATATATATATATATATATATATATATATAAACCCCGGATATGGGTTCTAGGGGTCCTAGTTTGCGTTCATTTAAAAAAAAATTTGCAAAGTCTCACCATCGATACCTCTCTATTAGTGATTTTTTAAAAATAAAAATTCTATAAAAAATTATAAAAATTTTGTAAAATTTCTTTAACGAAAATTGATATCTTCTTTACAAAAATTGATTAAAGTAAGGTTACAGCTGATAGTACCAGGTTTTAGGTTGTCTGTAGATCAGTTGTCTTTTGCGGTTCATAGTTTTAAACTCGCATAAGATGTGCTCCACTGATTTTTCCTCCTGCCCGCAGAGAACTGCCTCCCTCACTTCCCTCTGTCACGAACTGCCCCATTTTATGCAAGTAATTCTTGACAGCCATGTGTCCCGCCAAGAGTCCTGTTATGTTCCTAGGCTGTCTTCTGCTAAGATTTAGCAGCTCTACAGGTCTGTTTAAACTAGGTTCCCCAATTAATGACTTCCCTTGTTTAAACCCTGGACAGTCTGCCCAGTACGCCTTCTGTCCGTTTCTGATCCAGGACTTAATGGATCCCCTGGCTATAAATGGTTCTGTTGATTGTCTCTTCGCGAGTCTGTCAGCCCTTTCATTGCGTGTGTCCCCTGAGTGTGCCGGCACCTAGATGAGGGTAACCTAATTTTGCCCAGCCAGGTCATTCATCTCCTTTTGGCATACACTAACCAGCCGGGAGTTTACGCGTGGGCCACTTAGAGCCTTAAGTGCTGTGTGGCTATCTGTAGCTTTAAAGATCGCCTTTTTGGTGTAGCCCTTCCTCTTGTTTTCCCGTACGCAGTATAGGATTGCGTACTTTTCTGCCTGAAAGACCGTTGGGTGAGCCCCGAGAGAAATACTGTAACTTATCCTCGGTCTTTCAGAGTAAACGCCGGCCCCCATCGCACGCTCCCCGCCGGATCCATCCGTGAACCAGAGGAGCGCGCCCTGTAGTAGGCCCGGCTTTTCGCGTTCCTGGATTACTACTGCATACCTGCTCTCCGTGCGGATTCACTGGCTCGCGAAATAAAGGGTATGACGGTGGCTTTCTCTGGGCTTACGTCGAGCGCTTGGCCAACCGTCCAGCTTTTCACCATTTTCAGTGCACGCGCTCCCAGACTGAATGTGTAACATATCTTCTGTTGACCATGTCGTCTGCATAGCCATGTATCTGCCAGTCTCTATGCCCTCGGAAGATACCCCAGAGCCAGGCTGGCCCTCATGATGAGGGTAAGCGTCGGCACCAGCATGTCGAAACCATTTGATACTAAATACAATTGTGGATACTTCTTATGTAGTTCAATTAATGCTTGTTTTTCTTTGCAACCATTTATATCATACAAGTGAAACTTTTTCGCCCGTCTGATGATGTTATACAAAGACAAAACCCGTTTAGGGAAAAGACAAGCAGTTGTAAACCCAGAGAAAAATCTCTATATCTATATTTATTATAAAATATTTTCAATGAGTGAAGATTGAAACTTGTGATGTGCACTGATATATACAATTTGGAGAACCCAATTCGTCACAACACAGTTCTTGTACCTGGCAATCGTTTCGCTAATATAGTTGGCATCATGAGGTATAAATAAACTAAACGAATTGTAAATTCGCTCTCTTAAAAATGTTACTAGAACCTCTTGTTTAAATGATAAGAGACTACAGTGTTGTCTGTTTTCTCTCTTCTTAGCGAAATCAACGATTTTCTGAAAAAAAAAAACAGACACAACTGTGGTCTGTTTAACATTTCAACCGCTAACCACAAATAATTTTATTAGCATTTTTAAAAAAGCTAATTTACAGGTTTTATACAAAAAATACGTTAAAAAGTTTGCTAGCTAACCCAATGGATAAATATAAAACTACATAATCCTCGGGAATCTCTCAAAAAGGTTATAAGGAGTGTGAACTTAAATATGTTGGGTACACTAAAAGATCCATTAAAACCACAAGTAAAAAATATTTAGCGCAACTCAGATATCGTACCGTTGATAAATAATTTAACGTTAAGCATATTTGGGGTACTAATCATGTAGAGGAAGAAAATATGAAGTTATTTAAAAATGTCAGGCAATCGCGACAGTTATACGCGCACTAAAGTATATGGTTATATCGTTAACAATTTGAACAAAAATGTTTCAATAAATAGAGTTCATTTTTCGAATTGGTATCTTAAGTTAGTCAGTGTCTCTTTCTTAGAAGGAATATTTAGCAAGGACAAACGGTTTTAGAAAAGCACGGAATTGAGCATGGATTTTCCACTAAACGGCGGTGATTTGCAGATGACGCTGTTCACAATTTCTTGTCAAGAAACACACAAATAGTAGTTCTAGCTTTTATTCGTTTAGTTTAGTTATCTCCCTGATGACGCTAACTGAGTTAGCAAAAGGATCGTTGGGTCTGAAAACCTTGTTGTGATGAATTATGTTCTCCAAATTATACATGAAAAATTTCGATGAAAATTCGCCACGATGATACACTTGCTGCATCTAGACTTATTATATTTTGGCTTCTCTGGTGTCTATCAAGGAGGTATAAAATTAAACAACTTTTTGCTAGCATAACTTTCAAGCTTTTAACACCATCTAATCTTAAATGGAGAACTTAATAATAGGACAAACGTATCATATTTATCCTCACGATATACTTTATGACTACTTCGACTTTTGTTGCAAATTTATTTCATGAAAAGTTTTTCATGGAACGGAGATAGGGGGTTTCCCATTATTTTACATCCCATTAGAATAAACCGCCTACAGGACATTTTGGCGGAGTTTGAGTAAGACTTCTGATTGTGCTAAATAATTTAGAACAGCTGTTGCATTCAACAACATAATTTATAGTGTCTCACGAAACGTTACGAAACCTTTTACAGAACTCCTTGCGCTGGCTTATTTTGGCTATCAACTTCAGGTAAACCATTCTGGTTTTTAACCACTTTGTACATTTCAAACAGCTGCGTAATGAAGTCTAATCTTTTCGTATGTGTAGATATTACTGTTTATACAGGATGGCGCATTGAAAACGAAACCGACCGATTTGCGTCCAGTAATTTTTTTTAAAACCCTGAAACACGTCAATTTTAATATTGAGGGGGGCATGTTTTGACATAAAACTTAACTTGGCACATCAACCTCATTAAGGGTGGTGATAACAACCCCTATATTTTAAATAAGGAACATGGATCGAATGTCACATCATTTGAAAGCTCTTTCTTTTCTGAATTCATCACACTAATCTTTTTGGAAGTTTTATCAACTCGTTTAAAAATTATTCACAGTTGGAGTTGCAAGAACGTATCTCATTCTTTGTGATATGAAATGCACTAATTAGTCAATTTTTCGTAAAAAAAAAAAATAAAAAACAAAACAAAACGTTTAAAAATGTTTATTCAGTTAAGTAAGTGTTCAAATTGTTGACCACCAGCTTCCATACAAAAGTACAATTTTTGTTCAAAACGAACTCTGACATTCTGGAGCATTTGTGGAGTTATTGGACGGCATTCTTCAACAATGCGTCGTCATAATTCTTCCAGAGACTCCGGTTCTGTTGCGTAAATGCTACTTTTTAAATGGTCCCATAGAAAGAAGTCTAAAGGAGTTAAATCCGGTGATCTAGGGGGCCGCTTAATAGCACCTCTACGCCCAATCCATTGCTCCGGAAACTCTCTGTTCAAAACTTCCTAACACGTTGTGAAAAATGTGGAGGAGCTCCATCTTGTTGAAACACTAATTGAGTTTCTTGATAGCGATCATCATTTTCAACAATATCAATTAGTAGAGAGTAAATGATATCTTCTAGTAGCTCCAAATATGTTTAGCCACTCAAATTGCCATTAAGAAAAATTAGTCCGATTAAATATTCTCCAAAAATGCCAGTCCAGACATTCAATTTCTGTGGCGTTTGAATGTGGACTTCGTGAAAATGTCTTGGATTATTATCTGCCCAATAACGACAATTATGACGATTGACTTTAGAGTTTAATAAAAACGTATACTCGTCTGAAAAACAGATATTGAACAGAAAGTTCCCGTTATCAGCTATTCGTGCAGTCATAACTTCACAAAACTCCAGCCGCCGATCAAAATCATCTTCATTCAGTTGTTGTACAAAATGAATTTTATACGGGTGAAATTTATGATGCTTCAATATTCGCTGACTAGTTCTTCTTTTGATGTTTGAAACAGTGACCAATTTTCTCGTGCTCAAAGTTGGATCTGCAGCAATTTGTCCTGAAACCTCAATCTCAGTAGTCTCATTTCTAACCGGAAATTCACGTTCAGGATCCCGTTTTTTGTTGGCCACTGAACCACTTTGTCGAAACTTTGCAACTAACTCCAAAATGTATTTTCTGTTAACATGTCTGTTCAGATGTCGTTCATTAAACAAATTTGCGTTACGGTTGGCACAATTATCGTTTTTGAAATAAAAAGAGTAATTGTTTCAACTCTTTCTTTTACAAAATACACCATTGTGAAATTAATTTTCGGTAGTACTATCAAGTATTAAACCGACCGATAAACTGAAATAATAAACCGCATTTCTCTCATTCCGATAAGAAATGTTCAGATAGTCAATTTTTTGTTTACAAACTAACAAAACATTAACTATCAGCACATTTCTTATCGGAATGAGTGAAACGCGTTTTTGTATCTTCAACTGCGAATAATTTTTAAACGAGGTGATAAAACTTCCAAAAAAATTGTGTTCAGAAAAGAAAGAGCTTTCAAATTATGTAACATTCGACCCATGTTCTCTATTTAAAATATAAGGGTTGTTATTACCACCCTTAAGGGGTTGATGTGACAAAGTTGAGTTTTATGTCAAAAAAAAATCTCTGGACGCAAATCGGTCTGTTTCGTTTTCAATGCGCCACCCTATATACTTAGAAAATTAATTCAAAGATCTGATGTAGCATGTGTTTCATGGTAGCAATTTTTAATGAGATGGTTTAAAAAAAGTTTGGACGCAGCAAGCGTGTTATGATAGTGAGTCTTCATAAAAATGTTTTTAGTAGCAAATATGTGTATTTTAATCAAAGCAGGCATCAAATTTGGTTGCCAGTAAAACTTGTATAGTAAAAATAATGTACTATATTTCATCAAAACAACTTATTGTTTGAATAAATACAAAAATTTTTCGAAAATAAACTTAAAATATTCTCGAAAAAATTGGTCGGATTTTCCTGACCCACTAGCTTCTTCAAGCTATTTACCCACCTACCGAGATACATTAAAATAACCAGATTACATCAAAATAACTTTATTGTTTGAAAAACTACAAACACTTTTCGAAAATAAACTGAAAATGTACCCGAAAAAACTGGTTTTCTGGCGAACGAACCTTAAGTTAATAGCAAATTGAGCTATTGAGAATTTAAGGATTTAATGAAAGTTTGCTATCATAATGCACTTGCGTCCCGAATTTCTTTTCTTACACCATGCACTATATTTCGATGAAAAATGCAAAAATTCAGACAATTTGTGTTCGATTAAAAGACAGAAAATTTGTATCACCAACGACTGACTTATGGGCCACCTGTGATTGTAAACATAATTTTATAAAAGTCAGCTCGAGACACCCTATAATCAACGTATAAAATTTTCTCTCACCCTCTATATATGTAAATTGATAAGAACTGAAAGTAACCCCGGATATGGGTTTTAGGAAGCCTAGATAGCGCTCATTTGTAGAAGTCTTTTCAAAACATAAAAGCAAGGTCTCCTCGTTAGCGAATTCTTTTACGGAAATTAGCTAAAAATTATTAACCATTAAACGATAAACTCTATAGCTGAAACTACTGCCAAAGTATTCGGGAAAAGGTCTACTTCAAATGTATTTCCTGAAAATATTTTTGTAAAATGAGTGAAAATCACGGTTGAAGCTGAAACTGAAGTGTTTGTGAAACGCTTTTCTTGCTACATTTTTCCACGTAATGCGTATTTCTTACAGGATCTTTGCCTAAATGTTGCCAATTTTGACGCTTCAAACAGCTATTATGACGTCTTAAGAGGAACATTCCATTTTTTTTCCTTACATGCCTATAAGCTTTTTTGTATTTCAACTTACACATGTAGACTTTGGCACATAGTTCACTTTTTATGTTATAAACCCGCGTACAAAATTTGGTTGCCGCAATTTTGTGATTTCCGGAGATATAAAAATGTTTCGAAAGAAAAACAAAATTCTCCCAGAAAAACCAGGCCGATTTTCCTGGCTAATAAGCCACTTGGAAAATAAAGGTACTCAGCAAGTTTGACTAAAATTGGCCCATTATTTTTCGAGTTATCGGTTTGATACACACACACACGCGCGCGCATATATATATATATATATATATATATATATATATATATATATATATATATATATATATATATATATATATATATATATATATATATATATATATATATATATATATATATATATACAAGCTGGCGCATTGAAAAGGAAACAGACCGATTTGCGTCCACAGAATTTGTTTTTAAGAAACTCTGACTTGACCTGACCTGACCAATCCATTGGTCTGGAAACTTTCTGTTCAAAAACTTCCTAACACGTTGTGAAAAATGCGGAGGAGCTCCATCTTGTTGAAACACTAATTTATTTTCTTGATAGCGATCATCATTTTCAAGAATGTCAATTAGTAGAGGGTAAACTATATCTTCTAGTACATCCAAATACGTTTCGCCACTCAAATTGCCATAAAAAAAATTGGCCCGATTAAACGGTCTCCAAAAATGCCAGTCCAGGGATTCAATTTCTGTGGAGTTTGAGTGTGGACTTCGTGAAAATTTCTTGGATTATTATCTGCCCAATAACGACAATTGTGACGATTGACTGAGAGTTTAATAAAAACGTACACTCGTCCTAAAAACAGATATTGAACAGAAAGTGTCCGTTATCAGCTATTTGTGCAGTCATAACTTCACAAAACCTCAGCCGCCGATCAAAATCATCTTCATTCAGTTGTTGTACAAGATAAATTTTATGCGCGTGAAATTTATGATGCTTCAATATTCGCTGAATAGTTCTTCTTCTGATGTTTGAAACAGTGTCCAATTTTCTCGTGCTCAAAGTTGGGTCTGCAGCAATTTGTCCAAAACTTCAATCTCAGTAGTCTCATTTCTAACCGGAAATTCACGTTCAAGATCCCGTTTTTTGTTGGCTACTGAACCACTTTGTCGAAACTTTGCAACTAACTCCAAAATGTATTTTCTGTTAACATGTTTGTTCGCATGTCGTTCATTAAATAAATTTGCGGTACGGTTGGCACAGTCATCGTTTTTTTTTAAAAGAGTAATTATTTCAACTCTTTCTTCTACAGAATACATCATTGTGATATTAATTTTCGGTAGTACTATCAAGTATCAAACCGACCGATAAACTGAAATAATAAACCGCATTTCGCTCATTCCGATAAGAAGTGTGATAATCAATTTTTTGTTTACAAACCAACAAAACATTGACTATCAGCACATTTCTTATCGGAATGAGTGAAATGTACTTTCTGTGAAAATGTCTGTTCGGATGTCGTTCATTAAACAAATTTGCGGTACGGTAAGTAATTATTTTAACTTTTTCTTCTACAGAATACACCATTGTGAAATTAATTATCGGTAGTAGTATCAAGTATCAAACCGACTGATAAACTGAAATAATAAACAGCATTTCTCTCATTCCGATAAGAAACATTCTGACAGTCAATTTTTTGTTTACAAACCAACAAAACATTGACTATCAGCACACTTCTTATCGGAATGAGTGAAATGCGTTTTTGCCTCTTCAACTGTGAATAATTTTTAAACGAGTTAATAAAACTTCAAAAAAAAAAAAAATAGTGTGCTGAATTCAGAACGGGCTTTCAAATGGTGTAACACTCGACCCTTGTTTCCTATTTAGAATATAAGGGTTGTTATCACCACCCTTAAGGATTTGATGTGACAAAGTTGAGTTTTATGTCAAAACATGTCCGCCTTAATATTAAAATTGACGTGTTTCCTAAACAAAAAAATTCTCTGGACGCAAATCGGTCTGTTTCGTTTTCAATGCGCCACCCTATATATATATATATATATATATATATATATATATATATATATATATATATATATATATATATATATATATATATATATATTGCACTATTTTCCTTTATTTTTTCACATAAATATTTAAAAAATAGCAACAGTGTTGAACAAGAACAAGTACTCGAAGTTTATTTGCGAATGAAAACAAAAAGAGACTAGCGTGGAATTAAAGTTAAGTAATATGTTCAAATAATCCTCCATTAGCTCCCAAACAATATCCTGAACGATTGTAGAGTTCAGATGTAAGACTGCGCAATTGGTATTGTGTGATTCTATCGCATTCTGCCGAAATTGCGTTTTTAAGTCGCTGTAAGTTTTCAAAACGAACGTTTGCATAAATTTTTGACTTTATATAGTCTCAAGGAAAAAATCGTTTGGTGCGAGACCTGGTGATCTCGAAGGCCATGGAACATTACGGTTCGGCCCAATAATATGACCTTGAAAACCATTAAGTAGATATTCTCAAACTGCAAGGGTACATGACACCCATCCATATGATGCCAGGTCTCTTGATTTTTCCTAGTAACATCGTGTAATGAAGGTCCTATTCTATTCTGCAATACGCCAAAATAGCCTCCCCCTTCAAATTTCCATTAATATAAAACGGTTCAATAATATGCCTGCCGAAAATTGCGCCCCAAACATTTTTTTGGGAATATTGCGTTCTGGTTTCAATAAATCTGCGTTCATTGATTGTGATCAAATACCTACAGTTCTGAACATTATGCTCGTTGTTCAAAGTGAACGTACTCCTATCGGAAAAGAAAATGTTCTTTAAGAAATCTCTGTCATTATTTGCTATTTCCATTATTTGATAACTAAAGTGCTCTTCGCACTCAATCACCATCCGTTAATACTTGATGGCAGCTGTATTTGAATGACTTATAATTATACGTATTCAATGTTCTAAAGACTGTTGAAGAATGTTCACTAGATTCGTTAGCAAGTTGCTCAGATTTTTAAATTCTTTCATATGCAGTAAAATATGTTGTTCCTTTTCATTTGAATTTGCTCGTTTCTGTTCTCTATTTAATTCTTTGCCGCACTTGCAGTGACCCAACCTGTACCTCTAGTTTCAAGCTTCGTCATCAGTCGTTAAACTGTTGACTTGTTTGGTATTTATCTCTCTGGATACTAAACACTGAACAAATTACATAAATTTTTCAAACAATTACTTGAATAGCATAATTTTTTAATTTGAACGTTATCTTCTATTGTGCAATTCATTGAGAGAAGGTTTCTGATATTAAAAACAAAACTTACAAATTATAAATCTTTTGATGTGACATTTGTATTTATTCAAAATTTTGACATTTGAAGCTTTATTTGCCTAGGGAACTAATTTTCTGAATGGAACTTCTGTTTTCGTTAACATGATTTGAAGTTTTTTTTAATAGAATGCTAAAAGTAGAACAAAGTAGTGTAATAGACTAATGCGATGCTTTTTAAAAAAGTCTAATAAAATGTTGGCTCTAAAATAACTAGGGGAGCCAATATTTGAGCATTAAAAGTTTTGCATGGAAATCTGTATGTTGCGTCGTCAGTTGACCCATATGCGGGGTCAGTTTAAATTTTTATATGTTTATATATATATATATATATATATATATATATATATATATATATATATATATATATATATATATATATATATATATATATATATATATACATACACAGGGGGTTTGGCGAGTCGTGTTCATTAGAAGTTTATGACACTCTATTGCAAATTCGAAAAAGAAAATTTGGGTTTGGCCATAAGCGGTTATGCGGAAGCAAAGTAAATTGCTTTGAAGTACATGGAACACCCTCTATATTATTGCAGTTTTAGATTCCGCATAGAATTCCAGAATAAATTTTATAAAGGCCCCATATGTCAAAAATGTAACGTTTTCAAGTTGATTCAATTTTTTCGAAAATTTTAAAAATGACGCGGTGGTTAATATATTCACGAACTTATACATAGCGTTCTATACTAAGCGTCCAGCTTGAACAACCTACTTCATTCATAACTTAAATATTTCAAATAGAACACCCTATATTTTTTTACCTCATCTTATTGGCCATTTGAATCTCTTTGAAAATTGTTAACACTTTCCCATACCTATCTCTTACTATTTCTGAGATATATCGATTTTTCTGTTATCTTTTGGCGCATACATCAGATATCTGATCATACGTAGTTGTCTATCACTGAAAATGTCAAAAACAGGGTGAAATATAACCGACACTTCCTAGGCGATTTCATTGTAGCTGCTTGTTGTGAATGGTTTTTTTAAAAGTGCTAGAATAATATGGATAACAATATTTTTATTTTAGTTATTCTGCAAATGATGTTTTCAATTTGTCTTCAATATATGCTGAATGTAACAGAATAGTTGAGAGAACAGTTCGAACATTTAACAACAGATTTCCTCATTTGGCTCAAAAGAATAGAACAGAATTCATTAAAAGTAAGTTGTAAAGTCATGAAATAATACCGACACGACGCGTTGTTAAACGTTTCCAAATTGAAGACAATGAAATGAATGAAATTATAGTTCTTGCATATTTTGAAGCATATCCACAAAGTTGGTTAAGAAGTGGGTCTCAAGATTTAGGTTCATCTATCTGGGCAATACACAGAATATTGAGAAAGCACAATATGCATAATTTATCACTTCAGCTCGTACAGGAGCTTCACCCTAGTGACTACCAACAAAAGATAAGCTTCTGTAAAGGTTTATTAATTAAGATTCAAGAAGATCCTTCATTTTTGAAAAATGATATGGACAGACGAGACTAGGTTTGATAGAGAGGGTATTGTCAATCGCAAGAACGAGCATTATTGAGATAAAAAGATCCCACATTTAACGAGACATCCAAATTTCCCAAACAAATTGAGTTTCAATGTTTTCTCCTTAATTTTAGACAATGTTGTGTGTTATTACATTTATGATGGAATCTTAAATTCTCAGAGGTATTTGTTTGAGATTTAGAAACATAGTAACAGATTTTATTGAAAATCAGCCAGTCAATACATTATTTAGTTGCTGGTATCAACTAGACGGGGCTCCCTCTCATTGCTCGAGTGAAGTATATCAGAAACTAAATAGGATGTTTGAAAACCGATAGATAGACCGCAACGGTCCCTGCAGATGGCCGCCAAGTTTACCAGATCTAACATCGTGTGATTTTTATATCTGGGGCAGGATAAAGAGTAAAGTCTATGCTACTCCAGTGAGGACACGCGATGAACTTTTCAATGGATCGTCGAGGCTTGTAAGTGGCTTTGGTAAGTTCGTTATTGGACCAGGTTCTCCTGTAAAATCTTGAATTTCTTTTAGAAAAACGTTTTTATCTCAAAAAATTAAAAAGTATGGTAACCAAATTTGGTATGTAGGTTTACGATATAAAAGGTAAACTATATACCAAAAGTCAGGTTTCTATGTTACAAGAAAATAAAGTTATAAAAAATATATTGGGTGCCAGATCATTTATATGAAAATTCACTACCATAACGCACTTGCTGCGTCCAGACTTTTAGTACATTTTCGTAGAAAAAAATTCACTAATGGGGAGATCCCAACTTTTGAATTTTGAAATTTTTTTTTGCAAATGAGCGCGAATTAGGACCCCTAGAACCCATATTCGGGGTCAATTTTAATTTTTATATGTTTATATATATATATATATATATATATATATATATATATATATATATATATATATATATATATATATATATATATATATATATATATATATATATATATATATATATATATATATATATATATATATATAACACACCAATAACTCAAAAAATAATAAGCCGATTTTGATAAAATTTGGCACGTGCCTTTGCTTTGTAAATGACTTGGATAAGTTTGTTAGTCAGGAAAATCAGACAAGGTTTTCTGGGAAAATTTTGAGTTTTTATTCTAAAAAAAATGTTTATCTCAAAAAATAAAAAATCTACGATAACCAAATTTAGTAGGTAGATTTACGATATAAAAAGTAAACTACACACCAAAACTTAGATTTCTATATTACAAGAAAAAAAAGTTATAATAAAATATTTTGTGCCAGATCATTTCTATGAAAATTCACTACCGTAACGCACTTGCTGCGTTCAGGCTTTTTAAAGCTAATAGAAACTTTAATTTTATGCAGTATAAAGTTTTTATAAATAATTTCAGCGATAACGCTCCCTCTGCATCGAGATTTTTAAATATAACGCTAATAAAACCGGGTTTACCTTTATAAAATAAACTAATTACTTGCTTCCGGAATTAACCCTTTTCATTATGTGAAAAGTTATTTCACGTACACTGTGCTTTGCTGAAACTATGCAGATTTTAAACTAATTAAAATATGACGAGGTAAAACGTTTGTGCACTTTGTTGCACTTGTTTTTCACACTGGTTGATCATAACAAGCGAAATATCTGTTTACATACGGGTATGTTAATTACCAAAAGAATATTAAGCGAGCAATCAAGTCAGCTGCAGAAATCCACTTTTTCAACAACATTTAACTGACACAAATACAAGGGAAACTCAGATAATCTCCGTAAACACAAAGTCACCTGATTTTGTAATTCCTCTCATTAGATGCAATTCAAGTAGCCCCATATTTAAATTGATGGGGCTTGTTGGTATTTATCATGGCTATACAATAAGAGAGGTAATCCGACGGAAGAGCAATGCATTTTGTCGCACATGGCATGTGAGTGTAGCTTGCGTGTGAAAGAGAGGGTAGCGACACAGTTGGGCAATTGGGTAGGTGAGGTAGAAACAGACATCTGGTCTTATCTGACTGTCCAGTTGGCACTAACACATAAATTTTACAGCTTTAAATACATGACTTGTATATCAGCTAACGCGTCCATCCGTTCGAATTAATTTATTTTTACAATTTAGAAAATAAATTTTTCGCGAGAGTACTTATTTTTATATTCAGGGGCGCCAAATAATTGATGTTCATAAAAACAAAATAAAATCGCCTAACAGAGATATTGACTAAACTTGCATTTTAGTGAATTTTCTAAAAAAAATCACTGATGAGAAGATCTCTGTTCATGTTGTCTTTCGGAAATTTTTTGTATTTGAGGTGTATTAAACAGGTTGCTTAAAATTTTGTACTAAATAGTTTGTTTCCTGTTTATTTAAGATATTATTCAACAGTATGTTCAGTAATGAAGATTATTTGGACATGTTATATTCTTTCTAACCGAAAGATTGTGCAGCTGCAAATTCATATCAATACAACTACCCAGAAAGACGACAACCAAACACCAAAATATTTCACAGGATAGTGACCAATCTGTTGAACGACCGTAGCTTCCACGCAAAGAAACTACCAATGCCTAGAAATAAAGAAAGAAATAATGCCATCTTACAGGTTTCAAACGAAAACCCTTCGGAATCTGTTCGGTTTTATGGTGAACAAATTGAAGTTCCAAAAAGTACAGTACACGGTGTATTTAAACAAAGTTATTACCATCCATACAAACCAAGGCTTACATGTTGACGATTACCCTAAGCGACTTCAATTCTGCAGATGGTATCAAGGGCAATGTCAGCAAGATGAAAATTTTCATTTGAAAATAATATGGACTGATGAATCCAGATTTACAAATTGTGGTGTATATAATCGCCATAATAGGCATTATGGGGCAAATGAAAATCCCCATCCAAAAGAAAAGAGACGATTGCAAAACAGATTTGGTATTAATATTTGGTGCGGCTTAATGGGTAAAAACTGTTCTTTTTATTTGTAGATTAGACAGTTAATTTTAACAAATTTCAGGTAACTTCGTTGTTGGTCCGTCCTTTTTTCAAAATAATTTGACTGGAGAAAGGTATCTTAATCTATTCAGAAATGAAATCTTATCAACAATTGGAAGATTTCATGATAATTTAGACGAGATTTGGTACCAACCAGACGGTTGTCCAGCTTACAATGCTGGGATCCGCAAAGAATGTTGTACCAAAATTTTAAAAATCGTGTCATTTGTAACAATGGGCCGGTTCATTGGTGTGCTTGAAGTCCTGATATAACACCCATGGATTTTTATTTCTACTTTTAAGGCTTTCTGACACCCTGGTACCCAATGATCTTCCGGTTTTTCCGATATACACACCATTACATCTTAAACGGTAGACACCTGACTACTTCAGGTCCGGAATATGATCCTTGTTATGAATGAATATGTTGTTGATTGTATTTGTAGACTTGATCGAAAACTTCAGGTTGTCGCTTTTGAGAGGTTTGACTATGGCGTTGGACACAGTACCACAGTAAGTGACTGGAGAATAAGACATTTTCTATGGCTGAGTGAGAGGTAGACTAAGGCTTATTTCTATTAAGAGATGACGCCTCTTCCTATAGAGAATCTTATCGACAATATTATCTGGGTACTCATTGCTGACTGCGAGTTGTTTAATCAGCTTTAGTTAGTTAATAAAAGCAGTTCCCGACAGTGAAACTCTGAACAGCCTGTCAACCAGGAATCTAATTGATGCCATTTTATGAGAAATGTAATGGCAGGATTTGAATGGAATCAGGTGGTCGGTCTGAGTGGTTTTTATATAAATGTCAAAACTGATGAAACTGTTACTTCTCCTCCACTTCAACTTAAGAAAACTTATGGCTGAATCCACTTCTAACTCCATAGTGAAAATTATATTGACCTGCAGACTATTCAGCCAAATCAGAAACGGTGAAGCTGCTCCATGACACCCGACCAAACCACAAGTAGTCTTCGACATAACGTGACCAAGATGAAATGTAACTCGAATAAAGATTATAGTCTTTAAAAACAGTTGCCTCTCAAAGAAACACATAGATATCACTGCACAAAGGGGTGACGAAGGGTGACCCATAGGGAGACCATATTTTTGCACGAAAATCCTATCATCGAACGAAAAGAAATTCTCAGCCAGGAAAAGTTTCACCAATGCATGAAGAACCCTCTGTGATTCGCTGCTGAACGATCAGGAAGCAAGTACACCTTTCAAGGGCAACATTGTATAATTGACGGGGATACTGGTAAAAAGATAGGATACATCGAAAAACACCAGAAATGAATTCTCTCGCGATTTTATATTGTTGATTCTATTAACCAGATCTTTAGAAATGTTGACAGAGAAAGGTAATTGGTAAGCTACCCCAGACATTATAAGAGAATAGAAATAGCTCTACAACTTGTAAGAAATGCAACTCACGAAAGAGATGACTGGACGGATAAGACAACCATCTTTATGTATCTTGGGAAGACCATAAAGGCGTGGAACTATCTGGTTCCTTGGGTAAAACTGTTTGTAATTTTCCGAAATTAAGGGAGCCTACTTATCGAAAACCTACTGTAGCCTAGACGTGAATGGAAGGGAGGGATTATAGCTGATTGTTGAGATCCTATTATCTCTGAAGAAAGTGAGAACCTCTGAAATGTAATCTGTCCTGTCTAGAAGAACAACACAATGGCGCTTGCCTGCCTTCGAAAAAAATATCACTGTATTAGTAATCGTCTCTCTCAAAGAATAAACAACCTTATTAAATGGCCAGAAAACCGAAGTGGAAGTTTTAAACCTGGAAATATTTTCAGAGACCTTTCCCCACAAATAATCAGAATTTTCGATTATAAACCTTCTCAAAAAGATTTATGTGCCTTTTACAGTCCCACACATCGAAGACTTCAACTTCGGAGGAATGGCGAATTTTATACCCTGGCTGAATAATGCCAACGGTCATCAAAACTATTGAAAGAAGAAAGGTTTTTAAGCCTCTCAGGAAAAACGTGGTCACTAAATTTAAACCGTGAATATTTATCTTTGAGACGCCGCAAGTGAAAAATTTTACGAGCTAAAACTTGGTTTTCATCAGAATAAAGTGGATAATAATTCATGATTGGTTCTCATGAAGGTATCAAACTCAAAAGTGCATGGCCTACCTGTTAGTGTACCATGTCCTATTTTCATTCTCAGCCGAGCTAACAAAAATTTTATATAATCTTTAAATAATAATGCAACTTTGTTGTGTTACTGTTATATTACTGCTCTTCAAAAGCAGTTTGGTTCTGTGAAGACTGCTAAGGTGGGTATAGAGCTACTCGCAGCAAAACGCTTCTTTAAATTTATTTTAACGATGTTCTTAGAGCAGAATTATAAACATTTTAGAGATTTTGTTTTTCCCTGTTTTATAAACGTCTATACAAAATTGTTATAGAATATATTAGCTTACAGAACACATCGCTTATTAATGGGTTCATAATAACGAGGCTCCGAACACATTTTTAACTTGCAAATATTTATAAAACTATTCTTTAAGTGTTTATATAAGCATTTATGAAACAGTTCTGTTAACATTTTCTATGATATAATATAGCTGCAGAGTGCATATTAGACTTGAACGCAGGAGTTAAAAAACTATTTTATAGTTGGATGGAACGCTACTGTAATATAACACTTAGAAAACAAGTATAGTACAAAATTATTCCTTTGCGTAAAAGTGCATTCGCTGGGATCTTTATAGCTCTTGTAAGATGCGCCATTATATCCTTTATTATTTCAAGGCAGTTGTGTACGCAGTAGCGTGTAATTTCTAAACATGTCCAATTTACAAGGAATAAACAAATGAAAGCAGGTAAAAAAAGCGGTGCTTTTCGAAGGAAAGTCAATAAATATAAAAATATTTCAGAAAGAGCAAATTTATTAAACATGTTAGTAGTCTTTTACACAGGGTGGCGCATTGAAAACGAAACATACTGATTTGCGTCCAGAGAATTTTTTTAGAAACGCTGAAACACGTCAATTTTAATATTGAGGGAACATGTTTTGACATAAAACTCAACTTTGTCACATCAACCCCTTAAGGGTGGTGATAACAACCCTTATATTTTAAATAGGGAATATGGGTCGAGTGTTACATCATTTGAAAGCTCTTTCTTTTCTGAATTCAGCTCACAAATTTTTTTGCAAGTTTTATTAACTCGTTTAAAAATTATTCACAGTTGGAGTTGCAAGAACGTATTTCATTCATTGTGATAAGAAATGCACTAATTAGTCAATTTTTCGTTAAAAAACTAAAAAACAAAATCAAACGTTCAAAAATGTTTATTCAGTTGAGTAAGTGTTCGAATTGTTGACCACCAGCTTCCATACAAAAGTACAAATTTTGTTTAAAACGAGCTCTGACATTCTGGAGCATTTGTGAAGCTATTAGACGGCATTATTCAACAATGCGTCGTCGTAATTGTTCCAGAGACTCCGGTTCTGTTTAGAAAATTCTACTCTTTAATAGATAGAAAGAAGTCTTAAGGAGTTAAATCCGGTGATCTAGGGGGCCACTCAATAGCACCTCTACGCACAATCCGTTGCTCTGAAAAATCTCTCTTTAAAAACTCGCTAACACGTTGTGAGAAATGCGGAGGAGCTCCATCTTGTTGAAACACTAATTGATTTTCTTGATAGCGATCATCATTTTCAACAATATCAATTAGTAGATGGTAAACGATATCTTCTAGTAACTCCAAATACGTTTCGCCACTCAAATTGCCATCAAGAAAACTTGGTCCGATTAAACGGTCCCCAAAAATACCAGTCCAGGCATTCAAATTGTGTGGAGTTTGAATGTGAAAATTTATTGGATTATTATCTGCCCAATAACGACAATTATGACGATTGATTGTAGAGTTTAATAAAAACGTACACTCGTCTGAAAAACAGATATTGAATAGAAAGTTCCCGTTATCAGCTATTCGTGCAGTCATACCTTCACAAAACTCCAGCTGCCGATCAAAATCATCTTCATTTAGTTGTTGTACAAGATGAATTTTATACGGGTGAAATTTATAATGCTTTAATATTCGCTGAATAGTTCTTCTTTTGATGTTTGAAACAGTAGCGAATTTTCTCGTGCTCAAAGTTGGGTCTGCAGCAATTTGTCCTAAAACTTCAATTTCAGTAGTCTCATTTCTAACCGCAAATTCACGTTCAGGATCCCTTTTTTTTGTTGGCTACTGAATCACTTTGTTGAAACTTTGCAACTAACTCCAAAATGTATTTTCTGTTAACATGTTTGTTCGCATGTAGTTCATTAAATAAATTTGCGGTACGGTTGGCACAGTCATCGTTTTAAAAAATAAAGAGTAATTATTTCAACTCTTTCTTCTACAGAATACAACATTGTGAAATTAATTTTCGGTAGTACTATCAAGTATCAAACCAACCGATAAACTGAAATAATAAACCGCATTTCTCTCATTCCGATAAGAAGTGGGATAGTCAATTTTTTGTTTACAAACCAACAAAACATTGACTATCAGCACATTTCTTATCGGAATGAGTGAAATGTGTTTTTGCATCTTCAACTGTGAATAAGTTTTAAACAAGTTGATAAAACTTGCAAAAAAATTAGTGTGCTGAATTCAGAAAAGAAAGAGCTTTCAAGTGATGTAACACTCGACCCATGTTCCTTATTTAAAATATAAGGGTTATTATCACCACCCTTAAGGGGTTGATGTGACAAAGTAGCATTATTAGATTTAGGTACTTTGCCTAAATGGCGTTTTGGGGAAAGCCCTATTTTTTTTCCTTTAAATGCCTATAACTTTTTTGCCTTTTAACTTACAGACCTATATTTTGTTACATGGGTTACCTTTTGTGATTCAAATACGCGCACCAAAATTGGTTTCCATAACTTGATTATTTCTGGAGATAGAAATATTTTTCGAAACAAAACGCAAAATTTTCCTGGATAACGAACTTACAAGCTACTTGCAAAAAGGAGGCGGTTAAAAAATTTGATCAAAATCGGCCCATTATTTTTTTTGTTATCGGTGTGATATATATATATATATATATATATATATATATATATATATATATATATATATATATATATATATATATATATATATATATATATATATATATATATATATATATATATATATATATAGTATTAAGATTTTGTGACGGTAAGAGTTGTATTTACCCAAAAAATTGTGGGAAAGCCGTCAGTTGCAAAATATAATTCTTTATTAAAAGCCGAGCTTTCGGAGTTTATTCCATTATCAAGGATATAACGTGAGTTTTACTATAAATTATTATGCAATAACAAACAAAAAGGTTTTTTTCTGTTTTTCTTTAATTTCACAATTAGTTATAGTAAAACTCACGTTATATCCTTCAGAATACATATAACATATACACATTTATAGTGATCGTAGGATTTAAATTTGAATTATCTTTTTTTAATTTGTCTTTGTTCAGTTGTTTGTTTATTGTTAATATTTGTTTTTTTAAAATAATTACATTAAAGACTTTTATGAAATCATATCACTTTTGTTATCTGACTGACAATCACAGCTGCATTTGTTGTGTAGTCTAAAGTGTACTCTTTAGAAGAGTAGGTTGTTACCTAAAAATGCTAATAACAAGCAACATATTGAAGATAGGTATAGAAAAACTTCTATACCTATCCGATGTAGAATTAAATTTAAAACTCGAATTTTTAATAACATACAGGGTGTTATATTTGACAAAAAATACTTTTGCCACGTTGAATATGTCTGAGTTAGTGACTAAATTTAGAACACTCTGTATGACACAGGTAAACTTAAGGCACATAATATTAAATCTTCCTCCCACAAGTTACGAAATTCTAAATTCGAGCCTTTGATCTTTAAAAACGTGTGAAATACGAAATATTATAAATAAGGTTGCAAAATGACCGAAATACAGAGAAATCACAAGACAGTTGAAAGCCTAATATAAATCTTCACAAAATATTATGGAGAGTTCGAATATGCAATAAAAAATAGGGCATTCTATTTAAATTAGCAAAGTTGATGACTACTAACGGTCTAACCGGAATTGATGTGACCTGGAAATATTTTAGAATAACATACAATTACTAATTGTGGGCGCTGCCAAAAATACAAAAAAAATTGTATATCAGGGAACTTCATAAACTGCTAATGCACGGCTATCGTGAAAAACCCTGTATATATATATATATATATATATATATATATATATATATATATATATATATATATATATATATATATATATATATATATATTAAAGATTCAGTGGGAGACAGGGATGTTCTAATATGTTTTGCCGCGTGCTGGAAAATTGTCATCAATCATTATTTTGTTAAAAATATAAAGTAATGCCTTACCAAAATTTTAATACAATAATTCACCAAAAATCTAGAGATCACGAGCTGACCAGCCTAGAAGTTGAGCTCCATATTTTTTGTCACTGTCAGCACATTTGGTACAGCAATTCTGCATCTGTAAGTAAGTAATCAGCAACAATTCCACCGCAGTTTTAAATATAAAACAAGCCGGGAGCTGCATTTATAAGTTAAATTTTATAGGTGGGTGCACTTTATTTAGAAATGAAATAATCTTGAAACTAAATTGATTTTGGCAACTGAATAAAATCTTTTAAAAAATTAAATTCTGCAACTATAACGGCTAATTTCGCTCACACCCTACCTAGACGCAACAGGCATCACTCACTTTGTACCCAGTCGCATTTAGAGTACCAGTAATAAATGATCTCTTGTTACCGTATGCACTTACACTTAAAATCTATTATTTTTTTAAATTCCTATAAATTTTCTATACCCTTAATTATATGAGTACTAATTGTTTTAAACGGAATCATTATAAATCCAGCCACAAAACACACCCTTATAGAACACATGGTCTGCTTTCAGTTGTGACTAATTAGTTTTGAAATTTGTTATATCTAAAGATGTGGTGGTTATCTAACTTCAGAGTGGTTTATGTCAACGTGCTTATTAGGGTTATGAGACTGGGATATACAGAATCGACCTCAGAGTGGGTAGTGATTTATATTTGAAAACTTTTAATGTAATTGAAATTAGAGATGGGGTCTTGAGATTAACATGTGTTTGCAGGTTTAGTGTTTCACATAAATTCCTTTCGTTACTCTATAAGCATTGCGATCTGAATTTACAAATTACATTCGTATTACATTATCACACATGTGCTACGGTACTCAAATCTCGCATTTGATAAGTTACGGGATTTTACCGAATTCAGTTTCGCAAATAAGTTCTTACCCTTATATGAGTGGCTCATTGCCATATATGCCTACCCCACAGTTTAGTAATTTTAGCGCTGTGTCCATATTATTAGCAATTATTGAAATATTACGATCTGTCAGTGCCAAACCTGCACATTTATCTAAGTTAAACTACAATAACTGCGTAAAGACAGTGTGGTCATACGTTTGTCAGAGTTTTAATTGGTCAACAATTACGTGCGATCAGCAACGCCATGTTTCATAATTTTTTGTACAGAGCCTTATGGGAGAAACAGGGAAATCGAAGCATTTATTTATTAGTCGATGCATCAGTGAAAAAAGCTGGACAGGGGTCACAAGTAATAGTGATAAAGAAATGACTTATCTGATATTTCATTGTCGGAGTATCTTTTTTTAATTGGACAATGTAAATTAAAATCTCGTTCTCGATCCCGCAAAATTTCAAATCGACCGAAATGTCAGTTGTCAAATTAGTTTGATATAAGAAAAGATTTTGTTTACGTTTACGTTTAAATCACCATCACATAACCAGTAAAAGGGATTATTGGTAAAATTCTTGTAAATTTAATGGAAAGATGTATGCAATTGAATGAGTATATATTTCACAGACGGTTGACGATAACATTGTTTGAAGTTTTCTTTTTGATCCAAGATTCGTTCATTTAGTACTTCATGTATACATCAGATAATTGACCTAATTACCTGCTCAAAATTAAAAACCTATTCAATTATAAAACATTTCTGGACGCAGCAAGTGCGTTATGGTAGTGAATTTTCATAGGAGTTGTACATTATTATTATACAGCATATTACTAAAATTAATACTATAAATTTACACAGCCCTTGAAGATCGATATTAGAGGTCCTAGTACGCGTACATTTAAGAATTATTTCGAAAGTGTTACCAGCGATATTTCTATATTATCAAAAAAATCTCGTGTTTCCCTTTTGAGAAAAATGCCCAAAACTTAATTTTCTACGTAGCTAGAAATTAAAATTTGCTATATCTATTGATAGTGTAAGTCTCTTTAAAAGTAACTTGTATTACAAATTTCATCAAATTACAAAAGCTTGCCAGAAGAAAACTTAATTCATATTTAGAAAAGTAAAGTATCTGCCAAATTATGAACGTAGCGGTTATTTTTCCTAATGAATCGCTTGAATAATTTCGTTTCAGTCAACCTAATCAAATCAGGTTTTTCAATATCAACAATAACAAAATGTCTGCTGAAAATTAAGTTCAGATTCAAAGGTGACAAAGTTATTCAGGCGTTTTAAACAAAAATGAAATCCTGTTTAAAACGTATCAAATCGGCACACTATTATTTTTACAAATGTCAAATAAAAAAAACACATTCATCGAGCGGCAACCTTCTGCGTAAAAGACAAGCACGATACCACTGAACTGTATAAGGATACGTTAACTAAAGTTTTGTTTACATGATAGTTGACGCCGGGTTCATGCCCGTGATATACGATATTATATTAAAGGTAAACGTAACAATTAATTGCATAATTAATAGAATTGAACACCTGAAACACATTAGACAACTGTTTTGATCTTAGATGACGCCTCATGTTTAAGTTTGAAGATAAAAGAAAGTATCTTAAAAACATTTTTATAGAGATTTGGCTTGATTTTGTTTACAACTCTAATATATTATGCTACACTTTCAACCTAAAACTGTATTTGGAGCCGTTTATCAAGCTAGAAATATAGTGTATTTTGAAAATTGATTGAGTCCCTCATTTAAATAACAATCACTTAGCAAAATTTTCATTTTATGTCGTCTGCCATTTGCGATATTTGTGCTTGAAATTGTTGGTTCGACTAGTATTTTTTATGCTTGTTATTCATTTTGTTTGGTTACCGTTGATGTATGGCTTATACCTGTTTTATGAATCAATCTACGAATAGCAGTTAACTACTATGTCCGCCAGGCATGTGACTTAAACCACGAAGTCGTTTCACCGCATGTCTTTCAGATTTTATTTTTAGTTTGAAAAAAACTCTAAATATTGTGAAACAAATTACTTAAAATTCACAACATAAGTCTATTTAAACCATTTCTAGTCACATGTAAAGTCTCATTCCACTTACTCTAATAGTTACAAAAATATTGCGTTTTCAAACACAGTTTTGTATATTTTTGGAGGAAAATGTCCGTTATAACCGATATACGAACTCGGCCGCAGTTCGAATACAATAAAGATAGCTGCCAAGTTCCGTTCAAATCAGTTGAGTATTTTGAGTTGTCGCTCGCACACATACATACATATACACACACACATTATATATATATATATATATATATATATATATATATATATATATATATATATATATATATATATATATAGGGTGGCGCATTGAAAACGAAACAGACCGATTTGAGTCCAGAGAAGTATTTTTTTAAGAAACGCTGAAACACGTCAAGTTTAGTATTGAGTGGGACATGTTTTGACATAAAACTCAACTTTGTCACATCAACCCCTTAAGGGTGGTGATAACAACCCTTATATTTTAAATAGGGAACATGGGTCGACTGTTACATCATTTGAAAGCTTTCTCCTTTCTTAATTCAGCACACAAAGTTTTTTGGAGGTTCTATCAACTCGTTTAAAAATTATTCACAGTTGGACTTGCAAATATATTTCATTGATTGTGATAAGAAATGCACTAATTAGTCAATTTTACGTTAAAAAAAACTAAAAAATAAAACCAAACGTTCAAAAATGTTTATTCAGTTAAGTAAGTTTTCAAATTGTTGACCACCAGCTTCCTTACAGAAGTAAAAAAAAAATTGTTTAAAACGAGCTCTGACATTCTGGAGCATTTATGGAGTTATTAGACGGCATTCTTCAACAATGCGTCAGCGTAATTCTTCCCGAGACTCCGGTTCTGTTGCGAAAATTCTACTCTTTAAATGGCCCCATAGAAAGAAGTCTAAAGGAGTTAAATCCGGTGATCTAACTAACTAACATTTCTTGGATTATAATCTGTCCAATAAGGACAATAATGACGTTTGACTGTAGAGTTTAATAAAAACGTACACTCGTCTGAAAAACAGATATTGAACAGAAAGTCCTCGTTTTTAGCTATTTGTGGAGTCATAACTTCACAAAACTCCAGCCGCTGATCAAAATCATCTTTATTCGGTTGTTCTACAAGATGAATTTTATACGGGTGAAATTTATGATGCTTCAATATTCACTGAATAGTTATTCTTTTGATGTTTGAAACAGTGGCCAATTTTCTTGTGCTCAAAGTTGGGTCTGCAGCAATTTGTCCTAAAACTTCAATCTCAGTAGTCTCATTTCTAACCGGAAATTCACGTTCAGGATCCCGTTTTTTGTTGGCTACTGAACCACTTTGTTGAAACTTTGCAACTAACTCCAAAATGTATTTTCTCTTAACATGTCTGTTCGGATGTCGTTCATTAAACAAATTTGCGGTACGGCTGGCACAGTCTTCGTTTTTGAAAAAAAGAGTAATCATTTCAACTCTTTTTTCTACAGAATACACCATTGTGAAATTAATTTTCGGTAGTATTATCAAGTACCAAATCGACTGATAAACTGAAATAATAAACCGCATTTCTCTCGTTCCGATAAGAAATGTTCTGATAGTCATTTTTTTGTTTACAACCCAACAAAACATTGACTATCAGCACATTTCTTATCGGAATGAGTGAAATGCGTTTTTACATCTTCAACTGTGAATAATTTTCAAACGAATTGCTAAAACTTCCAAAAAAATTAGTGTGCTGAATTCAGAAAAGAAAGAGCTTTCAAATGATGTAACACTCGACCCATGTTTCCTATTTAAAATATAAGGGTTGTTATCACCAACCTTAAGGGGTTGATGTGACAATGTTGCGTTTTATGTCAAAACATGTCCCCCTCAATACTAAAATAGACGTGTTTCAGCGTTTCTTAAAAAAATTCTCTGGACGCAAATCGGTCTGTTTCGTTGTCAATGCACCACCTATATATATATATATATATATATATATATATATATATATATATATATATATATATATATATATATATATATATATATATATATATGTGTGTATGTTTGTCTGTATACATAAACATTAAGAAATTTAAACGGACCTTGGATTTGGCTTCTAGAAGTGCTAATTTGCACTCATTTGATCATTTGAAAAAAAAAATATTTCTAAAATCTTACCATCGTTGCCTCTCTATTAGTGAATTTTCTGAATGAAAATTCACTAATAATTGAAAAAGGAGCCAAGTTCATCTGCTTCGATAAGGAAAGTCAGATAACATTATTATTTCCTATTCGTGATTGAACACTTATCACTAGGTATTCATTACACGTGCAAGGCATATGTACATGGTTATTCTGAATTTTGAATATTTAACTATTCCCTGCTTAATTGCTTACAATACAGCTATAGTGTACTATTTGCCTCTCGGTAATTTTTCAAGGTTTTTAAGAAGGCAAACCTACCGAACGGGTAGGTAAGCTTAGAGAAGGCTTTTAGAAAAAAGTTTTAGAAACATATGTAGGATCGCCTTTGCATTCAGAAACCAGAAAAAAAAAGTTTTGCAAACAGGCCCTAAGAAAATCGCCTAGTAGTGAATAGGCATGTTGTGCTGGGTGATAAAGAAGATAGAAAGGAAGTATAAATGAAAAATACGAAAAACGGCTTAGCTACACCCATACAAGCTGCCAATATATATATATATATATATATATATATATATATATATATATATATATATATATATATATATATATATATATATATATATATATATATATCTGAACAACACACCACGAGGGCTACAGCCTAAATACTATCGTACCGTGGGTGACGACAAGGAGAAAAGAGGCAACTTGTTAATTCTAGACTTGAAGGTTTGGAGGTTCGGAGGGGAAGGAAAAACATGCGCCAGCAAGGAATTCCACAACTTGGAAGTCCTCGGGACAAAAGAGCAGGCATAACAAGATGTTCTATGTCTGGTGAACTGGACAGTAAAAGGGTGCATTCGCTCTGTTCCCCTGGTAGATCTGTTGCGGGAAGCAGGTGGAGGAAATGTGGAAGGAAGCTCCTCTGCCCGTGCATATATCTATAAAAGCGAGAGAGAGGTCACCAACGGCACGTCGGTGGACAAGAGATGGCAGCCTTTGGGTGAGGGTAGGGTCACCAATAAGACGTATAGCTCTCTTCTGAAAGGAGTCCAGGATAGCGAGTGTAGAAACGGCAGCAGCAACCCAGATGTGGGAGCAGTATTCGAGGTTTGGCCTTATTTGTGAAGTATATAAGGTATATAGATTAGCTGGTGAAAAGTATTTGCGAGCCTGGAAGAGCAAACCTAATTTCTTAGCAGCATCTTCTGCAATTGATGTGACATGTTGGTGCCAATTGAGATTTCGATCCACAAAAATGACAACAAGTGAGAAGATCCCATTACTTTGAATAACTTATTTGTTCATTGTGATGGTTCTAGGGCTGGTGTATCTTTTATGAGACACAAGGCAAGACTGAGATTTGGTGGGGCTGTCCCCAGTCTAATATTTTTTGGAGATCCACGGAGACAGAACCCTCCATGTATCTGCGATTCTCATCTAATTGGGCCAAAGAGACAGGCTTAGAATACTGTATATTTGAGTGTAGGGTGGTGTCGTCCGCGTAACTATGAACTGGGTTGGATGTGCTAGAGAGGAGGTCATTGATGTGGAGAAGAAACAAAGTAGGGGCTAAAGCTGAACCTTGAGGAACTCCTGCATTAATTGGATATAGTTTAGAGGAATGGCAATCCGCAACAACAGAAATGCTCCAGTTGGAGAGGAAGTTTGCTGTCCAGGTACAGAGTTTTGGTGGTAGGCCACAGGCCTGAAGTTTATTAAGCTGCGCTGCGTGCCAGACCTGATCGAATGCTTTGGATATGTCTAGAGCGACAATCTGGGATTCACCGTGTAGTTCCATAGACTTGTTCCTTGTTCCAAGAATGGGTGACAAAGGAAAAGAGGTCGGCAGTTGATCTGCGCGGACAGAATCCATACTACCTGTCGTGGATTAGACTGTGTTTTTCAAGAAATGTAAGTAATTCGGTGTTTATATACTTTTCCATCACTTTAGAGATGACTGAAAGGAGAGAAATAGGCCTGTAGTTGCTAGGAAGCGCTTTGGATCCTTTCTGGGGGACTGCTTGTACTCGAGCAGTTTTATAGTTACTAGGGAATATGCCTCTATTGTAAGATGTCTGAAATAGACGAGTCAGGACAGGAGCAAGTTCTGGTGCGCATTTTTTTACAACAATTGCTGGGATCTCGTCAAGGCCAGAGGCTTTCCTGGTATTAAGAGAAGAGAGCATCTTTCGTACCTTTTTAGTTTTGAAAATGATATCTGTCATTTTATGCGCGACATTGGGGACTGTTGGTGGTTGAACATTTGGGGGTCGGTTGAGAGTAGAATTGCCGGCGAAAAACGAGGCAAAAAGTTCAGCCTTTCCCAGGGCGGTAGAAACAATTTCATCCCCTGAGACAAGAGGTGGGGACGTGCTCTTGCAGATATTATTCCCAATAAATTTAGCAAGAGGCCAGAAGGGTTTGCTGCCCTTGGAGCTTAAGAGGACTTTGTTTTTGATGTGGTTATTAAACAAGTTTTTTGCCTCAGAAAGAATGCGGACATAGCGGTTTCTTGCGTCGTTAAATGATTGACGGTTTTCTTGACTGGGATTGTGTAAACGCGTTTTGTGAGCTTTGACCTTTTCAAGTCTGGCCTTGTCACAGAATTTAGAGAACCAGGGCTTTTGAGTGGCTGAAGAGGGTTTCTGTGTACGTGGAAAAATAATTTCATACCAGCTTGGATAATTTCGGTGACGTTTTGTGAGATATCAGAGGGGTCAGGATGAAAGAAGCAGACAGACGCCCATGGAAATGAGGAAAACTAATGCCGCATTTCGTGCGAGTTCGCGGAGTTGTAGTGCCAAACGATATGTGGGTGTGATGACTGAGTGACCTCGGGATGCATTGCGCAGGAAGCGGTGACCATGCCATGGTCTGAGCGACCGAGTGGGGCGGTGACTGATATCTTATAGCATTCAGGTTTTGTAGTAAGAAGGAGATCCAAGGGATATGAGCTGTGCGTTGGGATACGAGGAAAGTAGGTAGGTTGCTGAACCATATTAGCTAAAAAGTTGCTGACTGCAAAGGCCTCCGCTGCTCTCTTTTGTGGATCGGTTTTTGAAGATCCTAGCCATTCCTTATCATGGACATTGAAGTCACCAAGAATAGTGACCTCGGAGGAAGGATATTCAGAACTCAGATGGTCGGTTTTTTCAGAAAGGTAGTCAAAGAGCTGGACAAAGTTGTTGTCAGAAGGTGATCGGTAAATACAACAGATGAATTTAGTTCCGGCCCTGAGACAAAGTTTTATCCATAGAATGTATTATATTCCAGCTTCCAAATTGGGGAGTCTGGTGCAGGGTAGATTTTTACGGACGTATGTGCACACGCCTCCATGGAATCTAAAAGAAGTAAGGGGCTTATACCTCGGGAAATTAAGGTGATTAGTGGCTGTTTTGGCACGGATTTGGGTTGTAGTGAGGAAGAGGAGTTGGGGCCTATTAGCCTGGAGGAAATGGTGGAGGGCGTTCAGGCCACATATATTCGAGAACGATATGTTGAATCTTGATGCTGGCACCCCCTGCACACCTGAATGTTTTGCAAAAGGAGGAGCCATCGTCATTTTTGCTTATAAGGGAAATCGACTCATACACCAGAACCGGAAACGTCCGATGGGACTTCACGGGGTGGTGCCTCCTCGGGCGTGGAAAACCTTTAGAATCACGTAAAAGAAAATTCCTCTAACACCTGCAAGTTTTGGTCTTGCAGCACATGGCTTATAACATTAGTTGTATCCAAAATAGTATACAAATTTCTGTTTCTATTTTACACATACGATTATATAACCATTTGCGTCACAACGTACTTAGGGTAATTAGTCTTTATCTTCCGAAATGTTAATTGGCGTTGCTTTAATTTGATCATAGTCTTCGAACAGAGCTTTGCGCTTGTGAGATCTGCAAGACCATAGGATACTTTTAGGTACAAGCATAATATGAATTGCTTGTTGCTTGGTGATTACTAATATGACAATTATTGGCATTTGAGTGAATTGAAATTTTGCGGGATACAAGAGCAAGATTTTAATTCGCGTTTTATAATTAAAAAAGTCTGGACGCAGCAAGTGCATTATGGTTGTGAATGTTGATAAAAATATTTTAATAGGAAATATGTGTTTTTTTTAAAGGAAGCAGTCATCAAATTTGATTACCAGTATAACCTATATAGGAGAACCAATGTGCCATGTTTCATAAAAATAACTTAATTGTTTGAAAATGTACAAAATTAACGAAAGTAAACCTAAAATGATCTCGAAAAAACTGGTTTCTTGGCCCACGAACCTTATAGATTTAGAGCAAATTGAGCTATTCAAATTTGAAGCATTTAATGAAAATTTGCTACCATAATGCATTTGCTGCGTACAGAATTTATTTTCTTACAAACATGCATTATATTTCGATAGAAAATGGCAAGGCGTGTTCGATACAAAAATAATTGTATCACCAACGATTTCAGGGCCACCTGTGATTGTAGAAATATGTTTTCAAGATGTAGCTGACGACATCCTATAATTAATGTACAAATTTTGTTTCGTATCTTGTATAATAACGGATATATAGAACCTTATCCATTTTTTACGAAAATTCGCCAAAAATTATATACCATTAAACGATAAACTCTATAGCTAAAACCACTGCCAAACCATCAGAGAAAGGGTCTATTTGAAATTAATTTTCTGGCAACATTTTAGTAAAATGAAGGACAATGACCGTTGAAGCTAAGACTTCAAGGTTTGTAAAATATTCTTCTTGCGACATTTTCTTGACATAACTTCTATTAGTTTCAGGTTCTTTGTTTAAATGCTGCCAATTGTGACGTTTTAAATCGTGACCTTGACGCTTTGAGAAAAACCCTACTTATTTTTTCTTTAAATGACTATAACTTCCTGTCTTTTAACTTATAGAGCTAAATGTTGATACATAATTTATACTTTGAATGATATAAACCTGCGTACCAAATTTGGTTGCCCTTACTTTGTTTCTTCGGAGATATAAACATTTTCTGAAACAAAACACAAAATTTTCAGGGAACAGCCGATTTTCCTGGCTAACGAACCTATCCAAACCACTTGCAAAATGAAGGTACTCATCAAATTTGATCAAAATCAGCCATTGTTTTTTGAGTTATCGGTGTTAGACATACATAGATAAAATATAAATATAAACATATATATATATATATATATATATATATATATATATATATATATATATATATATATATATATATATATATATATATATATATATATATATATATATATATATATATAAATAAATTGAAACTGACCCCGGATATGTGTTTGGAGGAGGTCTAGTTTGCGCTTATTTGAAGAAATTTTTTCAAAATTCAAAATAAGAAAATTCATTAAAAAGACACTCCGGTAATAATATAATCACATGAGTCATTTCTTCATCATTATTACTTGTGACCTTCTTTTTACAGGTGCATCAACTAACGCAAAAATTCTTCCATTTCAGTTTCTCTCCCAAGGCTCTGTACAAAAAATGGTGAAACCTGTCGGCCGAATCGCATTTTCTTGTTTTGTTTTTGGATACAGGACGGGAGAATGCTGCATGCAGACCTGATTCGCATACCGTAGTGTGTGGGATCTCGAGGTAGTGTCAAACTCCTACCCATTGAACTCCACTAATACTACGATATACGCTACACAGGCTGGCAATTTAAGAACTGACCATAAAACTTAAACCGTTTATTCTGACATTCATAGTCATTGAATAGTCCATGATAAGGACTAATTTTTGTATGCAACCTGCCACACAAATAATGTTGGACCTTGATTACAAATCAACAGAAAATATATTTGTTACATTTTCACATGCAGAATCAGGTTTCCTACATAATGATTCGACTTGTACACGACACTTGCCTTTTTGAATTTTCTTTAAAAAAAAAGCATAAATGGGGAGATATATGTTATATATATATATATATATATATATATATATATATATATATATATATATATATATATATATATATATATATATATATATTGTCTAAGGAGTGGAGGATAATTAGGGAATAACTTTTAGAACTAGGATAATATGGACATGGTAACGATCTAACAAGTTTTAATAATAACAAAAAGAATTAACAACTTTTAAAAACTTAACCGAATAAAATTTAAAACCAAATCTGTACATAATTAAATTAAAAAGTCTCGCGTCTTTACATATTAAGAATCTAATCAAAAAAATCCCTGATATTAGTCTCTACATTTTCAAAGCAAAAGTCAAAAGTCCCTTAATGTATACAAACACCAATATTTATAACTTTGCTTGTTCCACATTCTTAAGAATGCGCAATCAGCATAGTCAGCATTCTTCAATATTGCAAACTGCAATTGCAACATGTTTATTAATTGCATAAACCTGTAATATGAGCAATTCCAGGTCAATAATTACAATTTCTATGCGACCTACTCAATTATAAAAGATATTATTTGGATTTATGCTAGCGAATTTTCGTATAACTATTATAATATAAAATTAATAATAAATATATTTTCACGATTAGGAATGCCCTCTTGGATAGTTTTCTGTTCTATTAATATATATATATATATATATATATATATATATATATATATATATACATATATATATACATATATATATATATATATATATATATATATATATATATATATATATATATATATATATATATATATATATCGTACCGGTAGATCAAAAAATAAGAAAAATAATGGACCGATGTTGATAAAATTTGGTATGTACCTTTCCTTTGTACGTGGCTTCGATTAGTTCGTTATCCAGGAGAATCGGACTACAGATTTATGCGGTGTCATATGCCCCTACTTCCTATTCAAAATTTGGGGATTGTAAGTGTTACGCGACTGGGGTTGAATGTGGGGCTGAAATTTTCAGGTGGCAGGATTTCAATTTAAAATTGACATGTTTCGAGATTCCTTTATAAATATGCACAATAATTGAGATAAGGAATTTATTCCATTTGACTGTTTCACACTGTATAATTCATCGAGTGAGACGATTTTTTAATGCCTTCTGTGATCCAGCCCACATCACGTCTCCGACAGCTCGGCTTGACAGAACTACCCATTTTCGGAAATGGTTTTTACAACTCATTTATCTTACAAAAAGGGCATTATATTGGACGTCGATACATATAAAGTGTATCAGATGAAATCTATTATTTACATATTTTAACTGTCTGCATTTTATCGCTTTGTTATCAGAAGCGATATTATTTGTAAATATAGACATCAGAAAGTCTGTTATGTTCCACCGCTTACTCATACAACATCCCATTTGGTAAGCAAATAATGTCAAAACACGCGGTGGCTCTTTGATAACATGGTGTATCCAGTATACATATTATATCTGTTGCTTCTCTAGATAATACTGGAAAATTGCAATTAAAATCAGAACATAAAATAATGTGTTGTTTTTTGTACTTCCTACTCAGGGTATCCAATATTAACTGCAAACTAATAGTCAAGAGGCTAATGTTAAAAACGTGCATTTTATAGGTAAAAGCATGAAACTTTCCAATCTTGTAACATAGACGACGAGAGTCCTTTTGAGCGTGTAGGCATCGCCGGAAGTCCCTAGGAGCCGCCATATTGGATTTCGACCGGAATAACTTCCGGGTACAGGCGCATATAACTTTTGAAGCAACAGTCCGATTTCAGTCTTCTTTTCTTTGTTTGAAAGCTCTTTTTAAAATCTATTCTAAGCATGTTACTCGTTAGTCTTACTGTTTTCGCAAAATATATAAAAGACGTAAATTGTAATTGTTTATTTCTGCTTTTACGCAATTACAACGACAAACAATCTGAATAAAAATAAAAAAAGGTTTTAGTAGCATTCGGTACAAGGTAATAATTTATTTCATGATACCATTACAACAAATGCATATTTTGTGGTGAAAAAAGGGCAAAAAGCACGGATTCAGTGTGTGTTTCTATTCCACGGTTACATTTTCAATGTTTTAAAACGATTCCTGATCACAGCCATCACACGACAAAGATGAGAACATGGTAAATCAGCTTTTACGCATTTGCACCTCCGCGAACAAGAAACTTTGCACTTGCATCTGATAGGTTCTCGCGATTCTTCACCAGCTGGAGGTTGTGTGATCCATAGTGGTTCCCATGAAATAGAATCCGAACGCCGCGTCTATCTAAACATTCGCAAATCAGAAATTTGAGGTGATGCTTCAAGAGCTTGACCCCAAACGTGGCCGGCTTGGTACGCGGCTCTAAGGACATGCTGTTTTAAGGCATCTTGAGTAGGTGGAATATTGTCCGAGTCACGGTTCTTTTGCGCAAACAACGCAAGCCTCGACTAAGTTTCATCACTGCATCTGTCGTACAAAAGTACAACAAATCTTTCGATCAGAGGCATCCCAGCGTCGACATCTTCGATCGTTGGGGAACGGGAAAAACACACAGAGCTGCAGTTACTTCCGGATAGCTGGTTCATGTTGCCCAGCAAGTGACGTTGCTTCTTCCAGCGAATTTAGACGCCGCGTCGCAACCGGTTAGTGCGTGGAACGATAGGATAGCTTTACACTTTTCTTCGCCTCGTTCGTTTGCAATTTTGGCGATGTTGATTGTTCGAAACTTCCCCTCTACCGAAAGCGACCCAAAAATGGCAGTTCAGGATAGCGGAGTAGTGAACGGCTAGTGCTACAACATCCGTATCCACACTTCTAATGAGAATGTTCCTGTAGCCTTGGCTGACTCCATGAGATGCATGCAGGAAAATTCGAGAGCCAGCCTCTTGCATGCAGGGCGCTAGTCCATCCAAACTGGAAGACGGTAAAGAGGTTGATGAAGAACGCAGAATTATTTCACCGGATGTTACTACGACGTCTCCCTTGTACGATACTGATACAATTTGCATCGCCAATATAAGGAAAAGTTTTTCTTTATTCTGGCTCTCCTTAAAAAAGTCTGTCCAGTTTTTTTGGCTGTTTCTTGGTAAGTTCGACCCGGCGAGGTGTCCCTTTTCCTCTTTTTGCACGAGTGCCCGATTTAAGACTATCCGATTTGTAAACATCGACCACGATGTCTACTCTCCTTGAATTAGGTTTTTGAAATTAAGCTTTAATGTAATTAATAACTTTTTGACAGTATCCCACAAAAGTGTCGTTCTCAGGCAAAAGCATATGTACTAAAGTCGGACCATCGACGATCAGCATGTCAATGTCAGGGTCGTTGGTTGGTTCGTCTTCCTGTGCTTCTGTTGGGTCCAAAACCTTCAGGCATTTCATGAGATCAGCTTTTCGTTTACAGTTTAAAGATCCATTCTCCGATAAGGAAGGGGGATAAATATCGTTTTCGTGCTGAAAAAATTCTTCTTTGTTCCCATCTCGAATCTGGCATGCTATATAGAGTTTCAAAAACAAACTCCGGTCTTTCTTTAGACTCTTCACTTTTGTCTTAGCATCACTGCTTTGGGTCCTTTTCGACGTGGAGTTGGACAGCGGGAATTTGTTTCGTTTAATTGGCGAGCCCATAGGTTTCTTCTGGTCGATTAGTCTTTCTTTGAAAAAAGTTTCATTTAAAGTTATACCGGTACTCTTGAGTGTCTTCAGTAAATCAGCTACTTCACTTGCCACTATCTCTCTTGTGTTGAGGATAAGCAGGTCTTCACTCGTATCACCAAAAGGATTTATCATTTCCCGTATAGCTCTTCTAAGCATTTGAACTATTGTCGCAAACTTCGTCTGCCTTCCCACTGTTTCATCATGATGCGTATCTGTGACGTTTTCGATTTTATGTTTGGATTTGCCTTCTGAAATCTTCGACAGTACATGCTACTTCCGGTCCGCAGACCATCCACCGTAGAAGCGCGTCTGGATTTTCAGTAAGACCGAAAGCTCCCCCGGGGCCTTTCACCAGTGCATTGTTTTGTTGTGAGCTTCGTCGATAGGCATACAAGAAAACTGTCGACCCGTTTTGTTGACTGTAAACTTCCCTTTTAGAAATTCTTCATATACATCAGGATGATCGTTCTTCAGATTGAGCATATCACGCAGGTGAACAGCGAGACATCTGGAGTAGTTCTGGTGATCTATAGCGTGATAAAGCCATTGCAGATTCTGTAAAGTGCAAACATAATTTTCGAAATCCGCTTCGTGAACTGCTTTGTCCCACGCAAAAATGTCGAGTTCAGTTTGGAGGATGAGGTTCCAGAAACGAAATTGAGGATGGTGTACCGCCTGTGATGAGCACCAATCCTCCATCGATTTACATTCAACCCCTAAATCGAAAAACTCTTTGTAAGCTTCCTTTCGAAGGGCGTACAGCGCACACGCTGTTACATGATGGGCGTGAAGGGTCTTCTTCACATAAGCAACTTTTAAGAAAGAGTCCGCCGTTCCAGGGGATGCGATTTGGCCCTCTTCCAACGATGCTGTCCACCCGATATTTTCCAGCAAGTATCCTAACTATTTCAGGAGTGACGTTTTGACTTACAACACATGAGCAGTCACTACAGCGAAAGATAAAGCACAAATTCGTTTTCTAACCTTATGTATATAACAGTTTCAGTTGCAGTCTGAGAGTATAGTAACGACGAATCACCTGTTCACTAGCAAAAACTCCTGTTTTATTTCAATAGCCACTACGGCGAAAAATTAAATACCGATATCATATTTACTGCAAAGAGGGTATTTAAATTTACATTCAGACGCCCGCCCGAACTAATTCGTTTCTGTTTCTCTTTAGGATTTTTATTTTGTTAAAACTAAAGGTGTTATACATCAATAGAAAGCTAATGCAATTTTCTTTTTAATTTTACTCACATTAATTATCGTTTTAGCTGCGGAAAAGAAGAAAAAAAATACAACTTTTTTTATCGTTTAGAATTTACGTTTTCTGTAAATTGTGCGAAAACCGTAAGACTTACAAGAAAACGTTTAGAATACTTCTTATTAGTTTTGAAAATAGCTTTCAAACAAAAAACAAACGAAGAAAACTGAAATCGGACTGTTCGTTCAAGAGTTACATGCAGTTAAAGTGCAACCAGATGTTGTTCAGGTCGAAATCCAATATGGCGGCTCCTGGGCACTTTCGGCGATGCCTACAACGCTCAAAGGGACTCTTGTGGTCTATGTTACAAGCCTGGAAAGTTTAATACTTTTACCTATACAATGCACAATTCTGACCAAAAGTGTACCTTGGCCTCTGGACTATAACAAAACATACCTGTTTTCTGTACTACTGTTCCTATACAACGCCACAATAATAAAGTAATTAATTGTGTTGATATGAATGAGTGAAGATTGGAACCTGTGAGGAGCACTGATAAGTACAATTTTGAGAACTCAATTCATCACAATACAGTTTTTTTATCTGACGATCGTTTCGCTAACAGAGTTTGCGTCACCAGAGGGATAAATAAACTTTATTTATTTAACCATTCCTCTGATGACTTAAACTTTTTAAGCGAAACAATCGCCAAGTCAAAAACTGTATTTTGATGAATTTGGTTCTTAAAATTGTACTTATGTGTTGATATGAATTATGTCCACAGTATACTGGAAATTTAACTCTGGTGAAAACACCTCAATGAGTCTGAACTCTTCGGCTTATATATTAACTAAATAATAACTGCAAATATTCAGTGATTGTATGTCATTATTCATGTAAGTACTCTGATACACATACCATGTCATATACTTTTACATTAGAAAATACTGCCACATTATTAACCTTATCGCCCAGAGATTGCATGTTTTGGTTTCTTTTTTTTTATTATTCACGAGGGAGGAAACCTATTATGGGCATCTTATCATACACCTAAATGAGTGGGAGTTTGAGATAGTGTGGGACTCTAACTCACAAAAATCCCCATCCGTGGAGTACCGGATGTTAGTTCACATCTCTGCCGGAATCGGTCACACGTGACTTTGCGGTTATGAATGTTTCCATTCTGTTGCGCCGCTGGGGCATAGCAGATCAGAATAAGCTTTGGTGGAATCTGCTCGCCGTAGTCGTTGGCACCACGGAGGAGAGCATTGAGAGAGGGTGAGAAGCTGCTTTGGCAAACAAAGTCTTGGATAGTTGACTTATGAACTCAAGCGCTGAGGGCATTTTCAGATCAGAGTGAATCTGACTGTTTCTGACAAACCATGGTGCTCCGGTAAGAATTCTCAGAATTGTATTCTGGATGATGTGAAGATTCACTTTTGAGAGAGTGTAAAAGCCATTCAGGCTAATCGATAATAATAATAATAATAATAATAATAATAATAATAAACAATAATAATAATAATAAAGTCAACAGCAGAGGAGCATATTAAGACCAAGACCTCCAACCACTGAGGATGCTGCGCAGGAAAATCGGCCAGCGCTCACCCAGATGAGATTACCAAGACGGCGCATGAAATGGACTATGGATATGAATGAAACCATTATGCGCATTTACTACAAAGTAACACAACTCGGACAACAAACGACGGGTTGTAGGCATCAACTTCACATCTAATTTCTCAGAATGTACCCGCACATACAGGTGACTTAACAGAGAATAGCGGATCAGTATCGTGTCATACTTAGGAATAACCTTATTCGACAAACGAGACTGAATACCATCAGACAGGAAGTTGAATATGAAATTACTAACACAGCGGTTACGGAAAATAACGATATCCTGTTGGATGGTAGTAATCTGCAATCTGTACATACTAAGCAAGAAGAACACATTGAGGTTACGCAACAAAATTAGGAACTCATCAACAAAGTGCCCAGAATAATAAGTCGAGCAGTCGCGTAGTATGAAGGAACAAATCCTCTCACTAGATCACCATTACTTAGGCTAAGGTTCTCTAGAAAGCTGGCAATTATATTGGAACTTTTAAACAGAATAATTTTGCTATCGCACCTTCTAGAGATCAACACATTGGAGCACTTGCATACAGTGATTTACTATGACGCAACTGCAGTAATTAAAACTTTCGGCAAAAAGACTTCTGATTGAAGGTCCAATCACAGAGACTCGCGTCAAAGAGTGCCCCCGTGGGAAAAAGGTTGCTAAGTAGAGTGGAAACACTCACGCATTACACTGGGTACAGACAAGAAAATCTCAGAAAAGAGTAGACAAAATAATATGCCGAGTTCGACAACATTCAGCACAAGACCCAGCAAACCAGACTGCACAAGAATTTCTGGATTCTCTATATGCAGAACGGGTGAAGAAATATAAAGCGAGCAACAATAAGAAGTGCGGCAATACAATGTTTGAATGCTCTCAAAGGACTTTCTACCGTCAGCCTAATTCAGCTAGCAATGCAGCCACCGATACTTTTCCAAATAAGGAACAAATTGAAGCGTTCTGTCAAAGTCAACTAGCCACAACAACCTCCTGCAATATTGGTGCCAGCTGGGGTAACGAAATACACAGATCTTGTCAGAGTTATGAACATATGCATCATGAGCTGTTTACCAGAGATGAAGTCTCCGCGCTTATTAAGGAGCTTCATAATTGGAAGGCAGCCGGGACTGATGGCGTCCAAACCTTTTGGCTGAAGAAATTTGGGTGTACACATCATCTATTGGTGGTGTTAATAAATGATATTATATTTGACCCAAAGAAGATGCCATTGTTTTTCACACAAGGAGACACGTATCTTCTGCCAAAGGACTAGCATTGTTCTGGAGACCCCGGCAGATACCGACCAATAACTTGTATTCCGATTAAGTCGATCACATACTGCCTTGAAAAACGCATATATGCGCACTGCGAACGAAACAACATAATTGCGAGGCAGCAAAAAGGGCGTGCCAAAGGATCTGTGGAGTGCAAAGAACAGCTAATAATTGATTCGGTTTGGTGCAATTAAGCTTACAATGAATGACTAAATATCTGTGCTTCCTACGTGGATTATGAAAAGGCTTTTGATTCAGTTTCACATGAAGGGCTCATAAGTGTGCTGAAGATGTATAAGATCGATACTTATATCCTGACGTTCCTTGAACACACAATCTCTACCTGGAGAACAAATATTCAGTTACGGGTACAGACGGGTGACAACATCGTAACCAGCACGATACCAATTAGAATAAGTATATTTCAAGGCGACTCGCTAAGGCCATTGTGGTTCTGCCCCGCATTGATTCCACTATAAAACCACCTGAATTCTATCAGATATGGCTTCAGTATGAAAAGCAATGGAAGGAAGCAAATGAGGCTAAATCATCTGCTGTATATCGATGATCTTAAGCTGATGACCTCCACAAAGAACCACCTGGAACAACTCCTTAAAATCGTATAAGGGTTTCCCAGAGATATTGACATGCAGTTTGGGCTCGACAAATGTCGCACCTTATGTGTAGTCAGAGGGAAAATACAACCGGATGTATATGAAATCCAGAACGGCCAGCAAATTGCCTCGATGGATGTAAAAGATTGTTACAAATACCTGGAAATACAGCAAGGGAGAAAAATAAACAACTCGGTAATGAAGAACGATCTGACAAATGAGTTTACGAAACGTGTAAAGCAGGTGGTGCGATCACATATTAATAGCAAGAACCTGACTAAAGCTCTGAATACATAAGTATCTTCTGCACTTAGCTACTCATTTGGGATTGTAAACTGGAGTAAAACGGACATAGAAAATCTACAACGGAAGGTGAGAACACCCCTAACAAAATTCAAAAAGCATCTCCACCGTAGCGCTATCGAGCGAGTAACCCTACCCAGACACCAAGGTGAAAGAGGAGTGTTGGATATTGGTAAACAGTTGAACCAGCGGATAGTGAACCTGCGTACATATTTTCATCAGTAGGCGCTTACTTATGAACTACACCGTGCGAGGCATATGATTCAACACCCCTACAATTAAATGATAAAGCCTGGACGCAGCAAGTGCGTTACGGTAGTGAATTTTCATAGAAATGATCTGGCACAAAATATTTTATAATAACTTTTTTTCTTGTAACATAGAAATCTAAATTTTGGTGTATGCTTTAATTTTAATATCGTTAACCTACCTACCAAATTTGGTTATCATAGATGTTTTATTTTTTAAGATAATTTTTTTTTCAAATAAAAACTCAAAATTTTTTCGGAAAACCTCGTCCGATTTTTTTGATTAACAAACTTATCAAATCCATTTACACAAGGAAGGTGCATGCCAAATTTTATCAAAATCGGTCTATTATTCTTTGAGATAAAAATTTTTTTCGAATGAAAACTGAAAATTTTCCCGGAAAACCTCGTCCGATTTTTCTGACTAACAAACCTGTCAAGTCCATTTACAAAAGGAAGGTAGATGCCAAATTTTATTAAAATCGGCTTATTAATTTTTGAGATAAGAATTTTTTTCGAATGAAAACTCAAAATTTTCCCGGAAAACCTCGTTATATTTTCTTGACTAACAAACTTATCAAGTCTATTTACAAAAAAAAGGTACATGCCAAATTTTATTAAAATCAGCTTATTACTTTTTGAGATAACAATTTTTTTCGAATGAAAACTCAAAATTTTCCCGGAAAACCTTGTCCGATTTTCCTGACTAACGAACTTATCCAAGCCATTTACAAAAGAAACGTACATGCCAAATTTTATAAAAATCAGCCTATTATTTTTTGAGTTATCGGTGTGATACATACATATATATATATATATATATATATATATATATATATATATATATATATATATATATATATATATATATATATATATATATATATATATATATATATATATATAAACATATAAAAATCAAAACTGACCCCGGATATGGGTTCTAGGGGTCCTAGTTCGCGCTCATTGGCAAAAAGTTTTTCAAAATTCAAAAGTTGGGATCTCCCCATCAGTGAATTTTTTCTACGAAAATTCACTAAAAGTCAAATCGGACTGATCAGGACAAGCTGCAATCTTGGATGTAGAAGCCTCTCTATGGGCAACATCGCAATGAGACCTCCCAGGCACATGTCGACAAATTGGCGTCGAACTACTGGTTGGTTTCGAAACAGATTTTTCCGGAGGTAGAGGGGGTTTTGCTGGCCATACAAGATCAGGTCGTCCTAACAAGAAACTACCTGAAGTATATAGTTGGAGATAATTCGGTCCAAGATTACAAATGTAGATTTGGGTGTCAGTCATCAAAACGTGGGGACTAAGACCCACTAGTTGTACACAAGGGTAGTCAGACCATCGTTAACATACGCGGCCTAAGGTGACACAATCCAATGCCAAACAAAGAGAGGTGTTTCTGAATCTGCGCCCCCTAAACTTAGTTATCATGGGGGAGGATAGGAAAGGACTATACAGACTAGCCGGCAATGATAAATTGAAGGCCAACCCAGGCTGCAGGGGCCACTGCAAGATTCAGGAGATTGTGAAGGAGCCCATGCTTGAAATGAGGTTAAACTTCGCGAGCCCGCCAATCTGCGGGGAACATAAGTTTACAATGGTAATGCCTGACCGCGAGGCATGGCGGGGGGAGACGCTGGGCCTACCACGGGACGCGCTGGTCTGGATCACGGACTCATCGTGGTACAGGGGCAGGCGTTTATTCGGAAGGACCGAGGGTAAGTCACAGTATCTCCCTCGGGGCTTATGCTACGATATTTCAGGCCAAAATGTAAGCAATCTTGCATTGCGTGCGAAATAAGAAGAGGAGGGGCTACACCGACAAGCGGATCCTCATAGCCACAGACAACCAGGCAGAACTTGAGGCCTTAAGTAGCCCACGGGTAAATTCCAGGCTGGTTAGTAAATGCCGAGACGAGACGAGCGACCTGGCTGGGCATAATGAGGTCAACCTCATCTGGGTGCCGGATCACTCAGGGGTCAAGGGCAATGAATAAACTGACAGTCTCACGAAGAGAGGATCAATAGAACCATTTATGGGACCAGAACTGGTCCTGGGCTTTTCGAAAGGCACGGCCAGGGGAACCATCAAGTCCTGGGTCAGAGACCAGCATAAGGCATACTAGGCAGATTGTCCCGGCCTCATACATGGGAAGAGACTAATTGGGCGTCCCAGTTCAAAGAGAGCTGTGGGGCCACTAAATCTTATCAGAGGACAGTTCAGGAATATAACAGGACACTTCACGGGACACATGGCTGTCAAGAAACACCTGTATAAAATGGGGCTCTTCTAGGAGGACCTGGCATGCAGACTCTGCGGCGAGGGGGTGGAATCAACCCAACACATCTTGTGCGAATGTAAAGCGCTGGACCTCAAAAGAAAACTGATCTACGGACAGCCTAGACCGGATACACGGAAATATAAAACTTCACCCTACCAATTGCTGTGCAGACTAGTTCCAGGCACAGTGATTTTGGAATAGGTGGATTATAAAAGGCAAAGGGCATACCCAATAAGCCAAAGGTTGCGGTGCTATCGGTGCGGTAAAGACGCAGACGAGCCCTAAGGGAAAAAAACTTCAAGATGAGTAGACGAATATTAAGGAATAGAGTCGCGGGCGAACGGTCCTCGCAAGATCGCGCAGAAGGTTCTGACACTGGACCAACTATGTCAAATGTGCTTCCAGTGTCAGTAGTCAATGGTGGATCTATAACAGATCAACAGTCGAGATGCATCGCCACGGCTCTTACGGTTACCTCAGAAATAACAAATTCACCTGCCACCAATCGAAAAGGCTTGGGGACCTCATCCGTCTCAGCTATTATGCACCCAGTTAAACTCCGTTTAAAGAATAAGAGTTCTGTCGGCTGCGGAATTTGATGAAATTAAACTACAAGTTACTGTAGAGCTACAATTACAGGTGCTGCCACAGAATCAAACTCAAAGTGGCGAGCGGTTAGAGGAAGAGGAACAACAACAAGAAGAACTTGTTTCTGGAGTTCTAACATCGACACCAATTGATAATAAACACCTTGATGGCGACCTGTCACTGATCTATCAGAAATACTATCTTATGTACAAGGGTATTCCAATGCAAAAGAAGCCCCGCACACCAAAGATTACAGGAAACAAGAAATTTTATGATATCTGGGAAACCATAAATACACTCCTGGATAAGTTGGTTTTTCCGATTGCAACTTTGGAGGAACTGTCTGTTATCGTACACTGTGCCGCCCCAGTGGTATCTAAAGCTATAGATGGAGAAAATGGAACAGCTCAGATTAAAGCCTCCTTTAAAATTTATAAGCCGGGAACTGAGTCCATACCAACATGGAAGAAAAGAATTCAGGAAAAATCAACAAAGCCAGAAAGGAGATTGCACATTTGTTGGAGTACTTCACCAAGAATGGGGACGTGTCAGGGAGAGTGAAGAGGGGGGTCGAGACGATAGCCAGATGGATGAGGCTTAGAATGAGCCCTAGAAACCTGGACGGAAGACAGAGAGGAGGATAAATGGCTCAGCCAACGCATAGCTGCACTTGGTGAGCGAATCCGCAGATACGAAGAAGCATCCAGAAGACGGCACAATAATCAATGTTGCCACCGACCAGAAAAAAATCTACCGAACCTTGGAGACTGGCGATGAGGAAGAACAGCAAGGACAACTTGCAGACAAAGAATCAATGATTCAGTACTTGTCTAATATATGGGCCACCGCTGAGAAGCATAATGAACAAGCATACTGGCTACGAGATAAAGAAGCTGCGCCGTGGGACTGAACAAATTGCACCCTGTCGTGATTTCAGTTTGGAATCGTATCCTTGAGAGTTTTTATCAGAGTTGACAGTTTTTGCTCTGTTGTGAATATGGTTTTGATATTAGGGGTTCTAAGACTCCTCCGAAAATCAATAAGCCTGATACTCCCCTTCACCATATAGCAAGTGCCCACCGTTTACCAACAGAAAAACTTGCAAAACATCTAGCCAAAACTCTATAACCATTAGTAGAAAACGCTACATCCTATGTCAAAAACTTCACCCATTTCATCGACCTTCTTCAAAACAACACCATTTCTCAAAACGACATCCTAGTAAGCTTTAATATAGTTTTCTTATTCACTAATATACCTCTACTGAAACCCTTGACATTCTCAAAAACAAACACAATATTTCACACAGCTCTTCTAGAACACTGCACATCTAACACTTATTTCCTTTTTCTATACAAATTTTACAAACAATTTCGAAGCGCTCCAATGGGTTCGCCACTCTCTCCTGCATTGGCTAACATTTTCATAAAAAAACTTCGAGACACAAGCCCTCAATTCATCTCAACTTAAACCAACCTGTTGGTGAAGGTGAAGATACGTTGACGAGATTTTCGCTGTCTGGCTACACGGTAAAGTATCTCTAAACGAATTCCTTTCTTACCTAAATAACATCATCTTCCAAATCCAGCTCTCCATAGAAATAGAAAATAATTTTTCTTTGCCTTTCTTAGATGTACGCATCACTTAAAACCCACTCAGAGGATTTTCTTACACTGTGTACCGAAAGTCAACCCACACTATTCGTTATCTTAACGCCCAATCTCAGCATCACCCATCGCATCTAAATTATGTGGTTCGAACACTAGTAACACAATCCCTTAGGCTAACGGACAACAACAATAAATATACAGAATTAAACTTCTTAAGATAGACACTGCTAGAAAACGGATTCGACAACAATCGTATAATACGAGACATTTGAAACGCACAGCAACAAACCACTACACCACAACAAGAACAGACAGAGTCCACACAAGAACATACAGCGTTTTTACCATACATTAAAAGTGTCACCGACAAAATCGGCCGAATTTTTAGAACCCATAATATCAAAACCATATTCAGAACATAGCAAAAACTGTCTAATCTAATAATAACTCCCAAGGATACGATTCCAAACGAATTCCACGGAGTTTGCGAAATTCCTAGTTCTGATTGTTTCCGAACTTATGTAGGACAAACAAATAGACGCGTCCACAATAGAATATATGAACACACACTCGCAGTTAGAAAATCCGACCCCTCTTCGGCGCTGGCCATGCATCATATTCATACAGGACACAAAATAGGCTTCGATAATGCCAAAACAATAGCCCCGGTTTACAATTTCAAAACCAGAATTATCCGCGAAGCAATCGAGATCGAAAAACGTCCCGATTGTTTAAATAAAAGAGATGATGGTCTTTGTCTTGCGATTACTTGGAAACCTATTCTATCTTCACTACAAACACAGAAAAAGAAAATAAATTAAATAGAAAATTTACACATTATCTGTCTCAACAAATGCCTGTAATCCTCTTAATCCTTTAAGTACCGTTACTAAAGCGCCTGACGATTACTTGGAAACCTATTCTATCTTCACTACAAACACAGAAAAAGAAAATAAATTTGATAAAAAATTTCATTACCCAATTAGCTGTCTTAACAAATGCCTGTAATCCTCTTAATCCTTTAAGTACCGTGACTAAAGCGCCTGACCGTGACCCGACTACTTTCACTGATAACGAAGCAGGTAGACAAAAGGATATATACAATACAATATTTGCATGCATATATATATATATATATATATATATATATATATATATATATATATATATATATATATATATATATATATATATATATATATATATATATATATATATATATATATATATTATAAAGTAAGTTGGGTCTTTGAGCGTTTTACCAAATGTTTCAACAAAGTTAATCAGACAAAAAATATTGTGCCATAAAAATCATTTTAACTTTTTTGATGTAACACGATCATTATTAATTCCAAACAAGCAGCTAGGTAAAATAGAGTCATTTAGAAAATGTAGCTGCAAATTGAATGAACTAATACAAACCGACTGGGAAGTTTTTAATCCATTGAAGGTAGAAGTAAAACGGAAGCAGAAAAAAGCATAATATAATAAGCACGTTGAAAATGTTTTACATATGTGTATGATATGAAATTGATAAGGCAATTTATTTATAATGATATATCAACCCAGGCTTCTAAATAATGATATTCCTCAAACTCATATTATTTTGTGGGGTAACCAATTTAAACAAAATTGGCATTTGCGGAACATAAATCCTAGTTTATATACATGGGACGGCTAAGAGAAATAAAGTACTTATATTAAAGTCTATTTAGATTGTTATCTTTCTGGAATAAGTAAGTGAATTTAAAGTAAATATCAGTTACAGTTTTTGACTCAATATAAAAGGTGCTTGGTGTATTCTATTATACGTATATAAACTACAGAATATCTAATAAAGGCAAATCGACCAATTAATTTGGACAATTTAAACAAAACTATTTCGCTAATGGGAGCGTTATATATTTTGGCTTGTATTTAAATCTCTATTAGAAGCGAAGTAACAATTCTACAGTAAATTCAAAGAACAAAGTGTCAAAAACACTTACTGACATCTAAGCAATCTGTCAGCTACATAAGGTATGAATCAACAGGTGAACAGGTACTGTGCCATTTTTTTGAGTCGCAAAACAAGATCAAGTACAGGATACATACAAACAAAAACTTAAAGGTTCGAAACCACGTGGTCACATATTTAAAAAAACACAGTTAAAATAATTGAAAGCGTCAGCACATGTCAGCAACGACAATAGACTTCAATGTTTAACCTCTCAAATAAAACACCTACCAGTGTCATAGTTATAATGGTGGCCACAGAAATGCAACTAGATGCTCAGACCACAGGGCATCACCATATTAGAATCAGAACAAAGATTAAAGAAGCAAATAATATAATCGGTCTATAAGCACTAAGTGAAGCTTGGAACCTGTGACGAGCACTGATAAGTACACTTGGAGAACCCAAATCACGACAACACATTTTAAAAGACCTGACGATCGTTTCACTAACCAAGTTAGCGTCATCAGAGGATGAAACATTCTAAATACTTAAAAACTAACATCAACTTATATACCGGATCTCAGGTAAAGAGATCGAACCGAGATGAGACACTACTCGTGGGCAAATTCCAAAGTGTATTGTATTTTTATCGCCCGACAAGTTCTATGAGCCATCCCTACTGCTTTATCTAAAAATTGTCCATCTATAATAGTTTTGAGAAAGTTCAACGACAGCTAAATTAACAACGATTCCTTTGGCGGCAATAACTGTATACTTGTGTTATCGGTAAAACGTGCCGAAAACGTGGGAATTTTATTTAGCAAAGCAATCGATCAAGTGACTCGTAATTGGCGCTGGTGAAGTGTTCATACATTTTTTGTTGTAACTATATTTCGCAATATATATGCTTTCGAACCCGTTTAGCTGTCCTGGTTTTCTAACATTTTTTATTAATTTCAGATTATCTTTATCAACGTGATGATTATTATCCCAAATATGTCGGGCGATGGCAGACTTATCTACAATACCGTAACATAATTGGGATATGTATTCTTTGAATCTAATTCCAATCGATCTTTTTGTTTATCCGACGTATTTAAGATTACAATCTTTACAATTTATTTCATAAATTCCCGACATTTTGTCCGCGCTATCCTTGTCTTTTGGGTTACCTAGCAAGTTTTTTAAGGTATTTGTTGTTGAAAATGTTAGCTGTAAGTTGACTTTTTTAAAAGTGCTGTCTAGACCCCTCGTGATTCTGGGTTCAAATGGTAAGCAAACAAAATTTTTTGCCGATTTTTCTCTTATGAACGTCGTTGATTCCGTCAACATTTTCTTTGTTTTGTAAAAAATATAGTTTTATAAAAAATAAAAAACAACAACAAACAAAGAAAATGTTTACGGAATCAACGACGTTCAGAAAAGAAAAATCGGCAAAAAATTTTGTTTGCTTACCATTTGAACCCAGAATCACGAGGGGTCTAGACAGCATTTTTTAAAAAGTCAACTTACAGCTAACATTTTCAACAACAAATACCTTAAAAAACTTGCTAGGTAACCCAAAAGACAAGGATAGCGCGGACAAAATGTCGGGAATTTATGAAGTAAGTTGTAAAGATTGTAATCTTAAATACGTCGGACAAACAAAAAGATCGATTGGAATTAGATTCAAAGAACACATATCCCAATTACGTTACGGTACTGTAGATATATTTGGGATAATAATCATCACGTTGATAAAGATAATCTGAAATTAATAAAAAATGTTAGAAAACCAGGACAGCTAAACGGGTTCGAAAGCATATATATATATATATATATATATATATATATATATATATATATATATATATATATATATATATATATATATATATATATATATATATATATATATATATATATATATATATATATATATATATTGCGAAATATAGTTACAACAAAAAATGTATGAACACTTTACCAGCGCCAATTACAAGTCACTTGATCGATTGCTTTGCTAAATAAAATTCCCACGTTTTCGGCACGTTTTACCGATAACATAAGTATACAGTTACTGCCGCCAAAGGAATCGTTGTTAATTTAATTGTCGTTGAACTTTCTCAAAACTATTACAGATGGACACTTTTTAGATAAAGCAGTAGGGATGGCGCATAGACCTTGTCGGGCGATAAAAATACAATACACTTTGGAATTTGCCTACGAGTAGTGTCTCATCTCGGTTCGACCTCTTTACCTGAGATCCGGTATATAAGTTGATGTTAGTTTTTAAGTGTTTAGAATGTTTCATCATCTGATGACGCTAACTTGGTTAGTTAAACGATCGTCAGGTCTTTTAAAATGTGTTGTGGTGATTTGGGTTCTCCAAGTGTACTTATCGGTCTATAAGCAACCTCAGGTGTGCCACCACATCGAAATCAATATACTAGACCAGGATTGTGTCGAAAAACCAAATCCAACAGACATCGCCCGCAACACATTCATAATCCCCAACCAACAGCTCCCATAAGAAATATAAAAAATTGCAACAAGAAAACCACACAACGTTAGCCGCCATGTAAATAGTAGCCACAACCATCTTGTTGCTGCGAAGCTACATCAAAGTTGCATCCACTTCTAGATGGCATTGATGGCAATAACTGCGTGTTCACAACAGCATAATTGTGGTGTTTGAAACTTTTTTTACATATATTTTAACAACAGACCACGAGAGCTTACATCCTAAATACTATCGTACCGTGGGTGTCGACAAGGAGGAAAGGGGCAACTTGTTAATTCTGGACTTGAAGGTTTGGAAGTTCGGAGGATAAGGACAAACATTGCCGGCAAGATCTGTTGGGGGGCAGCAGGTGGAAGAACTATCGAAGAAAGCTCCTCCGAGCAGTGCCCGTGCAGATATCTATAAAAAAGATAGAGTTCACCAACGGCACGTCGGTGGGCAAGGGATGGCAACCTTTGAGTAAGGGTAGGGTCACCGATGAGACGTATAGCTCTCTTCTGAATGGAGTCCAGGAAAGCGAGTGTAGAAGCGGCAGCGGGACCCCAGATTTGGGAGCAGTATTCGAGGTTTGGCCTTATTTGTGAAGCATATAAGGTATAGAGATTAGCTGGTGGAAATTATTTGCGAGCCCCGAAGAGGAAACCTAATTTCTTAGCAGCCGCTTTTGCAATTGATGTGACATGTTGGTGCCAATTGAGATTTAGATCCACAGAAATGCCAACAAGTGAAAAGGACTAATTACTTTGAATAACTTGGTTGTTCATTGTGATGGGTCTAGTGCTGGTGTATCTCTTGTGAGACAGAAAGCAAGACTGAGATTTGGTGGGGTTGAATTGTACAAGATTTCTACTTCCCCAGTTTAATATTTGTTGGAGATCCACGGAGACAGAACGCTCCATGAGTCTGCGATCCTCATCTAATTGGGCTAAAGAGACAGGCTTAGAATATTGTATATTTGAGTGGAGGGTGCTGTCGTCCGCATAACTGTGAACTGGCTTGAATGTGCTAGAGAGGTCATTGATGTGGAGAAGAAACAAAGTAGGGGCTAAATGTGAACCTTGAGGAACTCCTGCATTAATTGGATACACTTTAGAGGTATGGCCATTCACGACAACAGAAATGCTCCGGTTGGAGAGGAAATTTGCTGTCCAAGTACAGAGTTTTGGTAGTAGGCCATAGACCGGAAGTTTATAAAGCAGCGCGACGCGCCAAACCTGGTAGAATGCTTTGGATTTGTCTAGAGCGTAAATCTGGGAATCACCGTGTAGTTCCATAGACTTGTGCCAAGAATGGGTGACAAAGGGAAGGAGGTCGGCAGTTGATCTGCGCTGACGCAACCCATACTGCCTGTCGTGAATTAGCTGGGTTTTTCAAGAAATTTTAGTGAATCGGTGTTTATATACTTGTAGAATGTCAGTAGCGTTTTGATTGTTGGTCACAAGACTTTTTTTCTTGACATATTACATTATTATTGGGACAATGAGTAAATAAACCTGTGTTAAGCACTGATAAGTACTATTTGAAGAGCCCAATTCATCACAATACAGTTTTTAAAACCTGGAGATCGTTTCGCTAACAAAGTTAGCGTCATCAGAGATGAATAAACAGTCTATTTCTCCCTCTGATGACGCTAACTTTGTTGTAGAAACAATCATCAGGTCTTAAAAACAGTATTGTGATAAATTGTGCTCTCCAGGTGGTACTTATCAATACTCATCTTCAATCATTGATTTAATAATAATGTCATACGTCAAGAAAAACAGTCTTGCAGTGTATATATATATATATATATATATATATATATATATATATATATATATATATATATATATATATATATGACACATGTAAATAAAACAACCATAACATAAAACTTTGTTAGGTTAAAATGACAGGCCTAGAATTTTAAATGTATCTTCTCTTTTTGAAGCCATAGAGTGGCCAAGAGGACTGTAAACACCCATTTGATGGACAACGACGTAGCCGCTACTATCACACAGTAACTATACAATGTTGAGTTACAATCCCAGTCGGTAGCTTTTAGTAAGAGTAACTTTAAAGTTCCGGCTTTTCAGTATTTGCCACCAAAACAGATTGTGACTACTTTCAAGTTCTATATTTTAGCGAATGCTGCTTCAATGTGTATATCTCGAAATACGCAATTTTTGTAGATGGGGATTTACGACGCCATTATTATTTCCACTGCTAGGAAAAATATCTGAGACTTAATTTATTGCTACTTTTGCAGCTATTGATGCAAATTTTTTCTAAACTATTAGTTTCATGTATAGAAAAGTAAACTAGAATACTAGTTCCAACACTTTGGGGGTAATGACCTTGAATGTCGTATATTACGTTATTACCTCATATATAATTTTCATCAAAAATTACAAATGTCAAAGGCGCCTAATTTATGAATGCACAAATCATTATCTTTTAAAAGTGAGCTTTTATCCATTTAGATTTAAACTCAAGACATCGAAATATAAATCATAAGAAAGCTTACTAGAGCCTCGGTGGTCCAGGGGTAAGAACGTGTGCCTCCGAACCGAATGTACTGGTTTCGAAGCCCGTGGTTCTTCATTTACGTTCTCAGTAAATACTGTAAAATTAACATGAACCGAAGTTATGACATTGTATTTAAGCAAGTTGAATGTCTGCACGTTCCGGCTTTCAGAGGGGGCGAAATGCCCTCGGTCTCGTGGCCTTGCAATGTTGGGCACGTTAAAGATCCCTACCTTCCTTACAGAAACGCAGCGATTCGGCAAAATTTCCAGGATAGTGAGATGAAACTTGAAACTGTTCCCTGGCGTCGGTGAATGGGCATAGTTGCGGAAATAGGCCGACGTTAAACAACATAAAAAAAGAAAGTTAATCGTTAATGTTTACTTTGAGTCTGCTACTCTCCATAGAATTGTAATTAAAGACATAGTTGTAGAACATAAGAGCTGGAAAGAGATAATATCCTGTGGAATAATTTCCAGTGCAAAGAAAGCAACCACAGGACAGAATAGGGAGTGATAAGTCCCCTTGCAATGGCAGTGACCGATTCGTCGCGTCGTCGCTACCTAAAGGCTACAGTGTTGGATGCAACTAGATAGGTTCCCGATACCACGCCGAAACGTTTCAATCATTTCCAATTTTGGTGGTGGCTCCGTGATAGGACCGTCTCTATAAAGGATCGCTGACTGGCGACAAAACACTGAGAAGTCACAATAGTCGCTGTCACGTTCCAGCGACCAATTGTGCTAGTTGGGGAAGATTCAGTTATCTAGCCAGCAGCCACTGCATCCTCTGAAGCTGTGAAAACATTATATGAGAACACACCACAAAACTTCAGGACGATTTGCATTCAGGAGAATCCTGAAGCCTAATCATTTAAAAGAAATGGATATATTAGGTCTTTATTTGTTTGTTGGTCATCATAGTTGGAAAGGTTTTACTCTGTGATCGATGGTCAAACGTGTGATTATTGTGTTATTCTGCAGAAATTATGCTTTAGCACTACGTGTGAAGAACACATAGGCGCACACCATTAAACAACTTTTAGAAACATGTTAAAATTTATAGGTTAACAGCGTTCCATTGGTATTTAAGACACTAAAAGCGGAATAATGTTTTGTACCCACCTCTGTTTGAATGTATTCCAGCGTGATGGCTGGGAAACATTTACTCCTTAACTATAATTCATCTGATTTATATATATATATATATATATATATATATATATATATATATATATATAGATATATATATATATATATAGATATATATATATATATATATATATATATATATATATATATATATATATATATATATATATATATATATTCACATGTTGTTTATGTTTATGGTTGTCGGTGAAACAAATGTCACCATTCCATAACGCCGCTACATCGAGTCGATGGCGACGTTAGTGGACTCTCGGCTTTTCACGTTCGATGCTCGTGCTGTTTGTGTGGTATTTCACATAACGAATTTGATGCAGTTAATACATTAAATGCGCATTGAGAAACCTCTAGTTACTTTTGCCTTTTTCTGTTGATATGTGGATGAAAACAGTTTTTGTCAAAACTTTTTGTGAAAACTTTTAGTTGAAGCCGCAAAAGCAGTTGTAAAAGATGGAGAAGCTAGTGGTAGCAATTTATTGCCCTATTTTAAGTTCTTCTTCTGTGGGTTACCTCAAATGAGAGTATTGTAAAATGATATTGGAAGTATTGGAATAAGGTACCTCCTCGTATTTTGTGGAAAAGTCTTAATGGAAAGTTAGAAATTTTTTTGATTGGTACAGTTTGCCACATATATTTTTTTTTTGAAAAAAAAAGATTGAAATTAGAATTCACAGAACTACTACGAGGCCAAGCAGGAACCTTAGGTCATCATATAGTTGATAATTAATTGCACTGGGCATCCAGTGATGTTTTATGCTCTTTTTATAATGGTGTTTCTATTTATTTTAGGCCTGCTTTTTCCGGCTCCATCACATCCGCTTTACTTTGCATCTTATAGTTTTCAAAGGCTTTAGAAACTTCATATCCTAATACAACTGGTACAGGATAGTGTTGTATGCTTATTTGTAAAATAGTCCTTATAATTACCGGAAACTACCATTTTACTGTTACAATTTCAATTATTGAAAACCAGTTTGGTAACCACCCAGGTTATTCAAGAAATTGGAGTTCTATTGTTGGTCTTGAGATACAGGGTAAATCCACTTGCAAACTGGGAAGACTGGTAACGTAATTCTTTAATTTTAATTTGAACTGTTAACGGAGACGAGACTATAAACCTCGTTTGAGTGTAAACTATTAAGTGAATTTATTCATCATTTTAAACGATCGTTATTTTGTGAACAAAATTAAGGCATGTAATTTTAAATTTTATCGCATCAAGAAATCCTATGAATCTCTTCAAGCTTCAGCATAATATTACCTTTGGAATGTACTAATTCAATGATCTTAAGGTTATTATCAGTTGCTACTTTCATTCATTGTTCGGTTTTTCTGGCTGCGGTTTAGGTTAACCATTCGCACAATTACTGTCGTTCGATTTTTCTATGTCGCCGTTAATTAATATCTACCCTCATTGGGTGTAGCAAACTGTGTATGAGATCGCTATACTTTACACATTACCCAACACCTACTTTAACAAACTTATTACCTACTACATATTTTACCATCTATTATTGCCATAACTATTAGTATTTTTTCCTTATCATTTTTATTGAGGGATATCAGACAGGGAACACACATCTTCATGCCCTGGGGCCTGTCAGAGCAACTTATCTACCACAACACAGAAGGGCCACGGTAAGTAAAGGTATTACACTAGGACAGACATTAGGTGACTTATATAACTATACATATAGTGATCTTAAATTAATTTGATTAGATTGTTTCCAACTCACACAAGCACCCACACGTACACACATCTGTACCCACTCCTCATACACACACCTACCCCTAAAACTAAATATTCACTACGTATATCTATATCTTTATTTTTAGATATTTGACATGGTTGGTGATTAATTTATATATTATAATGTTTTTGGATTCTAGTAGTTGCGGCAAATTAAATGGTATTTGTACACTTTTTAGCCCACAAACCTTGTCTACAAATGTTGTTATATACGCTGCGGATAAGCTGCAATTCAGCAGGGTGTGCTCTGGGTCACCCAATTCACCACATCCACAAAGCGGACTATCAGCTAACCTTAATTTAAATAGATGTTTTGGTACAAGGGCATGATTAAACCTAAGTCTACATATAATTTTAATTTCTTGCCTGCTAAGGTTGCTTTTGATGAACCATGGTTTTTTAGGTATTGTAGGTTGTATACTCCTATAATATGCCCCATTCGTATCTCTAATAAATTGATCATGCCATTCTTTTTGGTGCAGTGATGTCACATAGGAGTATACATCCTTGTAAAAATATTTGTAATCTAACATAACGCCGCTAGTCAATGCTTCTTTTGCCTGTTTGTCGGCAATCTCGTTACCTGCGATTCCACAGTGTCCCTTAACCCAAATCAAAGTTACTTTTTTATTTTGTTTATGTAAGGTGTTAATCCTCCGTGTGTAAATCTCATGCAAATAGTTACACTGTGAAGTCACATTTAACTTGGCTAGCTTTTCAAGTGTACTTTTACTGTCTGTTACAATTACAAAGTTGGTATGGTCAATGGTCTTAGCAATATCTAATGCTTCTATTATAGCTATGAACTCTGCAGTGCATATAGGAAACAGTTCTTTTACTTGCATATTTTTACTAAGATCTTTTTGTGGGTCCCATATGGCCAATGCTACTTTCTTCTCTAACTTGGAGGCGTCTGTAAACAGGATGTAATTGTCTGGTACCATATTTTCCAAATCAAAATCAAATAGTCTGTTTCTCACTTCTATCGGAAATATTGAATAGTCTGTCAGAAATATAATGGGTGTGTCTGGAATTTTCTCTGGTAGTCTATAAATGCTGTTGTATTTGTCAACCCATATGTCATCTTGCAGCTTTATTAGTATATCTCTATATTCTTCTACCAATGCTGGAGCTTTCTTATTTTTCCAGTATGGGTGTGTAAGGTCTAGAACATTTAGATTGCATATCTTGTTAATGAGACTGCTTTGTTTGGCATGTATTTTCAATAAAAACCTGGTGGACAGCATCGACCTTCGAATGTTGATTGGCGATTCGGAACACTCGGCTAACAGGCTACAAATTGGTGTGCTGTTTAGGGCGCCTATGCAAGTTCTCAAGCATTTGTTCTGGACAACTTCGAGCTTTTTAAGATGAGTTTTTGCTGCTTGGTTATACAAAATGGATCCATAATCTATTATTGATCTGATGAACGATCTATATATCATTAATGCGATATCTGGATCTGCACCCCAGGCTTTGCCAGCTAGTACTCTTAATATGTTTATCCCCTTTTCGGTTCTTGCTATAATAGTGCTTATGTGATCTTTCCACAGGAGTTTTCTATCCAGAACTATGCCTAAAAATGTTACCGTGTTATGTACTGGTAGAATCTTATCGCCTAAAACAACACTGGATGTTGGATTAGCGTGTTTTTTGTTGAATACACATACTTTGCTTTTATAGGCTGATATACTTAGACCATTAGCTTCCGTCCAGTTATTCAAACTATTCATTGCATCATTAAGTTTACTGAAGCCTTCATTTACTTCGCATTTTTTGACATATAGACATATATCGTCTGCATATTGCAATACGTTTACTTCGTTGCCTATGATCTGGTCAATGGGGATTGTGTAAATTAAATAAAGTACTGGACTCAGTATACACCCTTGAGGTAAGCCTTTATTCAATAATCTTGGTCCTACCAGTTTGTCCTTTACTTGTAAGTAAATGATGCGGTTTTCATATAGGCGTACTATCCTATGAGCAAAACTACTGGGTATACCAATGCTGCACATTCTTTGGGTCAATATGTTTAAGCACACGTTGTCGTATGCACTCTCTATGTCTATGAAGGCGGCTGTTACAGACTTTTTGCTGGTAAAGGAAGTGTTAATGTCTGTTACTAAATGGGCGACACTTTCTTCCGTTGAATACCCTCTTCTAAAGCCTAGTTGCGTATTTGGAATCTTGTCATTTAATTCTAACCACCTCACTAATCGGTGTTTAATCATTCTTTCGAGTGTCTTAAGTACACAGGAAGCCAAGGATATTGTCCGGTACGAATTTAAGAGTTGTGGGTCTCGCCCGGCTTTCAAAAACGTAATCATTATGTGCGTTTTCCAGGATTGTGGTATATTACCACTCTTCCATATATCATTAATTATCTTAAGAAGGATATGCTTCTGTTCTAGTGGTAAGTTGCTTAGCATTGCATAGTGAATGTTGTCAAATCCTGGAGTCGATAATTTCTTATCTTGGACGGCCTTCTGTAATTCGTCAATGGTGAACTTTTTTGAGAGTGGGTGCCCTTCTGTGCTTGGTATTGTGTGTTGATCAATCTCTTGAAGCTGCGGTACCCAGGATGGTGCCAATTTATTTAGTAGCTCTTCTGCTATTGCTTCGGTAGTCAAAGTACTCCGGGGTGTTGATAACGTACTACTTATCTTCCTTATATGTGACCATACTTCTTTTATTGGGGTGTTTCTATTCAATTTTTGGCAAAAATCCCTCCAGGTAATTCTTTTGCTGTTTAGTATAGTTCTTTTAGTGATGGCCACTGATCTATTATATTGTTCATAATTGTCTTTCGTGGGATTGTTTTTATATCTTCTATATGCTGCCTTTTTATTAGATATTGCTAATTTACATTCTGAATTCCACCACACCTTTGAAAAGAACTGACTTGCAAATACCCTCTTCAGTGGTATCGATTTATTTGCGGCGCTTTCGATTTTTGAAATAAAATTATTATATTCAACATTTTCGATATCTTCGGTTTCCTCGGATATCACTAAAGAAAACAGTTGCCAGTCTGCCCTTCTCAAATTAAATTGACTTCGCCTTTGCGTATTTGGAATGTGTTCCTTGTTATTATTGTAAGTGGTATTTGAGATACTACAATTTATTTTATACACAATAGCATAATGATCTGACCCTAATGTGTCTTCATTTACGCTCCACTCAAAATCCGCGGCTATGTCAGCCGAAACTATGGTCAAGTCAACGGCCGACATATTACTTGAGCCAGGACAGCGAACAAGTGTCTCTTCACCTGAATTTAGAAAAACCAAATGACTATCCTCTACCGCAGCCAAAAGATTATTTCCTTTGCTATCATTCCAGTTGCAACCCCAGGCAAAATTATGACTGTTAAAGTCCCCCCCTACAACGAATGGTTTTTCCAAACTGGAAAAGAAATCTTCCCACTCCTCTTTTGTTATGCTTAAATTGGGCTTAACATATAATGAATAAAAATTTATGCTTTTGCATTTATTTAACTTAATTTTTGCACCTATACACATAACTCCACTAATATTATGAAAATTTGATAATTCAGTAAAAAATAAACTATTTTTTATCAGGATGGCTACTCCACCCCATCCATCGTCTCTGTCTTTTCGGATTGTGTTAAACCCTTTTATTCTAAAATTTACATTATTTTTTAGCCACGTCTCGCATATCAATGCTACCGTTACGTCATAATCAAAAATAAATTTCTCAAATTCACCTTTATTTGAAACCACTGACCGTGCATTCCATTGCATTATAATGGGTGTGAATTTTGACTTAATATAAATTTAACCTTTTCCCTTAACTCTTCATATGAAAATGTTTTATTTTGATTATTTACCAAGTCTCTTAAACTATGTAACAAAACTGTGCATGAATTAAAATTAGAATCACTGCTATTACCTAACCTTTTCCTGGAGTATTGTGGAGAATAAGGATTCTGAATGGGTTTAGATGGAAGTGGTGGGAAATGTATAATTTGTCTATGCGCTTCTAACGTTGGACTTATACTTCCCTCTGGTGTGGAGACGGTTGCTCGTTTTCTTTTTATTTGTGTAAAATAGTGTCCGGTCTTGCTATCGCCACTGGTATTTGATGATCCTTGCACCGTTTTTAAAACGCCTGAATAACTAGACTCGTATTTCCTAATAGCTTCCTTGTATGAAACATTTTCTTTACCCATAATAATTTTTATATTTTTTTGTCTACTAAATTCTGGGCAAAGTTGTCTGTTTGTGGCTTCGTGTTCTCCTGTGCAAACAACACATTTTGGCGGTTCCTGTGATGTGCAATTTTTGTTGTCATGTTCACCACCGCATCTCTTGCATCTCTCGCGACCCTTACATTGCGCGCTAATGTGACCGTATCTTAAGCATTTTAGACATTGTACAACTCGTTGTACATAAGGCTCTACATCAAATATTAATTTTTCTATAACTATCTGTGTAGGCAGTACTTTACCTTTGAATGACACTAATATTGTTTGTGTAGGAATAAAGTTCAACTTCCCGTCTTGAAACACTCTACGATTCATACGCCGAACGTCTAACACTTCTACAATGTTGCCATATCTTGGTTTAATAAGTTCTTTTAACTCTGTTTCTGAAATATCCACATCGACGTGTTTAATTATACCTTGCCTTCTTGCTAAATATTGGGGCATGTATGCTTCGTAATCCTTGTTGGATAGTTCCTTTGAATTTATTAATTTATTGGCGCTAGATGCGGTTGAAAATTCAATTTTTAATTTATTAATGCCTACACTAGCTATACAATTGATAGAGTCCTGTATATCTGGCTCGCAATTCCTAACTAACCTTGCTACTCCTATTCTATGCAACCGACCTACATTTCCGTTTTTATTTTGTACGTAGACTATGTATGGCCCTGTATCAGCTGTTCGATATAAATATTTTTGTTTTGGGAATAATTGATTATTTATATTTTGGTTTGTTTCTTCCGTGACCTTCTCTTTTTCTTGTGATAAGCCCGTGCTGCCAAGAGCTGATAAACCCGACTGCGATATTAATTGAGAGTTGTGGAAAGAATTTTGATTTAAAATTACTGGATTAATTAATAATTCTTCGCTTACCTGTTCCCTTCTAATATTATGTGGTAGTGTAATTTGTGTCTGTGTATTATGTGTAATCTGTGGATTTTTTAATAATAGGTTTCTATTTTGTGATTGTGTATTTGAGTGTATCTGTTCATTTTCTTCTCCTATTCCTGTTTTTTTTGTCACCGTATCGTCTTCTATGTCCATCCATGTGTCATGTTCTTTGGCCTTATCTGGTGGATCAACTTTAATGTCTTTATTAAGGCTCATAATACTTATTTGTTTTCACTAAGAACGCACTTAAAATTTTCACGCTACGATCAGACGTCCGAACACTTCTGAATCCGCCCGTGAACCGGGGTTGCTACTTTAAAACTTTTCATTTCTTGTTTCGCTTGTTAAAACAAGGTATAGGTTACGAGCTATGAGTTCAGTTTGCATTATTTTAATAAACCACTGTAATTTATATTGTGACGGGAATGCATCCTTTAAACCCATTTATTAGTTATGATATTTTTTAGCTAAAGTATCTAGTATTATTAGAATATTTATAGAATCTCGGTGGTTCAGGGGTAAGAACGTGTGCCTCTGAACCGAAGGGTACTGGGTTCGATCCCAGGGTACTCCTTTCACTTTTTCAGTACAAACTGTACTATTAACATCAACCGAGGTTCTGGCATTGTATTTGAGCAAGTTGATTGCCTGCACGTTCCGCCCTCGGAGGGGGCGTAAAGCCGTCTGTCCCGTGTCAATGCGATGTTGGGCACGTTAAAGATTCCTACCCTCCTTACAGAAAGGCAGGGGTTCGGCAAAATTTCCAGGATAGTGAGGTGAAACTGCTCCCTGGCGTCGGTGATTGGCCATAGTCGCGGAAATAGGCCGACGTTAAAGAAACAAAACACACACACAACACACAGATTATTTATAGCATAAACTAATTTGATATTAAAGTTATATATTTTACATGGGTTTCACCCAAGGAACCATTTGACTGCTTTGAGACCAGACAGCTTAACTCTATTTAGATATACATGTGTTTCATATTGCTTAGTATATCACTTGCTTGAAAACTAGAAAGTGTAGGATAAAGTTAAGCTTATTTTTGTTATGCCTTACTGGACATAATCACTTTATTTCTATGGATATCATTTTGCAATTTCACCTGTTTTAGAGAATTACTTAGTACCGTTCAGATTAAAACTCTTTTGAAAGGTTATGTTTTAGTGAATTTTTATTTAAAAAAATTCACTAATAGAGAGGTATCGATGGTGAGACTTTGCAAAAATTCTTTCAAATGAGTGCGAACATAGACCCCTAGAACCCATATCCGGGGTCATTTTCAATTTTTATATGTTTTTATATATATATATATATATATATATATATATATATATATATATATATATATATATATATATATATATATATATATATATATATATATATATATATATATATATGTATCCAACCGCTAACTCAAAAAATAATCAACCGATTTCGATGAAACTTGGCAAGTGCGTTTCTTTTATTAATGGCTTGGATGAGTTCGTTAGTCAGAAAAATCAGACGGGGTTTTCCGGGAAAATTTTGAGTTTTCTTTCGAAAATTTTTTTTTCTTCGACACTAACAAAGCTGTTTCAATGAAATTTAGGATATATGTTTCCTCAGGAGAGATTGTACTGCGTACCAAAATTCAACTGTCTAAGTTTAGAGAAAATTGAGTTATTCAAATTTAAAATTTTCTTTCGAAAAAAAATTTTTTCTCCGAAAATTACAAAGTTATTTTAATGAAATTTTGTGGATATCTTGTTTATTTTATATGACACTGACGTTGACTCTAAGCCTCCTCAGCTTTCTTTCATATTCAAACTGTTGATCTCAAATTGCTTAAGGTAAATTCTAATAGATGGCACATATGTCTAAAAGCGGGCACAGATAATTTAGTTAGTTAATAAGGACAATAAGGAGAAGGACATTGAATAAAGATTTGTTTTCACGAGGTACTGATTCTAACATAGAATTTAATATTTATACTTTTATGGCTATAATTCATTTACGTCTGCTACTCTCGATATCACATAATCGCCAATAAAGATAGATCGCTACCACATAAAATTATGATCATTACATTTTGCTGTAATCGTTTTTAGTCTATTGTTAATAGTCAATAGTTTCTTCATAATAACTGAACACACTACGTGGTTTCCATTGTCATCTACTTGTGAATTGCCGCTTTTACAGTCTTTACTAGTAACAATGTCGCTTTGCTTACTCTTAGTCCTATACTATTAGTGAATTTTTATTTAAAAAAATCACTAATAGAGAGGTATCGATGGTGAGACTTTGCAAAAATTCTTTCAAATGAGTGCGAACTAGGACCCCTTGAACCCATATCCGGGGTCAGTTTCAATTTTTATATGTTTATATATATATATATATATATATATATATATATATATATATATATATATATATATATATATATATATATATATATATATTGTTACAAAGCACTTCAATAGACGTAGGTGCGGTGTTGCCACATCTCCAGAATTTCCCCAACATCTGGGAATTTTTGCACAATCTGGCAACACCGCCTCCCCACCCCCCTGGGGGTGCCTGGGGTGACCCCCCTCAGGCGAAGTCTCAACCCTCTAGGACCAGAAATAACGAAGTTACCAACTTGTACCCCGTCGGAACGGATAACTGAGGTCTGCACATTCCGAACACCCTGTATATACACCCTATATACGCAGAGAACCCTTACACCCTGTATACGCAGAGAGATCTTATAGTTCGAGAAACACCTCTTGTGTAACATAGGAGTGGTGACCACATTTGGATCACCTGTATACACATCCCCCTGTATACACACGGGACCGATCTGTATTCACAGAACCTTCTAGTAAAAGAAGGTCCTGGAACGTTCTGGAATGGAACTCTCTAGAAACGAGGGGAAGGTACGGCGAGTATATAAAAGCGAGAGCAAGCCAGCCCGAGTTAGTTCAGTTCAGTAAGAGAATGTGGTAGTGACTTGAAGAAGCAGTGTAAAGTGTTAAGAGAGTAGTGACTGTAGTACCAGATTAGTGACTTTTGTTGAGAGTAGTAATTGTAAGGCCAGTAAATGAAGTGTTTTGTGAGAGAGACATTCTAGAAATTTTATTGTATCCATATTTAGAGTGTAAATAAAGTTGTTTTGTTAAAATTAAAAGTCTCACTTATCCAGAACCCGGAGAAAACGCAACAATTTGGTGTCAGAAGTGTGGGATAAGTGAGTGAAGAAGTGAACAAGTAAGCTAGCTGTAAATGGTAAACACCAGATCGACTGACTACGACGAGATGGCTGAAATCAAAGAGTTGATGGACTTACTGAAAAAGCAACGCGAAGAAGACGAACAACGACGACAAGAAGAAGAAAGAAGACGTCGCGAAGAAGACGAGAGAAGACGGCAAGAGGAAGAACAGAGGCGCCTTGAAGATAAAGAAGAACTCAAGAAGCAACGAGAAGAAAACAAAGAAGACCTCAAGAAGCAACGCGAAGAAGACGAGAGAAGACGACAAGAGGAGGAGCAGAGGCGTCTTGAAGATAAAGAAGAACTCAAGAAGCAACGCGAAGAAGACAAAGAAGACCTCCGAAGTATGTTCCACAATATGAGAGTTGATGTAAAAGAAGAAATTGAACAGATCAACGAACAAATAGAAAATGTGGACAAGAAAGTAGAAAATGTGGACAAGAAAGTAGAAAATGTGGACAAGAAAGTAGAAGATGTGGAAAATACAATAGGATTGGTAAACAGGAAAGTAGAAAATGTAACAGAGGATTTGAACAAACGATGGGAAGAAGTTGAAGGGTTGAAAGAACAAATGAAGATGATCATGAAAGGCACAGAAATCACACATAGAGAACTGACAGAGCAGGTGATGGGCCAGACTGACAGAACTCAACCAAGAGGAGTTACTGGAATGTCCCCAGTTCAAAATCGGCCGGAAGAAGATATGCCAATCGTGCAGCAGCGTCATGGAACCTTGAAGCCGCCGACTTTTGACGGAGAAACATCGTGGCCCATGTACAGGAGGCAGTTTGAGGCGGCAGCTCTCAGCAATGGGTGGAGCGAACAACAGGCAGCAACTGCTCTAATTCTCTCGCTTCGAGGTAAAGCCCTAGAAATCCTCCAGAACATCCCGGAGTCGAAACAGCAAAACTACTTAACAGTGATACAGGCCCTAGATTTGAGATATGGTAACAAGTACATGAGCCAGGTCTACCAGACACAACTAAAGTCAAGGGTCCAGAAGCCAAATGAGACGCTGCAAGAATTTAGTGCCGAAGTGGAGAAACTTGTGCGACTGGCATATCCCCAAGCCCCAGAAGAATTTGTCAACCAGATCACCGTCCAGACCTTCATCGATGGGGTACTTGACAACGAGATGCAACAATCTTTGAGGCTCGGAAGGTTTAAAACACTTACAGACTGCGTCATTTATGGTTTGGAATTTGAAGCAGCCAAGAAAGCATCTCAACCTCGCCGAAACAGGCTGCGCGAAGTGAAGGAGATAGAGGACCATGCAGACACGACAGAGGAACTAAGGCGAGAAATCAAGTTGATGAAGGAAGCCATAAGCAAGCTCACTGCAACGGTTGGATCACGTAGGACGAAAGCAAATTGGTCAGACATAGAATGCTACAAGTGTGGTAGGAAAGGACACATAAGTAGGCAGTGCTTACACACCCAACAGGTGGCTCGCAGAAGACAAGAATATACCAACAGGGAGCGCCATCAGGGAAAACGACCTGACGCCAGTGTAGGTGGGCGACACGTGGCATGCGAGACCCAAGGCCTCAAGGTCAGGGTCTCCACTATCCGACGCTACCGCGAGAGCCTCGTTATACCTGGCAGCATAGACGGAAGACAATGCAGTTTCACCATCGATACTGGTGCTACTAGATCCGTTGTACGTCCAGACATGTTGCCAAACAGGTCGGCACTCACGACCAACAAACAGCCTGTGTTGGAGACGGCAAAAGGAGATAGGATACCTGTGCATGGAGAGGCCACTGTTTTCATTAGGCTGGGCAGTACTGAGCTACAGGTAAGGGCTGTCGTCGCAGAAATCGTCGACGAATTTATTCTGGGCCTGGATTTAATGGAAGATTTCGATGTCCTGTCAGTAGACTTCCAGAATAAGATCTTGAAAATCGGTAACGAAGAGTTGTATTTATCTCCAACAGCAGGCGAAGCTAATCCCAGGGTGAGACTTATTGTCGACGAGGATACACGGATTCCTGGTAACAGTGAGAAGATTGTCAGAGCCAGGCTAGAGAAGAAACTTGATGGTATGTCTGCTCTCATAGCGGAGCCCCTAAAAGATAGACATGATGGTGCCCTCGTCGCACGATGCTTAGTAGACCCGAAGAGGGCAATACCCATAAGAGTGGCTAACGTGCAGACTAACAGGGTCACATTGAAGAAAGGTGAGGTTATCGCCACTTGCGAGCCCATTGACCGAGTGACGTTGTCAAGAAAGGTGACACCCACGGCATTAGACAGAAGACTGCCAGTAGAAATGGTAGAGCGGTTCAAGAATTCTTGGGGCCAATTGAACGACATGGAGATGGAAATGGCCCTGAAGTTCGTATTGGAGGAGGCCGATATTTTCGCTCAAGATAAAATCACAGGTCGTACGAGTCTAGTGCAACACAGAATTAATACTGGCGACGCAAGACCAATTAGACAGCCGCCGAGAAGACTGCCTTTTGCCAAGCAATCAGAAATCAAGGCGATGGTTAACGAAATGCTGGAAGATGGTGTGATTGAGGAGTCTAATAGTCCTTGGTCGTCCCCAGTAGTTTTGGTCACCAAGAAAGACGGCACTATGAGATTTTGCGTGGACTATAGGAAGCTGAATGATGTCACCAAGAAAGACAGTTATCCCCTGCCCCGGATCGACGACACTTTGAACACTTTGGCCGGATCAAAGTGGTTCTCTACATTAGACCTGAAAAGTGGCTACTGGCAAGTAGAACTCCATAAAGACGATAAGGAGAAGACTGCTTTTTCAACCGGGAATGGGTTGTACCAATTCAAGGTCATGCCATTCGGCTTATGTAATGCTCCTGCCACCTTCGAGCGACTAATGGAGTTAGTGCTGAGGGGACTTACATGGGAAACATGCCTGGTGTATCTCGACGATGTCATGGTGATTGGAAGGACTTTCGATGAACACCTGTCGAATCTGAAGCAGGTTTTCTCCAGGCTGAGAGGTGCCAATCTGCAACTCAATCCCAAGAAATGCGTCCTCTTCCAGAAGAAAGTGAGTTTCCTCGGACATGTCGTTTCTGAGAAAGGGATAGAAACTGATCCAGAGAAAATAAAGGCAGTAAGAGACTGGCCTGTGCCGAAGAACAAACATGAGGTCAGAAGTTTTCTGGGACTTTGCAGCTACTACCGACGCTTTGTGAAGTACTTCAGCAGCATTGCGAAACCTCTGCATAGCCTGACTGAAAATAAGGTTGAGTTCATCTGGTCACCAGATTGCCAAGAGTCTTTTAGAGAACTCAAACATCGTCTTCTCACTGCTCCTATACTGGCTTATCCTCGGGACGAAGGACTGTTCATACTGGACACCGATGCTTCCCAGTATGGCATTGGGGCAGTACTCTCACAGCTCCAAGCCGGAGAAGAAGTTGTGATAGGCTACTTCAGCAAAACGTTTGGAAAAGCAGAAAGGAATTACTGTGTAACCCGGAAAGAACTGCTGGCAGTTGTAAGATCCATCGAACATTTCCACAGCTTCCTGTATGGAAGAACATTCCGCGTGAGGTCGGATCACTCTGCTCTGCAATGGCTTCTGAACTTTAGAAATCCCGAAGGACAGATAGCCCGATGGATAGAGAAACTGCAGAGCTACGACTTCTGGATTGAACATCGAAAAGGAAGAAGTCACGCCAATGCAGACAGCCTGTCAAGAAGACCATGTTCAGTGCATGAATGTAAATTTTGCGAGCGACAAGAGAACAAAGATATCGACAAAGTAACTCATCAGATCAAACAACTGGTGGCAGGACAGGAGAATAACACCGATCTAGACGTAAATCTTGAATACATCAGAGACGCACAGAAGACAGATCCAGACTTGAAAAATATTAGAGAATGGCTACAAAAGGGGAAAAGACCTGAGTGGCACGATGTGTCCCGGTTTGGGGCGGAGGTTAAAGGCTACTGGCTACAATGGGACTCATTGTGTCTAAAGAATGACATGATCACTCGAAAATGGGAAACTGCCGATGGTAGAGACTGTATATACCAGACCGTTGTGCCAAGTGAGTGCATAAGCAGTGTTCTTCAAGAGTTACACAATAGTAGAAGTGGAGGCCACTTTGGGGTCAACAGGACTCTTGCCAGAGTGAGAGACCGCTTCTATTGGATAAACTGCCGAAGAAGCGTGGAAGAATGGTGCAAAAGGTGTGACCAATGTGCTTCAAAGAAAGGACCAAAGACCCGATCCAGAGGAAAAATGATGCAGTACATCTCAGGTACACCGTGGGAGAGAGTTGCCGTAGACATCACAGGACCTTTTCCCATCACAGAGTCTGGGAACAGATACATAATGGTGGCGATGGACTACTTCTCGAAATGGCCTGAAGTTGCGCCGATCCCCAACCAAGAGGCAACGACCGTAGCAGAAGCCCTGATGGAAAATGTCATATCACGGCATGGCGTACCCTTGGAGATTCACACCGACCAGGGCCGGAATTTCGAATCAGAGGTCTGGAAGAGCCTAATGGACTTGCTAGGCATAAAGAAAACGAGAACAACGCCACTCCACCCTCAATCAGACGGCATGGTAGAACGGCATAACAGGACCATCAATCAGTATCTTGCTATGTTTGTCGACGAGAATCAGAGAACCTGGGACAAGTTGATACCTCTGTTCCTCCTAGCTTACAGAAGCTCTCAGCATGAATCTACCGGCTACACTCCATCCATGATGTTGACCGGCAGAGAGATGCGGTTACCAATCGACATGACGAGACCACCACCGAACGAGGACATAGCGGACCTAGCTACGTTACCTGAGTATGTCGCCGACCTAGAAGGAAAACTGCGCACTATACACAGATGTGTCAGAGATAGGCTCCTCTTAAGCAGTGACCGGATGAAGATGCGCTTGGATCGCAGAGCAACACCCCATACATTCAAGGAAGGTGATGCAGTGTGGCTGTACCAACCAACAAGGAGAAAGGGCCTCAGTCCCAAACTTCAGAAACCATGGGAAGGGCCATACTTGTTGACTAAGAAAATTAACGACCTAGTCTACAGAATCCAGCTGTCTCCAAGAACTAAACCCAAAGTTGTTCACATAGAGAGGTTGAGTCCCTATCGGGGCAACGAACCCCCAAGTTGGCGGCCGGTAAATACTGTTCGGGACGAACAGTCTTAAGGAGGGGGGCAGTGTTACAAAGCACTTCAATAGACGTAGGTGCGGTGTTGCCACATCTCCAGAATTTCCCCAACATCTGGGAATTTTTGCACAATCTGGCAACACCGCCTCCCCACCCCCCTGGGGGTGCCTGGGGTGACCCCCCTCAGGCGAAGTCTCAACCCTCTAGGACCAGAAATAACGAAGTTACCAACTTGTACCCCGTCGGAACGGATAACTGAGGTCTGCACATTCCGAACACCCTGTATATACACCCTATATACGCAGAGAACCCTTACACCCTGTATACGCAGAGAGATCTTATAGTTCGAGAAACACCTCTTGTGTAACATAGGAGTGGTGACCACATTTGGATCACCTGTATACACATCCCCCTGTATACACACGGGACCGATCTGTATTCACAGAACCTTCTAGTAAAAGAAGGTCCTGGAACGTTCTGGAATGGAACTCTCTAGAAACGAGGGGAAGGTACGGCGAGTATATAAAAGCGAGAGCAAGCCAGCCCGAGTTAGTTCAGTTCAGTAAGAGAATGTGGTAGTGACTTGAAGAAGCAGTGTAAAGTGTTAAGAGAGTAGTGACTGTAGTACCAGATTAGTGACTTTTGTTGAGAGTAGTAATTGTAAGGCCAGTAAATGAAGTGTTTTGTGAGAGAGACATTCTAGAAATTTTATTGTATCCATATTTAGAGTGTAAATAAAGTTGTTTTGTTAAAATTAAAAGTCTCACTTATCCAGAACCCGGAGAAAACGCAACAATATATATATATATATATATATATATATATATATATATATATATATATATATATATATATATATATATATATATATATATAATATATATATATATATATATATATATATATATATATATATATATATATATATATATATATATATATAAACATATAAAAATTGAAACTGTGCATCCGTCTGATAACTCAAAAAATATTTAACCGATTTCGATGAAACTTGGCCTTTCTTTTATTAATAGCTTGGATGAGTTCGTTAGCCAGAAAAATCGGACGGGGTTTTCCGAGAAAATTTTGAGTTTTCTTTCGAAAAAAAATAATTTATCCGAAAGTAACAAAGCTGTTTTAATGAAATTTAGTATATATGTTGCCTCAGGAGATCTTAATACGTACCAAAATTCAACTTTCTAAGTTAAGAGAAAATTGGGTTATTCAAATTATAAATTTTCTTTCGAAAAAAATTTTTTTCTCCGAAAATTACAAAGTTATTTTAATGAAATTTTGTGGATATCTTTCCTTAGGAAAGACCTTATTACGTATTCAAATTAAACTCTCTAAGTTTATAGAAAATTGAGTTATTTAAATTTGAAGCATTTAATAAAAATTCACTACCATAACGCACTTGCTGCGTCTCGAGTTTTTATGTTATTTATTTCGTCAGTGTGCCGTAATACAACATATTTGGCACTTATAATCTTGGATTTGAATTTAAAAGGGATACTAATAATTTGGAGCAAATTATTTGGTAATTTAAAGATCCAATCCAGGAGGCGGCCTAGTATGCAAAATTACTTGGCGCCTCTGATATAATTCCAGTTTGTAGGCTACACTCAACGTACTTTTGCGAATTTTAAGAACCACACCCTCTTCCACTGTAGCGAAACCGCTTGTTCAAGCCTCTGGGGTAAGTTAGATCGTCCTTTAAAAATTCTGAGCGGCTATCCAAATGTTATGTACTCTGTGTATTGGAGACTATGATTGATTTGACGTTAGGTTAGTCATACTAGGTGAATACTTTTTGTGACCCCTAGCATACTTCAGGGTTTGTTTTAGAAACCCTTTAAGGAAGTGATACACTTAGGTAACGGAGTTAACCGCGGTGCGATCTTAAGCGCACCGGCTGACTTGCCTATCTCCGGTTCCAGAGTTTCTGTCCCCTGCCTACGATTGCCTACGATCGGCCTCCGCTGTGCGTCGATAAAAGGACTTTATTTGAATTCTATTTTCAGCTGGTATTACAATAAGACAGACTCTGGATTTTATTGATATGCTAACGGTTTTTATACGATATGTGATGTTTTCTCTAATGTATGTTTAAAGGGGCTCATTTAATATTCATCTAGTTAAAATAAAATTTACAAAAGGATCGTGCGCACTCAAAAATGAAGACAAATATATTTAATTAACTTATTCTATTTTTCTATTTAAACTTTTACTGTAACAACATGTGCGTTTGGGGAGTGTATTTTCATAAAAATGTTTTTAATAGTAATTATGTATTTTTAAATGTTAGCAGGCATCAAATTTCGTTACCAGTATAACCTATATAAAATTTTCGGGACGCAGCAAGTGCGTTATGGTAGCGAATTTTCTTTAAAATATTTTTAATAGCAAATGTCTTTCTTTGATGAAAGCAGGCACAAAACTTAGTTGCCTATATAGTAGAAACAATGTACCATATTTCATCGAAATAACTTTATTGTTTGAAAATATATAAACATTTTTCAAAAGTCTTGATGCAGCAAGTGTGTTATGGAGGTGAATTTCCATAAAAATATTTTTAATAGCAAATGCGAGCAGGCATCAATCTGATTACCGGTATAGCCTATGTAGTAGAAACAATGTACTATATTTTATCAAAATTACGTGTGGTTTGAAAATATACAACAATTTTCCGAAAATAAACTTAAATGTTGGTTTCCTAACCAACAAAGCTTACGTTAATAGCAAATTGAGTTAATGAAATTTGAAGGATTTAATGAAAATTCGGTAAATTTGCAGATTAGCTCCCGAAGACTTTTCAAAAAATTGTTTTCAGAAGCATTACTTGGACCCCACCTGGATGCGCAAACCACAAGAAAATTTTCTTGTTTACGCCCCCAAAGGAAGTTAAGGGGCTGGGAGTAAATAGAGGTGCTAGGCAGGATAAGAAGTAAAAAGGAAATATGAGCAGAAAATGCGAAGAAAACTGCTATAAAGCTGTCTATTTGAAGCCATATCCCCATTAAATCCTGCCTACCTCGCACAGCACCCCTATTTGCCCCAGGTCACGTAACTTCCTTGGGGGGTATGAACAAGAAGTTTTTCTTGTGGTTTATGCAACGAGGGTGATTGTATGCACACAAGGGGGGAGGATAATACCCACGACGAAGCAGCCACCCCCCAACCCTCACCAATGCCGCAAGTCGAACGGGGTGCTGTGCGAGGTAGGCAGGATTTAGTGGGGATATGGCTTCAAATAGACAGCTTTCAAGCAGTTTTCTTCGCATTTTCTGCTCATATTTCCTTTTTACTACCTACCCCGCTCAGCACCTCTATTCACTCCCAGTCCCATATCTTCCTTGGGGGGTGTAAACAAGAAAATTTTCTTGGGGTTTGTGGATCCAGGGGGGGGGGCTAGGCAGGCTTCTGAAAACAGTTTTTTGAAAAGCGTTCGGGAGCTAAACTGCAAATTTACCAAAAATTCGCTACCAAAACGCACTTACTGCGTCCAGATTTTTTTCTTACAAACGCATCATATTTCTATAAAAATGCTAAATTGCATTAACGAATTTGTTCTATGAAAATTAGCTAAAAATTATAGACCCTCAAACCATAAACTTAACTAAACCTACAGCGAAAGCATCAACGTAACTAAACTGACAGCCAAAGCATCACAAAAAGGGTCTATTTGAAATGAATATTCTGTAAATATTTCAGTAAAATGAAGCGCAATGGCGGTTGAATCTGACACTCAAGGGTTTGCAGAACACTCTTCTTGCAATATTTTCTTTTCACAATCCGTATTTCTTTCACATTCTTTGCCTAAACATTGCCAATTTTGACGTTTTTAGGAAAACTCCAAAATTTGTTTCCTTTACTGCCCATAACTTTTTTTCTTTAAAGCTAGAGATCTAAATTTTGGTACAGAATTCAGTCTTTATAATACAAACAGGAGTACCAAATTTGGTTGCCCTTGCTTTGTTATTTCCGGAGATTTGAATTTTTTTATAAAGAAAACACAAAATTTTCCGGGAAAACCTGGTCGGATTTCCCTGGCAAACGAACTTGTCCAAGCCACTTGCAAAGGGAAGGTACTTATCAAATTTGATTAAGATCGGTCCATTATTTTTTGAGTTATCGGTCGGATATATATATATATATATATATATATATATATATATATATATATATATATATATATATATAAACACAGATCTCCTCATTAGCGAATTAAAAAAAAAATTCGCAAATAGATACAATGTACTATATTTCATCAAAATAACTTTATAATAATTGTTTGAAAAAGTGCAAAAATTTTCCGAGAATAAAGTTGTCCCCTAAAACCTGGTCCGATTTTCCTGGACAACGAGCCTCTTCAAGCTATTTACCTACCTGCTCACAAGAGGCTTTTCGAAGAAATAAAAAAAATGCATAAAACTCTCCAAACTGTTTTCACCAAAATTTCACAAAAATCTTACAAAAAATGATTTTACGGAAACACAATAACATTTCTCAGAAACCAGCTAAATATTTTTTACATAAACATTTGCTAAAAGAATACATACAATTCAAATTATATACCCCCATAATCTGTAATTAAAATTTAAAAAAAGGACATGTAAATCGTTTCCTTAACTTTTCAGGGAAATTCAAACCAGTAGCAATAAAGTAAAATGTAAGGGAAAAATTACCCACATTTTCATGTCACAAGCTGTTAGAAATATGAACATTACGTAAGTCTGTCACTGTAAAGTTTCATTTGACATTTGTGAAATTAATTTATCCACTAGTGGTATATTATGAAAATGTAAACATAGATAATCCTATCAAATTAATTATTTCTTACCTTAAATATGTCATTTTTTTAATTCGCTAAGTAATCACACAATCTGATCGGTTGTTAGAATTAAGTAAAATACTAAAACAAAAATTTTAAACTGATCCCTACATAAATCATGGTATGCGACTAAAATTGTAAATATTTCCAAAACTAGAGTCTGTAGATATAGGGAATCTTATAAAAAACTAAAAAAATTTTTCAATTTCACCCGCTATTTGATAGCGCCTTGTATGCGGCATCTCAATTTTTTTGACAAATAATATAAAGGTAAACCTCTCCTAGTGCGTCATTTTCATAAGACTCCGTTATGTCGATATTGGTAAAAACGCCGTATCATAACTTTGATGAGTGCCAAAAATGTGAAAACTTGCAAGCAATTGAAATAATAATTTTTCTTTCTCACATTCACGCATCATAATTCGATCGAAAGTGCAATAATGCAGTAAAATAAGGGTATTATATTAAAAAAAAAGAAGCAACTGATGGTCCACCATATGATTGTCAGAATAATTTTATAAGATGCAGCTCAGGACACGCTATCATTAACGTATAAGATTTTTTCTCGTATCTTATAAAATCACTAATATTTTGAGTTTAACCTCATAAATGCGTCATCCTCTATAAATGTAAGCAAATAGAAACTGACACCAGTCCCCGATATGGGTTCTAGGATGCCTAGTTCACGCTCATTTGAAGAAATCAGCTCAAAATTGAAAAGTCGCGGTCTCTTCAATAGCGAGTATTTCTACTGAAATTCGTTAAAAGTTATAGACTATAAGACTATAAAATTTATAACTAAAACTACTGCCATATCATCAGGAAAAGGTTTTTTTAATGAGTTTTTGGAAAGATATTTTAGTAAAATGAAGGACAACGACGCTTGAAGCTATGTAAAATACATTTCTTGTGACATTTTCTCTACGTAACCTGTATTTGTTTTAGGTCATTTTCCTAAAAGTTGACAGTTTTAACGTTTAAAATCGCGACTTTAACGTTTTAAGAAGAAAAACTATAAAATGTTTAAAGTTTTTTTTCTTGTATTCCTTGATCTTTTTGCGCCGAAAATGCTTAACTTGTGTCTGTAATATACCATAGATTTTGTTATTCAAAGAAAATATTTTGCTTTTGTGCGTTTGTCAACAGTGGCATTCAAATCCTTTTTTTTTAAATGCCCATAAAATTTGTTATTTTCATTTAGAAATTGAAATTTTAATAAAGTTTACTTTTTATGATGTAATCCCGCGTGCAAAATTTGGTTTGTTATTGCCGGATATAAAAAATTCCTAAAAAAAAAAACCACAATACTTTCCCGCGAAAAACTGAGTCGATTTTCCTGGCTAACAAACTTATTCAAGCCACTTCCAAAAGGAAGGAACTCACCAAATTTGATAAAAATCAGGAAATTATTTTTTGAGTGATCGATGTGACATCGCGCTCATTTGAAGAATTTTTTTTTAAATGCAAAAGTCGCAATCTCTTCATTACTTATTTTTTAAAGAAAATTCACTAAAAGAGGAGAAGTGAAGAGTAGTACAACTTTATTACATAATTCACTACGGCTAAAACTACTATAAACTATGTTTCAACCCACTATGCATTTCAGTACATCACTAACTGAAGATTGGAACCTGTGATGAGCACTGATAAGTGCACTTGGAGAACCCAAATCACCACAACACATTTTAAATAAGACCGGACGAATTCTGATTTCTCATCCTCTGATGACGGTAACTTTGTTAGTGAAACGATCGTCAGGTATTTTTTTAAATGTGTTGTGGTGATTTGGGTTCTCCAAGTGTACTTATTTCAGTACACACTGTAAAATTAACATCATCCGAGGTTATGGCATTGTATTTGAGCAAGTTAAATTTCTGCACCTTCCGAACTTCGAAGGGTGCGTAAATACGTCGATACCGTGTCCATGCAATATTGGGCACGTTAAAGATCCCCACTCTCTTTAACGAAATGCAGAGGTTCGGCAAAATTTCCAAGATAATGAGATGAGACTGCTCCCTGGCGTCGGTGATAGGCCATAGTCGCGGAAATATACCGACGTTACTATATATAATATATATACCACTATGCATAAAAAATTATGTTATTAGTGAATTTTCGCAGAAAAAATTCACTAATGGGGAGATCCCGACTAATAGGCGCAAATTAGTACCCCTAGAACCCATATCCGGGGTCAGTTTCAATTTATATATGTTTATATATATATATATATATATATATATATATATATATATATATATATATATATATATATATATATATATATATATATATATATATATATATATATATATATATATATATATATATATATATATATGTGTGTGTGTATCACCCCGATAACTCAAAAAGTAATGGGCCGATTTTGATAAAATTTGGCATGTAGCTTCCCTTACTAAATGGCTTGGATAAGTTCGTCAGTCAGGAAAATCAGCCGAGGTTTTCCAGAAAAAATTTGAGTTTTCATTCGAAAAAAATTTTTATCTCAAAAAATAATGGGCCGATTTTGATAAAATTTGGCATGTGCCTTCCTTTTGTAAATGGATTGAATAAGTTCGTTAATCAGAAAAATATGACGAGGTTTTCCGGGAAAATGTTGAGTTTTCAATCGAAAAAAATTTTTATCCTCAAAAAATAAAAAACCTATGATAACCAAATTTGTTAGGTAGGTTAACGATATAAAAGGTAAACTACACACCGATTTAGATTTCTATGTTACAAGAAAAGAAAAGTTATAATAAAAGATTTTGTGCCAGATCATTTCTATGAAAATTCACTACCATAACGCACTTGCTGCGTCCAGGCTTTTCTTGGAATTTACAGAGATCAGATTAGTAGAGTCTATCATATCGTTTTGCTAATAAGCTCTCCGGCTTTTGACGTAGCTAAATAGTTTACAAAGAAATTAACTTTCGTAAAACATACAAGTTTTCTGGTATTAAATTTGCTGAAATTTATCGATAAAGGGCTAAATCGCGGAAGGCATCGTAACCCACCAACTAGACAATATTTATGGTTTTGTTGTAATATTATGTCAAAACTAGTGTAATACGTTAACAGAGGTTAACTACAAATGACTCTCAAGTAGCTTGTGTGTACGCAAATGGCTGTCATAAACATAGAGTCTAAGGATTGTTAGTTGGTTGAAGATAAGCAGTTTGATATGAGACCTACATTTGTAATTGTAACTCCACTGACTACAATATTCTGCAGCTGAGCTTTATCAAGATGGAAATTAAGTGATTTATACTGTGAACCTACTACTGAACAACGGCATTCTAGTAACCAGGTGCTCTTAATAAGAAAAGTTAGAGTCCACAGTCCAACCCAGTATCGAAAATGATAGTTAGTGTTAAAGTAAATTGCAAAGTTTGGTCTACTGAATAGACCAAGAATCTAGTTACCTAATTATACTCTTATCTATTTAATTTTCATAGGGGATACAAATGTAAATCGCTTGAGTGGGGGGACATAATGTCACAGAAATATATTTATACAATTGGGCAACTGGGGTTGACTCAACTGATATGTGAGCCCACAAGGCAAAATTCCTTATTGGATCATGTCTTAACAATTAACGTTGAATTAATATTTGATTCTGGCGTTGAGTGTTGTGATATTTCGGATCATGATGGGATGTACATTATACTACAAAAGAGCAGAACAGTAACATAATATTGGACTTTACTGACCACACTAGACATATCCAAAGCATTCGACCAGGTCTGGCAGGCAGCGCTGCTTAATAAACTTCCGGCATATGGCCTACCACCAAAACTCTGTACCTGGACAGCAAACTTCGTCTCCAACAGGGGCATTTCTGTTGTTGTGGATGACCATTCCTATAAACCGTATCCAATTAATGCAGGAGTTCCTCAAGGTTCAGCTTTAGCCCCTACTTTGTTTTTTCTCCACATCAATGACCTCCTCTCTAGCACATCCAACCCAGTTCACAGTTACGCGGACGACAGCACCCTCCACTCAAATATACAATATTATAAGCCTGTCTCTTTAGCCCAATTAGATGAGGATCGCAGACTCATGGAGGGTTCTGTCTCCGTGGATCTCCAAAAAATATTAGACTGGAGAAGTAGAAATATTGTACAATTCAACCACACCAAATCACAGTCTTGCTTTCTTTCTCATAAGATATACACCAGCCCTAGACCCATCACAATGAAGAACCAAGTTATTCAAAGTAATGAGTCCTTTTCACTCGTTGGCATTTATGTGGATCGAAATCTCAATTGGCACCAACATGTCACAAAAATAGCAGAAGCGGCTGCTAAGAAATTAGATTTCCTCTTCCGGGCTCGCAAATACTTTTCACCAGCTAATCTCTATACCTTATATACTTCACAAATAATACCAAACCTTGAATACTGCTCCCACACCTGGGGTGCTGCTGCCGCTTCTACACTCGCTATCCTGGACTCCATTCAGAAGAGAGCTATACGTCTCACCGGTGACCCTACCCTCACCCAAAGGCTGCCATCCCTTGCCCACTGACTTGCCGTTGGTGACCTCTCTCTCTTTTATAGATATCTGCACGGGCACTGCTCAGCGGAGCTTTCTTCCATAATTCCTGCACCTGCTGCCCCCAACAGATCTACCAGGGGAACAGAGCGAATGCACCCTTTTACTGTCCAGGTCACCAGACATTGAACATCTTGTTATGCCCGTTATTTTGTCTCGAGGACTTCCAAGTTGTGGAATTCGTTGCCGGCACATGTTTTTCCTTCTCCCCCGAACCTCAAACCTTCAAGTCCAGAATTAACAAGTTGCCTCTTTCCTCCTTGTCGACACCCACGGTACGATAGTATTTAGGCTGTAAGCCCTCGTGGTGTGTTGTTGAAATAAAAAATTAAAAAAAACTCAACGAGAAAAAACTTCGGGACGCAGTAAGTGCGTTATAGTAGCGAATTTTCATAAGAATTGTACACTCCTATTATACAGCATATTAGCAAAGTTAATACTTTAAACTTACACAGACCTTACAGATCGATTTTAGAGGTCCTAGTACGAGCACATTTGGAGAATTCTTTCGAAAGTGTTACCTTCAGTATCTCTCTATTATCAAGAAAATCTTGTGATCTAACTCCCTTTGAGAAAAATGCCCAAAACTCAATTTTCTATGAAGCTAAAGAATTAAATTTTACTCTATCTGTAGATAATGTAAGTTGCTTTAAAAGAAACTTGTATTACGAATTTCATTAAAGTTATACAAAATATTTCCAGAAGGAAACTTAATTCATATTTAGAAAAGTAAAGTATCTGCCAAATTAAAAGCGTAGCAGCTATTTTTAGTTATTAATCGCCAGTATGATTTCGTTTTAGTCAACCTAATCAAACCGCTCTTTTCAATATCAACAATAACAAAATTATAATTTCAGACTCAACGGTGACACACTTATTTAGGCGTTTTAAACAAAAATTAGATTTTGTTCAAAACGTATGAAATCTGTGCAATATTGTTTTTTCAAATGTCAAAATAAAACATAAAAAAACATACATTCACCGAGCTGGATTCGATCCTCTAACCGTCTGCTTATGAAGCAAGCGCGACGTCTCTAGCCATCTGGGCATACGTCAAGTAACCTTTTATTTGCATAATACATTAGATCGGCGTCATGCCCGGGATATTATATTCAAGGTATACGTAACAATCAATTACATAATTAGTAGAATTACCACTGAAACACATTCCACGACTGTTTCGGTCTTATATGACGTCTTATGCTTAAGTTGAAAGATAAAAAACTATTTTAGAATCATTTTTATAGACTTGGCTTGATTTTGTTTACATTTCTACTGTATTATGTGACAGCATGATATATCAGTGCTGCGCTAAGACTGTATTTGAGGCCGTTCATAAAGTTACAAATATAGTGCCTTTTAGTAATTGATTGAATCCCCCAGTTAAATAACAATCACTTGGCAAATTTTTAATTTCATGTCGTCTGTAATTTTCCATAATTGCGGCCGAGATTTAACGATTTTTGGTTCGGGTAGTATGTTTTATGCCTGGTATATATTTAGTTTGGTTACCGTTGATGTATGGTTCATACCTGTTGTATGAATCAATCTACGCGTGGCAGTTAACTAGTTTGTCTATCAGGCATTGGACTTTAGCCATTAAGTCGTCTCGGCGCATGTCTTTGGGATTTTATTTTTAATATGGAGAAAACTCTAAATATTGTGTACTAAATTACTTAAGATTCACAACATAGGTTTATTTGCACTATTTATAGCCACATCTAAAGTCTCTTTTCAGTTACTCTGATACTTACAAAAATATTGCGTTTTTAAAAGTTTACCCCCCCCCCCCATATATATATATATATATATATATATATATATATATATATATATATATATATATATATATATATATATATATATATATATATATATATATATATATATATAAACATATACAAATTTTAAAGGATTTTGGTTTTGGGTTCTAGGGATCGCAGTTTGCGCTCACCTGAAGAATTTTTTTCAAAAGCTTTTCATCGTGACCTCTTTATTAGTGAATTTTTCTTTATGAAAATTCGCTAAAAATTTGGGAAAATGCGAGGATGGATCTCCAAAAGTGTTGTGTTTTGCAAGGATATTCCCCAGCACCCAATGATATCGTAAAAACAGTTTGTAACTAAGGGTTCGACTCACTTGTACACCCACTTTATTACCGGATCTGGCTTCGCTGGACTGCATTTATTTTCCCAACTAAAAGAAGAGTTTTCCTAATGAATGGACAATAAAAGCTGGCGTAACCTGCTATTCACAGCAAAGGTTTTTTTTTAAAGTTGAGATTCGTAGCATGTTGTAATAAATATGTTGGCACACTTCTGTAGAAAATATATTATTGAGGAGGTCGCGACTTTTGGTATTAGATTTTTTTCTTAAATTACTATACGGGAGATACTCACAAAGTTCTATGGAATAAACATACTTGCGTAAAAATGCGATTTCCGATGCGCTTGTTTCGAGTGGAAATTTTTATCTCATAGAATTCGACGTCAAATGTTAAAGTTTATTTTATATGCGTACCCTATGCTTCAGCTTATTAATTTTCGAGATATTTCGACTTTTTCAAACATTTTTGAAAAACAGGCTTAAACTTACTTTGTTCTATTTTTCTTAGTTTCAAATAGAGGGTTCAGATCTGAACTGGACAATATAAAAGTGTACCTAAATAAACACAGTTTGTGAAATTCAGTAGTTATACATGCTGGCCAAACGTGCCAAATTCACCGTCCAATAACACACTAGTAAGTAGGACACCTGTATTTTATAAGGACACTCGATGCAACTTTCAATCGTTTTTCGATTGGTATTAGCATTTTCTATACGTAAATTAAATTTTGAGATCTTTAAAGATTAATATTTAAGGCAAATATTATCATCTGATACTCAGCGGCAGATGGGCTGTGGAAAAAAAAACAAGAAATATAATCTAGTGTCATAACTCATCTACCAAAGTTATTTTTAAATTAAGCTGTTTTTCATAAAAAATTAAGTGTTCTTCAAATCATGTATCTCTCCTGTTATACAAATGATGAACTTTTGAATCTATTTATTATTTACGGGGAGTGCAATAGAATTTGGTGTCACTGAATGTCAAAGGAGGGCGCAAGACCAAAATATTTGTGTAGTGGACAAAATATTTATTTATCTACTTATGACTTTTATGCAAGGTAGATATAAATGTTTATAATTAATAATATAAACATATTAAATATTGCAGACAAGGGTTAACTTTTCTGCCGCAAACAAGTCAAGAAATGCAAAAAAACATAATTTTTTCAACTCAAATTTTCAATTGTGTTTTAGTATAAAATTCAATATAACTTTATGCGATCAAATAAGTACTAATAAATTTTAATGAATTGTAGAAAATGTTCACCAATCGGGAGGTAAGGAATTTTAAGGCTTTTCATTCAGTTTTATTAACAGATCCGATTGCTGTTGCTCTAACTTGGTGAAACAGTTCCATAACTAACAGACCTATAAACTTTGTCTGTGATTTCACAAGTGCCTGTTTTCTTTTCTGCAACAGGTTTAGTTTCTTAATCCATTTTCAAATAAAAGATAATGTTTTTTTTTTACTCTACAAATATGTAAGGCTAGATGTATTTTCACCATAGGTAGGACCGCAGACCGGTTTCGCTCTGATTAGAGCTCATCAGGACGGTATACTAATAACAGAGAGAACACATCTATAAAGTAATACTGCTATGGCAGCCAGCCTTCTAGAATATTGTGAGATGTACGACAGGGTCGCCAGCGGTGTTCGGTTCTAATGACGGTGAAAATACATCTAGCCTTACGTACATTGTCCCTATATTAGGGAACAAATAGACCGGGGCTGACAATTAACAAAATTGTTAGTTGGTTGTACACAGTCTCTGTTTCATAACATTTTGTATTATTTGAAGCTGTCGTGACAACATACTACCTGGTTCCGCGCCGAGGTGACGACCCTGTAGTATATCACATAATGTTCTGGGAGGCTGGCTACCATAGCCGTGTTACTTTATAGGTGTGTTTTCGCTGTAATTAGTATACCACACTAATGAGCTCTAATTAGAGCGAAACCGGTCTGCGGCTCTAATTATGGTGAAAATACATCTAGCTTTACATACATTGTCACTAGATTGGGGAAGAAATGGGCCAGGGCTGAAAATTGAGAAAATTGTTAGTTGGTGGTACACAGTCTCTACTTTATAAGATATTGTGTTATTTGGAGCTGTGGTGACAACATACTACCTGGTTGCGATTTTACGTTTCCGTCTTCAATTCAAACCGACGCGGTCTTGAAATAAACACGGGAAAGTATTGCAATATTCATTGGCAAACCCGTGTTGATATCGATGCGCCAGACAACGAAGCACGCACGGATTTGTTTGGAAACAAGCCGCATTTGTTCATATCCAAAACCGTGTTGATTTAATAACGAAATGGTTACATACTGTCTCTCACATGTTGCTTACTAATGGCGAGAACCATTGGCAAGTCCAGTGCGCACGCGATATAATTGCTATCCTTTATTAAAAATATACAAAATAATAAGTTAGAAATACAACCAGTGCGCACTGGTTGTCCCAATGGATTTCGCTATAAATTTCTCGATCGTGGCAATTGGTCAGCTGTAACAACAGCTGATTAAAATTGCTTTATTTCCGTTTGGTTTGACGTTATTGCAGTTTTAAATTTACCGACTAAGTCATGGAACATTTTGAAAGTTTCCTTCGTAAACACACTAAAGACTTTGAAATTTTAAAGTTCAAAGAACACTCTTCGGTGAATTATGTTTGCAAGATGCAATGTGCGTTATTTTACACCGGAACTTACGACGAACAGTGTAGTTGTTTAGTTAGTGCATTTTCTTTAGAAACAAACACAAATTGGATAATGATGCGTTGATTCCCACAACCTGTACGTTACGAGTTCCGAAAAGTGTAAGTTTGTCAACTTCCAGAAAGAAACAAATCGAAAAAAAAGACAAAATGAGTAAATAGAATTTTAGATTGTAAGGCAAATATAGATATTAAGTTTTTAAAAATAACAGATTGTACTTTGAAAAATTCCCCTCTATTAAAGAGAGGTTTAAATGTCACTATAGACATTAATTTCGATCATTTTCATAAGGTAAACGTAGCACAATCTTTAAGCCTATTGCGTTGATCTGAAGACACAAAACAGATATTTATATCCTATTTTAATTCGGGAATGACAGCTGCAGCGGCTAAATCGTATCACGGGTTTAGCATCATGGAGAATAGTGAGGAAGATGCATATAAAGTATTATCTAATGCTCAAAAAAAATCCTCTTGAGAGTCAGGTGACCCATTTATATGAACAGTGGCGGCTCAAAAATTATGGTAGTAGAGACAAAATGGATATGGTGGACATTTTAAAAATAAAACATACAGAAGTACTAGATCTTAATGTTAAAATGTTTATTGTAGAGGACCCCATTGTTTGCGTTTTAATTACTCCAATAATGCAAAATTTGTTGCGGGGCTGGCTAAAGAAATGATATTCATTGACAGTAGCGGATCATGCGACCAAACACGTCTGTGACTTTTTTGTTCGTTGCTACTAAGGTCGGTGCTTTACCTTTGGCTGTTATTCTACATACCAGTCAATCACAGGACAATTATACTATTGTCTTTCAAACAGCAAAATCATTTCTTGAAGAGACATGTAACAAGACGTTTCAACCAGGGTTAATAATGACAGACGATAGCAGTGCGGAGAGGAACGCCTTAGGGGAGGTATTTCCTAATAGTATATTATTGCCCTGCATATTTCATGTCAATCGGGCATTGTGGCGCTGGTTGTGACAAAACGAACATAAAGTTGGAAAAGAAGATCGACAAACCGCCATGAACAGATTTCGCAGTGTAATGTTTGCAAAATCAATGCATGAAGCAGAAATTAATATGTCTAATTTGCTAAATAATGACAAAGTGAAAGAAAATAGGAAGTTAGGTACTTATTTATTGAACCTATGGGACCGTCGTAAAGAATGGTGTTTACCATATCAATTCGATGTTTTCACTAGAGGTAATAATACTGAGAATTATTGAGAATCATCGAGACGGATATTTAAGGACATTGCACTTCAACGGTGTAAAGTCTTCAACATGTGCGCTTTAGTACAATTTATCACAAAAACATTTTAATTTTATCACAAGAAGGACTCAGTTTACGAATGGCAGATCACTAAAGCTTACGATTGCGTATAAAAAATGTTGTCAAAATAGTAAGGGAATAGATGAAATAGTAAAAGTGGATGATGGTGGTACATATTTTGTAAAGTCAGGTAGTCATTTATATGTGGTGAATACTGACATGGCAACATATGACTGTCAATTTGGAAAGGGTAGTAAATACTGCAAGCATCTATGTGCTGTAGAAAGAAAGTACGGAATTTTGTTAACAAATTCTTTATGTTTAACGGAAGTAGATCGGCAAAATTTTGCAAAGTTAGCCTTAGGAGAAGAGTTTTCTTGAAAATTCTTTGAAAATATTGACTTTACCGTGAAAGAGAATGCACATCCAGTATAACCACCAGTTGCGATGTTCTTTTAGATCTATTTGAATGCCCAATAATTTCAACAGATGAATTATATAGTCGAGATAGTGGTGGGACAATTAATGAAAATTATACGAACACCATTGACACAATAAATACCGAATTCCCAAGAATCTGCAATGTTCTACGAAACGACTTTAATCTAGCCAATACCAACGTTCTTACCAAATTTGTTTCTAATTTGTCAAAAATACGAACTCCTTCAGATTTTATATCATTCAGTTATATCATTTATGTGTGAAAGGAATAAACAAAGAAGCGATCGACAAATCCACGTCCAACCTACAACAATCGCTCGTAGAAAAAAAGAGACTTACCTTGCAGTGGGAGGATCCAGTCAGGTAGTAGACCCCCGAAAGCCTATGAAGGCCGAATAAGAACACGTATCCGTTCTCTTAATTTAACAATAATTAACCTGTTTACTTTACCTTCCTACATAATGAAAATTATTTTGATTTGTTTGTGAAAATAATATTTAGTTAAATATAGGTATGTTAGCGACAAATAAATTATATTTAACTAGGTACTTATTCTTTGTTCTGGGCGTAGGTAGAAAACCCTCAAAGACTGATTAAAACATTTTAAAAGTAATACTAAATTTTTCGTTTTTTACTTTCTGCAATTTGAACATGAATCGCCACATTTTACAGGGCGATTGGGAATGTTGCAGATGCACACTTTTTGAGTTATAGGTGGCTGTGACGTTCATTGATTTCAATAGGTATTGTCAACAATGCTCCATAATAAAAACAAATAAAAAATAAGTAAAGTAGGCTATATCTACTACTTACCAATTTTTTCTTCATTATTTTCTATTGATATAAAGTATACAAATAAAAATTAGTTTCGTTAAATCTTTTTTACATTGTTAAAATATTTAATACAATTTTGTTCGATTGCTCTAAACTTAAGTTTTGCGATCCTTTGTGTGATGAGTAATTTTATTTAAAAAAATTAGGCCATATACGAATGTGTTGTCCTTTTTTGTGTAACGTCTCCGTGTTCAGTACCAAGGCGCTTTTTGAAATGAACACGGAAACGTACGAAGCCGTGGAAGGGCGACGACGAATTTTTTTTTATAACTGCCACTTTAATCTGGCAATTAGCGCTAATTGCGACTTTAAACTGGCAATTAGTGCTAATTGCGATTTTAAACTGGCAATTATCTATAATTGCCAGTTTAAACTGACAATTAGCCTAATTTCCAGTTTAAACTGGCAATTAGCGCTAATTGCGACTTTAAACTGACAATTATGAGAAGGAAAATAGGGAAGTTTTATATCAGCTGCTTGAAGTAAAAACCAGATGTGATAGTGTTCTTGTTTATTATTTAGGTATATGCACTACCGAGTGGGATCCGGGAATATGCAACATAAGTGATGATAATACTAACTCACCATAGATAAATAAAAGTTCTATGTTCAGTGTTACTTACTAACCTTACTTCATAGATAAACCACAGCATAAGTATTATGCACAGGAGAAAGGCACAGTCGACAGATGGGCGATAAATCTCAACTGTTGGCACCTGGTAAATAGAAATATATACAAAATAGAATCAGCATAGCATCTTTGTTTATTATACTGATGCTATGTAATGGGAGCGTTTAATAATCGACACAGAGCCTCAGTGGTGCAGGGGTAAGAACGTGTACCTCTGAACTAAAGGGCACTGGGTTCGATTTCCAGCTACGGTTCCCCTTTCCCTTTTTCCGCATATACTGAAACATTAATATCAACTGAGGTTGTGGCATTGTATTTGAGAAAGTTGGATATCGTTCCTGTGCACGTTTAGCCCTTCGGAGAAGGAGAAGTCCCGTGCCCATGCGAGGTTGGACACGTTAAAGATCCCTACCCTCTCTACAGAAAGGCAGCGATTTGGCAACATTTGAGGTAAAACTGCTCGCTGGCGTCGGTGATTTGCCATAGTAGCGGATAGACCGACGCTAAAGTACAAAAAAAAATCATAATCGACTCGAATAAATATTCGGTACCCGAACGCATAATTGTGACTTTAAAACTGTTTGAACGTCCACTTCCACTGTCATGTAATAACTGTTCCAAGCTTCTAGCTGCACGAGTAAACGATCTGGCAGCTTTTCACGCATCAGGTCGAGAGTTTGTGCCATAGATGAAGGTTATTGGTGCATTTTAAAAAACCGTTTTCATTTCTAAACTAACAAAGTTGAAAAGCAATTTTTTTATTTAATTATTTTAAATACGACTAGTATATGGTGATAAGTATTCTGACACAGATGATATGATGTAACTACTGCAATTTCGCAATAAATTGCAATTTTGGAAACTATTGGGACATACTATTATAAATTATGGTTGCTTTCGTGGTAAAACTTAAATATTTATTTAGTTTCTAGTTTATATTATTATTGCAAATCTGCTCAGTAAAAACCTCGGTTCAGCGGAGACACCTTACAAATAAGCGATTTTGTTATATAATTAAAGGCAAAAATAGAAAAATAATTATCATAATTATAAAGTAAACCTGCTAAGTTGCTGTTTTACTCTATCGAGAGTTGAAAAGTTATTTATGTTATTTATGCACTGTTTATGTCAATTGAAATTGAGAATTCACAAGATGTTCCAACCCCGGCGATTAAGTGTCATCATCAGATCTTTCGATAGACTCAGTTCTGTTGGACTTGGGAGGCGTAATTCACTAAGTGAAGATTGGAACCTGTTATGAGCACTGATACGTACATTTTGAGAACCAAAATCACCACAACATATCTTTTTAAAGACCTGACGATCGTTTCAGTAACAAAGTTAGCGTCATCAGAGGACGAAAAATTCTAAACTACATGCAACTAAACATCACCGTTAATGACGAGTCTTATAGGTAGACCGACACCGAGGGAAACGAAATTGCAGGCAAATTTTCTGTTTATGTGCTTTAATTGCCGGACGAGGTTTTTGAACTATCGTAACTTTACCGACCGAGTTTCGGAATATATATATATATATATATATATATATATATATATATATATATATATATATATATATATATATATATATATATATATATATATATGTATGTGTGTGTGTGTGTGTGTGTGTTTGTGTGTGTGTGTTTTTTTTTCTATATCAAAGACAGAATGCAAACAAAGGGCTATAAGTGGCAGCGCTCGGTTTAAGGAACTTTTGCTTTTTATTGCCTTAGAAATATAAATACTCTCGTACGCATCTAGCTTTGCTGGTTGTCTAACATTTTTGACAAGTTTCAGATTTCCTTATCTATGTGGTGGTATTATCTCAAATATGTTGTGCCGCGCATGACTTGTCTACACTACCGTGTCTCAGCTGTGCCAGATGTTCCCTGAATCTGGTATCAATGGTTCTTTTCGTCTGCCCAACATATTTAAGATAACAATCTTTATTTATCTTTCAGATTATAGTCTTCATCAGATCTATAAGGCAATCAAATGTAGTGTTTATATGTAGGTATATATATATATATATATATATATATATATATATATATATATATATATATATATATATATATATATATATATATATATATATATATATATATATATATATATATATATATATATATATATATATATATATATATATATATATATATATATATATATATATATATATATATATATATATATATATATATATATATATATATATATGTCTTATTTAAGACATAAAATTTTGAATTAGCTTGATAAATTATAGATATTTTAACTTTTCAAGAGTTAATATAAAAATGTAATGAAACAATTTTCGTTGCAAATTGTTGATGGTAACTAAAATCATGCATGCTCAAATAAATTAACCTCTAAAAAATTTGGAAAGTTGCAATGTTTTTATTATAATACATATAATAAATGTATTGGGGTTTGTTGCAGTTCCCAAATTCGGGAGCTCTTTTGAAGAGCCAAAAGTGTAGACAAAGAACTATATATCATTGTCCACTTTAGTAATGATAATGTAGGGTTTTATAGGTACAGACTAGGCCTGCACAATCCACTTTCGTTCTCTGAACAGAATCAACTTGTTATTGTGAAACTAGCCATATAATTTATAAAAATTATTAATTATATGAACGTTTCTGCAATCATAGGTTAGCTCTATCAGGAGATGAGAGTAGAACAGAATGTTTATCCAGCTACATGTTTAAAAGTGATATTGAAAATTTTTATTTACAATAGGGTTATTGTCCTTAGTTAACAAATATTCAGTAATTGTGCAACTACATATATTTATGAGTTTAACATGAAAAGGACAATAAAAGAGATTACCTAAATATAATTCAACCTTTTATTAGATCAGTAGTCAACAAGGTATAATAAAACATGTTTTTGTAAACCATCATATACAGTACTTACTTATTGCACCTATGTAAAATAAAAATTTGCAAGAACGTAACACTGCTTAAAAAAATTAAGAATAACCAATATCTGCTTCTAGCTAAGTAAGGCTAGATGTATTCTTGCCACAATTAGACCCCTAGTACGGCGTACTAATTGTATTGAAAATACACCTCTAAAGTGAAACGGCTATGGTAGCCAGCCTTCCAACACTAAGTAAGTGGTAAGACATGAAGTAACGTGCCGCCACTTATTGTCAACATGGCATGACAACATACTCCGCAACTAGGTGGCGGCACGTTGCTTCACGTTTTACCACTCACTTAGTGCTTCTAGCTGCTTATTAATGAGAGTTGAAGTAACCAACTCCCTAAATGATGACCTGTCTAAAATTCTCAGCTGGATATCTGCAAATTTGGTTATGTTTAATGCCTCAAAAACGCAGAATTGCCTCTTTTCTAGGAAGAGTGATCTGCAGGGCACGGACGTTCAAGTGGCGGGCAAAATACTGCCCAAAAAATCCACAATCTCTACCTTGGGCATAACTGTTGCAGAGGATCTTTGCTAGCACTGATGTCTTTCCAATATTGCTAAAACACCAGCAAAAAATCTTGAGTTTCTGTTTCAGACTAAAAGTTTCTTTTTATTAGTGCAGCTTTTGTTGCTGTAAAAAGCACATAAACGTTCACAGTTGGAAAATTGTTGTCTGGGGTGCTGCCCCAAAGACAACCTTGTCCTTCCTAGATTCTATTTAGAAACGATCTGTTCGTCTTATAGGAGATTTATCTATCACAGTCAATCTCACTTCTCTCGACCCCAGGAGAAAGGATGGCGATCACTGCCTCTTCTTTCGCTATTACTATCGCCCTTGGTCCTTAGAAATTGCTACGTTAGTACCTTTGCTTGAGACCTCTAATCAGCAAATCCGTTTTAGTCAAAAAGCACACGCTTTTAGTCTCAAATTACTCACCTGTGAACATATCATTAAAGATCTTCATTCTTTGCTAGAGCATCTAAGCTTTGGAATGCTCTTCCAGCAGACATATAATCTCCAACTATTCGAGAAGCGAGTAAACACCCATCTTGTGGCAAAACAGTCAAGTGCCAGATGTCTTAGACACATATGAATTGTCATAAAAAATGTTTATTTCCTTCAATTATGTTTGTGTGTTATTATCTTGGTGGTAGTATTGATACTGACAATGTTGCAGCAAACTAATTTGTAACAGTATAGTGTTATGTAAAAAGGTAGACGAATACCTGACAATAGTTGGAAAAAACAACCATGTAATGATGCTTAAGGGTGTGAAGCTAGCAGTGACTCAATCAGAGCCACCTCAAAATCTGTCACGAAATTTACATTTACAAAAACTAGGAATGTTTATAGCAGGTATTAAAATACAGCATGATACAGAGCCTTTGTCCTTCTCTCCATGAAAATGTGGATAACTAGAAAAGCCTGAAACAACAGTTAAATTTCAGAATTAATTAGTTGTGTATATCTTTATATTTGGAACTTAGGTGGTATATGAAAGTAGCAAATATAGTTACTATTTGAATAAAACGTGGTCGCCTAGGTAGTCCACCTTAAAAGTTACACCAATAAAAGTACATTTCAAACCTGTAAAATTTGTAATAAATTCATGATTTACAAAAATCACGGCACGATTTCCATTATTTATGGCTACAGTACCTGAAAAAAAATCAGAAATATGCTTAGAAGTACTCCTGTATGCATAAACCACAACAAAAATGTTGCGGTTTTAACATCCAAGAAAAGGACTTGGAATAAATAAGGATGCTAAGTGCGAAAGAAGGCTAAAAGAAAATATGAAAAATCTGGACGCAGCAAGTGCGTTATGGTAGTGAATTTTCATAAAAATGTTTTTAGCAAATATGTATCTTTTTTTAAGAAAGCAGGCATCATATTTGGCTACTCGTATAACCAAGAAAGAAAGAATGTGCCATGTTGAATTTTTAAATTATCATGAACCTGTTGATATCATGTTGCTAAAAATATTTTTTTCTGTGATGCTCGATATGTTGTATTGATGCTTTACTTTATGATACTGTGATGTATATACTATACTTGACCAGCAAGTATTGACAGACCTTGTATTGATATTTACGGACATGTTGCTTATCAGCAAAAAGTGGAAATCAGGTGGCAAGGTTGGCAGAGCAAACATAATTGCATAATTTTGGCTACATAGTGATAGTGTTAAATATATTTTTATAGATTTTTCTCCATACTGTATGTATAAAATACAGCATATTGATACTTTAACCAGTATCAGCCAGAGGCTGGTAAACTACTTACACAAAGTAGTTAACTATAAACTTCAGTTACCTATAAAGAAAAGCATATTTTACAAAGTAACAGTATAACTCATCACTGCAATAGTTTACACACCATTACACCACTGACAGTGATGAGGTGATGCTTGACAAGTCAAATTGAAAATAGTGTGTCTCAACATACAATTTAATAACTTTATCTTAATACATCGTTAATTAAAATATTGTAAAATTAATAAAATTACTTTTTAAAAAGGAGTAGTTAAAACTTTTAGAAGTTACAGTACTTACATGTAATTGAAATTGCTAATTAATTACTTTTTTGTAAAGTAGGTTCACTATACTTATTTTCTCATGGAAAGTAGTTAAATTAGTAGTTTATTTCATTTTATAGTTAACTACTGCCCAGCTCTGGTGTTGGCCGACTAATTGACATTTTCTTCATTTCTAACCTCGTACCAATAGTTCATAGATGTTTTTTCTCCTGAACACAAACTTCCTTTAATTGTCTCTTAAACTGCAGTGCTTTGGTCTTATACTCTTTCCTTGGGTGGATGTAGTGAGCTATTATTAATTGAAGCTGATTATCTAGATGAACATCAGCTTACCGGATCAGCTGGCATCTTATCCCGGTTGCTTTACATCCCAAGTTTCTACTGCTTTTACAAGCCATATATCTAAACAAAACAGGCAAGCAATTCTTTTAAAATACAACTAGCCTTATCTTTTAACTTTATCATTATTCATTACTTAACCTACCTTATTATTATATATACGAATAGAATAAGAATCCATTATGGTGATCTAAACCCTGATTTCTTCTGCGATCCATTTTAATGGCTATTTAACACAGCAAGTAAAAGCAAACAAAAGGTTCCTACTCCTGAATTAATAAAAATTCAGAAGGTAGTTATCTATCCGTTACTCAAATAATTTACCTACTTGAAAAATTAATCAAAGTAAATCACAATCGTTTACTTAACCTTAAAACTGAACTGTCAAACCCAAACCATAATATAAACGCACTATCACATCTGGTTTTTACTTCAAGCAGTTGATATACAACATCCATTTTTTCCATCTCATAATTGTCAGTTTAAAGTCGCAATTAGCGCTAATTGCCAGTTTAAACTGGCAATTAGACTAATTGTCGGTTTAAACTGGCAATTATAGATAATTGCCAGTTTAAAGTCGCAATTAGCACTAATTGCCAGTTTAAAGTGGCAATTATAGAAAAAATTTGTCGTGGCCCCTCTACGGCTTCGTAGAAACGTGAACATGTACCGTCAGTCATTTCCAAACAAATCCATGCGTGATTCATTGTCTGGCGCCTCGAAATTAACACGGGTTTGTCAATAAATGCTGCAATACTTTTCAGTGTTTATTTCAAGATCGCGTCGATTTCAAATGAACACGGGAAAGTAAAATCGCTACCTGGTTCATCACCGAGATGGCGACCCTGTTGTACATCCCACAATGTTCTCCAAAAATAGTCAACTTACATCACTGTTAATAAGTATAATTTGATATAACCGTCAAATGTCCTCTCTACTCGCCCCTATAATACCAAGCCGCTTGCTATCTACTATTTCATGATGCGATCGGGAACGTTCAGATTCTTGCCGGTCAGGATTTATCCGACTACAGTCACGCACGTCTTTGTGAAGCCACATAAAGTGTTTGTACGTCTGTATTTTGATCAGATTGTATGATTTTTCATTTATTTTTTTATCAAGATTTAATGTCCCGTTTTCTGTTATATCCAATTGTCTTACGAAATTTTTTTTATAAATTTTCTTAAAAGAAAAAATTGTGTCCAATTTTCTTGAAAAAAAAAACGTTCAGAATTTTTGTGTGAATAAATGTTGTGTTGATTAAACATTTTTTAGTGAAATCTATGAAATAAAATTGGTGCTTTAATGATGTTTCATGCAAAAAATTGTTTTAGGGGATTTTGATGAAAAACATATCTAATTTTTTACGTAAAATTTTTTCAGCCAATTTTTGCAGAATTAATATTTTTAGAAGATTTTAGTAGAAACATTGTTATCAGATTTTTGTAAGCAGTTTTTTTACCAAATTTTTGATGATTTTTTTGCAAATTGTGTAAAAAAATTGCTTATGACGAGATCACGACTTAGATACTTTTTTGAAAAATTCTTTAGATGAGCGTAAACTAAGACCGCTGAACTCATATCCGAGGTCACTTTTAATTTTTATATGTTTATATGCAGTGTGTGAATAAAGTAAGGAAGAAATTCGATTAAAATGCAGGGAACTGTCTTTCATAAAAATGCTCGAACACGTATCTTATTATTTTGTAGCACTAATTTTTTAAGATAAATTTTAAATATATAAGGTGTCTCAAAATTGACATACGCCTCTCAAGTTGAAAGTTTCAAACGAGAACCCACTTTTTGTTGCATATATGAATTCTGCGTAAAATCCCTATGTTGATATTCAGGTGTTTTTGAAAAAATGGCGCTTAAAAAAATACTACTACTACTATTTTATTTCTGGAAAAAAATAACATGGTCTTATCGAAACATTGTAATTAATAAGGAACAATAATTATTTACTTAATTAAATGCTTAAAGGTAACCCTTCTTGTGCCTGGCAGTATCCCAAACGATCGATAAATTCATGCTGGACCCTATTTTTGTCACTTGACTAATATTAGCACATTGTCTTCTGATTCTAGTTTTTAAGCCGTCAATCTAGTTTTATATACACATTTCTTAGATGACCCCACCAAAAATAATCCAATCCAAATGCTACTGCATTGAGATATTTCCTAACCTGAACTGCATAATGTGGTGATGCACCATCTTGCATAAACCATAAAAAAAATTCATATAACAGCGGGTTATTAGCACTGGGAAATACATTTCTTGAATTGGGGATAAGATATTGTTGTAAGATATCAAGATATCTAAGTCCCTTCACTGTCTCTTAAAAAAGTGCGACCTAATAATTTGATTTTTGATAATTCCTGCACAAACATTAATTTTTTATGAATATTGGATGTGTTTTTCTCTCATCTATCTGGTATTTTATTTTGTCCAATACCGACAGTTTTGCTCATTAACTTTCCCCGTTAATCTAAAGGTTGATTAATCTGAAAACAAAATATTTTCAACATGACGAGGGAATTTGTAGCATATATCCATTAAGGTTTGAAAGAATTGCATTCGTCGGTCTGGATCTCCTTCCTTTAATTTATGTGCCAGGTGTATTTTATAAAAATGCCACTGTTCTAAACGTAAAACCTTATATACAGATAAAGGAGGGGTATCGCAGATGCAGCTAGTAAAACATTTAATCATTTCTCCTCGTTGACCGCGGGGCGTCCATTCTTTGGTTAGTCTTCTACAGAACCAGTATCTCGAAACATCTCAATTTTACTGACTACTGACTCGTTTGTTGGTTTCTCCGCATATTTATTATTAAATAAAACACACACCTGATGTTGAGTTCGCTCTCTATTACTATACCTGATCATCTTAAGGATGTATAGATGAAGAAGAGGTATCGCAGATGCGCCTAACTTGAATGCCAATATGTGTATTTTCTTCAACAGCTAGTAAAACATTTAATCATTTCTCCTCGTTGACCGCAGGGCGTCCATTCTTTGGTTAGTCTTCTACAGAACCAGTATCTCGAAACATCTCAATTTTACTGACTACTGACTCGTTTATTGGTCTGTCTGGATATTTGTTATTAAATGAAACACACACCTGATGTTGAGTTCGCACTGTATCACCATACGTGAACATCTTAAGGATGTATAGATGAAGAAGAGGTATCGCAGATGCGGCTAACTTGAATGCCAATATGTGGATTTTCTTCAACGGCTAGTAAAACATTTAGTCCTTTCCCCTCGTTGACCGCAGGGCGTCCATTCTTTGAATTATCTTCTACAGAACCAATATCTCGAAACTCCTCAATTTTACTGACTACTGACTCGTTTATTGGTCTGTCCGGATATTTATTATTAAATAAAACACACACCTGATGTTGAGTTCCCACTCTATCACCATACCTGAGCATCTTAAGGGTGTATAGATTAAGAAGAGGTATCGCAGATGCGGCTAACTTGAACGCCAATATGTGGATTTCTTCAACAGCTAGCAAAACATTTAATCCTTTCTCCTCGTAATCGCACGGCGTCCATTCTTTAGATTGTCTTCTACAGAACCAGTGTCTCGAAACTTCTCAATTTTACTAACTACTGACTCTTTTATTGTTCTGTCCGAATGTTTATTATTAAATAAAACACACACCTGATCTTGAGTTCGCACTCTATCACCATACCTGATCATTTTAAGGATGTATAGATGAAGAAGGGGTATCGCAGATGCGGCTAACCTGAATGCTAATATGTGGATTTTCTTCAGCAGCTAGCAAAACATTTAATCCTTTCTCCTCGTGATCGCACGGCGTCCATTCTTTGGATTGTCTTCTACAGAGCCAGTGTCTCGAAACTTCTCAATTTTACTGACTACTGACTCGTTTATTGGTCTCTCCGGATGTTTATTATTAAATAAAACACACACCTGATCTTGAGTTCGCACTCTATCACCATACCTGATCATTTTAAGGATGTATAGATGAAGAAGAGGTATCGCAGATGCGGCAAACTTAAATGATAATATGTGGATTTTCTTCAACAGCTAGTAAAACATTTGATCATTTCTCCTCGTTGACCGCAGGGCGTCCATTCTTTGAATTATCTTCTACAGAACCAGTATCTCGAAACTTCTCTATTTTACTGACTACTAACTCGTTTATTGGTCTGTCCGAATATTTGTTATTAAATAAAACACACACCTGATGTTGAGTTCGTATTCTATCACCATACCTAATCATTTTAAGGATGTAGAGATGTATAAGGGGTATCGCAGATGCGGCCAGCTTGAATGCCAATATGTGGATTTTCTTCAACAGCTAGTAAAACATTTAATCATTTCCCCTCATTGATCGCAGGGCGTCCATTCTTTGGCTTGTCTTCTACAAAACCAGTATCTCGAAACTTCTCAATTTTACTGACTACTGACTCGTTTATTAGTTTGTCCGGATATTTTTTAATACACTGTGACGTCCCGGCTAAGCAGAGGCCCGACGGATAAGATGCCAATCCGTCATTCGGGCGTGACCTAAATATTCTAAGCTAAACTATCCTCAGGTGCCATCTTTATTCCCTATTAACTAGGACGAGGTCAGATCGCCGTGAGGATTTCTGCTAAGGCCCTCGTAGAACACCACAAAGTTACTGTTTCATAACAGCCTTGTCCTAGGGTAACTTGAGTGGAGAAGAAAACTATAGCCAGGAGTCGCAAGTTATTGTATCCCGTAGAGTTCTCGGGAGGTAAGTAGGCTTTAATTACTCACTCCCGAATAATGGCTGTTTTCCCTAACTTACAAAGTTCGAAGCAGAAATATTCTAGACAGGTAAATATCGATTACGACATACGTCAGCTAGTCACAATCTGTCACAGGATCCTAGCTCTAATACACCTACACTAGTGTAAATACCTATAGGCAGTGCAGTGAAACGCAACTGATTTCATAAAATCCTCTAATAACATTTAAAATATTTACAAAATGAAATTGAAAACAATAAAAATCCATACATAATTACAACCAAAAATTCGCTACAATTCATGCGAATACAGAGAAACATATCTCAGGTCAGATAACGTTATCTCTGATAATACATTCTTTCATAGTGGAATTGATACAAATATGTTAATATTTGAAAATACAAGGATATTCGATCAAAATAATATTTGTACTAATTATTACAAATTAAGCATGATATTAGGGTTAGCACAGCACTAGGTGGGTAGAAAAACGGTTCCCACGCTTATAAGACCCTAACTGGCTAACTAATACCACCGGGTAACTGGTTCCCTATTTCTATCGAACACCCTACATGGCTAACAGTGCCCTCCAGCGGTTACATATCATTCTGGATCAATCCATGCTTCCTCCAAGGACAGAACGTCCCTCAGAACACACGTAGTCGACCCAATACATCACAGGATGCCGGGCACACTAAATACTACCCTACATCAGCACTGTCCGTGCACCCGTATCCCTTATATGGGTACGAAATGTGACCAGCTTGGCCCTTATCTAGGATAGACACTCTAGCTAATTAAACACCTGGTTTAGCGAGCGCAAACCCTTCAGAATAGATCTATGCTTCCTTCAAGGACAAAACGTCCCTCAAAACAAACGTAGTTCACCCTGTATAGTACGCTGTGATTCGCTAAAACACCCTAATCCCACTATAATACGGTATAATTATTTACCTGCCTTCGACCTCCCTTAAATGGGTAACCGTGACTAGTTTTGTCACTACTCCATACAGCACACTCTGTATACGCGTGAAATCCTAACACGCTGTTAACATTTCACATAAAACACCCAAACAACTATTGCCAGTTTGCAAATTATACTTCTTCAAGTTTCCCGAAGTATAACTAACCTTGCAACCTATCCTAACAGAACACAGTCTTCCTAGACTCTCGTTATTTACTATTAAACGACTAACCCGCTGCTTTTCCACTATTCTGTAGCACAGCGAAATAATCTTTCCAGGTATTACACCTAACTAACGCTTTAAAACCTTTACAAACAACGTAGGACCAACGGTTACCTGTTGACGCGAGCACCGGCTGAAGGCTTCTCTTTGATCGCGTTTCGTTTCTCTGATCGCTTACCTGCCATGCGCCCCGTGATGTACCTAGAATGAATCTCATCGCGCTTGTCAAACTGGAGCTGTGCGTTCCATTCTACAAAATCCACGTTCCGCCTGTGGCGACTTTTCATACTTTGAAGTGTATATAAAATGAGTCAGATTTATTACCTAGCAAATATCCGTTATTTACACCGCCTAAACGACTTATTAGCTATTCAAATACCCGTAATAAATCGGATTTCATTACAACACAAAGCACACACCTGATGTTGAGTTCGCACTGTATCACCATACCTGATCATCTTAAGCATGTAAAGATGAAGAAGAGGTATGCGGCTAACTTGAATGCTAATATGTGGATGTTCTTCAACAGCTAGTAAAACATTTCATCCTTTCTCCTCGTTGACCACAGGGCGTCCATTCTTTGGCTTGTCTTCTACAGAACCAGTATCTCGAAGCTTCTCAATTTTACTGACTACTGACTCGTTTATTGGTCTGTCCGGATATTTATTATTAAATAAAACATACACCTGATGTTGAGTTCTCACTCTATCACCATACATGAGCATCTTAAGGATGTATAGATGAAGAAGAGGTATCGCAGATGCGGCTAACTTGAATGCTAATATGTTGATTTTCTTCAACAGCTAGTAAAACATTTAATCCTTTCTCCTCGTTGACCGCAGGGCATCCATTCTTTGGATTGTCTTCTACAGAACCAGTGTCTCGTAACTTCTCAATTTTACTGACTACTGACTCGTTTATTGGTCTGTCCGGATATTTATTATTAAATAAAACACACACCCAATTTTGAGTTCGCACTCTGTCATCATATCTGATCATCTTAAGGATGTATAGATGAAGAAAAGGGATCGCAGATGCGGCTACCTTGAATGCTAATATGTGGATTTTTTTCAACAGCTAGTAAAACATTTAATGCTTTCTCCTCGTTGACCGCAGGGCGTCCATTCTTTGGATAGTCTTCTACAGAACCAGTGTCTCGAAACTTCTCAATTTTACTGACTACTGACTCGTTTATTGGTCTGTCCGGATGTTTATTATTAAATAAAACACACACCTGATGTTGAGTTCGCACTTTATCACCATATCTGATCATCTTAAGGATGTATAGATGAAGAAAAGGTATCGCAGATGCGGCTAACTTGAATGCCAATATGTGGATATTTTTCAACATCTAGTAAAACATTTAATCCTTTCTCCGCGTTGATCGCAGGGCGTCCATTCCTTGGCTTGTCTTCTACAAAACCCGTATCTCTAAACTTCTCAATTTTACTGACTACTGACTCGTTTATTGGTCGGTCCGGATATTTATTATTAAACAAAACACACACCCAATTTTGAGTTCGCACTCTGTCATCATATCTGATCATCTTAAGGATGTATAGATGATGAAAAGGGATCGCAGATGCCGCTACCTTGAATGCTAATATGTGGATTTTTTTCAACAGCTAGTAAAACATTTAATGCTTTCTCCTCGTTGACCGCAGGGCGTCCATTCTTTGGATTGTCTTCTACAGAACCAGTGCCTCGAAACTTCTCAATTTTACTGACTACTCACTCGTTTATTATTGGTCTGTCCGAATGTTTGTTATTTAATAAAACATACACCTGATGTTGAGTTCGCACTCTATCGCCATACCTGATCATTTTAAGGATGTATAGATGAAGAAGAGGTAACGCAGATGCGGCTAACTTGAAAGCTAATATGTGGATTTTTCTTCAACAGCTAGTAAAACGTTTAATGCTTTCTCCTAGTCGACCACAGGGGGTCTATTCTTTGGCTTGTCTTCTGCAGAACTAGTATCTCAAAACTTCTCAATTTTACTGACTACTAACTCGTTTGTTGGTCTGTTCGGATATTTGTTATTAAATAAAACACACCTGATGTTGAGTTCGCACTTTATCACCATATCTGATCATCTTAAGGATGTATAGATGAAGAAGGGGTATCGCAGATGCGGCTAACTTGAATGCAAATATGTGGATTTTCTTCAACAGCTAGTAAAACATTTATTCCTTTCTCCTTGTTGACCACAGGGCGTCCATTCTTTGGCTTGTCTTCTGCAGAACCAGTATCCCGAAACTTCTCCATGTTACTGACTACTGACTCGTTTGTTGGTCTGTCCGGATATTTGTTATTAAATAAAACACACTCCTGTTGTTGAGTTCGCACTCTATCACCACACCTAGTCATCTTAAGGATTTCAATTCTTGGAACTATTTATTTAATTTATTAAGTGTGTCGGGAGTTATGCAAGGTCTGTAATTTAATATTTTGCCCCTGTTCGCGGCATGATATAACAATAAACAATAGTATAGTATAGTATAGGGTAGGTTAGTCCCTATGATGTTCTGGATGTGCTACAATGTCCAGAATAAATAACAGGTCATAATAGTATTAAGATCTGGACGCCAATCCTTAGTGAACGAAGATACCGTTCTACAATTCTGATAATTGGCAAAGTGCGACTCTTTGAGTTTGACCTTTCGAAAGATACGATTTAATTCACTTTCGACAATATGTGAGTGGTGAACGTGTCGCCACCTAGTTCGGAACCAAGTACTATGTTGTCACGCCCGCTCCAAATAACACAGAGTGTTTAAAATATAGACTGTATACAACTAACTAACAATTTAAAAAATTGTTAGCCCTGGCCCATTTCTACCCCAATATAGGGACAAAGTATGTAAGACTAGATGCATTCTCGCAACAATTAGAACCGTAGACCGGATCCGGTTCTAATTGTTGCGAGAATGCATCTAGCCTTACATGATTTGTCCCTATATTGGGGTAGAAATGGGCCAGGGCTAACAATTTTTTAAATTGTTAGTTAGTTGTATACTGTCTCTATTTTTAACACTCTGTGTTATTTGGAGCGGGCGTGACAACATAGTACTTGGTTCCGAACTAGGTGGCGACACGTTCACCACTCACATAGTGTTTTAAGACTGGCTATACGATAGCCGTGGTATTTTTGGTGCATTTTTTCTACAATTAGTATGCCGTACTGAAGAGCTCTAATGAGAGCGAAACCGGTCTACGGTTCTAATTGTTGCGAGAATGCATCTAGTCTTACTTCACTTTCGACATTACAACGCGCCGCATGCTCCTGGCAGGTTAAAACATATACAATGAATCAAGTTCCCCGTGTTCCGCTCGGAGACTTTTTGGTTTTTAATGCCCATAATAAAATAAACAAGCCTGCTCTGACTTCGACTGTCATAAAAATAGTCATTTTTGGTCAAATTGTTGTAAAATCTTAATAATTAATAAGTTATCTTTGATATTTAACAAGTTATTGTGAAAAAGATATTTGCGAATTCACATAAAAAATGTGTTTACGAATTTTCCTGAAAGATATCTGTTTAGCAAATTGTAAGAATACTTTTATATGAATTTCGTGTAACATTACCTAAGCCAAAAATGACTACTTTCCGTGAAAGGGATTGTTTGAAAATTTCCATGCAAAATTTTCTCTTGTATTTTTGTCAAAAAGCTCTTTGTGAATAATTATACCCTGGAAAGAGTAGATTTTCTGTAAATTGCTTGAACTGATTCATGCTCCAAGAAAATCGGATCAGTTTTTTCGGGACAGTTTTGTGGATTTTCGTAAAAAATATATTTTTTCAAACAATAAAATTATCTTAATGTTATTTTAATGTTTAGTGAGATTATTTTTCGTCACTGATCTTTTACACATATAAAAGAACAAATAGCAGGTACTAATAATTTAACCTAAACTACATAGTATGTCCCACGTAGATTTTCCATTAGCCGTTTCTGGAGTACGTCTTACAATTGAATTCTGAATATCACGCACGTGGGTTTCTCAAAATTTCCAGTTCATTAAAAGTAATGAAGTTATACGGGAAGTAGACGTCAACTTTCTTATTTCAACTAGAAGATGGTATTTTTTATAACGGATCTAGATTGCTCCTAAAATTTAATGGTAGGTTTTACTAATATGTCATTTTTCTCAACCAATTTCGAGATATTTGATTTTTTTGAAAAATTTCTTGAGAAACATTGTCACATTAACACACCTGTATCTCTCTTATTTTTCAACCTAAAGAATTTAAATTTTAAAGTACAAATTCTAAAATGCCACAAAATATTTGAAATTTACTAAAGCTAGTACAAGTTAGACAGGGTCTGAAATACACCGGTCAATTGTGAAAATTTTAAAACGTAATAACTCTCTTATTTTAAATAGAACACCCTACATTTTATAACGTTAGTTCATGTACTTTTTATTTTTATTTCGATTGGTATCAGCATTCCCTATACCTAAGTCCCACCGATTTGAAGATATTTTAACATTATTTGCGATAAGAAATAATTATTAGTCAGTTTATCAGGTTGCTTGGGAGATGCAAATTTTAAACCTCATCTTCCGACAAAGTCAAAAATTCGACGATTTTCGAATATAACTTTTATTTACGAGGAGTATAATATAATTATTAACAGAAGATGTCGTGCGGTTGCAAAGAGATTTCCAAAGAATAAATAATTATTAGGGAACAAAGAGATTTGTGTGTTACCACTTTACAATAAATGTTCGAAATTTGCACCGCCCACTTCGAGGCATTTGATGGCTCTTTTAATGATGGTACCCGTGGCTCGAGAAAGGTAATCGTGCTCCACTGTGTTGAAGGCCTCTAATACTCTAGCTATCATATCTTGTTTTGTAGTAGGTGGTTCCTGGTAAACTTTGTTCTAAATGCACGCCCAGATACTAACATCTAGCGGAGTCAAATCTGGTGAGCGGTCGGCCAACGATGAGGACTACCGTTATCTATCCATCTGTCTTCAAGTGTTTCCTGGAGTAGGTCGCTTAGTGGTTGGTCGTCCGACCAATAGTGACTGTTGTGATGATTGAACATGCCCCTCTTTGACAATTTTGACCCATCGCACCACATTATTTTTCTTGAGAAATGTTCATCTTCTTGAGTTTTCAAAAGATACCATACGCAAAATTCTACACGCTGGAAAAAATCCCCGGGTTATAAATGGTGTATCAAAGTAAACGAGAATGGTGTCCATTTGTTAATTTTTAGCATTATGTGATTAGTTTCCCTTGAAAGATGCAAATTTATACTGCAGTCTGTGATTGACGCATGCGGATAAGCAGTAAAAAATGCCAAAACATTTATTTGTGTGTCTTCATTTTCCAATAGCGGTTTATTTTTATTACCTTCTGAAACCTTCTGAACCGTTCCATTCTCAGAACAATTTTTCAATAGTCTTCTGATCATGTCAGGAATTGGCCTATGGCTATCTGGAAATATCTTTGCAAACACACGACATGTTCTGCTAACAATTCGATTACACTTCCCGTAAATAATAATTAAATTCAAAAAGTCATCGTTTGAGTAATTGAAGTCTGCCATTATTGTGAAAAATACTCTCTTTTATTAATTGACAAATTTACTTTACAGTACAACCATTATGTCTGAGGATGACGTTTAAAATTTTCATCTCTTGCCTGATAGTTATTTCTTATTGACAGTATGCCTCGAAGTGAACGTTGCAAATGTCTAACATTTATTGTGAAGTAATAACACACAAATCTCTTTGTTCCCTAATAATGACTTACCCTCATTAAATTTTGGACGAAACACTCCATTCTTAAAATTTTTTTAGTAGTATTCTGATCATGTAACGAGTTGATCTGTGTTTATGTCGAAATCTCTTTGCAACCATACGACATCTTCTGTTAATAATTCGATTATACTCCTCGTAAATAAAAGTTATATTCAAAAGTCGTCGCATATTTTACTTGTCGGAAGATGACGTTTAAAATTTCCATCTAGGCAACCTGATAAACTGACTAATAATTATTTCTTATCGCAAATAATGTTTAAATATCTTTAAATCGGTGGGACTTAGGTATAGAGACTGCTGCTACCAGTCGAAAGAACAATAAAAAGTACATGAACTAACGTTATAAAATATAGAGTGTTTTATTTAAGATAAGAGAGTTATTAGGTTTTAAAGTTATTACGATTGACCGGTCTATTTCGGACACCCTGTCTAACTTGTACTAGCTTTAGTAAATTCCAAATATTTCGTGGCATCTTAGAATTTGCACTTTCAAATTTCAACTATTCATGTTGAAAAATAGGAGAGGTACAAGTGTGTAAATGTGACAGTTTTTTAAGAAATTTTTGAAAGAAGTCAAATATCTCGAAAATTGCTGAGAAAAGTTACATAACATGTTAGTAAAACCTACCATAAAATTTGACGAGCAATCTAGACCCGGAATAAAAAACTCTATCTTCCATTTGAAATAAGAAAGTTGACGTCTACATCCGGTGTAACCGGAATTTCCATACTAACTTCAATATTTTCATTGAACTGGAAATTTTTAAAAACCATCGAGCGCGAATTTTCAGAATTCAATTGTAAGCCGTACTCCAGAAACGTCTAAAGGATAATCTACGTGGGACACCTCTATATTTTAATCCATATATTAACACACCGGTATATAAAACCTAATAATAATTTTGTAGAGGCAATTTCGTTGATTTTCGTGCAATTTTTTTTTTTATTTTGTTAAGAAAGAAAGTTATTTTAATAAAATATGGTACATTGTTTTTACTACAAATGTTACACAATCTACCAAATTGGATTTCTTCCATTTAAACAAAAGACATACTTGGAATTAAAAACATTTTTATCAACATTCACTACCATAACCATTTAGCTAAAGATTACGCGAGTTATGTAATCGCCCTGTGTATAAGTATATAGGAATATTTTAAATCTAATTATTAATTTACATTATAATATAGTTTATGCAATTCTGCATTTCAGCATTTATAAATGTTTCCTTTATAATACGTATATCCAATTTAGCAAGCTTATTTAGATCATTAACTCTGTGAACCTTAATATTGCAATTTAGTATTTTTATTGTAAACTTCCACACCAATGACCTGATGTCACATGATCGACATCATACCACCCAAGTTATTGAATATGTGTAGATCTATAATTTTAATCAGTTCTGTATTAGACTTAGCCTTGTGTCTTTGCAGTTCTCGTATTTTTTAATGAATTGTAACTCACCAAGCTTTGAATAAATAATTAATTTACTTTTAAGGCCGTAAACCGGAGTTACAATTTACTTCGCGTATGCGGTCATATACAACATATAATGAGAGAAAGGTATGGCATTTGTCAGCAAATTATGAACAATATCTGTGTCTGAGGATACATACATATGCAAAAATATATTAATATAAATGTATATTTGTATTAAATATATATTTGTGTGAGTCTATAGAAATAACTCAGATCAATAATATACTTCAGCAAGGAGGCTTATAAGTATATGATCTCTAGGCCCAGAGAAGGGTATTAGAGTTAAATGTTTAAGGGAAGCGATATACCCTCGCTAAATCTCATCTTGCTGCAAACATCAAGGAATGAGGCCGGACCCATCCACTGAATCGTAATACGCATCTATACAAAATGCATTGAGCAAAACGTTTTGTCCTTATTGGAAGCTTCGTTGTGTGTTGATGATATAAATTTAATTACGAGCTGTTAAAGCATAAAGTGGATACAGCTTAGAGTGATTGAGTGAAGGAGAATCAGACGAACAATCAGTACGCATCAAATTTGGTACCCTACTAAACCAGTTAACACTCGGTTGGATACTGAACTTGGCCGACAAATGCTGAGTTGCGAAATCGATTATCCGATTCTCATCCTTGGGGCATGAGTGGAAAAACCTGGAACAATAATAGTTCATCATTGTTACGTATTGTTTTTTGTTCAAGTTTAAAGACATTATTACTGTTTTTGATTATGTTTGAATTTTAACGTAATCAAAATTTTGTACATTTAATAAATTATTAGCATTATTTGGGTCAAAATGTTGTTAGCAACAAAAAGTTTATTATAAAGATAGACGTAGAGATTATTTCTCCGGCTTCTTTCTTCCCTATAACTGGGTTCACTATTTGACAGCATTATTAGACAGGAAATTTGTTCTTCTTAAAAGCATGCAAAATTGGATGGAAAAAGGAATATCGCTACAATGAAAGAGGTGTTGAATTAAAAAAAATATATCCCAACGACTTGTATGCCAGCCTGTGATTGTCAACATAATTTTACAAGATATTTTTCCGTATATTGCGTAATAACGGAGATATTGAGCTTTACAGTAAAAATGCACCACCCTGTATATATGAAAACATGTAAAAACTGGTATTGACCGGGGGGGGGGGGGGGAGAGGGGGGGTGTCTAGTTCGCACTCATTGAAGAAATATTTTTTAAATTTTCAAGGAGCGGTCTTCTCAGTAGCGATTTTTTCCACCACAATTCGCGAAAAAGTATAGACTATTAAACCACAAACTCTATAACTGACTACTGCCAAATCGTCAGAGAAGGGGTCGGTTTGAAATGAATTTTCTGCAAATATTTTACTAAAATGAAGGACAATGATGGGTGAAGCTGTAATTTAAGGCTTTGTAGAACACATTTATTATTATATTTCATTTACATAACCCGTATTTGTTCCAGGTTCTCCGTCTAAATATTGCAAATTTTGACGTTTCAAATCGCGACTTTGACATTTTAGGAAGAAAAACCAGAAAATTCTTAAAGTATTTTTTTCTGTTATATGTTGAACCTTTTGCGTCAAGAAAGCTTGACTTTGTCTGTAATAAATAATATGTCTTGTGATCCGCACAAAATATTTTGATTTTGTGCATTTTTCTGGTCATCATTGGCACCCAAATTTTTGTTTAAATGTCTATAATTTTTCTTCCTCTCAACTTATAGATTTAAGTTTTGGCATCTAGGGTAAGAAACTCGTCGAAGTCACCTACAAAAGGAAGTTATCTGCAAAATTTTATCAAAATCGGTTCATTACTTTTTTAGTTATTGGTACAATATTTATATATATATAAATATATATATATATATATATATATATATATATATATATATATATATATATATATATATATATATATATATATATATATAAATATTGTTGTGTCACAATAAGTAGAAATGTCCAAATTTATGTGCTGGAGAATTCTGGTTTATTTTTGAGAAAATTTGATTAAAATTCACATCAATATGTAAATAAAAGCAAATATTAATTTTTCTGGCTACTGTGGAAACGTTGGTGGGATCTAAGCAGCAGAAGAAGCAAAATTAGGAACAAAATCAAAAATGACAGTCATTATAATAGTTTTGACAGAAGCAGTTTAGGAGGACGTAACGAAAATTGTATCAATACATCCACAAGCATAGCTTAATTGTAAGATGCAATGTATAATTTTAATTACATATAAATAAATAAAATAAATAAATAAAATATATATATATATATATATATATATATATATATATATATATATATATATATATATATATATATATATATATATATATATATATATATATATATTGTGAAACACACTTATGGAATAAAATTAATTATTAAGCAAAAAATAGTTTTTGCGGAAAACGCTGAGACACGTAAAGTTTAATTTGTTGAACATTATCTTATAATCTTAGTTAAAAAAAATTAACTCCCACCATTTTACCCCAACTACTTTATTCATTTTTTTAAATAGCGACAAAGCAACCCTACAGTTTTTGATTTTAATTCGATGGATCACATTTTTCTGAATGCGAAGATACCCCATATATATGGTCTAATATTACAGTTTTCATACAGGGTGGAAATTTAATACCGGAATATTAAAACTAAACAGTTTACCCTCAAATTCAGGTTTCTAAAATAAACTTAATAAAAACGTCCCTTTCTTATAATAAATGTTCAAAATGTTCTCTATTCCCTTGCACACAACGAAATAATCTGCTCTGGAATTCTAAAGGTGCATGAATAGCGAGAATTTTAAAACCAGGTTGATTACAAACCAAATAAAAGATTGCCAAAAGAATTTACTTACATAACTTAAAAACAAAAATGTATTAAAAACACTCTGTATAATATTAAGTAGTGAGATGAACATTAACAAAGACAGCAGTGTTTTTTTTTGTTATATTAAAGAGACCCAAACTAGAATGAACAATTTAAAAGTGTTTTAGTTACGTTAAAAGTCATTGTTTATGTATGTAAAATAAGTTAGGTTATCCAAATGTCATGTTCTAGATTTATAGGAATTTTCTGTTTGTCAATGACATTTGAATGAAGGGTTTAAATTTGGCGGGTGACTAAATTCAACTCACCTGTCATTCAGAGCCAAACAACGATAATTTTTCATGCAATACTAGTTGTCGATGGTATATGAAAAAAACACTAAATATTAGGAAAAAACACTAAATGTTGAAAAAAATCTCAAAACAGTTTGCCATGGATAATAAGAGGAAACGGAAGGAGGGTTCCATATTATCGTAGAGAATATCCGTTTTCCGTTCGAGAAGTAGAAAGAAGGTTGTTTAAGGAATGGCGAAAAAGTATCAGCGTCATATTTTACCGTCCAGGTATTTGATGAAATTTTAAGTAAATTTGGGCGGAAATAATATTTTATTAGTCCACCAAGTATAACAACAGCCAGTAGATCTTCTAGACAACATAATTACGACTAGAAATGAATGTACAGGTGAGAAAAAGCAAAATATTTCCTGTATGAACTCAGCAGACGCCAAAGGTACCAAACAATTCACTTAATTAATCTAAATGAGAGTAAAAGCAAGTTTCCTATATGCATAGATCTAAATAAAGATCCATCTGTTATTGGGAAATTAACTTTTAAAGCATAAAAGCAGATTTCATCCATATATTTAAAATTTAGACTACATTCCAACATTGTTTTACAAACAATCTCATAGAGGGCAGACAGTGTATCATACTAAAAACAGAAAATCAAATTTTGGCCATTTTTATAATAAAAATAAAACAATCAAACAAATTCCGTCGCTAAGAATAAATCAAACTTTCTTAATAATTTTAAACTAGAGGATCCATTAAGCAAAAAATCCAGAATTTCCTATAAATTTAAATAAAAACCTTTGTTAAATTTTAAAATTCTTTGACGTATTTTATTTCGTGTTAACATTTATAAAATATATAAAAATGAAAGGCATAGGGCACCCCTTTCAAATTGGAACCGACTAACTGGGATATTGGGTCAACAGTGCTGAGTCGCCAAGGTGATTTATGAAAGGTTAAGTATAATATTTATATTAATAACTTTGTTTATTGCTAATATATTGGAGGCAAAGTGTAGGGCACCCACTTTACACCTAAACAGCACATATCGGGTTCAAACAAACAGAGAAATCCATGAATCATCTATTTACTTATTGATCACTATAATACAAAATTAACATTAATTTGCATAAAGTATACATGTATTAACTGTAACCTGTGGGTATTATTGACAAAAAGTAAAACTAAAATACTATATACATATAAAATAAACTTGAATTTTAAAATTTAAACATATTCACATTTTAAAAACAAATTATAATCAAAACTATACATACAGGCTGATCTTAAAACCAACTGTATACAACATAGCTTACAATATAAACGTATATAAAGCATTTTTAATACCCAAGAATAACAGTTCCACTTATATATATATATATATATATATATATATATATATATATATATATATATATATATATATATATATATATATATATATATATATATATATATATAAACACAGATCTCCCTATTAGTGATTTTTTAAAGAAAATTAACTAAAAGCAGTAAATACGACTATTTACCTAGTTACAGTAAATGCTCAAACATACCTCACCAAACATCAATGCAAGACTGCAATCGATATTCTAATGACTCAGTTACTTTTATCAACAACATTACATCGATGTATCGGAAGATCTCTATGATCTTGCCTTTCATTTGTTCCTTGGTAGACAGGCGATGCGTATACCAAATTTTTGACATGGCCCTGAAAAAAAACAATGCTTTTGGTGAGATCTGGTGACAGCGCTGGGCATGCAACTGTTCCTCCTCTTCTAATCCATCTGTCTGGAAAATTTTTAATAAGACTATGTTTATTAGGATGTATGGGAGGACAATCATGGAGGAACAACATTTTTTGACGTATAGTAAGTGGAGCATCTTCGAGTAATACAGGTAACTGGTTACCTAAAAAATTTAAATACACCGTCCTATTTAACGTTCACTCAAAAAATGTGGTCCCACTACATAGTCTCCTACAATGCCACCGCAAAAATTCAACGACCATCTTGTCTAACTGCGTGTACTGGGTTAATGGGGATTTCCTGGTGCATAAAAATGGAAGCTATGCCCATTTAGAGTTCCGTTTCTATGGAACGTAGCTTCATCCCAAATAAAATCATAATAATAATCTCGTCGTCGATGTTTTTACTCTGCACAATGCGATCCCTCTATGCTAATCGTTATTAGTGAACTCTTGGTGTTGCTGAATGGATGCTTCTTGTATTTGTGTAATATCCTCCGTACCGACCTATGACTAATGCTCGGGCGGCTTGACATCTCCCGGATGCCAAAATGAAGATCGTCATACATAGTTATCAATACATTCAATTCATTTTCCTCAGTGGTTGTTGTTTTGGTATTTTCATGTGACTCGTACTTAACAGATCCAGTTTTGATAATTCATTCTATTAATCCCTCACACAATGTCCTGGTCAGTTTCCTCCGTTCAGGAAACTTCTGGTGATACACTCTGTTGGCTAATAGACAATTTCTTAAACATTTACTTAAAACCCAAAGCATATCGGTTAATTCTTCTAAATAAAAATTCTATTTCGTCTTTTCAATAAATCGTTACTAACTGCTACTGACTTAGCAATAAGCTGACAGTGATTAATTAACAATGTGAAGTCTGTCATTTCTCAATGGCATACTATTTTACTTCGTATTGCTCTTATAAATCATGGTATGTGAATATAAACGTGAATAATATAAAAACTAGCATTTTTAACCTATTGAGTACTTTACGAAAGTTAAAGTTAAAGATGGGTTTTGCTTTCTACAACATACAGTACAGAGTGTTCCAATTTAAAAAAATTGCTGTAGGTGAATTTTATTTTTATTTTTTATTTTTTTTATATTTATTTTTTCTAAAAAAACACAAAAAAACTATTAATAATAGAAGCTGAAAGCAAGTGTCCTTGAAACAACGTGGTAAAATATAATATCATTAACTTATGCAATGTAATCTAAGTTAGGAACGCCTTTGTGTCAACACCCACTAAGATGACCAGAGATATCCATTTGTTTTACCGCCCACTTGACATTGGCATTTCTTATAATAACAACATAATTTCGTTGAACTTTAGTTTAAAAAGCCAGTAGCTTGCACTCGATCTGTTTACAACACCAGCAGTTCGTTTCCCTTTCTATTTATTCATTCCCTACGCTGTAAGTGACAGGTTGTTAATTCGTTCAGAATGTTAAATTTATATTTTAGGAATATTAGCAAAATACTTGGCAGCTTAATGTTGATTTGACTAATTTTCTAAGCATAATCTGGTGTTCCTGTTTTATATCCAGATACAGAGTTAGTTTAATTTTAAATCTCGTTAGAGGAATCTTTGTTACGCAATACAAAATAAAATGTATATTAAAAAAATTATTCCTCTAACCATCAAAAGAACCAATGGAAAAAAGGCTGTACACAGAAAGTGCATTATTTTAGTGAGTTTTCATTGAAGTATTTTGAATAATTAAGAATAACCAAATAATTAGTTTCGGAAATACTTATTTATACATATTTCTTTATTTATTGCCAAAATTATATGTGTTTTCCAAAAACGTATGCCTGTGGCAAGCACACTTGTAGAACCCCAATCACCACAACACATTGTAAAAAACATAACGATCGTTTCGCTAACCCAGTTAGCGTCATCAGAGGATGAAAATATTATAATTGATTTCTACTTCTACACTTATTTATATAGACCTTCAGGTAGGGTCCAAAAACGAGAGTGGAATTTTTAAGTCGAAGACGCACCCTTTGTGTATTATATCCTCAATTGCCGAAAGAGGTTATTGAACTTCTTTTTATCACACCAGTTGACAGCTTAGTGATCCCTTGCTGATATTTTCGTTTGTCGGAAATATCTGTATTGTTTCCTTATCCCTCGGGCGCGTTTTTGTCGGTATATATATATATATATATATATATATATATATATATATATATATATATATATATATATATATATATATATATATATATATATATATATATATATATATATATATATATATATATATATATATATATATATATATATATATATATATATATATATATATATATACTTTCGAAGGCATTCAATTGTCCTGGTTTTCTACGTGTTTAATTAATTTTAGATTCTCCTCATTAACGTGGGGATTATTATCCCAAATATGTCAGGCGGCGGTAGCTCTATCTATAGTCACGTATTTTAATTGTGCTAAGAGTTATTTGAATCTAATTGCAATATATCTTTCTGTTTATGCGACGTATTTAAGATCACAATCTTTACAACCTGTTTCGTAAATTCCCGACGTTTTGGCCGCATTATCCTTGTCATTTGGTTACCTAGCAGGTTTTTTAAGTATCTTTTGTCAGTAACAAATTCACCTGAATTTATTAATAAAATTAAAGAGAATAAATTGATTGAAGGCGAGATTTTAGTTTCATTCGATGTAACCTCATTGTTTCCTAGCGTTCCGACGGAACAAACGTTAACGTATTTAGAAGATTTGCTAAAAATTACTAACATAAATGAAAATGCCTGGAAAGAATATTAAACCTTAACTAACCTTTGTATTAAACAAAATATTTTTCAATTCAATAATTAATTTTTTAAACAAACCCAAGGTACGGCAATGGGCAATCTTCTATCGCCAGTTATTGCGGACCTTTTCTTGAATACATTTGAAACAGATCTTGAAAATTAAAGTGAATATTTTCCTAGAGTGTGCTTCCGTTACGTGGATGATAATTTCGCAGTGTTTAACACAAACATTTGCAGAAAACAAGAATTTATCGCCAGGTTGAACAATAAATTTGATTCCATAAAATGTACTCACGAACTAGAAAATAATAATAAATTACCCATTTAGATGTACTAGTTATCAAGAATAAAGACACTTTATAATTTGACTTCCATAGAAAAGAAACCACGACTCTAAGCTACATTGCGAATGACTCACATCATACGTACTCACAAAAAGTGGCCAGCCTGAATTTTTTAGTAAACAGGTTAATTAATTTTCCCTTAAGTAAAAGTAGATATACCAAAGAATTAAATTATATTAAGACCGTGGCCGAATATAACGGATACACTGCCTCTCTAGTAGAGAAATTAATTAACAAACAAAAAACAAAGGAAATGTTAGCAGAATCAACTACGTTTATAAGAGAGACAGCGGAACAAACCTTTGTTTGCTTACCTTTTGAACCTCGAATCGCGAAGGGTCTAGATAGCATTTTTTTTTAAAGCCAACTCGCAATTAACATTTCTGACAAAAAATACTTAAAGAAACCTGATAGGTAGCCCAAAAGACAAGGATAATGCGGCCAAAATGTCGGGAATGTATGAAATAAGTTGTAGAGATTGTTATCTTAAATACGTCGGACAAACAAAAAGATATATTACAATTATATTCAAGGAACACAGGACAATTAAAATAGGGGACTATAGATAGATCTACCGTCGCCCGACATATTTGGGATAATAATCACCACGTTAATGAGGAGAATTTAAAATTGATTAAAAATGTTAGAAAACTACAATTCAACGCCTTCGAACGCATATATATCGCTAAATATAATAATGTAAAAAAAGTATAAATCTCGCACCACCTCCCATCTCAATTCATATGATAGAGAACTTTGTAAAATCTATAAATACCGACAATAACGCGTCTGACAGATAAAGAAACGATACAGATATTTTCGACAAACGAAAATATCAGCAGGGGATCACTAAGCTGTCAACTGTTGTAGCAAAGGGGGCTTCAATATCCTCTTCAGGAAATTGAGGATATAATACACAAAGGTTGCGTCTGTAACTTAAAAATGTTACTCTCGTTTTCGGCCTTTGCCTGAAAGTCTATATAAATACGTAAAGTATAAATCAATTAGAATATTTTTATCCTCTGGTGACGCTAATTTGGTTAGCGAAACGATCGTTAGGTCTTTTAAAATGCCTTGTGGTTATTTGGGTTCTCCAAGTGTGCTTGTCAGTGCTCATTACAGTTTCCAATCTTTAATTAGGGTATGCCTGTGGTTCTATTTACACAATTATACCGATCATTCTCCTCTGAAATTCCGCCTATCAAAACCATTTTAAGTAATTTTGATTTTTTCCAACGAAGATGGATAACGAACTAATCCACGCGGTTTATGGGAGAGAATTTATAAATCGTGCTGGTACCTTTCATATTGTAAATAGTTTAGTTACGTTTTTAGCCACCCCGTGGGAACTGGTTCTTCTGAAAAATTCTGACACTTTTTTCCGAAATGTTTGTTTTTAAAAAAAACTCGGGACGCAGCAAGTGCGTTATGGTAGTGAATTTTTATTAAATGCTTCAAATTTGAATAACTCAATTTTCTAAAAACTTAGAAAATTTGATTTTAGTACGTAGTAAGGTCACCTCTAGGGCAAAATATCCACCAAATTTTTTTTAAAATAACTTTCTAATTTTAAGAGAAAAAAATATTGTCGAAAGAAAATATAAAATTTGAATAACTCAATTTTCTATAAACATAGAACATTGAATTTTGGTACGTAGTAAGGTCTCTCCAAAGGCAACATACATAGTAAAGTTCATTATAGCAGCTTTGTTATTTTCGGAGAAAACTTTTTTTTTGAAAGAAAACTTAAAATTTTCCAGGAAAACCTCGTCCGATTTTCCTGGCTAACGAACTCATCCAAGCCATTGATAAAAGAAAGGCACTTGACGAGTTTCATTGAAATCTGTTAATTATTTTTTGAGTTATCAGACGGATACATATATATATATATATATATATATATATATATATATATATATATATATATATATATATATATATATGTGTGTGTGTGTGTGTGTGTGTGTGTGTGTGTGTGTGTGTGTGTGTGTGTGTGTGTGTGTGTGTGTGTGTGTGTGTGTTGAAACTGACCCAGGAAATGGGTTCTAGTGGACCTAGTTCGCGCTCATTTGAATTTTTTTTTGCAAAGTCTCACCATCGATACCTCTCTGTTAGTGAATTTCTTTTAATAAAAATTCACTAAAAAGAATAAATTCTAGTTTGAAATATCAAAATTTGAAGATAATGAAAGTCGTATAAGTCATTGTAAGTATTTTTGGATAAAATCTTATATAAATTGTGTCATAATACAAAACACGAGCACTTTACTTGTTGTGTAACCGTTATAATATAAAATTTTAACCACTTAAGTTACAATACTAATAATAAGTAGCACAGCTATCTTGATAACATTATGAACGTTCGTTGCCATTATAATGTCTAGTAGATAGCACACTTTAAGTTTCTAGCTAGATTAATTGCCAAAGTATACGGCAGCATTGACATAGGGCATCCTTGACGAACTCCCCTATTTACATTATATGGGGATGATATCTTGTTTCCATTCTTTATTCGTGTCGTACTGCCTTCATCCAATTTCTTTAGAATATTGATAAAGTGTAAACTGCAACCATGTTCCTCTAGGGAATACCATAAAAAATTGTGATCTAGACGGTCAAAAGCATGATCAAAATCTAATGACACTAAAATGCCTATATTATATATAGAAATATATATATATATATATATATATATATATATATATATATATATATATATATATATATATTATAGCTTTATAGAAAATTGAGTTATAGGCACTTATTTTTGGTGAATATTCGTAGAAAATATTCACTGATGAGATCTTGAGTTTTGAATTTTGAAAAATTTCTTCAGATGAGCGCGAGTTAGGCATAGAACACATATTCCGGGGTCACTTTCAATTTTTATATGCTAATATATATATATATATATATATATATATATATATATATATATATATATATATATATATATATATATATATATATATATATATATATATATATATATATATTCAGCTTTCGTGACAATAACATTAATATTTCTTAAAAAAATATGTGATAGCCCTACTGGGAGAGCAAAGAGCGAAGGTGTCCCACACATTTTTCAAACTAGCCTCAATTTACTTTAAAATGGACTTTATTTACTGTCTGCAAACTGACATAACTCAATAATTATTTAATACCAGTCGTGCGTGTGAGCTCTGTGCCGTGGCACGGTTTCGTGGTGCCGCTATAATTCAGTGTATATATAATTATATATATATATATATATATATATATATATATATATATATATATATATATATATATATATATATATATATATATATATATATATATATATATAATTAATACAGTGTAACGAGATTTGAGAAATAAGGAAAACACGAAAATGAGAAAAAATGCTTTGAGCTTAGAATTTATTGATATGGAAAACAAGTTATCAGCTTATGAAATACACATATTTATACAGGACAAATTAAAATTACAAGCAGAGGAAGTAATCTCGTTCTGAATCTACGGGTATAAGATAATGTTAAAAGTAGCAACTGAATATATTCTTGAAAATATTTTTGATAAATGGGAATATAAACTAGAATATACTGACATGAATGGAGAATCCTACAAGATAAAAATTACAAATAAAAGTCAAAAAAATATTGTGAAAATTCATAGAATTCCAATGAGTATGAGATTAAAAGTTCATGAGTATGAGATTAAAAAAGCTTTAGCTACTTATGGAGTAGTCGACGGAATAAAAAATGATAGTTGGAAAAACATCCCATATAACTGTTATAACGACACAAAAATTATAAAAATGGAAATACACAGCAACATCCCTTCATATGTACGCATCATGGGAAGGCAATATTGGACGACATATTTAGGTCAGCCTAAGATATGTAGACGTTGTGCCTCGACAGAACATGAAGCAAGGGATTGTCATTACTCTCCAGGCAACAGAATAAGGGCAGCAAACAATTATGCCAGCGCACTATCCGGATATCTCAGGCGACAGTATTTAGCTGATAGGGATTCAATGCAAGACAACTTCACCTAAGGAAGCAGGTGCTCCATCCTAGAACGTCAACCATATAATAAATAGTAAAAACGAAGGAAAGAAGGAGAAAACAAAAACAGATTTCAGTGATGCTCGCATTGTTATCCAACAAGATATCGAAGTGCATGCAGAAGAAGAGAACAACACAGAAAACAACACCATAACTGAAGGGGGCAAATTGAACACGGAAAAAGAAACTAAAATTTCGGCGCAAGAAAATATTCAACGAGATGGAGCATGGAAAATTGTACATGGAAAGAAATGGGGAAAGGAAGACTCTAGTGACTCAGGTGGTGAAAATAGTGCTATGCAGGTTATCAAGAAAATAAAGCGCGCTAATGAAATAGAACATATATTGTCAACTGAAGAGGCTTGTCTAGAAGAGCTGCTGAGGTTATCGTCAGAGGACTCAATACAATAGACGTGACTGTTTACATATTCTCAACACCTCTTTCATTAGCAGACAGTCATAACATCTAATATGCCAGACAATCAAGACTATAGTGTTTCATATGTTATATTTACTATAAATATTTGTGCAATTAATTCTGAACTTAAGAAATCAATGTTAAAAAGATTCATATTACGTAGCAACATGGACATAGTTATTTTATAAGAAGTAGTCATTTCTGACTTTAGCTTTATTTTCGGATACAGTGATATTATAAACGTGAATGAAAACATGAGAGGAACAGCGATATTAATAAGGAAAAATATCAGTTACGAAAATGTTATAATAATTGAATCTTCTAGGAGAATTAGTGTAAATATTTTTGAGTACAAAATCATTAACTTATATATGCCAAGTGGATCACAGAATAAATTACAAAGAGAAAAATTGCTCAGCGAGGAATTTTATATACTTTTGGCCAACCTACGTAAATACAATATTTTGGCAGGGGATTTTAACTGTATAAGCGACCACAGTCGATGTAATATAAACTACAATAATACTTATGTATCGCTAAAAAGAATAATTGAAAATTTAAAACTAGAAGACGTGTGGACATTGCATCACATAAACAATATCTGGATACACACATTTTCAGCAAAACACTGGCACAAGACTTGACAGAATGTATATAACAGAAAATTGCAAACAGTTTGTTGGAAAAAGTGACCTTCATACTACTTTATCCAGCGATCATCGTGGTGTACAAGTTACAGTGAAAATGACTAGAAATTTCATTCCAGTATAAAAAAATCCGGTGTGGAATTTTAACAACTATATACTAACTAATGAAGAACTCTCAGATTTATTGAATATTGAATGGACTAACTGGGCTAAAAACAAAAATAAGTATAAGAGCACTCTAGACTGGTGGATTAAGCATTCGAAACCAAAACTACAGGCTTTTCTAAACTGGCAAGGATGTAGAAACAAAAATATTCGAATTTTAGCAAAGCTGTTTGAAAAACTTAATGGAAAAAAAGCTAATTGTGAAACCTACCAAGAAATAAAAAAAAAGTAAAAAATTTTGTTGGATGAAAGGAAACCTAATGTCAAGAATACATATATGTTACAAAACGAAAATATATCCTTATTCCATATAATGGAAATAAAAAAGTATAATACTGAGATACAAACACTTAAAGATGATGCAGACCTAGACCTTACAGATACAAGTATTATAAACGATTATATTAAGAATTATTTTGAAAATCTTTACTCAGAAAATATGAGTTCTACTGGTGAAACATATTGAGCAAGAAATAATAAATTTAAATCAAATGAACAGATGAAACAAAACAGCAGCTTATCAAGGAGGTTACTGAAAAAGAAATAGAGCAAGCATTGAAAAGAAGCCAAAAAAAAAAAACAAGTCTCCAGGAATTGATGGAATTACTAGCGAATTTTACTTAAAATTTTGGAAGCTAATTAAAACCGAAATGACAGAAATCATAAACAATATGTTGCAAAATAGAGAAATTCCAAATTAAATGAAGGAGAGTGTTCAGATTCTAATCCCTAAGACTCCAAATTCAGTAACGATAAAAGAATACAAACCACTGTCGTTATTAAATTACGATTATAAACTGTTTATGAAAATTCTAAAGAGCAGATTTAACGAATCTTTATGTGACATAATACGAGGCTCAGACTCGTATTTCAAATAGAAACAATACTATTATAATGGGGTTCATTTGACTTAGAGAAAAAATTGCTAAACCAAACAAGGAAAAGGCTCAAGAGATTTTCTTTCACGGACACACAAGAGCACGCACCCACGCATGTACACCCTCTCTCTCTCTCTCTCTCTCTCACACACACACTCACACACATAACAGCGTATAAGTTATTAAACCCACAAACGCCAACAAACACCAACGTCGCCCCATTCACCACATAATAAACGTTCTCTCCCCTTTTTTTTTTCAAGTTTGCATTTAGAGTTAAACATTTAAATTTACCAGCCCATTAAGTTTTAGCCTCGAATAATGTAGTATCCAATCTGTGAGTTTCACTTTATATCTGTAAATATTCAAAGCCCGCAACTCCTGAGGCAATTTACCGTACAATCTTGGTGCCACAAAACTGGCAAATCTTTGCCCCAATGTTTTTACAGCCTTCGTAAGTTTGTGCGGTACTCTCTCCCTATAACTTGTCCCATATCAGTGTTCTATGGCTGCCATCGTCTGTGGATTTTTTATGTATCCATAATAATAGTTTTTTTCGAAAATAGCTGTCGTATATCCATCATTTGGCTCTCCTTGTATAGTAGTTCAGTTGGATAATCTACTGACTAATTATATATTATTTTAATAAATATTATCTGGAGGATTTCCAAGTTTTTTATTTGAGAATTTGAGGCTCCTCCCCATCCCACCATTCCATGCTGTATCAAAGATTGAACTAGTGTGTAGTACACAATTTTCATCCCCTGCAAATCTACAAAGCGCTTTAGCTGCCTAAATTTGAAAAGTAAACTTCTAAGTCTTGACACTAGATCACCTATCTGGTAATTTCATCTCAAGTGTGAGTCTATCTTCACCCCCAAGTATTTGATAACATTCTCAGGTTTTATAATGACACTTGAATAAAGATTTTTTATGTTTAAGCAATCAAAATTCGGCAACCTAGTTATATTACATGAGAATGGTACAAATTTTGTCTTGTCATAATTTATTTTCAGGAGGTTTTCATCATACCAGTCCGTAACTAGCTGCAAATCAGTCTAGATTAACTGTTTTAGAGTTTCCTCATAAATTTAATATATATATATATATATATATATATATATATATATATATATATATATATATATAATTAAAATTAAAATGAATCTGCCAGTAATGACGGAATATTACATATCTATAATTTCTAGGTCTACTGAATGATTTCCATGACATTTTAGGAAGTCTTTCAAATTCCCTGATTTTTACCGGTTTTTCAGATCGCTGGATACCCTGTTTTCCCAAAATACGGTATGTAAAATTAAAAAAATAACTAGAGAATTTAGACATGTTCAACATTTGCCTATGTAGATCTGATAACCCACCGATTCTCAAAACACAGTAAGCAAAACTGAACATTTTTTAGTGATTTCGGACACGTCGTAACTCAGTTGTTTCAAATAGAATAGACTGTATTTTCTGATTTAGAAGTGAATGGCATAATAATAAATTCTTAATAAGTTAAACTGTAATACGCTGTTGAAATGGTAGGCAAACAAACTTTTTTATACTTAATATTTTCTGAATGTCGTGGTGTTCATAGAACAGAAAGACTATCCAAGAGGGCATTCCTAATCGTGAAAATATATTTATTATTATTTTTAAGTAAAAAATATTTATAGGAAAATTTGCTAGCATTAATCCAAATAATATTGTTTATAATTAAGTAGGTCGTATAGAAATTATAATTATTGATCTGGGATTGCTCATATTACATAAATAATAAACAAGTTGGAGTTGCAGAGCACAGTATAAGGAATGTTGACTGATGAGGTTTGCAATTTGTATGTCACATACAAGTTGATAAATAGCAGTGTTTGTATACATTAAGAGACTTTTGACTTTTAACTTTTGCTTTGAAAATGTAGACGCGAAGAACAAACAATATTTTTTATTAGATTCTTAAAATGTAAAGGCGTGAGAATTTTAATTTAATTATGTACAGATTTGGTTTAAATTTTATCCAGTTAAGTTAGTTTTAAAAAGGTTGTTAATTCGTTTTATTATTTATTAAATTTTTTTACAAATTACATCGTTACACATGTCACAATTATCCTAGTTATAAACCATTACCCCTAATTATCCCCCGCTCCTTAAATACGTGGTTTCCGCTTAAATTTTATTTATTTTGTGACTGTTAATTAATTTATCCACTAGAATCACCGAGTATTTATTATGTTTGGCCACGTTTTTAATGTACTCTAATCCTTTGCTATACCTACTTTTACTTAAGGGCAATTGTATTAATCTATTTACTAGAAAATCTAAGCTAGCTGTTTTTTTGTGTAAAAGGTGAGTCATTTGAAATGTATCTTAGAGTGGTGGTTGTCTTCCTGCGGACATCGAGTTCACAATTTAGTTTAGGGAAATAGGAATATTCATTAAAAAAAGTAAATGGCGTCATTACCCAAAAACAAATGATGGTTGAAAATCAAGTTTCATTAAAAAACCTGTATTTAAAAAAATAAAACTGACGTGATTAAAAACATTATTTTCCCTTTATTTAATTTACACCATTTAGGCGCACACTATATTTAATTACTAAAGTTATACCCCTCAGACCCCCGCGATTATGCTGAAAAACACCCACTTGAATTGTTTAAGAGCTGATATAAACAGATGTTCAAGTTGTTATGAGTGAAAATACTTCGAGTTATTAAAAATGAAACTATTTTAAGGAAAAAGAAGTTGAGCGCCACGTACCTTACACTGAAATATATTTCTCTTTTGCTTTGTATTCCATTTTCCAGACAATCCGCTCTTGCAATACTTATTGCTTTTGCAGTGTTTGAATTTCTGTGTTATTCAGTTCACGTCGTTGGTAAAAGCCTCATGTTTCTCACAACAATTTCTCGTCTTTACGTCTATTCACTTGTTCAAACATTTGCACAATTATGTGGTATACCACCACATATATTCCTTTGCATATAACCATTCCGCTTGTCAAATCTTTTTCTGTTACAATCTTGCAGTAACATAGTAGTGCAGGAACTAATAACACTTACAACTTTGTGTTTCATATTTCTTTTTAGGTTTGTAAGCGTTGAGCTTAAAAACAAATATTTTGTTGAAAAAATTGTTATATAGGCCGTCATTACTTATTGGCGTAATATTGCAACGTAAATGAAAATAAAGTATCCAAAAAAATTAATTAACAAGTAAATGAATAACGGATTTTCGTGGTTGATATTTGTATGTGCATTGCCACTAGACAATAAAATTTGGTCCACAATTAGCGAAAATATCGGTGAACATACATAGTTTTTTTTAGGATTTACCTCTAATGTAGGTTACTTTGTTGATGTTTGTACGATGGTATTTGGTTAGGGGGTGACTTCAATGTGAATTTACTGATGGATGGTCATGATCAGAAGGCATTTAGAGACGTATTGGATTCGTTTAACTTTAGGGGAGTTATAGCATGTCCTACAAGAATAACACCTGACTCTGCTACTTTGCTGGATAATATATTTGTAAATTTTGAAACTGAATACACAACATCACTGCATGCCTCTCATCTATCTGACCATAATGCTGTTTGTTTTACAATGCCGATAGAGAGAGAGAGAGAGAGAAACTTATGCAAAGTATATGTTTAAACGTTCATTTATTTCGGAAAATAAGAATATGTTTTACAATTTATTAAGCAACGAAAAATGGGAAAATGTTTATATGGAAAATAATGTCAACGCACAGTATAATAATTTTGTTGACACAATAATTTACAATTATGCAATAGCTTTTCCTTTGAAGCGAATAAAAATTAGAAATGATAAAAAGAAAAGTTGGTTTACACCTGAAATTAGAGAAACTGCCAGCTTGCTTAGGGAAATGCATTTGCTGTATTCCTTAACGGGTGACTTGAAGGAGGCGTGTGATGATTTGAGAAGGAGACACCGCAAGAGTATAACACCTGCAAAAAAATTCAGAAATTCTAAAAATATAGTTAAAGAAGCCTGGAACATTATTAGGGCTGGCATGAAGCAGAATGGTGCAAATGTCTGGAAGATTGAGGTAAACGGAAATAAAGAGACGAATTTACTTCGGATTAGTAATTGTTTTAAAGACCATTTAAAAAAAATTGTTGTTGAAAAAATGTTATAGATAAAATTGCTCCCTGTAACTTTTAGAATGACTTAAAGAAACCTTTTAGTTTTATTGTTGTTATTTCGTGTTGCATTTTCACTTTATAATGTTTACCAAAAACTACTAAAAGGCTATTACAAAACTGTTGTATAGTTAATTTAGAAGAATAGTAGAACAGTCAGGTATATTTTATAGCATAGTATGAGAACTCTAATAAAACTATTTTATAATGCCAGTGTTGATATTTTTTAAGAGTTGCAGTGATGTTTATAAAATTGTTTTGTAATGTTTACAAAAGGCTCTATAGATATTTACGGAGACTCAAGTATATTATAAAATGGTGCCAATTTTGGGTTTGTAGCTGTTAACCTATTCAAAATAATTCAGGGAGTGAGATCATTTCACAACTTTTTGTCGAAAACGTTTTCACAACTATAATAAATATAAAATTGCTAGTTGGGCTGGCATTCTACAGCGCTCTATTTTGAGTCCAATACTATTTAATGCTTATACCCGACAATTGCATAACATGATCAGGGGCGGCTCCTCAATAAGATCGCTTGTGCGTGCGCACTGCCGCCTGCCGTGGAAAAAATAATATTTTTGCTATGCTATATTTTAATAAATTTTTATTTACTTTTTTACCTCTTGCATTTAACAAACAAAACTAGTATATCGAGGATCGCAGAGAGTCGGCAGCCATTAATACAGAATACAGAATTAGAATAAGTCATAAGTATAGTGTTAATCGTACATCCATATCCATATAAAGCAGTCAGGCGGCGGTGTGTATTTTTTGGCGCTCTCCAGGAAATGCGATACTTCAGTACGAAATGATCCCCGATCATCGTCGAGAACGACCGAATAAGCAATCTGTTGTGCGCTATAAAATTACACACTTCCAGTTTGTAGTGGACTTTTGGTAGAGCGTGTGTACCTACTACCTAGGGATTTTCGTCTTCGCGTCGGATTGATTTTTAATTAGATCATTTCGTTGATGTTTACATGTTCTAACAAGACAATTATTATTATTATGATGGCCACTACTTCGGGTTGCTTAATAAGTGGACAAAATAATTGTGATACTGTGATTAATTCAGTGGATAATATTATAAATTCAAAGGTTAACTTTTTAAGGGACTTTTTAACTGCTATAACGTATAAGTAACTAAAAGAAAACTTGATAAGTAGTTAATAATATTAAGTTTAGTAAGTAGGTTTTTTTAGTGAATTTTTATTAAAAAAATTCAATAATAGAGAGGTATCGATGGTGAGACTTTGCAAAAATGTTTTCAAATGAGCGCGAACTAGGAGCCCTAGGACCCATATCCGGGGTAGGTTTCAATTTTTATATATATATATATATATATATATATATATATATATATATATATATATATATATATATATATATATATATTTGTGTGTGTGTGTGTGTGTGTGTCCAGCTGCTAACTTAAAAAATAATTAACCGATTTCGATGAAACTCGGTAAGTGCCTTTTTTTATTAATTGCTTGGATGAGTTCGTTAGCAACGAAAATCAGACAAGGTTTTCCGGGAAAATTTTGAGTTTTCTTTTGAAAAAAAAAATTTCTCCGAAAATTACCAAGTTATTTTAATGAAATTTGGTGGATATATTGCCCTGGGTAAGACCCTGCTATACACCAAAAGTCAACTTTTTAAGTTTATAGAAAATTAAGTTTTTAAAATTTTGAGTTTCCTTTCCAAAAAACTTTTTTCTCAGAAAATTACAAAGTTATTTTAATCAAATTCGGTGGATATGTTGCCTTGATAAAGACCTTACTACATACCAAAATTCAACTTTGTAAGTTTATAGAACATTAAGTTTTTCAAATTTGAAGCATTTAATAAAAATCACTACCATAACGCACTTGCTGCGACCTGAACTTTTTTTCTTGCGCACCCCTAATGCATTAAGGCACGAGCCGCTACTGAACATGATGGATGAAAAAACGCATTGCATACAGTATGCAAATATATGGCTGTATAGTATCCAAAACACATATGAAGACTGTATTACGCAAATAAAACACATTATACACCTTTTAAGACAGTGGACAGAGCAAAGGCAATTACAAAGAAACGAATAAAAAACTGCAATAATGCTGTTCACCAGACACAAAACAAGAACTCCAGAATACATAGAAACATATTACCTAAAAAATCAAAATAGTCGGTGAATATAAATATCTGGGCCTTATAGTGGACAAGTTATTGTGGAACCAGCATGCATATTATGTTAAAACCAAATGTGAATGAGGCATAAATCTGCTGAGATCTGTTTTAAGTCATAAATGGGGTGCAGATGTAATTGTGCCACTCCCTTTTTAGACATTTTTTATTATATCTATCGTTGATTATGGATGCACTGCATATTGGTCT